>OZ014525.1:148771942-149971942 GCA_963966055.1 Lathyrus aphaca
TAATTGTTTTTAATAATATTGAAAAAACAAATATTGAAAACAAATATTGAACAAAAATTGAGGCTACGTTTAGAACTATACAAACTTGATTTAATAATTATACTAAATTGAGGCTATTTTGTTTCATTTTTATTATATTTTTAAATCACATGTGCGTACCATACGAGTACCCGTGGATGCACGAGAAATCATTTTAAAATCAGTACAAGTACACGAATTATTGTATTTTTTCTACGAACTCGCGGATAATACATCAATATCATGTGTACGCACGTGTAATAGACTAATACATGCGAACACATGAATAACCATTCCAAAATCAGTATGAACTACATGTTATTACATTTTTACTTAAAATATATATGATTGATGTAAAACAAATTTTGTAGATTAATTTTATTTAACTTTTAAAATTGTCTTTCTTTTAATTTTTTTTTACTATATAGTTTTGTTTTTCTGATTTAGGTTTTTCCTATAGTAGTAGTAGTCACATATAACATATAGATGAAATAATAGAAGAATTTGAGAATAGGGGATATATTGTATTATTTTACAAAATAGTAGGCATTATCAAAACAATATGGAGTATTTATCAAACTATATTATTTAATTTTTTACTTCTTATTTATATTATTGTTTCTATATAATAGATGAAAAATTATTAAATAATTAATAAATATGTTTTAGATTATCTTAATAGTATTAAAAGTATATTATTTATAAAAGAGAAATTACAATACTAATTTTAAATATAATTAAAAAATAAATGATTTTAAATATATATATTTATGAAAATAATAAATGATTATGATACTAATTAATTTATAATTATAACTTTCCTATTTTATGACATCGTCTTATTTGAGGGTATTTGATTTCCTCATTATCATTTTCTAATTTTTTTTTATATCTTATATGCAATATGTTACAAATTTATAATATTTGTTTTATTCTTTCTTAACTCATGACAAATAATAATCATAAAAAACATATTACAATAATTTATAACACACTCATTATTAAGCATATCTTTTTTAACCAAGAAGTTAATAAAATATATAAATGATAATGAATATACATTTATTTTTGTCTTTAATCTTTAAATCGACTCAATGATAATTGGTGTGTTATTTAAAACTGACCCAATACATTCAGCTTCAGTCTCATTTTCATCTCTATCATATTTTCTGGATCTTCATGGCCTCATTTGGTTTCTGTCAGTTCTCATATATATATATATATATATATATATATATATATATATATATATATATATATATAAATAATATAGAATATAAAAAATAAATAAATAAATAAAATAAAATAAAATAAAATAGTGTATAGAGTTTTTAATATGAGTTGATATGACGTCGAATTTTTAAAATGTATATAATGAATTAAATGAACTTCAATATAAATACTAATAGAATGAAACATAAGTAATGTAAGAATAAATAGTATCAAAATTGTATTATATTTTTTATTAATCATACAATCTATTTGTCATTTATAAAAGGAGAAAACTTAGATATAATTCTCCGTGTGTGCTTTATACTAAAAATATGACAAGTGTATAATTTCCTCTTGGGGTGGCAAAACGGGACGCCCGTCTCATCCCGCTTAATGTCCGCTAAAAAAAGAGCAGGGCAAGCATGTCCGCCAAGTTGAAATGGGCATAAAAGTCTAGCCCGCCCCGCCAAGATGGCGGACGGTGGACTTACCCGCCTTCTTTTTGGCGGAACAGGCTTTGGCGGGTGGCGATGGCGGACTTTGGCGGGTGGCGTTCCCAAAATCCCAATCCAACCCGCCATATTTTGGTGGGTGTGCGGACCAGCCCGGCGGGCCATGACCCGTTTTGTCACCCCTAATTTCCTCCTACATGTATGCAATTTTTTTCATATTTTTACTCCATAAATAATATTTAAATATACTTGTCATATTTTAATTGAAAAATAGTTTAAACCACACCTAAGGAATTGTATCTAAGTTATCAATATATATTTATCTATATATAATATAAAGTAATTGAAATATTAAAATAAAACTTTATTGGGGTCAATTCCATTCAAACATGAAATAATATAGTACAGATACTCACGGGTACATATATGATACTGATATTAACACATTTAATTAAATATTGAATAATAACAAGAATAAATGTACTATTGACTTAAATATTTTTATAAATAATTCCAAAACAAAATTATTTATATATAAAAATGATTATACCGTTGATTCAAATATTTTTATATATAGAATAATATATTTTATTAGTAAATTGATTTTAATCAATAATATATTAAATTGTTATTACTAATTAAATTATATAGTTTGATTGAATATATCTTCACTATATTTTGTCAATTTAAGATTTTTATAATTATAAAATATTTTATTATCATCAAATATTTTTAAACAATGCCATTTTATTTATAAACGGGACAAAGTTTACTATTGATTCATATATTTTTATAATTAATGTCAAAACAAAAATAATATTTATCATTCTTATCCACAGAAAAAAATTAGTGATTCAAATCCTTAATTATTATTTTTTAAAACACGGGTACTGATATGACACACATATACTTATATTAAACTATTAATTTAAATGTTTAATAATAACATGAACAAATATTATGTGTTCACACGAGTTACTGATTAAAATATTGAGGATGTGAACATGTGACACGTGGATGGGCTAAAAGCAATTTTTTTCTCTTCTCCCAACGTTAATTTGTTTTATGGTACAAATTATGGTATTCAAGTAATCACATAATTGTAACCTATTCTCATTCCCAAATTGTAACCTATTCTCAAATTGATTTTTTATTTATTAATTAGTGGTTTAGGAAATTGAAAAATTATATTGCAATATTATCTTATTTTTTAATTATTATTTAGTGGTTTAGGAAATTAGTTGTTTAAGAAGTTTTTTATTGATGGGATCTCGGGAGGATATTGGAATATTGTTTATGTTTGTATTACACTCTGTAAAATAGGAAAAGTATTGATGGGATCTCGGGAGGATACTGAAATATTATAAGAAAACTCACTAAGCAATTTTTTTCTCTTCTCCCAACGTTAATTTGTTTTATGGTACAAATTATGGTATTCAAGTAATCACATTCATAACGTCTGAAGCAGATATTCCCAAATTGTATCGTATTCTCATTCCCAATTTGTAACCTATTCTCAAATTGATTTTTTATTTATTAATTAGTGGTTTAGGAAATTGAAAAATTATATTGCAATATTATCTTATATTATTATTTAGTGGTTTAGGAAATTCATTGTTTAAAAAGTTTTTTATTAATGGGATCTCGGGAGGATATTGGAATATTGTTTATGTTTGTATTACACTCTATAAAATAGGAAAAGTCTGGAGGATACTGGAATATTATAAGAAAACTCACTCTTAATTTTTTTCTCTTTTCCCAACGTTAAGTGGTATTCTCATTTGGTAGTGGTGGTAGTAGTGGTGGTGGTAGTAGTAGTGATAGTGGTAGTACTAGTACTGGTAGTGGTAGTAGTAGTGGTGGTGGTGGTAGTAGTGGTGGTGGTGGTAGTAGTAGTGGTGGTGGTAGTAGTAGTAGTAGTGGTGGTGGTGGTGGTAGTAGTAGTGGTGGTGGTGGTGGTAGTAGTAGTGGTGGTGGTGGTGGTAGTAGTAGTAATGGTAGTGGTGGTGGTGGTAGTAGTAGTGGTAGTGGTGGTAGTGGTAGTAGTAGTAGTGGTAGTGGTGGTGGTGGTAGTAGTAATGGTAGTGGTGGTGGTGGTAGTAGTAGTGGTAGTGGTAGTGGTGGTGGTGGTGGTAGGGGTGGTGGTAGTACTAGTAGTGGTAGTGGTGGTGGTGGTGGTAGTAGTGGTAGTGGTGGTGGTGGTGGTGGTGGTAGTAGTAATAGTAGTGATAGTGGTGGTGGTGGTGGTAGTAGTAGTAGTGGTAGTGGTGGTGGTGGTGGTGGTGGTGGTCGTAGTAGTATTAGTAGTGGTAGTGGTGGTAGTAGTAGTGGTGGTGGTGGTGGTAGTAGTGGTAGTCGTGGTGGTGGTAGTAGTGTTAGTGGTGGTGATGGTAGTAGTGGTAGTGGTGGTAGTAGTAGTGGTAGTGGTGGTGGTAGTATTAGTGGTAGTGGTGGTGGTGGTGGTGGTGGTAGTAGTAGTAGTGGTTGTGGTGGTGGTGGTAGTAGTAGTGGTGGTGGTGGTGGTGGTCGTCGTCGTAGTGGTAGTAGTAGTAGTAGTAGTTGTTGTAGTAGTAGTTATAGTTATAGTAGTAGTTATAGTTGTAGTAGTAGTTATAGTTATAGTAGTAGTTATAGTTATAGTTATAGTAGTAGTTATAGTTATAGTTATAGTAGTAGTACTAGTAGTAGTTATAGTTATAGTAGTAGTAGTACTAGTAGTAGTTATAGTTATAGTAGTAGTAGTAGTAGTAGTAGTAGTAGTAGTAGTTATAGTAGTAGTACTAGTAGTAGTTATAGTTATAGTAGTAGTGGTTATAGTAGTAGTGGTAGTAGTTATAGTAATAGTAGTAGTTATAGTAGTAGTAGTAGTAGTAGTTATAGTAGTAGTAGTAGTTATATTTATAGTAGTAGTAGTAGTAGTTATAGTAGTAGTAGTAGTAGTTATAAGTATAGTTGTAGTAGTGTAGTAGTAGTTATAGTAGCAGTAGTAGTTATAGTAGTAGTTATAGTAGTAGTAGTTATAGTAGTATTATTAGTAGTTATAGTAGTAGTAGTTATAGTTATAGTAGTAGTAGTCGTTATAGTTATAGTAGTAGTAGTAGTCGTTATAGTTATAGTAGTAGTAGTAGTAGTAGTTATAGTTATAGTAGTAGTAGTAGTGTAGTAGTAGTTATAGTAGTAGTTATAGTAGTAGTAGTAGTTATAGTAGTAGTAGTAGTTATAGTAGTAGTTATAGTTGTAGTAGTTATAGTAGTAGTAGTAGTAGTTATAGTAGTAGTAGTTATAATTATAGTAGTAGTAATAGTAGTAGTAGTTATAGTTATAGTAGTAGTAGTAGTTATAGTAGTAGTTATAGTAGTAGTTGTAGTAGTAGTTATAGTTATAGTAGTAGTAGTAGTAGTAGTAGTAGTAGTTATAGTAGTAGTTATAGTAGTAGTTGTAGTAGTAGTTATAGTTATAGTAGTAGTAGTAGTAGTTATAGTAGTAGTAGTAGTAGTAGTAGTAGTAGTAGTAGTTATAGTAGTAGTTATAGTTATTGTAGTAGTAGTAGTTATAGTAGTAGTAGTAGTTATAGTAGTTGTAGTAGTTATAAATCAACAACTTTTAAAAAGAAAGAAAAAAAGACTTATTTTGAGTTTTTCTATTTTGCTATTCTACTTACTCCATTTCCCCTCAAAGACCTATTTTACTCTTCATTTTGCTAAAATTTTAAAATTGTCATATTTTAAAATTTAATTTGTATAGGTGTTTACTCAAATACTATTGGCTACATATTCTATTTTCAATAATAGACTCTAATAGCAAAAAAATTGATTTTTTTTCTTTCATTTCTTTAACTTTTAATATATTAACTTTTAAATTTATATTTTATTAAATAATAATTAAAATAAATATTATTTTTATAAAATAATTTAATAATTGTTTTTAATAATATTGAAAAAACAAATATTGAACAAAAATTGAGGCTACGTTTAGAACTATACAAACTTGATTTAATAATTATACTAAATTGAGGCTATTTTGTTTCATTTTTATTATATTTTTAAATCACATGTGCGTACCATACGAGTACCCGTGGATGCACGAGAAATCATTTTAAAATCAGTACAAGTACACGAATTATTGTATTTTTTCTACGAACTCGCGGATAATACATCAATATCATGTGTACGCACGTGTAATAGACTAATACATGCGAACACATGAATAACCATTCCAAAATCAGTATGAACTACATGTTATTACATTTTTACTTAAAATATATATGATTGATGTAAAACAAATTTTGTAGATTAGTTTTATTTAACTTTTAAAATTGTCTTTCTTTTAATTTTTTTTTTACTATATAGTTTTGTTTTTCTGATTTAGGTTTTTCCTATAGCAGTAGTAGTAGTAGTCGTCACATATAACATATAGATGAAATAATAGAAGAATTTGAGAATAGAGGATATATTGCATTATTTTACAAAATAGTAGGCATTATCAAAACAATATGGAGTATTTATCAAACTATATTATTTAATTTTTTACTTCTTATTTATATTATTGTTTCTATATAATAGATGAAAAATTATTAAATAATTAATAAATATGTTTTAGATTATCTTAATAGTATTAAAAGTATATTATTTATAAAAGAGAAATTACAATACTAATTTTAAATATAATTAAAAAAATAAATGATTTTAAATATATATATTTATGAAAATAATAAATGATTATGATACTAATTAATTTATAATTATAACTTTCCTATTTTATGACATCGTCTTATTTGAGGGTATTTGATTTCCTCATTATCATTTTCTAATTTTTTTTTATATCTTATATGCAATATGTTACAAATTTATAATATTTGTTTTATTCTTTCTTAACTCATGACAAATAATAATCATAAAAAACATATTACAATAATTTATAACACACTCGTTATTAAGCATATCTTTTTTAACCAAGAAGTTAATAAAATATATAAATGATAATGAATATACATTTATTTTTGTCTTTAATCTTTAAATCGACTCAATGATAATTGGTGTGTTATTTAAAACTGACCCAATACATTCAGCTTCAGTCTCATTTTCATCTCTATCATATTTTCTGGATCTTCATGGCCTCATTTGGTTTCTCTCAGTTCTCATATATATATATATATATATATATATATATATATATATATATATATATATATATAATATAATACAAAAAATAAATAAATAAATAAAATAAAATAAAATAAAATAGTGTATAGAGTTTTTAATATGAGTTGATATGATGTCGAATTTTTAAAATGTATATAATGAATTAAATGAACTTCAATATAAATACTAATTGAATGAAACATAAGTAATGAAAGAATAAATAGTATCAAAATTGTATTATATTTTTTATTAATCATACAATCTATTTTTCATATTTTTACTCCATAAATAATATTTAAATATACTTGTCATATTTTAATTGAAAAATAGTTTAAACCACACCTAAGGAATTGTATCTAAGTTATCAATATATATTTATCTATATATAATATAAAGTAATTGAAATATTAAAATAAAACTTTATTGGGGTCAATTCCATTCAAACATGAAATAATATTGCATAGATACTCACGGGTACATATATGATACTGATATTAACACATTTAATTAAATATTGAATAATAACAAGAATAAATGTACTATTGACTTAAATATTTTTATAAATAATTCCAAAACAAAATTATTTATATATAAAAATGATTATACCGTTGATTCAAATATTTTTATATATAGAATAATATATTTTATTTGTAAATTGATTTTAATCAATAATATATTAAATTGTTATTACTAATTAAATTATATAATTTAATTGAATATATCTTCACTATATTTTGTCAATTAAAGATTTTTATTATTATAAAATATTTTATTATCATCAAATATTTTTAAACAATGCCATTTTATTTATAAACGAGACTAAGTTTACTATTGATTCATATATTTTTATAATTAATGTCAAAACAAAAATAATATTTATCATTCTTATCCACAGAAAAAAAATTAGTGATTCAAATCCTTAATTATTATTTTTTAAAACACGGGTACTGATATGACACACATATACTTATATTAAATTATTAATTTAAATGTTGAATAATAACATGAACAAATATTATGTGTTCACACGAGTTACTGATTAAAATATTGAGGATGTGAACATGTGACACGTGGATGGGCTAAAAGCAATTTTTTTTCTCTTCTCCCAACGTTAATTTGTTTTATGGTACAAATTATGGTATTCAAGTAATTACATAATTGTAACCTATTCTCATTCCCAAATTGTAACCTATTCTCAAATTGATTTTTTATTTATTAATTAGTGGTTTAGGAAATTGAAAAATTATATTGCAATATTATCTTATTTTTTAATTATTATTTAGTGGTTTAGGAAATTAGTTGTTTAAGAAGTTTTTTATTGATGGGATCTCGGGAGGATATTGGAATATTGTTTATGTTTGTATTACACTCTGTAAAATAGGAAAAGTATTGATGGGATCTCGGGAGGATACTGAAATATTATAAGAAAACTCACTAAGCAATTTTTTTCTCTTCTCCCAACGTTAATTTGTTTTATGGTACAAATTATGGTATTCAAGTAATCACATTCATAACGTCTGAAGCAGATATTCCCAAATTGTATCGTATTCTCATTCCCAATTTGTAACCTATTATCAAATTGATTTTTTATTTATTAATTAGTGGTTTAGGAAATTGAAAAATTATATTGCAATATTATCTTATATTATTATTTAGTGGTTTAGGAAATTCGTTGTTTAAAAAGTTTTTTATTGATGGGATCTCGGGAGGATATTGGAATATTGTTTATGTTTGTATTACACTCTATAAAATAGGAAAAGTCTGGAGGATACTGGAATATTATAAGAAAACTCACTCTTAATTTTTTTCTCTTTTCCCAAAGTTAAGTGGTATTCTCATTTGGTAGTGGTGGTAGTAGTGGTGGTGGTAGTAGTAGTGGTAGAGGTAGTAGTAGTCGTGGTGGTGGTAGTAGTGGTGGTGGTGGTAGTAGTAGTGGTGGTGGTAGTAGTAGTAGTGGTGGTGGTGGTGGTAGTAGTAGTAGTGGTGGTAGTAGTAGTAGTGGTGGTGGTGGTGGTAGTAGTAATAGTGGTGGTGGTGGTAGTAGTAGTAATGCTAGTGGTGGTGGTGGTAGTAGTAGTGGTAGTGGTGGTGGTGGTAGTTGTAGTGGTAGTGGTGGTGGTGGTAGTAGTAGTGGTAGTGGTGGTGGTGGTAATAGTAGTGGTAGTGGTGGTGGTGGTGGTAGTGGTGGTAGTAGTAGTAGTAGTGGTAGTGGTGGTAGTAGTAGTGGTAGTGGTGGTGGTGGTAGTAGTAGTGCTAGTGGTAGTGGTGGTGGTGGTGGTGGTGGTAGTAGTAGTAGTAGTGATAGTGGTGGTGGTGGTGGTAGTAGTAGTAGTATTGGTAGTGGTGGTGGTGGTGGTGGTCGTAGTAGTAGTAGTAGTAGTAGTGGTGGTGGTAGTGGTGGTAGTAGTAGTGGTGGTGGTGGTGGTAGTAGTAGTGGTAGTGGTGGTGGTGGTAGTAGTAGTGGTAGTGGTGGTAGTAGTAGTGGTAGTGGTGGTGGTGGTAGTAGTAGTGGTAGTGGTGGTGGTGGTAGTAGTAGTGGTAGTGGTGGTGGTAGTAGTAGTGGTAGTGGTGGTGGTGGTGGTGGTAGTAGTAGTGGTAGTGGTGGTGGTGGTGGTAGTAGTAGTGGTGGTGGTGGTGGTGGTCGTCGTCGTCGTAGTGGTAGTAGTAGTAGTAATAGTTGTAGTAGTAGTTATAGTTATAGTTGTAGTTGTAGTAGTAGTTATAGTTATAGTAGTAGTTATAGTTGTAGTAGTAGTTATAGTTATAGTAGTAGTTATAGTTATAGTTATAGTTATAATTATAGTTATAGTTATAGTAGTAGTTATAGTTATAGTTATAGTAGTAGTACTAGTTGTAGTTATAGTTATAGTAGTAGTGGTAGTAGTAGTAGTGGTTATATTAGTAGTGGTAGTAGTTATAGTAGTAGTAGTAGTAGTAGTAGTAGTAGTAGTTATAGTTATAGTAGTAGTAGTAGTTATAGTTATAGTAGTAGTAGTAGTAGTAGTTATAGTAGTAGTAGTAGTAGTTATAATTATAGTTGTAGTAGTGTAGTAGTAGTAGTTATAGTAGTAGTAGTTATAGTAGTAGTAGTAGTAGTAGTTATAGTAGTAGTAGTAGTTATGGTTATAGTAGTAATAGTAGTCGTTATAGTTATAGTAGTAGTAGTAGTCGTTATAGTTATAGTAGTAGTAGTAGTAGTAGTTATAGTAGTAGTAGTAGTAGTAGTTATAGTTATAGTAGTAGTTATAGTAGTAGTTATAGTTGTAGTAGTTATAGTAGTAGTAGTTATAGTAGTAGTAGTTATAATTATAGTAGGAGTAATAATAGTAGTAGTTATAGTAGTAGTAGTTATAGTTATAGTAGTAGTAGTGTAGTAGTAGTTATAGTAGTAGTTATAGTAGTAGTAGTAGTTATAGTAGTAGTTATTGTAGTAGTTGTAGTAGTAGTTATAGTTATAGTAGTAGTAGTAGTTATAGTAGTAGTAGTAGTTATAAATCAACAACTTTTAAAAAGAAAGAAAAAAAGACTTATTTTGAGTTTTTCTATTTTGCTATTCTACTTACTCCATTTCCCCTCAAAGACCTATTTTACTTTTCATTTTGCTAAAATTTTAAAATTGTCATATTTTAAAATTTAATTTGTATAGGTGTTTACTCAAATACTATTGGCTACATATTCTATTTTCAATAATAGACTCTAATAGCAAAAAAAATTGATTTTTTTTCTTTCATTTCTTTAACTTTTAATATATTAACTTTTAGATTTATATTTTATTAAATAATAATCAAAATAAATATTATTTTTATAAAATAATTTAATAATTGTTTTTAATAATATTGAAAAAACAAATATTGAAAACAAATATTGAACAAAAATTGAGGCTACGTTTAGAACTATACAAACTTGATTTAATAATTATACTAAATTGAGGCTATTTTGTTTCATTTTTATTATATTTTTAAATCACATGTGCGTACCATACGAGTACCCGTGGATGCACGAGAAATCATTTTAAAATCAGTACAAGTACACGAATTATTGTATTTTTTCTACGAACTCGCGGATAATACATCAATATCATGTGTACGCACGTGTAATAGACTAATACCTGCGACACATGAATAACCATTCCAAAATCAGTATGAACTACATGTTATTACATTTTTACTAAAAATATATATGATTGATGTAAAACAAATTTTGTAGATTAATTTTATTTAACTTTTAAAATTGTCTTTCTTTTAATTTTTTTTTACTACATAGTTTTGTTTTTCTGATTTAGGTTTTTCCTATAGTAGTAGTAGTAGTCGTCACATATAACATATAGATGAAATAATAGAAGAATTTGAGAATAGGGGATATACTGTATTATTTTACAAAATAGTAGGCATTATCAAAACAGTATGGAGTATTTATCAATCTATATTATTTAATTTTTTACTTCTTATTTATATTATTGTTTCTATATAATAGATGAAAAATTATTAAATAATTAATAAATATGTTTTAGATTATCTTAATAGTATTAAAAGTATATTATTTATAAAAGAGAAATTACAATACTAATTTTAAATATAATTAAAAAAATAAATGATTTAAATATATATATTTATGAAAATAATAAATGATTATGATACTAATTAATTTATAATTATAACTTTCCTATTTTATGACATCGTCTTATTTGAGGGTATTTGATTTCCTCATTATCATTTTCTAATTTTTTTTTATATCTTATATGCAATATGTTACAAATTTATAATATTTGTTTTATTCTTTCTTAACTCATGACAAATAATAATCATAAAAAACATATTACAATAATTTATAACACACTCATTATTAAGCATATCTTTTTTAACCAAGAAGTTAATAAAATATATAAATGATAATGAATATACATTTATTTTTGTCTTTAATCTTTAAATCGACTCAATGATAATTGGTGTGTTATTTAAAACTGACCCAATACATTCAGCTTCAGTCTCATTTTCATCTCTATCATATTTTCTGGATCTTCATGGCCTCATTTGGTTTCTCTCAGTTCTCATAAATAATATAGAATACAAAAAATAAATAAATAAATAAAATAAAATAAAATAAAATAGTGTATAGAGTTTTTAATATGAGTTGATATGAC
Organism: Lathyrus aphaca; assembly: GCA_963966055.1. Lineage (NCBI taxonomy): Eukaryota > Viridiplantae > Streptophyta > Magnoliopsida > Fabales > Fabaceae > Lathyrus > Lathyrus aphaca. Next base: position 148,783,906 of record OZ014525.1, read on the forward strand.
GTCGAATTTTTAAAATGTATATAATGAATTAAATGAACTTCAATATAAATACTAATAGAATGAAACATAAGTAATGTAAGAATAAATAGTATCAAAATTGTATTATATTTTTTATTAATCATACAATCTATTTGTCATTTATAAAAGGAGAAAACTTAGATACAATTCTTCGTGTGTGCTTTATACTAAAAATATGACAAGTGTATAATTTCCTCTTGGGGTGGCAAAACGGGACGTCCGTCTCATCCCGCTTAATGTCCGCTAAAAAAAGAGCAGGGCAAGCATGTCCGCCAAGTTGAAATGGGCATAAAAGTCTAGCCCGCCCCGCCAAGATGGCGGACGGCGGACTTACCCGCCTTCTTTTTGGCGGAACAGGCTTTGGCGGGTGGCGGGTGGCGGTGGCGGACTTTGGCGGGTGGCGTTTCCAAAATCCCAATCCAACCCGCCATATTTTGGTGGGTGTGTGGACCAGCCCGGCGGGCCATGACCTGTTTTGTCACCCCTAATTTCCTCCTACATGTATGCAATTTTTTTCATATTTTTACTCCATAAATAATATTTAAATATACTTGTCATATTTTAATTGAAAAATAGTTTAAACCACACCTAAGGATTTGTATCTAAGTTATCAATATATATTTATCTATATATAATATAAAGTAATTGAAATATTAAAATAAAACTTTATTGGGGTCAATTCCATTCAAACAGGAAATAATATAGTACAGATACTCACGGGTACATATATGATACTGATATTAACACATTTAATTAAATATTGAATAATAACAAGAATAAATGTACTATTGACTTAAATATTTTTATAAATAATTCCAAAACAAAATTATTTATATATAAAAATGATTATACCGTTGATTCAAATATTTTTATATATAGAATAATATATTTTATTTATAAATTGATTTTAATCAATAATATATTAAATTGTTATTACTAATTAAATTATATAATTTGATTGAATATATCTTCACTATATTTTGTCAATTTAAGATTTTTATTATTATAAAATATTTTATTATCATCAAATATTTTTAAACAATGCCATTTTATTTATAAACGGGACTAAGTTTACTATTGATTCATATATTTTTATAATTAATGTCAAAACAAAAATAATATTTATCATTCTTATCCACAGAAAAAAAATTAGTGATTCAAATCCTTAATTATTATTTTTTAAAACACGGGTACTGATATGACACACATATACTTATATTAAACTATTAATTTAAATGTTGAATAATAAGATGAACAAATATTATGTGTTCACACGAGTTACTGATTAAAATATTGAATATTAACAGAAACATGAATGTTATTGATTTGATCAAACTATTGAATATTATTCGAAACATAAAGTTGCTAATCAAAATATTGAGTATTAAGATAATCGGGAAGTTATTAATCAAAATATTGATTATTAACAAGAATATTAAATTACTGATCAAAATATTAAATATTAACGGGAACATGAAGTTACTGATATAAATTTTAAACAATAACAGAAACATAAATTTACTAATTAAAATATTGGTACCCGAGGGAATTGATTCTATCTATTTTTAAATATACATTATTATTTTTTATTTACTAATTTTTATTAATTAATTAATTAGATACTTTTTATTTTCAAATTTTAAATATAAACAAATAAATTCTTAAAACATATACATTCTAAGAACAAATGCGAGTCACCGATGTGTACCCGTGCGAACGCACGAGTATCATACTAGTTGTAATAATAAATAGTTATTCTGTACTGGAATTAAAATTGATCGGTAAATATGGATTTCTGGTTTGTTTTACTGGTTTGATGTTTATGATGTGGTGGAGAGGGACTGACATGCGAGGTTATCATTCTAACGTGCAAATCAATAAGAAAATGAAAAGTGGAGTTTGAATGAGAGATGATTTGAATACCTAGGAAATGATGTGTTCTCTTATTTAAATAGAAGAATTTGTTAGCAATCGAACATATGTGTTGAGGCGTGAGATGTGTCAGCCGTCAGATCAATCTGAATGATTGGGATAGAGCTTGCAATAGAGATTACTTGTATGGTGAGGAAAAAGAACTTATTTGTTCTATGTCGAATGTTTCCCATCATTCGCATCTTTGTGATGAACATATGACTTCATGCACAAGAAGGGGTTAATGGTGGGGATTTGAAAAATATTGATTTAAAATAAAGTTATTTTCTAAACCTAAGTTTAAAAACATATTCAAGAAATTTTCTGGATAGACATCGGATAATCAAGGTAAGAAAAATAAGTGGAAAGTAAAAAGTCAAGGGAAAAGAGATAATACTAGAGGTTTATAGAGGTTCAATCTTAAATAAGTGACCTACTCTAATCTTGAGAGTATCCAACATTGTTTGAGATATTTTATAAAGTTAAACCCATGAACCCCCTTATACAAGGAAAAATAAAATTTCAAGTTTACTTCCAATCAAACAACGAATAGTGGAATGGAACGTTTAACCTTCACGACAAATAACGAACAGAGCTTCGAGCGGATAATGTAACACGCTATTTCCCCAACGCATAATTATAATTGAATCAGAGATTTTTCACAACATTCATACATAGGATGTTAGACATCTCGAAACACATACATGTTGATTATGTAACACTTAATTTAAATAAACATGCAATATATGTCATTGCATGCTCACCTTCACTTAGGATATCATCGCAGCGGAAATACTCAATTAAAACAGACCAATTTAAATCTCATATCATAATTAAAAAGTATCGAATCATAAGTCTTTTCCAAATTCTTATCACGCCAAAACATAAAATACGTGAGCATACATTGTCTCTCTGAAATCTCAACATAAAACAAAAAAATTGCTCACCATTGTTACATATCAGAGCATAACCAAAGATAAAACCAAGAAATTTAAAAGAAATAGCTCCAGGAACAAGCTTCCACTCACAGTAGCGACTCTGCTCTTGAGTATCTACACGATGTCCGTGCAAAGGCAACATTCAAACAAAAGGGATGAGCAAACACATTCAATAATAACAAACATATAATGCAAAGTAGGATATCTACACATATCATAATTTGCACAATCTCAAATCACATTATATCAATTACATTCTCACATCAACTCATCAATTACAAATCAATCACACACCAGTTACACACAAAATCAATATCATATGCATTTATTTCATTATGCATCTCATACTCAAAATGCAACTCTATTATGCAACTCAATACATATGCATGTGGTACTAACTTAATATTCGACTCTATATAATTGGGTCCCCTCTCTGAACTCATAAGCCCTCTCTCTGAGCTCCAAGCCCCTTCTCTGAGCTTAGGACAAGTCATTAATCCCCCATCTGAACTAGTAGACACGCCTCTTGACACAACTCTTATGATGCATGATCATATCATCAAATTAATGCGTTAAGACCCATCTCTGATCTTAACGTAAATGCATTGACAACTCAAGTAATCCACTTTTTGGATTACATCACACCAAAATCACAAAATGCACATTATCAATCAACAGTGCAACACAAACATGTTAATAATTCATCTTAATAGAATTATATTTCAGACATGCAACAACATGACTCAAAACAATCCATATTCACGACATTCTCATATTTCGTATTTATTCTCAATGCTTAATGTAACACCCTTCTAACCCAACAAGAATTTCACATAATGTATGGAAATTAAATTAAATGAAATCATCACTCAAGGGTGTCACATCTTCATAAAAACATAATAATTATTTTCCTGCTCCGTAAAACGGATTACAACATATATAAATAACAACTTATTTTGGATCAATACCTCTTTTAAAACAAAAATGTTGCAACGGAATTATCGTCATAAAAATCTCATTTATAAAACAACTCATAATGATTTAATCTCATCAAATTTGGAATTTATAATAACTCAACATCTTACAAATCCTCATCAAACATGTTAATTAAAGAAACACAATATTTCAAACAAAAGCGTTCTCATTCCAATGTTACATATCAGAGCAAGACACCTTAATTATTAACGGAAATAAAGTAAAATAACTCCAAAGCTAAATCTTCATGCGTCTACAATTAATCTTAATCACTTGCAAGTTACCCATTATAGAGGCAACATTTCCAAGCAAGCATGGTGAGTAATAACAATTCATTACATGTGATATAAGAAAAAGATATAAATAGGATAATAATTCATCATTATTGTCACGTCGTCATTTAAAAATCACAATGTCATCAATACATCACTTAAATCACATCGTCACAAAACATCATTTAACATTCAAGTATGCAATTGCCACTTAATATGAAATGCAACAACATATACTCATGCATGTGGTACCAAACATCGTCATGGATGGACATTGGGCCATCACCCTCCAAAACGGAGTACATCATAATTACTTCAATCTACACAATGGGATTGAAGTCAACACTGGACCAAAGTCACAACATCAACACTGGACCTAAGTCCTAAAAATGCTATGAATGCATGATGCAAAACGTCATAATAATCACCATCATGACCCGTCAAAGTTGCATCATCATTCATAAAAATTCATCATAAGACTTCACATATCATGTATAACATCCATATGCATATCGTCAATTTAATTCATCATAGCATCACTGTATAACATCACTAACACCCGTCAAAAATCATCATTATAGATTCATCAACACATAACCGTCATCACATAACATGTCTGTATCTATTATTACTAATATAAGAAAGTTTAATGATATCAAAAATACTTAACTATCCAAATTTAAATAGTTTAATAGCCTTATTTTATACCCCTATATGTAATTTCAACTCCATAATCATTACTTTTTAAACATATTTTCATGGACCTATTTAATTACATTTCTCATTAAATAGAAAACAATAATTAAGGTCTATTGCGATCATTAATTAACTTGATATCAACCACTTTTACGGCTAAACCAATTCACACAGTTTTTCGTTTCCAACAATTTCTCTGTCTTTTGATATTTTCTTCACACATAAAATAAAAGTATTCATTGATTCCAACAATATTTTATGGCTTTTGTATTTTCCTCACACATTAAAATACAAGCTTTTTGGATTCAAAAGTGTTTCTATATAAATCCTAGAAGGCATTGGATACATAGTGTATCAATTATTCACCAAATATACTCTAAAGGTTTCATTTTTTTATTCTTCCTAAACCTATTTTTCAGTCGAAAAACATCTCCGACCAATGTGACTTTTTTTTACTTCACAAACTCAGTATTTTGTATACATTTGCAAGTGTTTATTGTTTTCCTAACAATTAATTGTGATCGGTGCAGTGTCTTACATTATAAATCTTTGTCTTTATAGACCAAAAGGATAACAGGTTGAAGAAAGGTGACGTATTCCATTGCTTTTTCATTCGTCTTTTTAATAGTTTTGTTTTTCTTGATAAACTGTTTTACTTCATTTTAGCATATTGTTGTCATGGATTTGTTGCTCACTTCCTATTTACTCTTTCATGGAATTTTTGTATACTTGCTTGCTCTCCATCTTCATTTTGTAATGCATTTCTTCTTCCGTACTTCTGCATGTTGTCACTGTTAATCTGATTTACTTGCTTTTAGTCACAATTGTATGCTAATACAAGTTAGAGATTTATTATGTCCTGTATTTTATTGCTATCATTACTTGTTTTGCAGGGTGATCGAATTCAAGTTTTGATTTGATATATTTTTTATATGAATTGTCACACCCTAAATTTTGACTGGTTTTTTATATATAATATATTCATTATCTGACGCATTTTACCGCAAAACCAATAGTACGTCATTTTAACATTTTTAGTTTTTAGCATCTCATTAATCATTAAATCATGTATTTTTTTAATCGATATCTATCATTCCATGTCATTTTATTTTTATTCTTGATTTTAGAATTAGTTTCGATTTAAAATAGGTTTTATCTCTTTTTGTAATTTAATTATTTTAATTTTTAGTTGGATATTTATTTTAGATTATTTAGAATTAATTTTATATAAGTTTATTTTTAATTTAGTGTAATTCTAGTTTTAATTTAACTTTTATTTAGTTTATATTTAAATTAGTTAATTTTAACTTAGTAATGTTTTAGTTTAATCTATATTTTAATTTAGTTCAATTTAAGTTTAATTTATTATTTTATTTTTTTAGTTAATTTTATTCTTATTTAGTTATAAATGCTTCATATTATTTTTTTAGTTTAGTTTATTTTTCTCTTAAGTGGATTTAACTAGTTTAATTTTTATAGTTTATATTTATTTTTAGTTTAATTTAAGTTTAATCTAAATATATTTTTAATTATATTTTATTTATATATATTATTTATTTATATTTAATTAGGATTTTGATTATTTTAATTTAGTTTTCAAATTAGTTTAGTTAACTTATTTTAAAGGCCTTTTAATATAATTTTTATAACATGGTTAGTAAAAATATCTATTGAATAATCTAAAAAAACATGTTAATTAATTTAGTTTAAGGATTTAGAATTTTTTTAGTTTAAATTATTTGTTTTCTTAGTTTTTGTAGATTAATTTGTTTTATTTTTTATTTTAGAATAGGAACCTTAATCAATATATTTTATTTAGGTTAATTTTAGCTTGTTTAAAAAAATATTGTATTAGGATTTCTAAGATAGTAAAAAAGATTTAGTTTAATTTTATTTAGATTAATTTTATTAGTTAGTCATTTTTAGTATATTTTTAGTATAATATAGTAATCACATCTTAAAAGAAAAATAAAAAAAAAGATTTTAATTTCATTTATTTTCTTTTGATTTATTTCCTATTTTACTTTATTTCTATAATATTAAAAAATCTAAAAAAATTACTTTATTTAGTTTAAGATATTATTACTAAATTTTTTAGTTTAGTATAGTTTATATAGTAATTATTAGAAATTCCAAAAAAATAAAAAATTATTTATTGTTTTTTTATTATTGGTTTTATTTTATCTTTATTAAATATTTTATTGTTAAGTTAATTTTTATTTAGGATAGTGTTAAAATAACTGAAAAATCACAAAACATTTTAATTTATTTATTTATCTTCTTTTATTTATTAGATTTTTTATTTTAGTTTAATTATCTTATTATTTTAGATAATAGAAAACAACAAAAATATTATATAGATGTTAGTTTCTTTTTATTTATTTTAGTTTCGAATCAATTCAGTTTTCGTTGAATCCTTGACGTTATTCCTTTGTCGCTTTGTCATGATAACCCTTGTTATCCCTTCTCACGATGTTTTGCCGTGCATTTTTTATTTTGTTCGTTCCTGATTATTTTGACCCAATCCAAGGGAAAGTGAACGCTCTGTTGACTTTTTGTCACTTCGTTTACCGCTCGCGTATCTTGTCTCAATCTTCTCATTTTCAGACCCTTCATTCCTTCCTTCAACAGAGACGAGAATTAATCTTTTCGCCTTTTAATCATATTTCACAAGATTTGCATTCAAGCTTTTCCTTCTTTTTATCCTTAGTTTTCCGAACTACGACGCTCTGACTTTTCCATTGCACGAGGGAATACGTAGGCACGAGGTTTATCTTGGCGAGCACAATTTTTTTTCACATTTTTATTTTCTTCATCTTTCATTTGTTTCTTCTTTTTATCTTTCACATTTTTTCTTTTCTATTTCACACTTTTTCATCCTTCCCATTTTAGTTCACATTCAATTAGCAGACAATTAAGCATAAACATAAATATTATAAGAGGTTTCCATAGAGTACTACAGATACTTAGGATGCTAGCACCTTCCCTAGGTATAACCAACCCCCGTACCTTTGATCTCTGACTGCTTAGCTCTTAGCACTGTCTTTAGCTTAGTATGTTTATTAGGGTTTCTCGATCTTTTTCCCTTCCCTTGGATAAATTAAAGTTCGGTGGTGAATATAAATATTTTGCGATACAAGTTAACTTAATAGCTTGTTATCTGATTCTCACCGCGACAGAAATGACGACTTCACTGGGGACTTCCCCAAGGGGGTTGAGCCTAACTTGTATTATTTGTATTTTTTGTGCTATTATTATTGTTTGATATCAGTCTAAATTTTTCTGGTTTTCATGGTTTGATGATACATGTGTGGTGAGATAAGTCATAACCCGAACTTGAGTGTTCTTATGATAGGATGGTGGTATATTCGAGTAGGATTATAGGGAGTTGAGTCCCGAACAAGCTGAATCGAGAAACCACCACTCAGCGGAGGCCTCCTCGGATGTAGTTTTGTTGATCGAGTTCAGTCGTGAAAACATTACTACTTTCCTGAGAGTAGTTATTGCTGAGGACCGTAGAACCCATTTACCCCACTTGGCCTTTTTTAAGGATGTAGTGCGATGACTATGAGGGTGTAAATCCAAAATAGTTGATACACGATGCTACACTTAGATGAGACTCTCTTGAGAATATTATTGATTACCGAGTTGAGTCGGGAAGTCGATAATATTCGAAAGATAGGCCAGTAATTCTGGGAACTCTTAGAACCCATTGTGCATGCACTTTACCCTTAGTACATACCTTGTGGTTGGTTCTTTACCTAGACTTCATGCATGTGATCTTGAACCTTTGATCTTGTTACACGTAATCTGCATCCTGTATTGCATGACATTGCATATCATCATTCGCATTAATTCATGCATACATCCAAGTTGTATGTCACCTCATTCCAGTTGTCTTTGTCTTTCAGTCATCTATCAATCGTCAAGTTGATTCTTCGTAGTAGATACAGAACCAGAGCTTACCACAGACGCAGGATGTCAAAACAAGAGGTTCACAATGCTGAGGTCCGAATGGAAATTGAAGAATTGAAGACGAGTGTGACAAAGATGACTGAGATGCTTCAAGTTTTGATTGCTAGAGGAGAGCCACCTCAGAGGGCTGTGATCCAAGAGGTTGAAAACTCTATTGTCGAGCCTCAACCTGTTCAATTTCCACCTTCAACTTGGCCAGAGTTTGGTTTGCCACACAACTACTCTCCACCACATTACTACTTTTATGGTCGGTCGGGCATCCATACCCGCTTTTCAAGTTCCTATTTTTACTGAACCTAGACCAATGGTTCATACTGGCCCAATTCCCTATGAGTACAATGTTGCTAGTGCTCAAGGTGATGATCTTGAAGATTATGTTGAACCTGAAGTTGGTCGTGAACAATATCGAGCTATTAACAAACAACTAAGGGCTGTAGAGGGTAACGACTTCTTCGACATTGATGCAAGTAACATGTGTTTGGTTTCCAATCTTGCCATGCCATCTAAGTTCAAGATTCCAGAGTTTGAGAAGTAAAAGGGGCACACTTGTCCAAAACTCCATTTAACGATGTATTGTCGCAAGATGGCTGCTTATGCCAAGAATGACAAAGTGTTTATTCATTGCTTCCAAGACAGTTTGAGTGGTGCCTCTATGAAGTGGTACATAGGACTCGAGAAAGATCGTATCCATAGTTTGACAGATTTGGGTGATGCTTTTGTGAAACAATACAAGTACAACTTGGACATGGAACCTGACCGCCGTCAATTGCAGATCATGTCTTAGAAGGATAGGGAGTCCTTCAAGGAGTATGCTCAATGTTGGAGAGAACTGGCATCTCAGGTTGAACCTCATCTAGCTGAAAAAGAACTGACTGATATGTTCATGGATACCTTGGTTCCCTTATATTGGGAAAAGATGATCGGAGGTGTCTCTTCCAGTTTCACTGATCTGGTTACCATTGGACAAAGGCCTGAAGAAGGACTTAAGAATTGAAAAAGTGTCTAAAGCTGTTGAGTCTTCCAATGCTGCTAAGAAACCTTTTGGGAATTTCCAAAGGAAGAGGGAAGATCAGACCAATGTTATTTTAGTTGTGGGTAGAAGACCTCAATACATGGCTCAACATGATAATCAAGCTTATATTGTCGTTGTTTCTCTTGTGATTGCTGCTCAACCATCTAGAGCTCCTCAATGTCCAATTGCGAGACAAGCTCAGAATCGTGATAGGGTTCACTTTGACCATATTCCCATGATGTACACTTAGTTATATCCTGGTTTGGTCCAGAGAGGTTTGATTACCACTAGGCATATGCCTCCTCCTCCAAACCCTCTCCCACCAATCTACAGGGCAGATCTTCATTATGAATTTCATCAGGGTGGAGCAGGTCATGCTTTGGAGCATTTCTTCGCTATGAAGACAAGAGTGCAAGAGTTTATCAGAGACAATATTCTCTCTTTTCGTGATACCAATCCAAATGTCAAGGGCAATGCTTTGTCAGGGCATGCAACTTGAAGCTTCAATGAACTTCCGCCAGTTCTCCCTAAAGCCAATGTTTCAAGGCAGGACAACTCATCCCTGTTTACTGACTAGTCAATAGGTCATTATTTCCTTTCTATTTGCATTTTCCTTTTATTGTACTAAACTGTTTTCTTTCAATTCTGTTTGTACTTCCATGATTAATTAAATGAGCATTTTGCAATATTGGGAATTCAATTCATATGTTTATTCGCATCTTTACACTTTCTCTTTCAAAAATAAACATATCTTTTGTTCAAAACTTTTGATTATACAAAGATTTGTGGGAGGATGATGAAAACAAATGTCCATAACTATTGTGGTGTGCTTTTGGATAAAAAAAATCAATGATGTACATACATTGTTTCAATTCCCAAACACTGGAGAGATAATGAGTTAATCCCCAGTTCACCACTTCGAGCCTAGAAGTAGGAGTTTCTTTTGGATCTAAACCCTTATGCTTAACTTGGGGCAGGGTAGTTGTTCAGTTAACCTGACTATACATTCAAGTTACAAGATGATCCATTACAACCAATGGTTTGACAAACATAACTTTCAACCTTTCAAAAAAAAAGAAATACAAAAAAAAATCTTACTAAGTCAAACACCCAAAAAAAATAAGACTTAGGCAAAAGTTAGGGATTAGAAAATAAAGAATAATCAAGCAAAAGAGGCCCTCAAATCCTCAACATCAAACAAGCAAGATTTAGTGACCACCATGACCAAAACCGATGGGTCACTACAAACATCCATCAAAGCCAAATAAAATGACTATCATTACCAATGAATCTTGAACTATCATCTTTACCCTTACACTGTCAAGATAAATATGTGTAGATTCAACTGAATGTGGGACTGGAGATTCATCACAAAGAGGGGTGGGTACAAATAAACCTTGAGCCTTATATCTTTTGTTTCATAAATCGTGAACCAGAACACGTTACAACCCTCAAAAGACCTAATTGAGGCAAGGTTATTATGAAAGCATATTACAGTAAGGTTGCGTAAACTGACTCCAAAAGGATCTTTGCAAGTCATCTATTTTGTGCATATCTTTTCTTTACTTTTCACTTTGAATGTCATAAACTGCCGTGTTTTGACTATTAATTCATAGTGTTTTGCATCTTTCCAACAATGATTTTGATTTAAAAAGTTGCATTTGTTTTAAAATTACCACGATTGTATAAATGTTTTTGTTTGTAAACTATCTTTTCTAGCAAGGAATTTTCAAATAGTTAAGAACTTGGCTGATGATCCTATCAGGGGCAAGTTCCTTCTAGACCATGTTGAGAATCAGTTCAAGGTTGTTATTCAGTGCTAGTCCATCTCAGAGTTGGTTTATCTAGAATATTTTACAAGACTCATACTAGGGCAAGTTCCCAAGCGCATCATAAGGCAGTCATTTTCAGAATCATTCAAGTTGAAGCAACGATCAGCTCATCTATAACAGCTAGCTCAAATTGGGGCAATTTATTGGAAGAATCCCTAAGCAACTCTCCATGTTTTCTCTAAGGATCATCTACTTGTTACAATTTATCAGTGTGGCAGAGGTTTGTTCAACATCAATATCCTTAGTCCCCGAGAAGAATAACAGTAATCTCATAGTGTTGAGGAATCAGTTTCCCAGTCTTGTCCACTCCACAAAAGATTCAATCAATGTTGTCAGCATCTGTATTACATGAATTTGATCATACATCATAACAAGTTCATATATTATGCATAACAAGAGTGTTTTATCCTCATTTGCATTTTTATAGGTCATGTTGTAGCCAACATTTTACCTTACTTCAAAAGTCCAACTTACTTGGTACTTATCAAAATATATATGCATGTTTGTCCAATACTACTCTTGGACATGTCTGTCATTTCATTCAAAGCCATGATTGAAGATATTTTATCCTACTTCATCCAATCCAATCCATGGATGTTGTTCCTATTTGTCATCCAATACAATCCATGGATGACAGTTTTATTTCACTTTGTTCAATACCATCCATGGACGTTATTCCTTTTGGTTGTTATTCTTAGTGTTAGCAGTTACACTTAAACCAGTTGATTTATCACTTGGAATACCTCTCCAGTTTCATTTCTTTATCCCCAGTATATGTCTTTTGTTCTGATTGATTTTCCAGAACTCCTTCGTGTCTATCTGATTGCTCTTCCAAATATGACTTTGTCTATCCGATTGATTTTCCAGATATGTCTTTTATTCTGATTGATTTTCCAGAACTCTCTCTCGTGTCTATCTGATTGCTCTTCCAGATATGACTTTGTCAATCCGATTGATTTTCCAGAACTCCTTCATGTCTATCTGATTGCTCTTCTAGATATGACTTTGTCAAGCCGATGTTATTTCAGATATGTCTATTGTTCTTATTGATTTTTCAGAACTCCTTTTTTGGGTCTATCTGATTGTTCTCCAGATATGACCTTGTCTATCCGATTGATTTTCCGGATATGTCTTTTGTTCTGATTGATTTTCCAGAAGTCTCTCTGTTACGTATATCCGATCGCTTTCCCAGATATGACCTTCTCTATCCGATTGATTTTTCAGATACGTCTTTTGTTCTGATTGATTTTCCAGAACTTTCTCTTGTGCGTCTATCTGATAGCTCTTCCAGATGTTTCATTTGTATATCCGATTGATTTTCTGGATACGCTTTCTAGTTTGATACCTTTTCTCTTTTTCCAAGTATTTTCGGATACTCTTTATCGCCTTGATAGATTTCCATAATATCTTGTATTTTTCAGTTGTTACTTGTTCCCCAGTGTTCTTACCTTTTTCCCCAGTGGAAGCCTTTCTTGCTAGTCTGTCTCATATAGCATCTTTCCCCACATAACTCAATCATTCATGCACTCATTTACATTGTATTTCATCCGTGTTCGATCAAAATTCTAGGTATGTTAATATTTAATCCTCTTTCTACCTTGAATGTTGCCATTTATATATTCAGGTTGAAGAAGATTAAATAGGGGCATCTGTCACACCCTAAATTTTGACTGTTTTAAAAAAAATATATATTCATTCTTCTGACGCATTTTACCGCAATATCAATAGTACGTCATTTTAGCATTTTTAGTTTTTAGTATCCCATTAGTCATTAAATCATGGATTTTTTGTTAATCAATATCTATCATTCCATGTCATTTTATTTTTATTCTTAATTTTAGAATTATTTTCGTTTAAAAATAGGTTTTATCTCTTTTTGTAATTTAGTTATTTTATTTTTTAGTTGGATATTTATTTTAGATTATTTAGAATTAAATTTATATAAGTTTATTTTTAATTTAGTATAATTCTATTTTTAATTTAACTTTTATTTAGTTTATATTTAAATTAGTTAATTTTAACTTAGTAATATTTTAGTTTAATCTACATTTTAATTTAGCTCAATTTAAGTTTAATTTATTATTTTATTTTTTAGTTAATTTTATTCTTATTTAGTTATAAATGGTTCATATTATTTTTTTAGTTTATTTTATTTTTCTTTTAAGTGGATTTAATTAGTTTAATTTATATAGTTTATATTTATTTTTAGTTTAATTTAAGTTTAATTTAAATAGTTTTTAATTAGGTTTTATTTATATTTATTATTTATTTATATTTAATTAGGATTTTGGTCATTTTAATTTAATTTTCAAATTAGTTTAATTAACTTATTTTTTAAGGCCTTTTAATATAATATTTATAACATAATTAGTAAAAATATTTATTGAATAATCTAAAAAAATATGTTAATTAGTTTAGTTTAAGGATTTAGAATTTTTTAGTTTGAATTATTTTTTTTCTTAGTTTTTGTAGATTAGTTTGTTTTATTTTTTATTTTAGATTAGGAACCTTAATAAATATATTTTATTTAGGTTAATTTTAGCTTGTTTAAAAAAAATATTGTATTAGGATTTCTAAGATAATAAAAAAGATTTACTTTAGTTTTATTTAGATTAATTTTGTTAGTTAGTCATTTTTAGAATATTTTTAGTATAATATAGTAATCATATCTTAAAAGAACAATAAAAAAAGAGAGTTTAATTTCATTTATTTTCTTTTGATTTATTTCTTATTTTACTTTATTTCTATAATATTAAAAAATCTAAAAAAATTACTTTATTTAGTTTAAGATATTATTACTAAGTTTTTTAGTTTAGTATAATTTATATAGTAATTATTATAAATTCCAAAAAAACAAAAAAATTATTATTATTTTTTTAATTATTGGTTTTATTTTATCTTGATTAAATGTTTTATTGTTAAGTTAATTTTTATTTAGGATAGTGTTAAAATAATTGAAAACTCACAAAAACATTTTAATTTATTTATTTATCTTCTTTTATTTATTAGATTTTTTATTTTAGTTTAGTTATCTTATTATTTTAAATATTAGTTTCTTTTTATTTATTTTAGTTTCAAATCAATTCAATTCTCGTTGAATCCTTGACCTTATTCCTTTGTACTTTGTCATGATAACCCTTGTTGTCCCTTCTCACGATGTTTTGCCGTACATTTTTTATTTTGTTCGTTCCTGATAATTTTGACCTGATCCAAGGGAAAGTGAACGTTTTGTTGACTTTTTGTTACTTCGCTTACATTGCGTATTTTGTCTCAGTCTTCTCATTTTTAGACCCTTCATTCCTTCCTTCACCAGAGATGACAATTAATCTTTTCGCTTTTCCTTCTTTTGCACGAGAGAATACGTAGGCACGAGGTTTATCCTTGGCGAGCACAGTTTTCTTTTTTCACATGTTTTTTTCTTCACATTTTTATTTTCTTCATCTTTCATTTGTTTCTTCTTTTTATCTTTCACATTTTTTTTTCTTTTCTATTTCATACTTTTCATCCTTCCCATTTTAGATCTCATTCAGTTAGCATACAATTAAATACAAACATAGATATTATAAGAGGTTCCCGTAGAGTACTATCGATAATTAGGAGGCTAGCACATTCTCTAGGTATAACCAACCTCGTCTTTAGCTTAGTATGTTTATTAGGGTTTCTCGATCTTTTTTCTTTGCCTTGGATAAATTAAAGTTTGGTGGTGAATATAAATATTTTGCGATAAAAGTTAACTTTATAGCTTGTTATCTGATTTTATTATGTCTTATATTTTATTGCTTTCATTATTTGTTTTGCAGGGTGATCGAATTCAGGTTTTTATTCAATATATTTTTTATATGAGTTATCTAATAGGATTTACTTTGAATTTCGAATAGGAGGAAAAGAGTGGAAAGCACTGTCTAGTGTTGTGAGTGATTTGTATAGTTCATTGAAGTTAATGGATGATTATGCAAATTCGATTTTTAATTTTATTGTCTTTAACATTTTCCCTTTATTCTAGGAAAAGGCTCCCAATGTTGTTTCTGCAGTGAAAAAGAAAGAGGAGTATGAAAAGATACATGGTACTGATAAAAAGATTGAACCATTTATGTGTTTCTGAGTTTCCCTTTACCGATGAATCCATGGTCGATGTGCAAATGAAACCTGCAAAACGAATTATTTCAATAAATATCTTTTTGTTTTCCACACAATTGTTATTTTATTGCATTAATTTAAAGTAGTTGGAATACATAATGACTAATTGATTTCCATTTTTTTTCAAATATGACTTTTATAATATTAGCAGTAAGTGTTAAATAAACTATAACAAAAGAAGCACAAATTGAAGATTTTTTTTAGAATAACCCAGTTTCTTTAAAAAAAAACCAAAATAACATGGTTTTAAAAAAATTACCAAAGTGACGTAGTTAGGATGCATATTCGCCAGATGAATGGGCGAATGGGTACTATTTTTCAGTCAATTCGCCAATCCAAGTGGTTAAAGTGTGAATTTGATCACACATTCAACAAATCAATTGGCGAACATGCATGTTTTATAAAGCAATTCGTCAAATGATGTGGCGAACATGCATGTTGTATATATATATATATATATATATATATATATATATATATATATATATATATATATATATATATATATATATATATATATTATATGTTAATTTAATTTTTCTATGTTAAACACTTATATTTTAATTTCTTTTTAGTATATATGAAAAGAATTATTATTATTTTACTTAATAATAATAATTTAATAAATTAAATTAAAAGAATTCGACAAAGAGAAATATTATAGAAAATTATTATTGATAATTCAACAGTGGTATTACAAAGATTAATTTCCCGCCGATCTAAATGTCCCCCAGTACCACATCCACGAGGATGACCCCGCCTTCGAACTCTACCACGAGGTGGTTGAGGTGCCTCCTGTCTTTGTGTGTTTGGTGGGGGCGGTTGTTGTTGAGCCGATGATTCCATTATGTTTGCAACCGTTTGTCCCCAATAACCAGGAGGGTTGCTGCCAAAGGCGCTACCGTAACTTAGTTGAGTGCTCATGTTTTTAAAGTTGGGTCGTATTGGTTGGGCTGGGTTGGGTTTAGTGAGGACGATACACTTGACCGAATAAGGATATTGCCTCGTTTTGAGAACGAAACAAAGGTGGGGGGCTATGGTAGGCTGGTGTGGAGTTGAAGGAGTTATCAGGGGTATACTGGAATGGGTTAGGCTCTTGTTGTTGTGCTTGGGTTTGTGGCATGAATGGGTTACGGATTTGGAAGAATGGTCTATGGGTGTTTGAAGTTGATGGCTGGAATTGGGTGGGTAAGTCATGGTGTGGGGTAGGTGGTTAGGTGTATCCTACGGCCTGCAATCAGGGGTCAATCAAGTATGGGTTATCAGACACCCACTGTTGCGTAGTAACTGACCTAAACCAAACTAAATATTCTCTAGTTGGTCTAACATTTTGCAGGACTTGAAACCTTAGTACATGTTGGCGGCGATCTCTCCATAGCTGACGCAACTCCCTAGCAAAGTCCTTCCAATCATCCATATTCCACATGTCACTTACTCTTCTCAAATGCCATTCTCCCAAACATGTCGGAGGACCCGAAATATCTTGTTGCATTCTGAACTGCACTTTCACCTGATCTGTCTGGTGCATTTCAATTGTAGTGAACCAGATGATTGGTGTTTTTGTTTTCCAAACTTCAACATCTTCGGGGTTAGGTTCATGGTCCAGGCCTAAATATGTTCGCCAGATAAACTGCATTAAAAAGAAAAGAATATTTTTAGAAGATAATTTTTTAAGTAGATAATTTTTTTAGTACATAAATTGCATTAAAAAGAAAATTAATATTTTTAGAAGAAAATGAATATTTTTAGAAGATAATTTTTTAAGTAGAATATTTAAAATACCTGGTCAACACCCACATGGTTTAACAAATTGCGATAGAGAACCATGGAACTTCTAGGATTACTGCTGTAATCCATCCCAAGATCGAACCAGCTAAATAGAAAAGATTTAAAAGCAATTAGTTACAATAATCGTATAAAATTTAAGTAGAATAATCGGAGAAAATTTTAAATTTAATATTTTAAGAAAAGAATTATAATAGTAGACTTATTGGTTGGCGTAGGGGAACGAACATGGATTCATATTGCGTGGGGCGAGCATCGACAGTCTTGAATACCCCCATGCTTGTAACAGAAAAGCATAACCAAAACATGTACAAGTATCCTTTGCGGCATTCTTACAAAGACTAATATACAAATGGGCCAAAACAGCTGAACCCCAACTATATGTGTTTACCTTGTTGATGTCTCGCAACAACGGTAAATACATTATATTTATTGTGTTACCGGTACCGTAAGGAAATAAAAAATGACCAAATAAAAGTATAATATAACATCTAGTCTTAATAATTTTTTCTAACTCAGTTGATTCATCGTTTAAAATTAAACTAGCATAATAGGCTCTAAGGACTCCTAGATTAATCCCTGAACCCCTGTTACGAGTATTTGATGGCTGCTCCTCGTCAATGAGAGGGGCACCCAGTAAATCCTCTACTATACTTATTTCATGGTTGACCTTACCAAAAATAGCTTTACCAGTTACACGTAAATCCAAAAGCATGTAGACATCTTCGAGTGTTATCGTGCATTCACCAAATGGCAGGTGAAAAATGTGTGTCTCCGGTCTCCACCTCTCTTGTAGTGCCAAAGTAAATTTCATGTCTATCGAATTGTTGTGCACCTTAATGACATCACCAAATCCGCATGAACGTAGATACGGTTCTATGATCGGATCATACGCTATGTAGTCATGCACCCGACAACGAAATTTTTTTACATTCTGTAGACAAACATGATATAAGTTAAAATTATATATAATTGAGATAAGTAAAATTTAAATAAAATTGACATTAGTTAAAACAAGTAAAATAATTATGGCAAGAATGAAACATACAAAATTAGCAATATTTTCAAGTGTTCCTCTATGTTGATCACCCATAGTTAGTAGAGCCATTGAATATTGATTTGCTAGAGTGTTTAGAAAGCTATAGTGTTTAAAGTGTTTAGTGAGTGATAAAAACATAAAATTGGTGGGTGGATTTATAGGAAAAAAATAATTACACGCATAAGCCAAATGAAATGGCAAACATGTGATAAGTGCATGTGAATTTGCCACACTGATTGGCGAAATGGTGCAATATTTTGAAGCCCTAAAACAAATTCTGATTGGTGCAACGCATTTTGTGAGGATCAACATCCCCATTCTCCACTCTGATTGGCGAGCAACAAGCAAACGAGGATCATGGACTTCACATGCATTTAATAATATTGTTAAACTCATGCACATGCATTGAATGAAGTTGTTGACCATATTGAATGGATGCATGCAGGTGACAAGAAATTACATGCAGGGAGCATACAAGAATGCAAGAATCTCTGTGGTAAGAACGCAGGAAGCATGCATGCAGGGAGCAGGCAGACATGCATGAATCTTCAGCTTTATTAAAGTTACACTAATTCGCCACCTTGATTGGCAAATCCCTACACTAATTCGCCATATGGCCTGGCGAAAGTGTTACATATTTTATTCCCTTCAACAATCCATATGGTGAACGTATTATGACATTATTTTATGTACGAATTTATTTTATGTACAAATAATTGTTACAACATTTTATTTTATTTTAGGATTCATATAATTTTTTGAAGGCGTGTACAAATAATAGAACAACTTGCACAACTTGTAAAATAAATTGTACACAACTTGTAAAATAATTGAATAGGATAAGCCTACGTTTCAGAAGCCTACGAAAAGATAAGCAACTTGTAAAATAATTGAAGCAAACAATATAAGATAAGCCTACGTTTTAGAAGCCTACGAAAATAATTTTCCATAACTAGTACACAACTTTCACATAAATAACAGTAAACATATTTTAAAAAAATTGTACAATAACAGTAAACATATTTTAAAATGATTATACACAATTCTATTTATAGATATGTTTCGTTGTTTCAATGTACCAAAAACCTCAAAACATTAAACATAACTCAAAGTGTCTTCGTATTTGAACTATGGCCCAATCACCACAGTATATGATCAACGCCTATATAAATGGTGAAATATTCGATTGTAACCTATCTGGGTTCAACTTTCGTAACACCGAATTTATGAGGTTCTCAATCACCCGACGGTCCAATTTTACTCATCTGAAACAGAGGCTGGAAAAGAAAATACAGCGTGGTCCAGTAGACGTCATCATTTACAAAAATCCAGTCTTTTATGAGGATAACATGTAATGTTTTTCTAATTAACTATATGTGATGACGAAAGTGTCCGTACTATGTTTCTCAGCCATGAGTATTATGGTTTCAATGATATTGAGCTTTACGTTACGCTACACCAACAACAGATGTCTCAAACCATTGATCCTTCGTAAGTGTTTTGCAAATCTGACAATAATTTAGCTGAAGTCGATGTTGTTGATGAGGACGAGGAAGAAGAGGAGGAAATTGTTGATGAAATGGTCAATGAACATGAGGTCCCGGCCAGTCATGTATATCGTCCTCCTCAACATATGACAAGCCTGAACTTGGGAGGTGATGACCCATCTTCAGATATATTTTACGATCCGTATCCTCAAAGACAATGTGCATTAAAGGAGGGCGGCCATTTTCGAACAAAAGAAGATTGTGTCCGAGCGATCAAATATTACCACATTGATTTATCAACTGATTATAAGGTCGGCCGAATGAACCCGACACTGTATAAGATATGTTGTCGTGATGTGATGTGTCCGTTTCGATTGACAACATCGTACAGAAAGAGAAGTAAGGATTGAAAGGTTGCGCCTATGGGTCCAAAGCATACTTGTGTGATAACTAATGCATTGCAGGATCATCGACAACCGAGCTCTCAGCTAATATGCAATGATATCTTATCAATCGTTGGAGACGAACCTTCGGTAAAGGTCAACACGATAATTAAGCACATAGTTCATAAACACATGTATACTCCGTCGTACATGAAAGCATGGATAGCTAGAACTAAGGTTGTTGTCGTTGTATTTGGAAATTGGGAGGACTCGTACAAAGAACTCCCAAAGTTTTTGTTGGCACTTAAGCACTACGCTCCAGGGACTGTTGTCATTCTTGAGACCTTGCTGACGTATACTCCAGAAAGTCATTGTGTTAGTGGAAATGGCATATTCCACCGACTCTTTTGGGCATTTGACCCATGTATATAGGGTTTTGCCTTTTGCAAGCCTATAATCCAAATTGATGGAACATGGCTCTACGACAAATACAAAGGAACTTTATTGATGGCAGTGGCCCAAGACGGAAATAGCAACATCTTCCCAATTGCATTTTCTATAGTCGAGGGAGAAACTCCCGAGGGATGGAGTTTTTTCCTGAAAAATCTCCGACTTTACGTGGCTCCCCAGTCTAACTTATGTTTGATTTCGGTAAGACATGCATCAATTGAAAGTGCATGGAAGAATGTTGATAATGGTTGGCAAGATCCTCCTTCAACACATGTTATTGCATTAGACACATCGCTCAAAATTTCATGAGAGAGATCAAAGACAAGGCATTGCGGAAGAAGGTCGTGAATGCGGGGTATTCATTAACCGAACCGTCATTCAAACACTATCGTGACGAAATTAGACTGACAAATGAAGATGCATTCAGATGGATCAACCAAATTCCATTGGATAAGTGGACCAGGGCCTACGCAAAGGACAACGATGGGGTCACATGACCACAAATCTCGTGGAATCAATGAACTCTGTTTTTAAAGGCATTTGTAACCTACCAATAACCTCTTTGGTAAGGTCAACCTACTTTAGGCTCGGGGAACTTTTTGACACCAGGCGTTCAAAATGGAGTTATATCCTACAGTCTGGTCAAGTGTTCGGTGATAGTTCAATGACATTCATTAAAGAGGAAGCTTCTAAATCTAACACACATGTGGTCACAGTGTTTAACCGCAATAAAGGACATTTCAATGTTGCTGAGATAATGGATCACCACGAAGGGAGATCGAGGGGATCCTATCGGGTAGAACTTGATAACAATTGGTCCGACTGTGGAAAATTTCAAGCCTTTCGTATACCTTGCTCCCATGTTATAGCGGCATGTTCAAAGGTTCGACTGAACCCTTCAAGCTTAATGTCCCTTGTTTACCAAGTGCGTAGTCTTTGCAACGTCTACAACAAAAACTTTCTGGTTGTTGCAAATGAGGACTACTGGCCCACATACAACGGGGAAATAGTCTGGCACAATGAAAACATGCGAAGAAAGAAAAAGGGGTGTTCTAATAGCACGCGTATTCGCATAGAAATGGATACGGCGAACAAAATGGTTAGACTATGCAGTTCATGTCGTCAACTCGGGCACAATCGTAAAAAATGTCCCAATGTTGGACCAAGCACAACGACATAATTTAAACCATTGTAACCATATCTATTTATAATAGAAGCCTCATTCTTTTCATCCATACCAATAAAATCTTACAACCACATACAAGAACATACATAAATAAAACAAGAAAATACATAATTTAAAACATGACCATACATAAATAAAACAACTAGAACATTCAACATATATAGCCTATTACAACCATTAAGACAAATTCATCTCGACCTAACATCATCGTAAGAACACATGCATCATTGACCACTTTTCTCCATTTCATCACACCAAACTCCACAACCCAGTTCTCAATTTTAATTATCTTTTCTTTAGGCTTAATTTCTCCTTCTAACCAGCAGTTTAATTCTCTATGCAAGTGTTCCAAAGTTTACGGGTTCCATAGAAGCATCTTCAAAGGAGGCTTTGCTGGTGAGAAAAACACCAAAGCATTTTTCTTCAAAATATCAAATTTTGGAAACGGTTCTTCTGATGTTGAGGATGATGGTGTCGATGCAAATGTATATGGACGAGGAGAAGCCATGTTGTGAGAGGGAGGGATTGAAAGGAATGAATGAGAGAGAGGTTGAAAGGTTGGTGTAGATGTGTGATATGAAGTTTACGGAGCATCTATTTATAGGGAAAAAAATCACAAAGTAAGGCATTTGTACACATTCGCCAAACCAAGTGGCGAATTCATTAAACCTAAAACACACATTCGCCAAATGGTATGGTGAATGTGTGTTAAATTACTTCCATTAGCCAAAGGGTGTGGCGAATTCATGCAACATTTCAACATGTTCACCCATTCAATTGACGAATATGTCTACAAACTATGTCATTTTGGTAAAAAATTTCAAAACATTGTTATTTTGGAATTTTTTTTTATAAAACTAGGTTATTTAAAAAAAAAATTCCAAATTGAATCATATACAATGACAATACAATCAAGTTGAATTTCATTAATTTATTTTCACGGAAGAATTTCCACTTATTGGTCAAAACAAATTTTAAAACATAAAATCAAATTAAATATTATTGATTATTTATTATCTTAAAAAACACAATCAAATTGAATTTTATTAATTAACTTTTATTAAACCTATTCTTTAAAAGTGAAGTATATTGAAAGAGTTGTAGACGAAATGTATATTTTTGTAAGTTGAAATTTAAGTCTCTTTAATTGGCATTTATATCAGTTATTGTATTGAATATGGAATATTATCTGCCTTTTCAAATTATTGCATTGCAAACCATGTTTTTTATATTCTTCTGCACTTTTTTATGTCACACAACTTTTAATTAATATTTTTATAGGAAAATGCTAACACGTGTCCTAAGGGTACATATTAATAATTTATTTATAGAAATATTTTCTTGAAATGTGTGTGTTTAATTTTTTAAAACTTATAAATATGATTTCATTGCATTTAATATTTACTAATAATAGTATTCTTAACATGTGCCATAAGGCATATGTTAGTCTGACCCTTTTGTGGATGAGACTAGTATCACGTACGCGGTAGTCGAGGATCTAGGTCCCGAGGATTCAACGAATTGGCAGTGCTTCGCTCCTCGAGAAGAGGACCAGATATGCATGCACTTCCCGGGGAAGCAATTTGCAATGTATGAGTTTGCTTTCTGAGAGGCGAGGATGAGGCTCCCCTTTAACGATTTCCAGATGGGGGTCTTCAGATGGCTCAGGTTGGTGCCTTCACAATTGCACCCCAATGCCATTTCCTTCATCCGAGCATTTGAGTTGGTCTACCGATACCTTGGGGTCGACTGTACGCTGCCCCTTTTCTTCCGTGTCTTCCACCTGCAACGGTCGGACGCAGGAGAGCGTCATAGTTGGATGTCTTTTAAGAAACCTTCGAGGTTGTTCAAGACATACGTTGATTCAGCCCGCCACTTTAAAGGGAGATGGCACGCGGTGAAACTGATCACCCAGTTCGCTCTTGATAGCCTCTACTTTCTTAAGCGGGGTGCAAATGGAAAGGAGAAGCTGATGTCGAAGATCCCCTTAAGATGGCAGCCGAACCATTTTGATCTGCTGACCAGACACTACCGAGTCCGACACGCAAGTCTAGGGGTCGAGGATCGGCTGGCTTATCAAAAGTTGGTGGATTATGTCCAGAGCTTCAACTGGCGATCTGCATGGACCAAATGGACAAGCCTTACGTAGATGACGCCGGGATGCCCATCCTTGAAACTCGCCTGATTAATACTAAGGCCTTGCTCGAGTGTGATACGAATGAGGAGGCTATTTGGTTAATACGTAGGTTCTTTTCAGCCTTTCCATCTCCTCCGATTTTTATATTTGTTTGCTGATTCTCTTGGTTTTTTGTTTTGCAGGAAGCATGCCCTCGGTCAAAGAATGAGTATTGAAGTTGGCCAACCAGACAGGGCCCCCGAGCAGGGTTCCATCAAAGAAGAAAAAGAAAGTGACAAGTCGCGTTCAAGAGGTAGCAACCGAGCAGGGGGTCGGTAGCTCTGGTACTCCTAGCTCGACCACCGATTCTCCCTAAGTTGTCGCTCAACCAACCTCCCCGATAACAATACGGGATAACCCTCTACCCTCCTTCAACTCTCCTCGTTCGAAGCGTCAACAGACGGATGGATCTCTCGCCCGCTCGGCGGCCGTGGGTGGTATGCAGTCGGGCGAACAGGTAAGTTACTTGCTGCCCCTTGCTATTTGGAGAGGGATTTCTTCAAATCCAAGGGCTCTGTTATGTTGGCGACGCCTGAGGCGAGGGCTTTACTTGACTAAGATGCCATTTCTAGATGGGAAAATCTAGTCGGGGACATCGCTGCCATTATCCGGGTCATGGAGACGACTTTGGTGTTGTCTGACACCGTTGTCTCCACCGCTGTCCTGGAGGAAGCGCTCGAGGCTACAAGGGTCGAGAAGGACAAGCTCTCCAAAGATATGTCCGACTATAAGGATGATCATAAACTCCAAGAAGGGTTGAGATCGGAGCTGGAGAAGGCTAAACGTGAGCGGGACACTTTAAAGGAGGAGAATAAGAGTTTGAAGGAGCAGGCAGTCGAGCTCAATAAGGCGGCTGAGGAGAATACGAACCTTCAGGCACGACTAAAGTTGCTGGAAGGTACAGTTCGTCCTCTTGATGACGAGAACGAAGAAGAGTTAGCCCTCCGTACTCAGGGTGAATTAGTCGGTAGGATCCACGAGCTTTGTCAAGATCTAGTGGTCATTTTTAAAGAAGGATTTGATAACACCACCGATCAGCTCAGGGTCGTGAATCTGACACTCATAACCGAGGGGATGACTCACAACTACTGTGTGACTGATGGGGAGATTGTCTGCCCCTTTATTGCCGAGGAAGAGCCGGGAGAGGAGGAGGACGATTACAATGAAGAGGAGTGGGTCCGGGTAGAGACCCTTAGTTTTTGAATTTTTAGCCTGCGTGTCTGTTTGTTGTAACGACCTGCGTGCCTTTTTTGATTTTGTTGTTACAGTCTGCGTGCCACTTGTATGTACTTGGATGGCCGGGTTTTGGCCGATTTTAAATATAGTATTTTGTTCACTATTTTATTGTGTTCGAATATTTAGAACTGCTATTTATTTTGAACTTTTTTGCGCTCGACTAGTTAGACTCGTCGGTTTAGGGAACCAGCGAGGTGGTGGGTTTTACGTCCGCCATGAACTGGGGTTAGGGTCGCGGTTGGGCATCCTAATCTCGGGGCTTGGGCCTTCCCATCGCGAGCTGGGTGCCCTACCGACGTGGTACTGCGACGTCGGAGCTCGTTTGAGATGTCCGACATCGGGAAGGGTTGTGCTCGCCTTATGTGGGTGTTATCCTCCCTTTCGATTGGTGATGAAGGTCGTGGTCGTACCTTCCATGCCTTCCTAAATTGTTTTTAGCTGTAGTATTGCTTAATTTTTTCTGCATTCTATGGTCGAGCAAGTTCTTTACCTTGTAGGTTTTCAAGATATTAGGCCCCGTTGTCCGTCTTATCTCGGACACGGTACGGGCCTTCCCTGTTGGCAGCTAGCTTGCCTTCTCGTGGGTTATTCTGGTTTCGTCTGAGGACCAGACTACCCACCTGAAATTCTCTTTTTATGACTTTCTCATCGTGGCGTAAAGCTATTTTCTATTTAAGGGAGGCTTCCCTTAGGGCTGCTTTAGAGTGGATTTCTTCGACGAGGTCTAGCTTGACTCGTATTACTTCTTCGTTCAACCCCTCGTCAAGGGGTGCTTCTGTGTGCCTCGTTGGCTCCCGAATTTCTACCGGGATGAACTCCTCGGTACCGTATGTTAACCTGAACAGGGTCTCCCTGGTCGTGGAATGTGGCATTGTGCAATATGCCCAAAGGAGGTTGTGCAGTTCCTCGGCCCACGCCTTTTTCGCCTCGCCGAGTCTACGTTTCAATCTGCGTAGGATGACCCTGTTGGCCGCCTTGACTTTCCCGTTAGTTTGAGGGTGCTCGATATCCGTAAAATGTTGTTTTGTGCCTAAGACGACGACGAAGTCTTGGACTCTTCCGTCCGTGAACTGTGTCCCGTTGTCGGTGATGAGGACTTGAGGTATGCCAAAGCATGCAAGAATGTTTCTTTTGAAGAATCAGAGAATGTTCTGTGTTGTTATCTTGGCCAGGGCTTCTGCTTCGATCCACTTAGTAAAGTAGTCCACCCCCATGATGAGATATTTGTTTTGGTAGAAACCGGTCACAAAAGGGACGAGGATGTCCATCCCTCACCAGGTGAAGGGCCACGGAGAGGAGAGCGTCTTTAGTTCGTTGGGGGCGCGAGATGTATGTCGGCATGCCTTTGGCACTTGTCACATTGTTTTGCATGTTCTTTAGAGTCGTGTTACATTGTCGGCCAGTAATAGCCTACTCGCAAGGCTTTGCGTGCTAATGACCTTCCACCGAGATGCTGAGCATTGATCCCCATGTGTATTTCCCCCAGTATGTCGGAGACCCTTTCCTCTTCGA
Organism: Lathyrus aphaca; assembly: GCA_963966055.1. Lineage (NCBI taxonomy): Eukaryota > Viridiplantae > Streptophyta > Magnoliopsida > Fabales > Fabaceae > Lathyrus > Lathyrus aphaca. The sequence continues at coordinate 148,810,926 of OZ014525.1, forward strand.
CGCATTTGAGTAACGGAATGGAGAATCTCCTTCGGTAGAATTTTCCCTCGAGGAGAATGTACGGGCACATCATTCTCTTGGTCGTGGCCGCCTCTTTGGGGTCCGTAGGGAGTTCGTCCCTCGGGGAAGGATCTCCTGGATCACGAACTTATTTTCGCCCTTCTTCCTCGTGCTCGCTAGTTTGGACAGAATGTTTGCCCGCGTGTTGTGCTCGCGGGGGACGTGTTGGACCTCCCATGCATCGAATTTTTCGAGTTTTTCTTTCACTAAGGCTAAGTATTCGATGAGGTTGTCATTCTTAGCCTGATATTCTCCTCGTACCTGTGATGCCACGAGTTGGGAGTCGGTTGATATCTTTACCTCCTTTGCCCCTAAGTCTTCGGCTAATCTTAAACCCGCGAGGAATGCTTCATACTCGGCCTGGTTATTAGAGGTCAGAAAGGCTAATGCTAGTGAGACTTCGATCAGGATACCGTCCTTGTTTTCGAGGATGATTCTGGCGCCACTTCCTATCGAGCTAGAGGCACCGTCGACGAAGATTGTCCACTTGTGGGTGCCTCTAGTTGGGGTCGTGCTACACGTAATTTCTGCGACGAAGTCGGCTAAAACCTAAGATTTCAGAGCTTTCATATTAGATGGCGAACTCTGATAGTTCAAGTGACCATTGCAGCATTCGACCGGCCATGTCTGGTCGACCGAGGAGTTGCTTTATGGGTTAATCGATTCAAACTTTAATTGTATGGGTAAGGAAGTAATGTCGTAGTCTCCTCGCGACATTTATCAGGGCTAAGGCAACTTTCTCGATCTGTTGATACCTGAGCTCGGGGCCTTGGAGAGCTTTGCTCATGAAATAAATAGGTTTTTGCCCTTCAACGGTTTCTCGGATGAGGACAACGCTGACGACCTCAGTCGCTACGGAAAAGTATAGGTATAAGGTCTCCTTTTCCAGTGGCCGGGATAGGACCGGAGGTTTGGAGAATGCCTTCTTCAGGTGGAGTAATGCCTGCTCGCACTCTTCGGTGTAACACCCTTCTACCCCAAAACATAATATTTAAATAATATCAGAGTAATCATCAAAAAGGGTATTACATATCAATAAAATCAACACAACAGTGTCCTATCCCGTAACACGGGTTAATCAACATCAAAATATCATAAACATTTCACAACGGAATTTTACTTCATAATTCAAAACTTCATAAAAAATCATTTTTCACCATCCTGGATTTAACATCATAAAATGGAAAACATTTATCCAATAATAACATAACTGAAACAATTAACAGAGTAAAACCCATCCTAGTGTTACATGACACAGAGCAGGACACATAAACCAGAACCCCTCCTAAGGAGCACTAAAGCACGCTCCGAGACTCCTGAATTACTCCTATTGCACTGTAGGACTATTCTTCGACATCTGCAAGTTACCCACGAAGGAGGCAACATTTCCAAGCAGGCAGGGTGAGTAATCATAATATATCATAAACTTACAAGAATATAGAATCATAAATAAATTAGTACACATATCATGACATCGTCAACTACAAAATTCAGCAATAACCACAACACTATCATGAAATAAATCAACACCAACACAGTCATGAAATTCATCCAAAATATGCAATTCTAACATCCTGATATGCAATATGCATGTGGTACCATTTTCATCATGAGATGGATACATGACCATCAACCCTCCACAAGGGAGCACACCATAATCATCGAGACACTTCAATCCACACAATGGGATTGAAGCAAATAAATAGGCCGAAGCCCCATCGTGAATGTTATGAAATGCAATGATATGCTACATCAAAAAATTCACCAAAATAATTCGCATCATTCATTTCAATCAGCAAAACAACTATCAAATATTCATATATATCATCATGACATTACACCCTGAACACTGGTTTTCTAACTACTCTGACACATCAAGAATTAACCTGTACCCGGTAATTTATAAGGTAATTATAAGGTTATTTCACAAATTCATTTATCAAAACTGTTTCATTTTTCTCGTTTCTATTCATCAAAATAAAGTTCAGTCTGTACTCGTTCCGAAGCTTCAAACGGAATGCGAATCGGACTTACGGTTTAAAAGATATGAATTTTTAAAGAAATAAAATTTGCTATCCCAACAGTGTTAATCGGTTAACCCATAGCGTTAACCGGTTAACGCTGACGAATTTCCAGAATTTTCCCAAAAATTACAATGGTTAACCGGTTAACCCATAGCATTAACCGGTTAACGCACGTTTTCCAGCAGTTCTCTGCTATACAATTGCAGACTGTTCCAATTCCAAAAACTCCCAAACCCCATTACGGATTTCACATCATAACACCCAGAAACCATTCAAAAACATCAATTAAACCTCAACAACATCCAAACAACAATTATACAACCAAATATACGATTATAACTCATTCTAACCACTCTAATTCATCAAGATTTCTCATAAAAACTCAACCTAACTCAAAACCCCAAAAAACCCTAAAACTCATACCAGTCTAATCCATTCATATTCCAATTCCTATACATTTATCATAGATTATGAAAACTCCCCATACCTTAGAGAATTTTGACGCTTTACACTCTTCTCTGGGGTTCTCCACGACCTCCTGACTCTGAGCTTCTCCTTTCTTCAGAGCACTTCCCAAACACGATAGAAAACAAAATATGAGAAACTGATCGTATTCTCTTCTTTGGATATATTATCCCAGTTTAGCCTTTTCCCATCTTACCCTCATAATTTCACAAAAAGACTACCTTACCCTTTTCTTTAATATATTTTTAATAATAATAATGAAATAGCATAATAAAACACTATTTATCCTTATTATATAAAAATACTCATTTTCTCCAAAATTCTCAAAATAATCCAAACTCTCCAATTTTTCTAAATTAATTAAATAAATGATTAAATAATTAAATTTAGATTTTCGGGGCGTTACATTCGGTCCACTCGAAGGTGGCCTCTTTTCGTAATAGTTTGAAGAAGGCCAAAGCGTGTTGGGCGGACTTGGTGACGAAGCGGGATAAGGAGGCGAGCATACCGTTGAGGGACTGAATGGATTTCTTTGAATTTGGGGTTGGGAACGCTGACAACGCCCGACATTTATCGGGGTTGGCCTTAATTCCACGCTCGGTGAGATAGAAGCCGAGGAATTTACCCGCCCGGACACCGAAGGTGCATTTTTCAGGATTAAACCTCATTTTGTGTTGTCTCGCCTGCTCGAAAACCTTCCGAAGGTGTTGCGCATGGTCGAGTTCCTCGTGTGACTTCACAATCATGTCGTCTATGTATACTTCGAGCATGTCCCCAATCTCTCCTCGGAAGACCTTATTCATCATCCGTTGGTATGTGGCCCCAACGTTCTTTAGCCCGAAGGGCATTACGTTATAATAGTAATTGTCTTTCGGGGTCATGAAGGCCGTGTGCCTCTTGTCTGTGTTTGACATAGGAATTTGGTTGTATCCACTATATGTGTCCATAAAAGACAAGAGTTTGAAACCTGTAGAGTTTTCGACCAATTTATCTATGTTAGGCAGAGGAAAAACATCTTTAGGACAAGCCCTGTTGAGATCGATAGAGTCAACACACATACGCCATTTTCCATTATTTTTATTAACGAGGACTACATTAGAGAGCCAGGTTGTGTATTGAGCTTCAAAAATAAAATTTGCCTCTAAGAGGTCTTTTACAGCTCGCTCAGCAGCCTCCGCTATCTCGGGAGACTGTTTACGCCTACGCTGTGCTACATGCTTAATTGTCTGGTCTAAAGCTAACTAATGACTGATGGGCTAAAGACGTATCTAATTATGTGTCTAGCGGTATCTTAACTGCAAGTGCACAACCTATCGAAGTAATATTTAAGATTATCGATCCACAGGGACTCTATGGTTACTTAGTGCTAGATGAACTTCTAGTTTAGCTAAGGTGAAGGGTTGTCACGATTTTTGTTGTTTTTAAAGATTAAAGGCGGGAATTAATTTTAAGTTTAATAAAATAATACTAAGGCGGTCGGTATGTAATTATGCTAACTTAGGTTGGTCAATCTAACCTAGGCTTATAAGGATGATTCGCTTAATCTATTCTGTAGAGGTTACCAGTTTGAATACCTTTAACTCACACTCTCGTGGTCTTATCTCAAATCTTACCCCTAAAGCCCTATGCCTGCTCTCGCTAGCCCATAAGTGTTTAGAGATAATTTTTGGAAACTTAGTAATTCTAATTTATTTTAAAGCGCTCTCGCTGTGTTTAATTTAAATGCCTAACTTTAGCTATCTGGTTAAAACCTCACACTCTCGTGGTCTTGACCTAACCTAATACACTTTCCTTACTCTCGTAACGAAAAGGTCGATTTTAAATAAAAAGTATCAGCCAGAATACTAAGCTATTAATTATTTTAAGCCTATGGTTGATTTTACCGATTAAGTTTGTTTTAATTACATACCGCCCTAAGGTAATTAGCTACTCATTTTTGTTGAACCAGACAGAGGCAGAGAAACATAAAACGAAATATTCATGGCAGAAAAAGAAACAATACGGGTGTAAAATAATTCGGCAGAGCTTCCGCAAGAAATTGGTAAAAATAATACTCTGTAAATTGTTCAAATGAATTATGCTATTTATAGAAGATTTAATGGGCTGGTGGTTGAACTTGCTGCATGGGCCTCGTAGGGGCATTGAGAAAATCCAGGAACGTGGATACAGGAAGGTCAGCTGGAAAATAGGCAGATCATGTGCACGTAACCTTGTGACCAAGTCTCAGTCAAATAACCTATTTTTCCCTTGTCACGGTCGTGACAAGGGCATCACGTTCGTGTCCTTTGTAATTTAAGTGTCACGGTCGTGAGGGATATGTCACGGTCGTGATTGCTCCTTTTGGGGTGTCACGGTCGTGACACCTAGGTGACGACCGTGAGTGTTACAAAATATGCAGGTTTTGCAGCATTCTTCATTTCTTCATCTTTTTATGGTTGTTTTCGCTCCTTTTGCTCTTGGCTCATGATTTAGCTCTGTATACGATGTACCTGCAAAATGGTAAGGAAAACTCGAGGAATCGGGTGTTAAAACGACGATTATGCGATAAAACGGTAATGAAACTTAGCAATATAATCGATACATTTTCTCGTTATCAAACTTCCCCAAACTTAAACCTTTGCTTGTCCTCAAGCAAATAGTCGGTTGAAAATCGGCGGACAAGTTTTATCGACGCACACACATAACAAACCGTACGAGGGATCGTTTTGTCGGACAAACCGGTACTATGATAAAACACTAACGATACATTAATGACACAAGCAACAAGCTAAGTCGTCGACTTCCCGTTAAACGAAACAATCGGCAATTTCCTTACGATTTCACCTAGAGTCCTTCGATCTTATTTCGCCCGGTTTCATTCTAGCGCAATCACATTAAGCCCTTTGCCTTAGCACGCACGTAGTGGAGTAGCCGGTTAGCGAATTTGATCCTTTTAAACACGGGTCTGGTACACGAGTGCGGTAACCCTACATACTTAATCCGATTTGGAGGTTGTGGGGGATCGAGCCGTAGCACGCCCTACCAAGTTCAGAACCAGTACCTCTGAACCAACCCGCAATGGACTCCTTCTCATATTTCTCGCTTCTTATATGCGACCGTGTACTTTGGTGCAATTTCTTTTCATTTGCATCGAGATATAAAGGATTATTTTAGATTAGGCATCAAACGCTTATATTCATCGGCTCCCCACGTGGTTTGTGTTCAGACGGTGCTGACTGCTAGTATAAACTACTAGGGGTTACTTTTGAACTGGAACTTAAGGTGTACTCGTAACGATAATCGGAATGGAATCGCTTAAGTGGGAAGTCAAAGGTGTCAAGATTGTATTGGTCTTGTTGAATCGTTCTCAGCTTCCTAATTATGATTTCGTAGGTAAGTCGGGTAATGCGAATAATTAAAGATTTTTTCGGTATGGCTAAATAAACGGGGAAAGTTCGAAATTAAAGAAAATAGCACAAAAATTGCCCGTTTCATTAACTTACGAAAAGAAATACAACGGAATGGAAATACAACGGAATGGAAAAATGCGAGAAGGGAAAATGCGAAAAATGAAAGGTACCTCTCTCACACTATATCAGACATTGTCCCCAATGTTGTGATATAATAGCGGTAAAAGTACAACACAAACTACGAAAACGAAAAACAAACATAAGCAAAAACTAAAACTAAGGCTGCTGAGGGCCGCGGGCTCGGCTTCTGGTGCGGGAGCGTCTGGTAGGAGTCGCTTCAAGATCAGAACCGGTACCGGTAACAACAGTGATGTCAATGCGTAAGGCCTCTAGCTCGCTGAAAATTTCTCCGAGCTTCTTGTAAACACCCCAAATTTGCCCTCACCCATTCACACCATGGCTTGTGATCATTTCATATGCATAAACACAATCATACCATCTCATATCTCATTTTTGTTTCACTGCATGGATTCTAAGTCATCTGCATCTAGGGTTTGTGATCTGAGCAGCCCAAGAGCTTCTTGAGCAACCCCAAAGGCCATCAATCACTTCAAAGAGGTCTATGTGTGTTCAAGTATCATATTATATCCTCTCAAAGTCAAGAATGCCAAAGAATCACAAGAACTGGGATTGGTATGGAAGCAGAGCCAGGCTTGACTGCACAGATGACCTGAAATTAGGGTTTTGGTTTCAGAGGCCATAACTCCAATTTTTTTTGGTCATTCTTGTTTCTATTGGTCTCTATATGGTATAGGGAGTATGCATATCAATTTTCATGAAGAAATTCCTTGGGGAAGTCATCTAATCAAAGGTTGACTTTCTGGACAAGTCAGTGCAAAATCATGGCATCTGAGGTCCTCAATGACCCAACCAAGGGGTGATCTTCATCATTTTGAGTGTATATGACCTTTATTTTATCATAGAAGATGTTGGAAGTTCACATAATTCAAGAATCTCAAGTTTTTGCAAAGTTGACTTTTTGGGCAAGTTTGACTTTTAATGGAAATGTCATTTTATGCAACTTTTTCAACCCTTACTTTTTGATCCAAAAATGCTTCAAATGGAAAAACTTTGGTCATGAAATTTGTAGAATAGATCTTTCCCTTTTCAAAAAGTACAAGAACATGACCTAATTCATTTTGGATCAAAAGTTATGGTTCATCAAAGTTGGCTAAAATCACTAAATTTCAAGTTATGCACCAAATGGAAAACTTGCAAACTCATGTACCAAGCATTCTATTGACTTCAAAATGGCTTCAAAACTTCATCACATGATCATACATGACCCAAAAAACAGAATTGGCCCAAGGGATTTTGCATTGTTTGCTTTGATTTTCAAAGATTCCTAAGCCATTTTTCATTACAAGTGCAAAAGGGGGATTCTTGGCAAAATCATTTTCCAAGGAGTTATGTGATCACTAGCTGACTTCTATACATTGCCATGACCAAATGTAACATTATGCAACAAAATTCAGCAAGAGGTTTCTCAAATACATGGTACAAAATCACAAGAAACCACAAGTGGGCAAGTTGCAAAAGCTAGCATAGCTCATGATCCACATGTTGCAGTCACTCACAAGCAATCTAAGGGTCCTCCTTAACCCAAGCTGAAGCAAGACATGACCTCAAACTGCTGCTGCCATAGCCCATGCTGCAAGTACAAGCCAACTTGACTTTTTGGCCAAAACTCCCATACTCATGGAACAGTAAGCAGCCACCCCTACTGACCTGCTCCACAGGCTATTCACACATCTTGGGAGAGTTATAGCACAGAATTGGCCCTTGAAGCAAACAAGAAGACAACCTTCACAAAAACTGTCAAAGAACTTCACTTCTTCGAATCACCTCCCATAACCATCAAACACCTCATTTCTCTTCACCAACAAATCAAACACACTCAAAGGAACCATAATCAACTATTAATAGAGCCTGAAACATCACATACACAGACCTCATTTTCTGATACACCAGAATTGAATCTCTCAAAATAGCCTGTTTAAACTCCATCCAAGCCTGCCATTAGCACAAGGGGGACCATTAGAGAGAGTTTGCACCAAAGAACAGCCCAGATAGCCCAGAATCAGAAGCTTCCACCTCAGGTATGGCCATGAACTTTTTCTCACAGAGCTTGCATTTTATGTCATAAATTGATAGTGTCTTGCTGGTCATGGGGATGTTCTTAGAATTGAAAATGAGTGAAAAATGAGGATTTACTGAGGCTCTGAAATTTCACCCGTGAAAAAAGATTTCTTCGATTTGCCTGATTCTTGAAGTTTAAATGATGTTTGAGAGATGATTTATGTGCTAGGATGTTAGAGGATCAGTTTGCTGTGTTTAATTTGATGATTGGTGGCCTGAATCATAATCTAGGGTTTTCAACCCGCCGGAGAAGATGACCGGAGCTTCCCTCCGGTCACCTGAATGTTGTTAACCCTAATCCTGTAATTAAGTGATGTTTGAATTCAGTGCGTTGGATCTGTTGACTTGCTTGACTTGGCGCGTGTATGTGTGGTCCAGATGTGTCCATTTTGCCCTAATCACCATTAACCTAATTAATCCATTTAATTAATTTATAAAACCTGATTTAAGCCAGAGTCCATCCTGACCCTTGATTCACATGCCAAGTCAAACCCTGACCCCCAGCTTTGAATCTCATGCGTTGGATTGGTTTACTTTTCAATTAATTCAATTTTATTTCATTTGTTTTGTATTTATTTTCTCCATTTATTTAAAAATAGCAAAACTTATTCAAAAATTCTGAAATTTTTTATACAAGTTATTATTTAATTTCAGAACACAAAAATATTTTTATTTTCATTTTTTGCATTCAAAAAATATTTTTAAATATTTAAAAGTTTATTTTTAATTAATTAATGAGAATTAATTAATTAAAAATACTTTTAAGTATTTAAAAATCACCAAAAAATTCATGAAACATTTAAAAACATTTAGAAACATTGTCCAACCCTCAAACCAAATTTATTTTTTGATCTTGATGCATTTTGAGAATTTTTCATGGAATTAAAATCATTTTGATGCATTATTTTGATCCAAACTTCCAAAAATCACTTCTGCCTAACCACAAAGAGTTGGACTTTGATTCTTTTTGCATTGTGTTTAGCATATCATGTAGTTTGTGAGATTAAATGGGCATGATTTGATCTTTCATTTTCCATTTGTTTGGCATTTTTCTTGTTAAGGAACCCTAAAACCCTAGAAAACTTAGGAAAATCATAACTTGAACTAGGTTAAGAGTTGAGACTTCTCCTTTGGGCAGTGGGTTAATATAGGTTTAGGGATCCTTTGAGTGTATTTTCAATTTTTTATCTTGGGGTTTGCTTCTGATTTTGGTTTGTGCTTGATGCTTTGATCATAAACCCTAATTTGGGCTTCCATATGCATCCATCTTGCATTTGCATTCATACCTTGACCTGCCATGACATTTTATGCATCCATGTGATTCATTTGACATCATAAGACATATTAAAAGCATGTTTGATCATTTCATCTTGCATTGGACATGTTGTATGCCATTTGCACTTCATAACTTTTCATGTATGTTCATGCTTCTTAACTTGTTTCATTTGCATCCATAAGCTTGTATGACCATCTTCATGTCTTGATTCATGTTTGAAGCATCTCATAGTATCATTATCATCTCATATGTGCTTCTAGTTTTGTTTCTCATCATGCCATTTCATTTCATCTTGCATTGCATTTCTTTTCTAACTTTTCAGGTGGTAAGTGACTTTGAGAAGTGAATTTGCCTTCACTTCTCATAACTTCCCTTCATCTCTTTCATGCATCCTTGCTGCATTTTTTGTTTGTTTTTGAGTTTGAGCTTGCTCATCCTTCTTCTTCCCACTTTCTTTCTTCAAGTGACTTGACTTCTTAAATGAAGCAAGTTACTTTGCTTCTCCTGATCCTTTCATCTGCTTCCTGGTGGTTCCTTTGAAGATTTCTCTTGTAAACCTCACACACCTTAGGAACAACCAAGCATGACAATAATTGGGGTTTTGATTATTCCCCCACTTAGTTTTACCTTTGTGTCTCTTTTGAGTCTTCTCTTCTCACCTCATAATCAGGGACTAAACCCTAAAGGCTTTAAGGCTTTGTGATTAAGCTTATGCCTGCATCCTTCTATTAGGATGGAGTGTATAACTTTAATCCTAAGTGTTAAACCCTTAATGTGTTTAAATCTCTCAATCAATTCACTTAATAATCATCAAGACATCAAGCTTGTAACTTGGGCCTTGCATTAGGGTTCTAATTCTTCCTTAATTGGTTAAGAAGGACTAACCCTAGTGTTAATGGACAAGTCCCCCTCAAGTTGTCTTACAAACCCTAAAACTCACTTCTTCATCATATCATTAAATAAAATCCATTTAACCAAAGGCTTGTTTTGTCATGAGTTTAATCCCTAATCATGGATTAAGTTGAGGAGCTTTCCTCAGCTTAAACATTCTCATCTATTATCCTTCTATTAGGATGGTGTAATGAGTCTGTTTAATCCCTGATTATGGCTTAATCTCATTACTCGACACTAAACAAAAACACAAAAGCATCTAAATAATCACAAGTAGGTTAATGATCTTAATCCTACCTCAAAAGGTGATTAAGTGTGAGATGCTGACTTCACACTTAAGGTATTCTCATTACCCCTAATCAGAGGGAGGATGTGATGAGTTTACTAAATCCATTGGTTCAGGCTTAAGCTCATTAACTTATGACAAACTTTCAAAAGCAATAAAAGATTGAAAACACAAAAACAAACAATTATCCTCTCCTCCGGGATTCTTTTCTCATCTCATTCACTCATAAACGAGAACTTGCTTCTTCCGTCTAATGCAAGACAGTTTGCACCTGAGCCAGACAGGTCATACACTTGAGCATAGACAAGTAAGCAGTTCACAAGTCAATTTATCTTTCAGTCTCTTTGGGTCGAACTACGGTGTTCTGACTTCCTCATTGCACGAGAGGATACGTAGGCATAACTTAACAGTTATCGAACAAAAGTCTCTGTATATCCCCCCTCTTCCCAGCTTTATTCTTTTAGCCTCATAGTCATGAGCATTTCACTCTTATCCTTACACTGACACCTGTACATCCTTCTCCAGCTCTTTTATACACAAATTGCACTGACACTACCCCTTTAAAACACAAATCTTTTAAGCGTGGATCCCGTCGAGTACGGCGGACAATCTGGGTGCTAATACCTTCCCAGGTTGTAACTAACCCCCTTTCTCAGTCTCTCTGGTTCGCAACCGTCTTATCCATATCTTTCTAGGTCTATGCAGCATTACCTTTCCTCCGGGATAAAAATGCCTAGCTGGCGACTCTTTTCTTCTCCAGTGAGTTCACTGCTGTGTGTTCTCATTGTCTCTCTCGCCGACCGTTCGCGTCTGTACCTTTATTTGGGCCATTCCCCATCTATCGGGAGCGACAGCTTGGCGACTCTGCTGGGGAGACCTTATACTGCAACCAGGGCTTCTGGTTCTTTTTGTGGGTTCCTCCTAGCGCTTGTTTGATTTGTGTTTACTGGGGTGTTATGTGCTATCTGTATATTTGTATTTTATTTTTGCTTTATGTACAGTTGTTTTACTGCTTTCTTTATTGCTTTGCATATATCATGTTGTCATACTGTGCTGGCTGGGTCTGTTTTGTTGCTTTGGTGGGTGGGTGTTCTATTGAGAGTTGAGGTCCTATACCTGGGACCTGAGTGACACCTAGGCTAGAGTGGTTCACATTCTTTCCCATTCCATCTCGGTCTGGTGCGGGAATATGAAACACGGTTCAGATATGGGTTTCTTCTTGAGAACTCTGTGTTGCAGATTTCCTGCAATGCTAGGGCTATCTGGGAAGCCTGCTAAGTCTGGATGACCTTTAGTTTTGACCTTCAGAAACTGAGGTGAATTAGAGGAGGATCTTTTATGGTTATTGTAAACACTGTACCTCCGGGTTAGAAGTGTTTACACTTCTCATAACTGATCCAAGTCTGAGGATCCTTGTTTTAGAACACCACCTGTGAGGGGGTTGGGCTGTTTACAGGTTTGCAGGTACCCTTGACCTCAGCATACCCTGTTACTTTGTATGACTAAGAGTACTCCATTTTGGAACAGTTCTTATGATTTTAACCCTGGACATGTGACTCTTTATTTGAGTCCCCCACCTTGGTTACTGGACTTATAGACCTCCATCTGGATTTCTTGGACATACCTGGACTTATATCAGAGCACTTGATCAGATCCAGCTCAGTCACAAACCCTTTGCATATCATTTGCATACATCATCATTGCATCATTTTGACATTTGTTTATTTGTTTTTCAGGGTATCCATCTTCATTTTTGGCTTGGTTTTGACCCCATCATCAGTATAGACCTATCTTCATCTTCATCAGCATCTGCTTCAGCTATCAGCTACCTGCTTCAGTCACCTGCACCAGCCAGTCAGTGGCCCATTTTCAGTGTTATCATCAGCACCCGTCTCAACTCTTCTTCAACAACATGGCACCTAAGAAGAGTAATATCTCCTACCACTTCTTTCAGCCTGAGCTAGCTGACATCAGGAGGATTCAGACCCTGATTACTCCAGACCATATACCACTGTTTATAGAGCACTATGGAAGCATACTTGATGTGGTTATGGATTTGGACCCTTCACAGAGGAGCCTGATTCATACTTGCCTTCAGTTTTATGATCCCTCACTAAGGTGTTTCACTTTTCAGGATTTTCAGTTGGGACCTTTATTGGAGGAATACTCATCATTGGTTGGTATACCTATCAGGGGTGGAGTCCATTTCAACCCTGAGATGGCTTTCCCAAGTAATGAGGAGATAGCAAAGGCATTGCATCTGGAACCAGTTCTGATTGGGCAGCATATGACCACTAAGGCTGGAATCTCTGGCCTACATCTGGATTTCTTGATCTCTCAAGCTACCCTGAAGGCCTCTTTGGGAGAGTGGAAAGCAGTCTGTGCTTTATTGGCCCTGAGCATATATGGGATTATATTATTTGCAGATGAGCCCAGATTCATTAGCAAGAATGCAATCCATCTTTTCATCCTGAGGAACCCAGTGCCCACTTTATTGGGGGATTTCTACTACTCAGTGCACCAGAGGAATGAAAAGCAGAGGGGAAGATTAGTGAGGTGTTGTGCTCCTTTGTTCCATACTTGGCTTCTCAAGCATTTGCCCAAGACAGATGCATTTTTGAATCCTCATCAGCAGAGAAACTGGGCTAGAAGACTTACTGCTCTGACTTCAGCTGATATCAGGTGGTGCACTCAAAGCACAAAGGGCAGGGATATCATTACCAGCTGTGGGCAGTTTCCCAATGTACCCCTAATAGGAGTTAAGGGTTGCATTAATTACAACCCTCTGCTGTTCAAAAGACAACTGGGCTATGCATTGGTCCACACTCCTAAGGAACAAGACTTGGCTGAGACTCTTTACTGTGAGAACAAGCCTAATCTGGCTATTGTCAGGCAGGCAGCCTGGGCCTGGGACAATGTTCAAACTAAAGGAGTAACCATTCTGGGGAAGTGCAACAATGTGGCATCAGCACAATATTATGAGTGGTCCCATGCCAGGGCTCAATTTTCTGGAATGCCCTTTACCATGGAGGATATGCCTGGATCATCCTCAGCACCACCTCCTGCCACTGTCAGCTTAGAGGAGTTTGAAAGCTTGAAAGAAAGAAATGAGAAGTTGACTCAGGCTTTGCAGAAGACCCTCTGGGAGAGGAGTGATGGTAGGTTGGATATTGAAAGGTTGGAAAAGTTGAAGGTGGAGCATCTGGCTAAAATTGAGAAGTCTGAGGATTACATCAAGAAGTCTAGGGATGGAGAGCAGATCTTGAAGAATGCTTGCAAGGAAGCCCAGTTCCAGAAAGCCAGGACTGACTTGTATCTGAAGGAGAGTCAAGCTAGGTGGGTCAGGATCACCGAAGCTCGTACTCTGGAAGATAAGAGGACTCAGGACAAAATTGAGCAGCTGGAAGCTTGTGCAAAAGAGCAGCAGGAAGCCCTGGCAGCAGCCCAAAGGGAGATCTCAGAGCTGAAGATCAGAGCTGGAGTGAAGAGGTCAAAGGACTAGAGTCAACACAAGAAGCTAACTGCAGTTGTTACTACCCGGAATCTCCTTATCAGGAATCTCACGGAGCGTCCAGCTGATCCTGTGACTGAAGCACTTCTCAAGGAAGTTCAGGAGGATGAGTTTGGTCTTGGTGTCTGACTGTTGCTTGTTGTTGCTTTCATTTCATGTACTTTTATTTTCTTGTAATGTATTTTGACCCCTCAGAGGGCATGTTTTGTAAAGAACAAATATTGTATCATTTGCTTTTTTGTAATATATGTATCAGTTTGTTCCATTTAAGTTCTTTTCAAGCAACATCAACAGTATCTTCAAGGGTCTGGAAGGGTCAAAACCAAGTGCCAAGCCGGATACCTTGGAAACAAATAAGCATACTGCATTGCATGCTAACCTTTTGTTTTTGTTTTGCAGGTTTTTGTTTTATTGCTACTAACTCTGTTGTGATATTCAGGAACTATTGCTCGACGTCGGGTATTTCCACTCAACCGTCCACACCGATATCCAACCCGTAACAACCTTCCGGGCATACAAATGGATCAGGTACAACAGGACCTTGCAGAGGTCAGGAACCAAATGGCCAACGAAAGATTGGAAATGAGAACTCAGATGACGCAGTTTATGGAAGTGATGAACAACATGGCTCAGAGCCAGGAAAGATTGAGAGCAATGGTAGAAAGGCAGAATCAAGAAGATCCCCATATAGGGACTGCTGGGACAAGCAACAATGAGAGGGTCCAACCTCATGTCAACCCCCCTGTATTTGGACCCCACCTTCATCCAGAGATCAACATTCCTGCTAATGTTCAAGGGACTGCCACTGCAGGTAGAGTGCTGCAAGAAGACCCCCAGGAGGATCAGTTCACAGTAATGGGTGCTGGGGAGGAGGCCTATGACAGAAGGCTGGATGAAATTGCTGAAAAATTAAGATCCTTGGAGTCTCAAAACTCTTTGGGTTTTGATGTTATGGACATAGGCTTAGTGGACGGGGTCAGGATTCCCCATATGTTTAAGCCTCCTTGTTTTGAAAAATACAATGGGACCTCCTGCCCACGGACCCACTTACAGTCCTTTCTGGGGAGGTTGAAAGCATATACCATGGACGAGAAGCTATGGATGTTTTATTTTGAGGATAGCTTAACCGGTGCGTCAAGGGAATGGTACTCCCATCTAACTAGAGCAACCATCAGGTGTTGGAAGGACTTGGCAGAGGCCTTCATCAGACAATACCAGTATAATTTGGATATGGCACCCAACAGGACCCTCCTGATGGGGATGTCACAATCATCTAGAGAAAGCTTTCGGGAATACGCCCAAAGGTGGAGGCAGTTGGCTGCTGCTGTCCAGCCACCTATGTCAGAGAGGGAGATGGCAGATATGTTTATGAACACCCTCCAAGGAACATACATTGACAGGCTGGCTTCTTTCTCTTCTACCAGCTTTGCAGATGTCGTGATAGCTGGAGAGAGAATTGAGAGCCTGTTAAAGATGGGCAAGATTTCTGACAACGGTGCCAGCTCATCCAGCAACACAAGGAAGCCTTTTGTGGGCCCAAGAAGAACGGGTGAGACCAATGCTATCCATACCAACAGGGGCAGACCCCAATATGTTCATAGGTCCGTGGCAGCAGTCACCATTCCCGCTCCAATTCATCCACAACCAGCTTATCAACCACAGCAGCAAAATTATCAGCAACAGACTCAGTATCCTCCTCAAAGAAACTACAACAACACCAACAACAACAATCAGCAAAGACCGTTCCAACAGAGACCTTCTCAGGCCAATAGGGTGATCGATCCGATCCCTATGCCATATGCCACATTACTGCCACAACTCCTAAAACTCAACCTGGTTGAGCTAAGGACGTTGGCACCTCCAGATCCCACCAGTCTACCCAGGAATTACGACTCCAACGCCAGATGTGCTTTTCATTCAAATGCACCTAGCCACAGTACAGAAAAGTGCAGAGCTTTGCACATGAAGGTACAAGACTTGGTAGATTCAAAGGCTCTAAATTTCGCACCACCACCAAATGTTAACAAGAACCCTATGCCAAACCACGGGGGTCCCAGAATCAATGCTATTGAAGAAGACAAGCCGTCTTACTTGATAACCAGTGTGGGTCAGATTCGGACACCGTTGGTAGAGATCAAAGCTCAACTCCTTGAATGTCAAATGTTCCCGGGATGTGAGCTAGGGTGTGCTTATTGCAACATTTCAGTGAATGGTTGTGATAATTTGAGAGATGGCATAGATGGTCTCATCCGGAGTGGCCTGCTTCAAATCACAACATCAATTCCTACTAATCCAGCAATCTCATCAGCAACTATTCCCGTGTCTTCTACAAATGCAACAACCATTGTTCCAAACAACTCTTCAATTTCATCAACAAATGCTTCATCTGTCACTTCAACTGACCAAATATCAGCAAATATCCCTTCTACAACTTCAGCACCACTTCATTCAGAAACTCCTACAACAACGACACCCATCCTTCCAACAATGTCCCCTACAAATTCAGTGGCAAATGTCTCAACAATTACAATTTATTATGATCCTGAAAATGATTCTGCTTAAAACTCACAAAATGTCACTCCCATTAGAGCACCAGTCACAATATACTATGATCCACAGACTATCATGGTCCCTTCTGCAGCTGCCATCAGCCCAGTCACCATCACGGTGCCTGGGCCAGTACCTTATGAAAGCAGTAATGCCATCCCTTGGCATTACGGCTCTGATCTATACTGCAAAGGACAGAAAATCACTTTTGAATCATCAACCCCTGCACCACAAATAGACAATGTGGGAGGAGGCGGAGGCTTCACTCGAAGCGGACGTCTCTTTGCTCCACAAATTCAAGGACCCACTACCGAAGCAGAAGCTGCTGCCAAGGCAAAAGGGAAAAGCTTGGTGCAAGAAGAGCAAATTGTTAAAGAAGCTTTGAAAACACCCTTTGATCAAGAAGTTGATGAGTTCATGAGAATCATCAAGAAAAGTGATTACAAAATAGTGGATCAGCTTCACCAGACGCCTTCCAAGATCTCAATCCTATCATTGCTCATGTGCTCCGAAGCTCATCGGAACGCACTACTAAAAGTCTTGCACGCAGCTTATGTGCCTGAAGAGATCACCGTCAATCAGTTGGAAGCTGTGGTTGGAAATGTTAATGCTAGTCATGGGCTAGGGTTCACCAATACTGATTTGACTGCGGAAGGCCGCAATCATAACAAGGCTTTGCACATTACCATGGAATGTAAAGATGCAGTCCTTTCCCATGTGCTGGTAGACACAGGATCATCCCTCAATGTCTTACCTAAAAAAGCCCTTGTGAAGCTAGAGTATGACGGATCTGCATTACGTCCCAGCAACCTGGTAGTAAGAGCCTTTGATGGTTCTAAGAGATCGGTTCTGGGAGAAATTGAGTTGCCTATAACGATTGGCCCACAAACTTTCAAAACGACCTTCTACGTGATGGATATACAGCCTGCCTACAGTTGTTTATTGGGTAGGCCATGGATTCACGCCGCTGGCGCAGTGACCTCAACCCTTCACCAGAAGTTAAAATTCGAGTGGGAAGGTCAAGTCGTTACTATCTGTGGAGAGGAGGATATTTTTGTTAGCCACCTGGCTACCTATAAATACATTGAGATGGATGGGGAGATCCACGAAACAATGAGTCAAGGGTTCGAGGCTTTGAACATAAATGAAACTTCTGCTGTACCTGGAACCTCAATGACATCTTATCAACAAGCCCGGAAGGTTGTTGAAGAAGGAACTGCCCAAGGCTGGGGCAAATTGTTACCGGTGGAGAAGAAAGAGGATAGATTTGGGTTGGGTTACAAACCAACTCAACAAGATCAAGCGGAGGCTGCTAAGGAGCCCAACTTTGTTAGTGGGGGGATGCTCACCCCCGATGCTGTCAACAATTTGGAAGACGAGGATGAAAGCGACCGCAACCTGGAGAGTTGGATCCGTCCAAAGATCCCGGGGAGCAGTATCTCAAACTGGTCTTCCCAGGAAATTATAAGAGTTACTCATGCAGAGTAATTATTATTTCCTGTATTTTTATAGCATGCATCAAAGTATTGCATCTTGCCCAAGATGACAAGACTCATTTTGTAATCGGGCCATCTGTAATTTTTGTGCAACAAGATTAATCAATGAAATATCAGACATCTTTTGCAAATGAGTTTTTTTCTTTTCCGCTCACTGTTTTTCCATTTTTCTTTTTGTACAAAAAATAAATGGCAATGTTTTCAAAATGACAACTTTATTTCACTTTTCTAAACAAGATTAAAATCAAATCACTAAAATGAACAAACTGAACCCTTGCAGAGAGTGCCTTCCAGACAGCACCGACAACAGCACGGCTATGACTTCGTATGACTTTGACAATCCGATCAATCAAGCTGATGAAGGGGTTGAAGAAGATTACGAGCTTCCTGAAGAGCTAGCCAGATTGTTGAGACAAGAGGAGAAGGTTATCACTCCTCATCAGGAGGAGGTAGAGACAATTAATCTTGGTACAGATGAAGACGTGAAAGAAGTTAAAATCGGGGCCTGCCTACAAGACTCAGTGAAGAGACAACTGATTGACCTGCTTCAAGAATATGTGGACGTGTTTGCTTGGTCTTATCAAGATATTCCAGGGTTGGATACCGACATTGTTGTGCACAAGCTGCCTTTAAGAGAAGAATGCCCACCGGTTAAACAGAAACTGCGCCGAACTCGCCCAGACATGGCTATGAAGATCAAAGAAGAGGTACAAAAGCAATGGGACGCCGGGTTCCTTGCTGTAACTAGCTATCCACCGTGGGTTGCTAATATTGTGCCTGTGCCTAATAAAGACGGCAAAGTAAGAATGTGTGTTGACTACCGGGATCTGAACAGAGCCAGCCCGAAAGATGACTTCCCTTTACCTCACATTGATGTATTGGTGGATAATACGGCTCAGTTCTCGGTATTCTCCTTCATGGATGGATTTTCAGGATATAATCAGATTAAGATGTCACCTGAAGACATGGAGAAGACAACCTTCATCACACCCTGGGGCACGTTCTGCTACAAGGTAATGCCATTTGGGCTCAAGAATGCCGGTGCGACGTATCAACGGGCTATGGTGACATTATTCCACGATATGATCCATAAAGAGATAGAATGTTATGTGGATGACATGATTGCCAAGTCCCTCACTGAAGAAGATCACCTGGTGAATCTGCTGAAACTGTTCAAACGTCTGAGGAAGTACCAACTGAAGTTGAACCCCAACAAATGCACATTCGGGGTACGATCGGGTAAGCTGCTGGGTTTTATTGTAAGCGAGAAAGGGATTGAAGTTGACCCTGATAAAGTCAAAGCTATTCAAGATATGCCTGCACCAAAGACAGAGAAGGAAGTTCGAGGGTTTCTAGGTAGATTGAACTACATCTCAAGGTTCATATCTCACCTTACGGCAACCTGTGAGCCCTTGTTCAAATTATTAAGGAAAGAACAAACGGTCAGGTGGAATGAAGACTGTCAGAAGGCTTTTGACAAGATCAAGGAATACTTGCAAGAACCTCCAATCCTTATGCCTCCAGTTGAAGGAAGACCTCTGATCATGTACTTGACAGTGTTAGAAGAGTCAATGGGGTGTGTGCTGGGCCAGCATGACGAGTCTGGTCGAAAAGAGTATGCAATATACTACCTAAGCAAAAAGTTTACCGACTGTGAACAACGTTATTCATTGCTCGAGAAAACTTGATGTGCTTTAGCGTGGGCTGCTCGCCGACTGAGACAGTATATGTTGACCCACACTACTTTGCTGATCTCAAAAATGGATCCAGTCAAGTACATTTTTGAGAAGCCAGCACTTACCGGTCGGCTTGCAAGATGGCAAATGATCCTCACAGAATATGACATTCAGTACACATCTCAGAAAGCCATCAAGGGCAGTGTATTGTCTGAATATCTTGCTGAGCAACCTATTGATGATTACCAGCCTATGAGATTTGACTTCCCTGATGAAGACATCATGTTCATAAAAGCAAAAGATCATGAAGAGCCTATTCACACTGAAGGGCCTGACCCGGAGGAAGAATGGACCATGATGTTTGATGGGGCTGTTAATATGAATGGTCGTGGTGTTGGTGCAGTACTCATTACACCTAAGGGAGTTCATATGCCTTTCTCGGCAAAACTCACCTTCAACTGCACTAACAACGAAGCTGAATACGAAGCTTGCATTATGGGTCTTGAGGAGGCCATTGACCTCAGGATCAAGACATTGACCGTGTTCGGAGATTCAGCTCTGGTAGTTAATCAAACCAACGACAAATGGTACACCCACCAGGATCATCTGATACCTTACAGGGATTATACAAGAAGGTTATTGACTTTCTTTACAACAGTCAAGCTTGAGTATATCCCTCGGGACAAGAATCAGTTTGCAGATGCTCTGGCTACCATTTCGTCCATGATCAAAGTTCAGGCTGCCAACTTTGTACCTCAGATCTCAGTGTCCAGACTTGACAGACCAGCATATGTATTTGCCGCAGACATCGTCAAAGATGATAAGCCTTGGTTCCATGACATTAAGTGCTTCTTAGAGGATCAAACATACCCACCTGGGGCATCTTCCAATGATAAGAAGACATTGAGAAGGCTTGCTGGTAGTTTCTTTCTGAATACTGATGGCTCCCTATACAAAAGAAACTTTGATATGGTACTCCTCAGATGCGTTGATGAGACAGAAGCAGATTTGGTAATGCATGAAGTGCATGAAGGATCTTTTGGTACCCATGCGGGAGGGCATGCCATGGCTAAAAAGTTGTTAAGGTCAGGCTATTACTGGATCACAATGGATGCTAATTGTTGTGCTTACGCCAGAAAATGCCACAAATGCCAGATTTATGCAGATAAGGTGCATGTGCCTCCCAATCCTTTGAATGTGATGTCTTCACCTTGGCCCTTCGCTATGTGGGGCATTGACATGATTGGCAAGATTGAGCCGACTGCTTCGAATGGCCACAGATTCATCCTGGTTGCCATTGACTATTTCACCAAGTGGGTCGAAGCAGCTTCCTATGCCAATGTTACAAGACAAGTGGTAGCCAGATTTCTGAAGAGAGATATCATCTGCCGATACGGAGTTCCCGAGCGAATCATTACTGATAATGGTTCCAACTTGAACAACAAAATGATGGCTGAACTGTGCCGGGATTTCAAAATTCAACATCACAATTCTTCTCCTTACAGGCCAAAGATGAACGGCGCTGTTGAGGCAGCTAATAAGAATATCAAGAAGATTGTGCAGAAGATGGTAGTCACCTACAAAGACTGGCATGAAATGTTACCATTTGCCTTGCATGGGTACCGCACGTCAATCAGAACATCCACTGGGGCAACACCGTATCAGCTTGTATATGGTATGGAAGCAGTCCTACCTATCGAAGTTGAATTACCCTCCTTACGGGTATTGATGGATGTTAAGCTGAACGAAGCAGAATGGGTCAGGTCCCGATACGAACAACTGAGTCTGATTGAAGAGAAAAGATTGGCTGCAATCTGTCATGGGCAGTTGTATCAGAAAAGAATGAAGAAAGCCTTCGATCAGAAAGTCAGGCACCGAGAGTACCAAGTAGGAGATCTTGTGCTAAAGAGAATCCTCCCTCCTCATACATACCACAGGGGCAAGTGGACTCCAAATTATGAAGGACCATTTGTGGTAAAGAAAGTTTTCTCTGGTGGAGCACTGATGCTCAGCACCATGGATGGCGAAGATTTCCCATCCCCTGTGAATTCAGATGCAGTTAAAAAATACTTCGCATAAAAATGACCCGCTGGACATAAAAACAGAATGTAAGTCCAGGCAAAAATAGGGCATCCCGGCGAGTCAAAAACAGAATAAAAGACTCGGGCAAAAATAAGGGAAAATAAGCAAAAAATGTGTACACCCGCTGAGTTGAAAAGCCGCATTGGACAGCTCAGGCAAAAATGGGTATCCCGATGGATTGAAAACCTGAAAGGGCAATCCATGCAAAATAAGGGAATAAGCGAACAACTGTATTCTGAATTCGTCTGTATCACCTACAACTTGGTAAACTTCGAAAGGATCAAGCTTCTTTTAGAATCAGCCTTCTTCAGAAAGCAAGACGAGAAGAACGTCAAATGTCATACGAGTCATAGCAAAAGGGAGGCTCCTTAAAGCGTCGACAACATTGCCAGCATTTTGTTTCTCAATTTGTAACAATCTCCTCATTTTAGGAGATCTGTTTCTTTGACTGTATCTTGCCAATTCAGGGCATATGAATTAATAAAATCAGATTTTCAGTCATGTTTCGTTTTGAACATCTTTTATTTGCGAAAATGTCTGATGTCTTAAGAAAAACTGATTGCATAAATACAGATGCCCATCTTCAAAAGATACAATAAAATCACATGCTTGCAGGAGATATACTTACTCTCAGAAGTGTCTAAACCCCTATGACGGAATCCAGTAAAGGATACCTCGGGACTACTTGTGCGTTTCCCTATCTTTGCAGGATTGCAGGTATCCAGAACGCAACTTGGGGCATCCAAGTTGCCACTTGTCTTCTCCCCATCAGAGTTTCCAGGCATCACTTCTCTAACATGGCAGTACCAGAAGGCGCCCATATCCCCGGCTGAGTCAAAATTCCTCCTCAACAGGATCACTAGGGAGATCTTTCAGTGATCTCTCTTTCTCCCCAGCCGAGTTGCCATTTCATCCTCAGCCAAATACAAAAGACAGGGAACCATCTCCCCATAGAGCTCCAGCCTCTATCCAGAAGAGCAGCACACGAAGGAATCGCAACAGAGTGAAGAAAGCTTCTGCAGGTCCCCAGCTGGGTCCCTCTTTGCAAGGATATATCCATCAGTGATCTATATCCCCAAGCAAATGCTTCTCATCAGATCTACCAATGACCTCATCCCCAGCTGGGATGTCCATTTCAAGCAGATCGGCCGAAGATTTTCGCAGCATCGGGATCCGAATCCCGGTTTGGTACCTTTTGCATAATCATGGCATTCGCATCATATTCACCCATAAAGCGTAGCATTCCGTCTAGCACGGAACATTACGGCAAAAATCAAACATATAGCATAATCATAAGCCATGTTTTGAATCAACACTTGTAAATAATGACGATCCATCAACATACAGAGAACTTCCCCCCAAATCCCCAGCGGAGTTCTCCCAGCAAAATCAGTTTCCTCACATTCACAAACACCAATATATACTCTCTTTGGCACCCGTCCGTGTCATACCCCCAGTAGAAAGCCAAAGACGTCCTCTTTGCACTCACAAATACTTATATACATTTCCTTGACACTCGTCCATAAACACTTTGTACTTCAGGTACTTGTTTATACTACTCTTCTCCTTTCGACACTCGTCCATGTCATTCTCCCCTGCAGTTAAGTACTCATCTATACACCACTCATGCTTATACAAATACTCATCCGTATCTTTTATATACCATTTATATCCCCACAGATTCGACACTAGTCCTTGTTCTTTGTTAACCCGTTGGTACTCGTCCGTACCATCATCTCAGAACATGCGTCAAGCGTTTGTTTCTACCTGATACTCGTCCGTATCACAGTCTTAAGGATGCTCGTCCGCATCTTTAATCCATACACTGCGTCAAACACTTCTGTCTTCTTGAATTTAGACACTCGTCTGTGTCTATTATTCCCCAGAAGAATCCCTTCAGATTCAACACTCGTCCGTGTTCCTTGTTAACCAGTTGGTACTCGTCCGTATCATCATCTCTGAACACGTGTCAGTATTTGTTTCTACCCGATACTCGTCCGTATCGTAGTCTTAGGGATGCTCGTCCGCATCTTTAATCTATACACAAACATCAAAACACTTATACCTTTTGTTTCTTGGACGCAAACACTCGTCCGTGTTTACTATTCCCCAGTAGATCGCCAACAAAACAAATTTCTTTATCTGACATTCGTCCTATGTCATGATAAACTTTGAGAGCAGCCGTCCCCTGCTAGGTGGTCGTCCTCCACCTCTTGATGATCGTCCTTCATCATGCTCATCCGATGGCCGTCCCCATCGTTGATCTTTTCCATCCGACATTCGTCCTATGTCGTAATATTTAGCAGCCGTCCCCTGCTAGGTGGTCGTCCTCCACCTTTTGATGATCGTCCTTCATCAGTTTATCCAATGGTCGTCCCCATTGTTGATTTTGGTTATCTGGCATTCGTCCTATGTCAAGACAAACCTTGAGAGCAGCCGTCCCCTGCTAGGTGGTCGTCCTCCACCTCTTGATGGTCATCCTCCATCATGCTCGTCCGATGGCCGTCCCCATCGTTGACCTTTTATCCGGCATTCGTCTTATGTCGCGATATTTTCGGCAGCCGTACCTGTAACACGGTGGGAGAACTGACTTTAAGTAATGTTGCGGATAGCAAGAGTCGCCACCGACTTTTATTTTATCCATAAGGAAAGGGTATAAAAGAACAGGAAAGACCTTAGAGATATTTTTGGGTCCGGGGGGTAGGTTATGTAAAGGGAAGGTGTTAGCACCCTTTACATCCATGGTTATCCATGGGCTCTTAGTTACTTAGCTCACTTTAAATTGTTTTTTTAAGGTGTAGTGTGTGAATAGAAAAATTTTCAGAATAGTTGATAATAATCCATGTACGGATGTGTAAAAACTTGTTTGAAAATTTGTTTGAAATTGTGGAAAGTTTGAAAATTGGAGTGAGCAAGCAACTAAGAGGTACCTACCCTAAAGTTCTAAGTCTTTCTTGTTCTTTATCCTTTCATTGGCAAGACTATGCCTACTATTAAGGAGTAGGTAGTCATTACCTTGGATGTTAAGGGACATGTGAGGGACAATCTGGTTATGAAGGCAACTGTGGGGTGTAATAAGCATACGGGAGGGACTATCATCATTTTTCGAAGGGACTCGATTCGTAAAGGCAACTATGAGGGACTTGATGATTTTTCTTTTAAGGACTTGCTTTATACACCCCACTTGACCATTATTCGTAGGCAACTTGAGGGATAACCTTAGAAAGTGAGACGGCGATTAAAATCGACTTACGTGTGTGTGAGTGTTTATTTTAATTATCTTATGATTAAAATTATCTAAATTTATTTTAATATAACATACATGTTTTTGCACTCCCTAATTACTAACCATAGCAAAAATAATTAAATAATTAAAATATTTACAAAATTACATCCGGGAAGCAGTTACATAATTATAATAATAAGCAAAATAAATAATAAGCAAATAATAACAATTTAACAATAAATAAATGATGGGTTAGTGATAAGTAATAATATTTAAATAATAAGCAAAATAAAATAAGAGAGGTTAGTGAATAATAAAAATTAATTGAAATAATAATAACATATAAAATTAATAAAGCAAAATAAATTATATAGTTAGTAATAACAATAAATAAAATTAATCAAAATATAAGAATAAGAGGTTAACAATCAAATATAAACAATTATATTAAAAAAAGAAATATGAACAAACAATTATTTCTTAATTTACAAGTTATTAAGTTATTTTTAAATATATTATAATTACAAAAAAAATTAATTATTCAATTATTTTTTAAATGAACAGAAATTATAAAAGTATTCATATATTATGTAAAGAGAAGAATAAATTATAAACATATTTACAAGATTTAAATTTTTTATTAATTCAATTATTATTTTTTAAAAGACAATGATTTAAATTATAAACATAGTGTAAAATATATTTATATATTATATGAAGAAAAAAAAGTTTATAACTATATTTAAAAATTATATACATGATAATTATGATAAGAATAAACATCATTTTTGAAAATAGAATTAAGTTTTATTTAGAAACTATTTTTAGGGTTTTTAAAAAAAATATAGGATTTAGCTATATACAAAAATATTCTAATTTATATATACATATTATAAATTAAACACAAAATATAGAAACATAATTTATGAAAATATATTTTTGAAATTAAAGAAAAAACATACATATTTTATTATTATTTTTATTGTTTTAGAAATAAAGTTATATTTAATATAATAATACATTAAAAAACAAATAAAAGAAAGGGAGTATGAAAAACTTACCTGACTGGGGTTTGAACCCAGGTCAGCTTGATTCCCAACAAGAACAACAACCACCAGGCCATTGGTGCGCAGGCAATAAGTGAGGGGAAAGAATTCCTTTTGTTGCTTGCTTGCAAAATCCAAGAAATGAAAAATAAAAAGGCCTGGGATGGGAGTTGAACCCAGGTCCTTTGATCATTCATACGCGTGCCTTACCGCCTGGCTGGGAGAGCCCTTCTGTTTACCAAACAACTATAAACCATAATATATTAAAAAACAAGTTAAATGGAAAAAAATATCAAAACCTTGCTGAGGGCAGGATTCGATCCCACGCCCTCTCCTCAAACGTGCATGTGCCTTGCCACTGGACCACAAGCGTGCTTGTGATAAACAAACCAAACACAATTAATAAAATATGTTCAATAATATTTGAAATTTCCAACGCGCGGGAACAGCCTTCTTCTTCCTTGAGACCTTCGAATTTTCTTGCGAAAATAGCTACAAGTTTTCCTGCGAAAAAATTATTCCCAGCAAAACCTACAAACATCAACAAGCAACAAAACTGTACGATTTTGCAAAATTAAAACCAGCATCATGATCCAGACATTCACACGATTAGTTCCATGTTTTTAGAATTGATTTATGTTTCTTAACTCCAAAATCCCTAAACCTAGGTTCAAACCCTAACTATGGTGTCTTGTGAATTAGGTACGGGTTCTTGAGTTTTCCTGCCCAGAAACATTCTACAACACACAACAAACAATATTAGCCAAACAAAATCCATTTAAATGCAATGAATTGGTGTAACCTAAAAAAAAATTTCAAGCATGAACATTGCTTCGGGTTCATCATTAGGGCATGAACTGAATGCTTATGAATGGTGATTCATGATCCATGATGTCCAAGGAAGCCAACCATGTTCTCCAAATACCTTGTAGTGCTCTGAATTTGAAAACCCGAATGTGACTTTTGGAAGATTTTTTTGAATGAAGAACTTACACTATGGCTGCTGGAATTCGTCTCCTCTTGCTAGGTTTATGCTTAGTATATATGTGAGAGTGGATTAGGTCAGAAATATGGACTTGTTGTATGCAAATTTGATCCAAAAAATATTGAAAAAGATCATGTTGTAAAAGCCAAATATTTGATCATGAAGACTTGCTATTCTTGGACTAATCATATGATTCCTTTCTCTTTCCAATTCAATCATCATTTAAGAATTTCTAGAACCTCAATCTTCACCCAAAAATAGATTTTCACATTTTATATTTATTTAAAATGATTTTTATGAATTAAATCAATAATAAATAAAAATAAAATAATAAAAATGCTGAATTTTGGTCAATTGGGTCGTGCACAATGTTATGAGATGGATTGGATCACAACTTAGCAAGCCCATTTGGAAAGAATTACTTCTAAGCCTCCATTTTCAACATAAACCATCACAAAATTTCCCAACTTTGCGAAGGCACATCTCCCTCAATTTTAAGGGTATGAGGGTGTTCTTGGACTTTTTGGAAATATTGAAGAGTCCTATAAACAACCCCATTGGTTTCAGGTCCATATCATTTACCAATCTCAAGTTATGCCCTTTTGAAGTTGTTGACTTTTTGTTGACTTTTGAAATGACCTATAATGTCTTAGATCATATCTTTCAAATGAAGCATTTTTGGGCTTAATCTTCAACATCAAAGTTGTAGAGAATTCAATTTCCTTCAAAATGAGCTTTGGATGGAGACTTGGTGATGAAGTATGTGAAAGTTATGGCTGGTCAAAGTTCAGTTGACTTTTACTGAGGAAACCCTAATTTAGAAACTCCTGATTATTGATGATCTGGAATCTCCTTGATGAATCATGATCAACCCTTGATCAAATGATGAATTTTACTTCATATACTTGATGTTGGCAAAAAATCATGAAGTTTGACTTTGGTTTAACCACAGTTGACCTCAGTTTGACTTTTTAACTGCATTGACTGATTTTGACTTATCTGATCATCTGACTGAGCAAACTTTTGAGAAAAGTCTTGAAACTTGTCATGGGGGTTATTATACACATATAAGATGTTATGAAGCTCACTTGAGGTATTGGAAATCCATTTAGCCTGATTAAAGTCAAAACCCTAGTTTTGGATGCACTGCTTAAGAGGTGCATTGTCTGAGGGAATTGTCAACTTCTTTGACCAATTGTGAACTTTGTGAACCTTGTGAATCTTCATAAGATGTATTGTGATACTCATGGGAGGTATTGTGAAGCTTGTGAACCTTGTGAACCTCATGAAGTGGTTTTGTAGACCTCATGAACCTCAGGAAAGCTTTGTAATCATTGTGAATCTTGTGAACCTTGTGAACTTTCAAGAAGTAACTTGTAGACTTCATGAATCTCATGAAAGGTCTTGTAAATGTAGAGAAACTTGTGAACCTTGTGAACCTTCAAGAAGTGACTTGTAGGCTTCATGAACCTCATGAAAGGTTATATAAGCATGGAGAACTTGTGAACCTTGTGAACCTTCATAAAGTAACTTGTAGACTTCATGAACCTCATGAAAGGTCTATGCAAATGTTGGAGAACTTGTGAACCTTGTGAACCTTCATAAAGTAACTTGTAGACTTCATGAACCTCATGAAAGGTCTATGCAAGTGTTGGAGAACTTGTGAACCTTGTGAACCTTCATGAAGTAACTTGTAGACTTCATGAACCTCATGAAAGGTGTTGAAAGCATTATGGAACTTGTGAACCTTGTGAACCTTCAAGAAGTAACTTGTGGACTTCATGAACCTCATGAAAGGTTGTGGAAATGTTGAGAAATTTGTGAACCTTGTGAATCTTCTTAGAACACAAAGTCTTGTATTGTGAGGGCAAATTTTGGGGTGCAACAGCTGCCCCTGTTCAATTTTCTGAAACCTGAGGGGTTAGATTGGTATATTTGCCAGTCGTGACCTGGAAGGTTGAAGGGGATTGAACACAAAAGCCCAAAAATTTGCACTCACCAGTGCATTAGAGTGATACAGATGACTAGTTGAATATGATTGAGTGGGCTTAAAGATGCCACTAGGGGAAAGCAGTCCAAAATATGGATGTATAATGAAAGCTGTCAGGAGTCTGGAGCAGTCCTGAGGTACTGATGATATGCTTTCAGGATACTGGAGTAATAATGCTGTAACAGCATGTCTTCATGAGGATAGAGCAATCAATAATGATAACCCTAAAGCAGTCTTGAAGTAATGATATGATTTCAGGAGGATAGAGCAATGAATAGCTCTAAAGCAGTCTTGAAGTAGTAATATGATTTCAGGAGGATAGAGCAATGAATAGCTCTAAAGCAGTCTTGAAATAATAAGATGGCTTCAGGAGGATAGAGCAATCAATAGCTCTAAAGCAGTCTTGAAGTAATAATTTCAGGAGGATAGAGCAATGAATAGCTCTAAAGCAGTCTTGAAATAGTAATATGATTTCAGGAGGATAGAGCAATCAATAGCTCTAAAGCAGTCTTGAAATAATAAGATGGCTTCAGGAGGATAGGGCAATCAATAGCTCTAAAGCAGTCTTGAAGTGATGAGAATTTATCAGGAGGATAAAGTAACCCTGAGGTGACAATAAAGCAGTCCCAAAGTAATAAGAAGCTTATCAGGAGGATAAAGTAACCCTGAGGTTACAATAAAGCAGTCCCAAGGATCATTTGTTTGTTGTATAATTAACCTGAAACAAGGTAGCTTTTGTATAATAATATTAGTTTATGCTTGATGTATGCATGTATGATATGATGCACTTAGGTAATGTACTACATGTCTATGGATATATATGCTATGGTATGATGTAAATGATGTATGTATGATATGATACCGCCGGAAGCGTCTGGATATCTTGTATAACAACTGCTGGCCAGGGAAAATAAATCCCGATTTGTCGTTGAAGAATATATAACCCTCTGTCTGCTGGGGATAACAAGGTATGTATAACCTCCCGTCTGCTGGGGATAGTAAGGTATATATCACCTTCGTCTTCGTTTGATAGTAGGATAAGTATAACATCCCGTCTTCATTCGTCGTACCCTTATTGGAAAGTAATTTCCCGTATATCCGTATGAGGATAAAAGAGATGGATATAAATTCCAGGGGAGATGTGACTTTATGAAGATGGATTCGTCCTACTGAGGGTTTGTAACTGTCTTGTAAAAGTGAACCGGCGAAGCTTCGTTGACATCCTCCCCTCGTTCGTCCTTAGTAAATACTATTACTGCATTTTTATGCATTTCTGGTAAACATCAATCATATTAAAAGCATACATGCATTTTTGGTAAACATTAATCATATTCAAAAGCATACATACATTCAAACACGATCAATGGACGTTTCGCTTATGTAAATAGGGTAAAAGTAAATCTGGATTCAAAAGATGGAATTTATTTATATCAAAAAGTGACCCATGCATGGATAAATCTGTACAAAGAGACATAAACCCTGGTAAGAGGATTTTGCCATAAAGTTTTACAAAAAGAATCAGCTATGTGGGAAACAATCCTATTGAGTTTCAATTCTACTATTGCCCTTCAAGTATCTCATCTTCTTGCTGTTGAGACGGAAATGATTGGATTGAGCTTTATCTGTTCGAGTTTGAGTAAGTAATACAACTGATTGCAGTTTCATGGGTGATCCAAACGAGACATAGTCATACGCTTTAATCCCTAACTTTTGCCTGGATTGCCCTTTCAGGTTTTCAATCCACCGGGATACCCTTTTTTGCCCAAGCCGCCTTTTCAGGTTTTCGACTTGCCGGGTGTACATCTTTTTATATATATCCCTAATTTTTGCCCAAACCCTTTTGGTTTGCCGGGATGCCCTTATTTTTGCCTAGGCCTGTCAACCTAGAGGGTCTCTTTTTATGCGTAGTATTTTTTAACTATGTCTGCGTTTACAGGCTGTGGGAAGTCTTCACCATCCATTGTAGTCAGTATCATGGCACCTCCTGAGAACACTGACTTGACTACGAATGGTCCTTCATATGTTGGAGTCCACTTGCCCCTAGGATCACCTTGTGGTAATATGATACGCTTGATTACCAAGTCACCAGCCTGATATACCTTTGGCTTAACCTTCTTGTTAAAAGCTTTGATCATTCGCTTTTGGTACATCTGGCCATGACAAACTGCTGCTAACCTCTTCTCATCAATCAAATTTATCTGGTCAAGTCGAGTCTGAATCCACTCATCTTCATCCAAGCCTGCATCCTTCATAATTCTCAAGGAGGGGATCTGAACCTCAATGGGCAGAACTGCTTCCATACCATAGACTAAGGAGAATGGGGTTGCCCCTGTTGAAGTACGTATTGTAGTACGATAACCATGAAGAGCAAATGGTAACATCTCGTGCCAATCCTTGTAAGTAACAGTCATCTTCTGCACAATCTTCTTAATGTTTTTAT
Source organism: Lathyrus aphaca (assembly GCA_963966055.1). Classification (NCBI taxonomy): domain Eukaryota; kingdom Viridiplantae; phylum Streptophyta; class Magnoliopsida; order Fabales; family Fabaceae; genus Lathyrus; species Lathyrus aphaca. The sequence continues at coordinate 148,842,515 of OZ014525.1, forward strand.
TAGCAGCTTCAACTGCCCCATTCATCTTTGGACGATACGGAGAAGAGTTGTGATGCTTAATCTTGAACTGCGTGCAGAGATCAGTAATCATAGTGTTGTTCAGATTAGAGCCATTGTCAGTGATAATCCTTTCAGGGATGCCATACCTACATATGAGATTATTCTTAATGAATCGAGCCACAACATTCTTGGTAACAGATGCAAATGAAGCTGCCTCTACCCACTTTGTGAAGTAATCAATAGCAACCAGGATGAAACGATGCCCATTAGAAGCAGTAGGCTTGATCTCACCAATCATATCAATGCCCCACATGGCAAAGGGCCAAGGAGCAGTCAACACATTCAATGGTGATGGAGGTACATGAACTTTATCAGCATAGATTTGACATTTGTGACAAGTTCTGGAGTGTTGATAGCAATCAGCTTCCATGGTAGACCAATAGTAACCTGCTCTCAATATCTTCTTTGCCATAGTATGACCACTAGAATGAGTGCCAAAGATCCCATCATGCATATCTTCCATAATCTCATTTGCTTCCTTCTTATCCACACAACGAAGCATAGTTGAATCATGATTACGCTTGTACAGAATCCCATTACTCAAGAAGAACTTAGCAGCAAACCTTCTCAGAAATTTCCTATCTTTGACAGATGCCCCTTCAGGGAGCTCCTGAGCTTCAAGATATCTTTTCACTTCATAGAACCAAGGCTTATCCTCTGCCCCTTCTGTGTCAATCTCATTGCAGTATGCAGGCTTCTCAAATCTATCAATGGTAATCTTGGGAGCTTCATCATCCCAATTGATCTCAAACATAGATGCCATGGTGGCCAATGCATCTGCCAACTGATTCTCTCTTCGTGGAATATGCTCAAAGGTAATCTCTTTGAAATGTGGGATCAAAGACAACACATGCTCTCTGTAAGGGATGAGGTTATCATGCTTGGTATCCCAATCTCCTTTAATCTGACTAACTACCAGGGCTGAATCTCCATACACATCAAGGAACTGAATCTTCATATCAATAGCAGCTTTAATACCCAGGATACATGCCTCATACTCAGCCATGTTATTGGTACAATAGAAACAAAGTCTGGCAGTAATCGGGGTATGACAACCTTCAGGGGAACTAATCACAACACCAACACCATTACCAAGTGCATTAGAGGCACCATCAAAAACCATAGTCCATCGGGATCCTTGTTCAGGTCCGTCATATTGTCCAGGTTCTTTGGTAATAATCATGATGTCTTCATCAGGGAATTCAAAATTCATTGACTGGTAATCATCTACTGCTTGATGAGCCAAATGATCAGCAACAACACTTCCCTTAATGGCCTTCTGAGTAGTATACTGTATATCATATTCTGTCAAGATCATTTGCCATCTTGCAATTCTTCCGGAGAGAGCAGGTTTCTCGAATATGTACTTGATTGGATCCATCTTTGAAATCAATAAAGTAGTATGGGTCAACATATACTGTCTTAGTCGGCGAGCGGCCCATGCCAAAGCGCAGCAAGTTTTCTCGAGCAGTGAGTATCTTGTTTCACAATCGGTAAACTTTTTGCTAAGGTAGTATATTGCCTGCTCTTTTCGACCAGACTCGTCATGTTGCCCCAAAACACACCCCATTGAGTTGTCTAACACTGTTAAGTACATAATCAAGGGTCTTCCATCAACTGGTGGCATCAAAATTGGTGGCTCTAGCAGATATCTCTTAATTTCATCAAAGGCAGTCTGGCACTCATCATTCCATTCCATCACCTGATCTTTCTTCAATAACTTGAAGATTGGCTCACAGATGGTAGTTAATTGGGAAATAAATCTTGCAATGTAGTTCAATCGTCCCAAGAAACCTCTAACCTCCTTCTCAGTACGGGGAGCTGGCATCTCTCGTATAGCTTTCACTTTTGCAGGATCCACTTCAATACCTTTTCCACTGACAATGAAACCCAGGAGCTTTCCAGATCTAACTCCAAAAGTACACTTGTTAGGATTCAATCTCAACTTGTATTTCTTCAACCTCTCAAACAACTTGTGCAGATGATCAAGATGTTGCTCTTCATTCTGAGACCTGGCTATCATATCATCCACATATACCTCTATCTCATGATGAATCATATCATGAAACAAAGCCACCATAGCACGCTGATATGTTGCCCCTGCATTCTTCAATTCAAATGGCATCACCTTATAGCAAAAAGTGCCCCACTGTGTCACAAATGTTGTCTTCTCCATATCTTCAGGTGCCATCTTGATTTGATTGTAACCAGAGAAACCATCCATAAAAGAGAATACCTTATGCTGAGCAGTGTTGTCTACCAAAATATCAATATGAGGGAGTGGAAAATCATCCTTGGGGCTAGCTTTGTTCAAATCTCTGTAGTCTACACACATACGTACCTTACCATCTTTCTTAGGAACTGGTACCACATTTGCAACCCACTGAGGATAAGAAGTCACTGCTAAGAACCCTGCATTGAACTGTTTCATTACCTCTGCCTTGATCTTTTCTGACATTTCAGGACGCATACGACGAACCTTTTGCTTCTTTGGACGACAATCTTCTTTCACTGGTAAACGGTGAACCACAATGTCTGTATCCAACCCTGGCATATCTTCATAAGACCAAGCAAAGATCTCCACATAGTCACGTAACATCTGAATCAACCTGCTCTTGACACTGTCCTCTAAATCAGCCCCTACCTTGACCTCTTTTCTGTTTCCTTCAGTTCCCAGATTCACAACTTCGACTGGCTCTTCATGTGGCTGTATAGCTTTCTCTTCTTGTTGTAACAACCTAGCAAGCTCTACAGGTATTTCACAATCGTTCTCATTTCCATCTTCAGTTTGATAGATCGGATTCTCGAAATCATAATTGGCAATAGTAGAACTGTTATCAACAGGATCCAGAGTGGATGAGGATCTGCATTTTAGTGATGTGGGTGTGTGTAAGAACACATAGCTGATAAAGCAAAAATAAAAGAAAAAGAAAGACAAGGAACACAATATTTACGAAAACGAAACGTCCACTGATTTTATTGAATGAAGTATGCAAATGAAATGACAGCCCGTAACAAGCACACCATTGTGCCCCGGGTAAGGCACATGGCTTGAAAGTTTTAATTGTTCCAGAAATTACAAATTTAAAAAAACATAACACAGTAATAGTATTTACTCCTGACTAAAGGAGATAAGGATAACATCTTCAGCTTTCCAATTATTGAGCCTAGCACCCACAGTAGGAAAAATCCATGCATCCAAGTTGTAGTCTTCATCATAGTCTCCCACAACATTGATAACCCCTTGATTGGTGATACGAGCAGCACGAGCACGACGAACAGCCTTCTGGGACTCTGCAGTGAAACCCAAACCAAACTTGTCAGACTTGTATGGAATATCAGGAAGCTGACCCCAAATAGTACAACCACCTTCATCCACCACAGCTCTAGCATCATTGAGGGAGGCCATTGCCATTGTTGGAGGTTTTCTGGTGACCACAGGAACTTTCTTCACAGCAGGAGGAGCTACATAATCATTACCAACCCAGGGAATCACTTCAAATGACTGACACGGAGTTTCAATGTATTCACCTTCCACTTCCAGATACTTGAAAGTATTCACATGGCTGACAAAGTACTCTTCTTCTCCATAGACCGTAACAACCTTTCCATTCACCGGATATCTCAACTTTTGGTGCAATGTAGAGGTCACAGCACCTGCCCCATGGATCCAGGGACGACCGAGCAGACAAGAATATGAAGGACGAATATCCATCACATAAAATGTAGCAGAAAACATCTGAGAACCAACTTGGATTGGAAGATCAATTTCCCCATGTACCACTCTTCTAGAACCATCAAAAGCCTTCACCACAATATTACTGGGCTTCAGCACAGCATCTTCAGGACTCAGCTTGTTCAAGACTTCCTTAGGCAACACATTCAAAGAGGAACCATTGTCTATCAGCACATGAGACAGGGTAGTGCCCCTGCATTCAATTGAAATATGCAAGGCCCTGTTATGATCCCTCTTGGCAGGGGTCAAATCAGCATCAGAAAATCCTAACCCATTGTCATAGGTCAGGTGGGCAACACAGTTTTCAAATTGGTCAACAGAAATTGCACTGGGTACATGAGCCATCTTTAGAAACTTGATCAATGACTTGGCATGAGCCTCAGAACATAACAACAAGGACAGCATAGAAATCTTTGAGGGAGTATGCCCCAGCTGATCAACAATGTCATAATCACTCTTGCGAATGATTTTCAATACTTCTTCCATCTGCTTAGAGAGATCATCAGCAACTGGCACATCAATAGATACAGGCTCAATAACAGGACCTTTGCCCCGAGCATCAGTGGTGGAAGTAGCAGCAGGAGTAACTGCACTCTTAGAAGCAACTGGAGGAGAGAAGACTCTTCCACTACGAGTGATCTTGCTAGATCCAGCAATATTATCAATGTCAACAGGCACATCAGGTAAAGGCTCCTGCTTAACACCATGGATGTAAACGTCAGACCCATAGTGCCAAGGCACAGCTTTGTCAGATGTATAAGGAATAGGACCAGGAGTAGTAATGATCAGAGGAGCCACTCTGGCTTCAGCAACAACTTTCACAGGACCTTCAGCAGTAATCTTGATTGGGCCCTGATGAGTGATTTTAATGGGACCCTTTGAAGTGATTCTCACCGGTACTTTGTCAACCATATCAACCTCTTCAATCTTCTTACCCCGAGTCAGATGATCCACCATACTTTCTACAGATGCTGGTCTTCTTTCAAACACTATAGTATACTTATCCATGAGACGTTGAATCCCATCTCTCAAAATGAAGCAACTATCCGGCTTATAGGTACAATACAAACAATCTTCACGACAACCTGGAAAGATCCCAGCTTGTACTAACCTCTTTTTGATAACAGACAATGGTGTGCTCAACCCCATAACTGAATAGACATGCAGATCTTCATCAATGTCTTCATCAATGGCATTGACAGTCTTCTCGTGATTTGGCATTGGAGCTGTAATTACATTTGGAGTACCTGGTGGGTCAAACTCAATTTCTCCAGCATCAATCATATCTTGGATTTTATTCTTCAAGACCCAGCAGTTATTAGTATCATGTCCTGGACAGTTTGAATGATATGCACATCGTGCATTGGGATTGTACTTGGGAGAGGTAACATTGGGATTCTGAGGAGCCTCCCTCAGGGTAATAAGTTCAGCCTTCAACAAGTGTTGCAATGCCTGAGCCATTGACATGTTGATCTTCGTGAACTGTCTTCTAGCCCTCTGTTGGTTGCCTTGAGGCTGCTCTGTTGTTGCAGGAGTTGGATTTGAAATATGAACTGCACTAACAGACTGATGCCTTCTGTTACGATCAGGTTGACCATAAACAGCATTGGATTCTTTCTTCCCAGTGGGAGGCTTCTTTGCAGCACCTGATGAAGAAGTGCCCACTTGGATCTTACCACTCTTGATACCATTCTCTACCCGCTCTCCTGTCATAATCAACTCAGTGAAACCAGATGATGAGCTTCCAATGAGATGACTGTAAAACGGACCATTCAGCGTACACATGAACATATCAACCAATTCCCTATCAGTCAAAGGGGGTTGAACTCTTCCAGCTAAATCTCTCCACTTCTGAGCATACTCCTTAAAACTTTCTTTGGCACCCATAGACATGCTCTGAAGCTGCATGCGAGTGGGGGCTAAGTCAGCATTGTATTGATACTGCTTGTAGAAAGCTTCAGCAAGATCATTCCAGTCTCTGATGTTGACACTCTCCAACTGATAATACCACTCCAGCTGAGCTCCAGATAAGCTCTCTTGAAAGAAATGGATCCACAACTTCTTATCAGCAGTGTGAGGTTGAATCCTTCTGACATAAGATCTCAAATGCAGCTTGGGACAAGAGACCCCATCATAAACAACAAAGGTAGGAACCTTGAAACCAATGGGTATCACAACCCCAGATATCAAACTCAAATCCTCAAAATCCAGCCCAGATGATTTCTGCAATTCCATAGCATCCATTCTATCCACCAGCATCTTGAATTTGTCTTCATTAGGCTCATGGTAGTAGTTAGCCTCAGAATCAGAGTCCCCCATTGTATGGTAGAGACTGCCTGCCTCTTGCTCAGATTCTTCAGATTCATAGTCTTCAGCTGGTTCCTTGGTCTTGGCAAGACCTTTGAACCTTCTTCCCATGTTGATCAACCCAGCAGACCTTCTAGTCTTCTTAGTCTTCTTGGCCAGCAGTGCCTTCAATTCATCCTGCCCCTTGGACAGGTTCAAGATCAGCTCTTGGAACTGTGCATTCTGTGCCTGAAGATCCTTAACTGATTGTTCAAGAGCCATTGCTGAAATAAACAGCGAGAAGATGAGAAACCTGTGCACAATTATAAACCTGTGATGCAATGAAATGATATGGGAATGCATATGCAATGTTTTCAAGGGCCGCAGGATTTAAATTTGCTTAAACAAACAAGAAAGTAACTTTTTATTAGTAATAACTTGTTTTGCCTTTAAGGCTTACAAAAAATGAAAGTGAAATAAGTACAAAAGATGGGGTTTTAAGTCTCCCATGGACGTTTCCTCTTTGTGTTGAGGTATGAGTTGAGGTTTCGTTCCTCGTGAAGTTGCTTGGTTAGCTCTAGGATCCTTGCTTGGCTTGCTTTGTAATGAGCCTCGAAAGTATCCCTTTGCTCCTTCAGTTGTATCCATGATCTCTGCAAGTCTTCCTTATCAGTAGGCATGTCTGGGTGAAGGATGGTATAAGCTGTGTCTCCTTCAGCAACAGGTTCCATGGTAACTGGTAGGATGGCAGGATATGGCATCATGAGTGTCTGAGCACGAGATCGTACCCATCTGAGATAAGCCTCCATAGGAATAGTGTACTTAGGCTCCAGTGTCTTGCTGTCAATCCTGTTTACTTTTCCCCATGCTCGTATGAATCTCTGACGGTAACCTTGAAGATCGTTGTCGTAGTCAAACACAATGCCCTGAATCAACATGTCATGTGGGCCATCACTTCGAGCGTAACCAAACTGTCATAAAGCTAGAGAGGGGTTGTAGGTGATGCCTCCTCTTATGCCTAGAAGTGGCACATTAGGAAACTCCCCACAACGGTCAATGATGGTGACATTCTCCATAGATCTGGAGCACCAATGGATGTCTGAGTGAGAAAGTGACATGATCCTCTTGGACCATCTGAACCCTTGCTCATTCTTCATTACTGAGCGAGGAAGGTGAGAAATAAACCACCTGGATAGCAAAGGTATGCAACACATCAAGGTTCCTCTTGCCCTTGTAGTACGGGTGTGAAGAGAATGTAGGATATCTCCAAGCAATGTGGGCACTGGGTTGTGACTCAGGAATATGTTGATGGCATGAACATCTATGAACTGATCTGGATTGGGGAACAATACTAAGCCATATATCAGCAAGGCTAAGATCTCCTCAAAAGCATCATAGCTCATGGCCTTCAAGAACATTTGAGCTTTATCCATTAATACCTTGGCCAGAATACCCTTGACTCCACTTCTCGTTTCTAGAACAATGTCAGACTTCTTCAGATGTAGGGCTGCAGCAATAACCTCTGGTTTGGGCTCCTTCTCCAAGCCTGTGAAGGGTCTTTGATCAAGAACAGGTATGCCCAGAAGCTTAGAGAACTCTTCCATGGTGGGGACCAGCTGGTAATCAGGGAATGTGAAGCAATGGTGCTTAGGGTCAAAGAACTGAAACAGCACACTCATCATGTCTTCACTGAACCCTGAAGTAACTAGATCCAATAAGTGTCCATGTCTCTTGTTGAACTGGGAATGATCATACACTTGAGAAACCAACTCTTTAAGCTTGGGAGGTATCCCCACAAAGTTGATCCTGATGGTGTTTCTACGAACTGAAGCCATGACCTGCAACAAAGAACAAAGATAAATCCTTTGGTCCTTGAAATGGTTAGGGAAAATGATATGCTCATGATGCATGATGATGTCATGATGTTATGTTCAATCACAAACATGTGGCACACACAAGCAAGTCACACAATTGCCCTAGGTTTAAAGGCTTGCATGAGGTTTAAGGTAAGTACCCTCCCCTGAAGTTAGATGGTTCATCCTATCCTACAAAAGTAACCAGGTTCTAAGGGATCTCAATATCATTGATCCTTCACAAGGGTGGTTGTTCAGTAGGCAACTTACTTGCCAACCAAAACCCTCCAAGTTTAGAATCTCAATGAGCGTAGTATCGAGTATCAACCAACTTCAGTCTTCACCAAAGCCGGTTATCTCACTACTTTTTAAAGGCCAAGATGAGTTAACTAGGGTTCTAGAAGTTAGTTAGTGCATTGACAACATATGGCAGCCTCATATTATCCTCAACTTGACTTAAGGAACATAAGCACCAACCAAGAAGTCGCATTAACCATGGCCACCAGATCAACCGTATCGATATACGTCGTACAGTTTCCTTGGTCTATTGCCATTTACCTAAGGTACACTAGATCCGGGTTAGGACCTTTCACACATAAGAGCACCCCAACAAGATAATATAAAGCAAACAAGGCAAACAATTTAAAGTGATCTTAATTCCTAAGGGTACCCCTCTTTAATTTAGATCCCCAGCAGAGTCGCCAGTTCTGTAACACGGTGGGAGAACTGACTTTAAGTAATGTTGCGGATAGCAAGAGTCGCCACCGACTTTTATTTTATCCATAAGGAAAGGGTATAAAAGAACAGGAAAGACCTTAGAGATATTTTTGGGTCCGGGGGGTAGGTTATGTAAAGGGAAGGTGTTAGCACCCTTTACATCCATGGTTATCCATGGGCTCTTAGTTACTTAGCTCACTTTAAATTGTTTTTTTAAGGTGTAGTGTGTGAATAGAAAAATTTTCAGAATAGTTGATAATAATCCATGTACGGATGTGTAAAAACTTGTTTGAAAATTTGTTTGAAATTGTGGAAAGTTTGAAAATTGGAGTGAGCAAGCAACTAAGAGGTACCTACCCTAAAGTTCTAAGTCTTTCTTGTTCTTTATCCTTTCATTGGCAAGACTATCCCTACTATTAAGGAGTAGGTAGTCATTACCTTGGATGTTAAGGGACATGTGAGGGACAATCTGGTTATGAAGGCAACTGTGGGGTGTAATAAGCATACGGGAGGGACTATCATCATTTTTCGAAGGGACTCGATTCGTAAAGGCAACTATGAGGGACTTGATGATTTTTCTTTTAAGGACTTGCTTTATACACCCCACTTGACCATTATTCGTAGGCAACTTGAGGGATAACCTTAGAAAGTGAGACGGCGATTAAAATCGACTTACGTGTGTGTGAGTGTTTATTTTAATTATCTTATGATTAAAATTATCTAAATTTATTTTAATATAACATACATGTTTTTGCACTCCCTAATTACTAACCATAGCAAAAATAATTAAATAATTAAAATATTTACAAAATTACATCCGGGAAGCAGTTACATAATTATAATAATAAGCAAAATAAATAATAAGCAAATAATAACAATTTAACAATAAATAAATGATGGGTTAGTGATAAGTAATAATATTTAAATAATAAGCAAAATAAAATAAGAGAGGTTAGTGAATAATAAAAATTAATTGAAATAATAATAACATATAAAATTAATAAAGCAAAATAAATTATATAGTTAGTAATAACAATAAATAAAATTAATCAAAATATAAGAATAAGAGGTTAACAATCAAATATAAACAATTATATTAAAAAAAGAAATATGAACAAACAATTATTTCTTAATTTACAAGTTATTAAGTTATTTTTAAATATATTATAATTACAAAAAAATTTAATTATTCAATTATTTTTTAAATGAACAGAAATTATAAAAGTATTCATATATTATGTAAAGAGAAGAATAAATTATAAACATATTTACAAGATTTAAATTTTTTATTAATTCAATTATTATTTTTTAAAAGACAATGATTTAAATTATAAACATAGTGTAAAATATATTTATATATTATATGAAGAAAAAAAAGTTTATAACTATATTTAAAAATTATATACATGATAATTATGATAAGAATAAACATCATTTTTGAAAATAGAATTAAGTTTTATTTAGAAACTATTTTTAGGGTTTTTAAAAAAAATATAGGATTTAGCTATATACAAAAATATTCTAATTTATATATACATATTATAAATTAAACACAAAATATAGAAACATAATTTATGAAAATATATTTTTGAAATTAAAGAAAAAACATACATATTTTATTATTATTTTTATTGTTTTAGAAATAAAGTTATATTTAATATAATAATACATTAAAAAACAAATAAAAGAAAGGGAGTATGAAAAACTTACCTGACTGGGGTTTGAACCCAGGTCAGCTTGATTCCCAACAAGAACAACAACCACCAGGCCATTGGTGCGCAGGCAATAAGTGAGGGGAAAGAATTCCTTTTGTTGCTTGCTTGCAAAATCCAGGAAATGAAAAATAAAAAGGCCTGGGATGGGAGTTGAACCCAGGTCCTTTGATCATTCATACGCGTGCCTTACCGCCTGGCTGGGAGAGCCCTTCTGTTTACCAAACAACTATAAACCATAATATATTAAAAAACAAGTTAAATGGAAAAAAATATCAAAACCTTGCTGAGGGCAGGATTCGATCCCACGCCCTCTCCTCAAACGTGCATGTGCCTTGCCACTGGACCATAAGCGTGCTTGTGATAAACAAACCAAACACAATTAATAAAATATGTTCAATAATATTTGAAATTTCCAACGCGCGGGAACAACCTTCTTCTTCCTTGAGACCTTCGAATTTTCTTGCGAAAATAGCTACAAGTTTTCCTGCGAAAAAATTATTCCCAGCAAAACCTACAAACATCAACAAGCAACAAAACTGTACGATTTTGCAAAATTAAAACCAGCATCATGATTCAGACATTCACACGATTAGTTCCATGTTTTTAGAATTGATTTATGTTTCTTAACTCCAAAATCCCTAAACCTAGGTTCAAACCCTAACTATGGTGTCTTGTGAATTAGGTACGGGTTCTTGAGTTTTCCTGCCCAGAAACATTCTACAACACACAACAAACAATATTAGCCAAACAAAATCCATTTAAATGCAATGAATTGGTGTAACCTAAAAAAAAATTTCAAGCATGAACATTGCTTCGGGTTCATCATTAGGGCATGAACTGAATGCTTATGAATGGTGATTCATGATCCATGATGTCCAAGGAAGCCAACCATGTTCTCCAAATACCTTGTAGTGCTCTGAATTTGAAAACCCGAATGTGACTTTTGGAAGATTTTTTTGAATGAAGAACTTACACTATGGCTGCTGGAATTCGTCTCCTCTTGCTAGGTTTATGCTTAGTATATATGTGAGAGTGGATTAGGTCAGAAATATGGACTTGTTGTATGCAAATTTGATCCAAAAAATATTGAAAAAGATCATGTTGTAAAAGCCAAATATTTGATCATGAAGACTTGCTATTCTTGGACTAATCATATGATTCCTTTCTCTTTCCAATTCAATCATCATTTAAGAATTTCTAGAACCTCAATCTTCACCCAAAAATAGATTTTCACATTTTATATTTATTTAAAATGATTTTTATGAATTAAATCAATAATAAATAAAAATAAAATAATAAAAATGCTGAATTTTGGTCAATTGGGTCGTGCACAATGTTATGAGATGGATTGGATCACAACTTAGCAAGCCCATTTGGAAAGAATTACTTCTAAGCCTCCATTTTCAACATAAACCATCACAAAATTTCCCAACTTTGCGAAGGCACATCTCCCTCAATTTTAAGGGTATGAGGGTGTTCTTGGACTTTTTGGAAAGCTTGAAGAGTCCTATAAACAACCCCATTGGTTTCAGGTCCATATCATTTACCAATCTCAAGTTATGCCCTTTTGAAGTTGTTGACTTTTTGTTGACTTTTGAAATGACCTATAATGTCTTAGATCATATCTTTCAAATGAAGCATTTTTGGGCTTAATCTTCAACATCAAAGTTGTAGAGAATTCAATTTCCTTCAAAATGAGCTTTGGATGGAGACTTGGTGATGAAGTATGTGAAAGTTATGGCTGGTCAAAGTTCAGTTGACTTTTACTGAGGAAACCCTAATTTAGAAACTCCTGATTATTGATGATCTGGAATCTCCTTGATGAATCATGATCAACCCTTGATCAAATGATGAATTTTACTTCATATACTTGATGTTGGCAAAAAATCATGAAGTTTGACTTTGGTTTAACCACAGTTGACCTCAGTTTGACTTTTTAACTGCATTGACTGATTTTGACTTATCTGATCATCTGACTGAGCAAACTTTTGAGAAAAGTCTTTAAACTTGTCATGGGGGTTCTTATACACATATAAGATGTTATGAAGCTCACTTGAGGTATTGGAAATCCATTTAGCCTGATTAAAGTCAAAACCCTAGTTTTGGATGCACTGCTTAAGAGGTGCATTGTCTGAGGGAATTGTCAACTTCTTTGACCAATTGTGAACTTTGTGAACCTTGTGAATCTTCATAAGATGTCTTGTGATACTCATGGGAGGTATTGTGAAGCTTGTGAACCTTGTGAACCTCATGAAGTGGTTTTGTAGACCTCATGAACCTCAGGAAAGCTTTGTAATCATTGTGAATCTTGTGAACCTTGTGAACTTTCAAGAAGTAACTTGTAGACTTCATGAATCTCATGAAAGGTCTTGTAAATGTAGAGAAACTTGTGAACCTTGTGAACCTTCAAGAAGTGACTTGTAGGCTTCATGAACCTCATGAAAGGTTATATAAGCATGGAGAACTTGTGAACCTTGTGAACCTTCATAAAGTAACTTGTAGACTTCATGAACCTCATGAAAGGTCTATGCAAATGTTGGAGAACTTGTGAACCTTGTGAACCTTCATAAAGTAACTTGTATACTTCATGAACCTCATGAAAGGTCTATGCAAGTGTTGGAGAACTTGTGAACCTTGTGAACCTTCATGAAGTAACTTGTAGACTTCATGAACCTCATGAAAGGTGTTGAAAGCATTATGGAACTTGTGAACCTTGTGAACCTTCAAGAAGTAACTTGTGGACTTCATGAACCTCATGAAAGGTTGTGGAAATGTTGAGAAATTTGTGAACCTTGTGAATCTTCTTAGAACACAAAGTCTTGTATTGTGAGGGCAAATTTTGGGGTGCAACAGTACCCTGCCAGGTGGTCGTCCTCCACCTTAGATGACCGTCCCTCATCTTATACCCAACAGAGCAGCCATCCCCTGCTAGGTGATCATCCTTCACCTTTGATGATCGTACCTCATCATCTGTTTATTTCATTTATTCTTTAACCCGATGGCCGTCCCCGTCGTGGTCCCTTTTCCTGATGATCGTCCCTCATCAGTTTAGCCCGATGGCTGTCCCCGTCGTTGGTTACTTTACTTTATGAGCTTGATGGCCGTCCCCGTCATGTTTCATTAATCCCCAGAGAATGTTTCAGCTTTGCTTGATGGTCGTCCCCATCATAACTCCTTTTATCCCCAGCATGTCGGCCGTCCACGTCATTGCTTCACTTCCCGCACTTTTTCCTGCATGTCGGCCGTCCCCGTCGTTGCTCTTTACCCAGCAGTCGTCCCCTGCTCGACGGTCGTCCTCCGTCGCCTACACTTTACAATATACTTTATTTTCTTTACAATCTATATCCCTTTTCTTCTTCATTCTGTGAGTGCAAATTTTGGACTGTCTTTGGTATTCAACCACAAGTTATCTTGTTTGCCTGCTAAGCCGCTGCTTACATCCTACACAGCTAACTCATGTTTGAATAGGGGCAGCTGTAAACACCCCAAATTTGCCCTCACCCATTCACACCATGGCTTGTGATCATTTCATATGCATAAACACAATCATACCATCTCATATCTCATTTTTGTTTCACTGCATGGATTCTAAGTCATCTGCATCTAGGGTTTGTGATCTGAGCAGCCCAAGAGCTTCTTGAGCAACCCCAAAGGCCATCAATCACTTCAAAGAGGTCTATGTGTGTTCAAGTATCATATTATATCCTCTCAAAGTCAAGAATGCCAAAGAATCACAAGAACTGGGATTGGTATGGAAGCAGAGCCAGGCTTGACTGCACAGATGACCTGAAATTAGGGTTTTGGTTTCAGAGGCCATAAATCCAATTTTTTTTGGTCATTCTTGTTTCTATTGGTCTCTATATGGTATAGGGAGTATGCATATCAATTTTCATGAAGAAATTCCTTGGGAAAGTCATCTGATCAAAGGTTGACTTTCTGGACAAGTCAGTGCAAAATCAGGGCATCTGAGGTCCTCAATGACCCAACCAAGGGGTGATCTTCATCATTTTGAGTGTATATGACCTTTATTTGATCATAGAAGATGTTGGAAGTTCACTTAATTCAAGAATCTCAAGTTTTTGCAAAGTTGACTTTTTGGGCAAGTTTGACTTTTAATGGAAATGTCATTTTATGCAACTTTTTCAACCCTTACTTTTTGATCCAAAAATGCTTCAAATGGAAAAACTTTGGTCATGAAAGTTTTAGAATAGATCTTTCCCTTTTCAAAAAGTACAAGAACATGACCTAATTCATTTTGGATCAAAAGTTATGGTTCATCAAAGTTGGCTAAAATCACTAAATTTCAAGTTATGCACCAAATGGAAAACTTGCAAACTCATGTACCAAGCATTCTATTGACTTCAAAATGGCTTCAAAACTTCATCACATGATCATACATGACCCAAAAAACAGAATTGGCCCAAGGGATTTTGCATTGTTTGCTTTGATTTTCAAAGATTCCTAAGCCATTTTTCATTACAAGTGCAAAAGGGGGATTCTTGGCAAAATCATTTTCCAAGGAGTTATGTGATCACTAGCTGACTTCTATACATTGCCATGACCAAATGTAACATTATGCAACAAAATTCAGCAAGAGGTTTCTCAAATACATGGTACAAAATCACAAGAAACCACAAGTGGGCAAGTTGCAAAAGCTAACATAGCTCATGATCCACATGTTGCAGTCACTCACAAGCAATCTAAGGGTCCTCCTTAACCCAAGCTGAAGCAAGACATGACCTCAAACTGCTGCTGCCATAGCCCATGCTGCAAGTACAAGCCAACTTGACTTTTTGGCCAAAACTCCCATACTCATGGAACAGTAAGCAGCCACCCCTACTGACCTGCTCCACAGGCTATTCACACATCTTGGGAGAGTTATAGCACAGAATTGGCCCTTGAAGCAAACAAGAAGACAACCTTCACAAAAACTGTCAAAGAACTTCACTTCTTCGAATCACCTCCCATAACCATCAAACACCTCATTTCTCTTCACCAACAAATCAAACACACTCAAAGGAACCATAATAAACCATTAATAGAGCCTGAAACATCACATATACAGACCTCATTTTCTGATACACCAGAATTGAATCTCTCAAAATAGCCTGTTTAAACTCCATCCAAGCCTACCATTAGCACAAGGGGGACCATTAGAGAGAGTTTGCACCAAAGAACAGCCCAGATAGCCCAGAATCAGAAGCTTCCACCTCAGGTATGGCCATGAACTTTTTCTCACAGAGCTTGCATTTTATGTCATAAATTGATAGTGTGTGTCTTGCTGGTCATGGGGATGTTCTTAGAATTGAAAATGAGTGAAAAATGAGGATTTACCGAGGCTCTGAAATTTCACCCGTGAAAAAAGATTTCTTCGATTTGCCTGATTCTTGAAGTTTAAATGACGTTTGAGAGATGATTTATGTGTTAGGATGTTAGAGGATCAGTTTGCTGTGTTTAATTTGATGATTGGTGGCCTGAATCATAATCTAGGGTTTTCAACCCGCCGGAGAAGATGACCGGAGCTTCCCTCCGGTCACCTGAATGTTGTTAACCCTAATCCTGTAATTAAGTGATGTTTGAATTCAGTGCGTTGGATCTGTTGACTTGCTTGACTTGGCGCGTGTATGTGTGGTCCAGATGTGTCCATTTTGCCCTAATCACCATTAACCTAATTAATCCATTTAATTAATTTATAAAACCTGATTTAAGCCAGAGTCCATCCTGACCCTTGATTCACGCGCCAAGTCAAACCCTGACCCCCAGCTTTGAATCTCATGCGTTGGATTGGTTTACTTTTCAATTAATTCAATTTTATTTCATTTGTTTTGTATTTATTTTCTCCATTTATTTAAAAATAGCAAAACTTATTCAAAAATTCTGAAATTTTTTATACAAATTATTATTTAATTTCAGAACACAAAAATATTTTTATTTTCATTTTTTGCATTCAAAAAATATTTTTAAATATTTAAAAGTTTATTTTTAATTAATTAATTAAAAATACTTTTAAGTATTTAAAAATCACCAAAAAATTCATGAAACATTTAAAAACATTTAGAAACATTGTCCAACCCTCAAACCAAATTTATTTTTTGATCTTGATGCATTTTGAGAATTTTTCATGGAATTAAAATCATTTTGATGCATTATTTTGATCCAAACTTCCAAAAATCACTTCTGCCTAACCACAAAGAGTTGGACTTTGATTCTTTTTGCATTGTGTTTAGCATATCATGTAGTTTGTGAGATTAAATGGGCATGATTTGATCTTTCATTTTCCATTTGTTTGGCATTTTTCTTGTTAAGGAACCCTAAAACCCTAGAAAACTTAGGAAAATCATAACTTGAACTAGGTTAAGAGTTGAGACTTCCCCTTTGGGCAGTGGGTTAATATAGGTTTAGGGATCCTTTGAGTGTATTTTCAATTTTTTATCTTGGGGTTTGCTTCTGATTTTGGTTTGTGCTTGATGCTTTGATCATAAACCCTAATTTGGGCTTCCATATGCATCCATCTTGCATTTGCATTCATACCTTGACCTGCCATGACATTTTATGCATCCATGTGATTCATTTGACATCATAAGACATATTAAAAGCATGTTTGATCATTGCATCTTGCATTGGCCATGTTGTATGCCATTTGCACTTCATAACTTTTCATGTATGTTCATTCTTCTTAACTTGTTTCATTTGCATCCATAAGCTTGTATGACCATCTTCATGTCTTGATTCATGTTTGAAGCATCTCATAGTATCATTATCATCTCATATGTGCTTCTGGTTTTGTTTCTCATCATGCCATTTCATTTCATCTTGCATTGCATTTCTTTTCTAACTTTTCAGGTGGTAAGTGACTTTGAGAAGTGAATTTGCCTTCACTTCTCATAACTTCCCTTCATCTCTTTCATGCATCCTTGCTGCATTTTTTGTATGTGTTTGAGTTTGAGCTTGCTCATCCTTCTTCTTCCCACTTTCTTTCTTCAAGTGACTTGACTTCTTAAATGAAGCAAGTTACTTTGCTTCTCCTGATCCTTTCATCTGCTTCCTGGTGGTTCCTTTGAAGATTTCTCTTGTAAACCTCACACACCTTAGGAACAACCAAGTTGGGGTTTTGATTAGTCCCCCACTTAGTTTTACCTTTGTGTCTCTTTTGAGTCTTCTCTTCTCACCTCATAATCAGGGACTAAACCCTAAAGGCTTTAAGGCTTTGTGATTAAGCTTATGCCTGCATCCTTCTATTAGGATGGAGTGTATAACTTTAATCCTAAGTGTTAAACCCTTAATGTGTTTAAATCTCTCAATCAATTCACTTAATAATCATCAAGACATCAAGCTTGTAACTTGGGCCTTGCATTAGGGTTCTAATTATTCCTTAATTGGTTAAGAAGGACTAACCCTAGTGTTAATGGACAAGTCCCCCTCAAGTTGTCTTACAAACCCTAAAACTCACTTCTTCATCATATCATTAAATAAAATCCATTTAACCAAAGGCTTGTTTTGTCATGAGTTTAATCCCTAATCATGGATTAAATTGAGGAGCTTTCCTCAGCTTAAACATTCTCATCTATTATCCTTCTATTAGGATGGTGTAATGAGTCTGTTTAATCCCTGATTATGGCTTAATCTCATTACTCAACACTAAACAAAAACACAAAAGCATCTAAATAATCACAAGTAGGTTAATGATCTTACTCCTACCTCAAAAGGTGATTAAGTGTGAGATGCTGACTTCACACTTAAGGTATTCTCATTACCCCTAATCAGAGGGAGGATGTGATGAGTTTACTAAATCCATTGGTTCAGGCTTAAGCTCATTAACTTATGACAAACTTTCAAAAGCAATAAAAGATTGAAAACACAAAAACAAACAATTATCGTCTCCTCCGGGATTCTTTTCTCATCTCATTCACTCATAAACGAGAACTTGCTTCTTCCGTCTAATACAAGACAGTTTGCACCTGAGCCAGACAGGTCATACACTTGAGCATAGACAAGTAAGCAGTTCACAAGTCAATTTATCTTTCAGTCTCTTTGGGTCGAACTACGGTGTTCTGACTTCCTCATTGCACGAGAGGATACGTAGGCATAACTTAACAGTTATCGAACAAAAGTCTTTGTATATCCCCCCTCTTCCCAGCTTTATTCTTTTAGCCTCATAGTCATGAGCATTTCACTCTTATCCTTACACTGACACATGTACATCCTTCTCCAGCTCTTTTATACACAAATTGCACTGACACTACCCCTTTAAAACACAAATCTTTTAAGCGTGGATCCCGTCGAGTACGGCGGACAATCTGGGTGCTAATACCTTCCCAGGTTGTAACTAACCCCCTTTCTCAGTCTCTCTGGTTCGCAACCGTCTTATCCATATCTTTCTAGGTCTATGCAGCATTACCTTTCCTCCGGGATAAAAATGCCTAGCTGGCGACTCTTTTCTTCTCCAGTGAGTTCACTGCTGTGTGTTCTCATTGTCTCTCTCGCCGACCGTTCGCGTCTGTACCTTTATTTGGGCCATTCCCCATCTATCGGGAGCGACACTTCTCATTAGTAGTTGTCTGGTTGGTTGCAATAGTGCGGAGTAAAGCATCATGCTGCTCCTTCTGCCTTCGCTCCAGTGCGGCATTCATCTGGTTTTGCTGATGAATCGCACAGAGGACGTCCTCAAGAGTGAATTCTTGTGCAGGAGGCTGTCGGGTAGATGACTCTGGAATGTCCTGGACAGGCTCAGCTGCATCCATAACGTCTTGCATCTCATCCGCTGGAGGATCGGCCTGATCATCATGATTGGGGGCGTGGCCGGCAGCATCCGGTAAAGCAAAGAGCCAGTTGGCTCGGCTAGATGGATCGATGCGGTCACGGGACGGTAGAATGATGTGGTGATAAACAGTGCCGTGGATAACAGGGCTATACCTGCCATCCTCTCTCTGTGCAATCAAGTGTGCGGACCTGCAGTAGTTCTTGGTTAGGAACTTGGCGTCTCTGAAAGGCTGATCTACGACCAAGTCACCAAGCCCCAACTGAATGGCGAGGGTGGTGACGATGCCGCCAATGAAAAATGGGGTTGAGCCTCTTTGCGCAATGGCCTGGATGTGAGAAAGCATGAACGGGGCAGCGTTGATTGGCTCGTCATTGAGAGCGCAGTGCAAGAACAGAAGCTCCTTGGAGTTGAGCTTATGGTTACTCTCTCGTGCAAAGATGGTGTTGCAAATGATTCGGTGAAAATATCGGATTGCCGGGTTGTGGATGTGTGTAGCGTTAAGGCTATGGAAGGCTGAGGCACGGGTGTTGGTTATGTCGTGCCATAAAGTGAAAGCGGTTTCACTGAAATTATCCGACACGCGGAGGTGAGCTTCATTCCCATGATCGAAGCCTAGCAACTCGGCTATCCTGTTTTGCGAAAGTTCGAACTCCCGGCCATGCAATCTGAACTTGGCGAAACCGGTAAGTTGACTCTGAGAACCGGTAGGAGTGATGTAATGGAATGAGCTTAGGAATTCCAGTGTCAGAAGCTCGAATGTGGGCTAGGGCTGACTGCAAAGATCCCACAGACCGACTTTTTGAAGCAGGCTCTTGACACTGTTAAGCATTCCCAATTCTCTCAAACAAACAGTGTCGATATAACGCGTAGGTTGCACACCGCGGTTCTGGAATCGGATGAATCTTTCTCTCTGGTTTTCTCCATTCTCACCCTCTCTGAATTGTATAGCATCCATTGCATGCAAGAACTAAAGTGGGAGATGAGGAGTTTGGATTTTTGTGAAAAGTGATAAAATGAGAGAAATAATGGTTCGGATAAATATTGGAAGGTGAGAATGTGATAGGTGTGGTGATAATAGAGAGGTTAATGAGTTTTAATTTGTTAATGGGAGGTTACGGAAGTTGGGGGAGATAATGGGTGGTTTTGAAAGTTATGGAGGAAGAAGATGAAGAGGATTCGAAAGAGAAACAGTTCTGTTTCTCACGAATTCTATATTTAGGGTTGTCACGGTCGTGACAAGGAGATGACGGTCGTGACACGCTAAATTGGCTTGTCACGATCGTTAGGGGGGTGTGACGACTGTGAGGGTTGAATTCCTTGAATAATTTCCAGAAAGCATTATCTCTCACGCTTCATATACTTTATATAATATTTTTGATCACTTCTCACTCAATATTAAATATAAATACCATATAATAAATAATTTCAATATAGTACTTATAAATTTGCATGATACGAGAGATTGTATAGAATATGAATCAAGCATAACTGTACATAGAATGAAAACATATAAATTGATTAAAATAGAAAAATTTGTAAACTAGAAGTGCATTGCATATGATAATTGAAATGAAATTACATTAATGAAAATACGGTACGAAATTGTTTGCGAAAAGTAAAACTAACTAGAAACGAAAACAATAAGTAAAATAAACTAGATCACTTATAACATTTTCAAAAGTGTTTCTTCAAATCTTCGATTGCGGAGTTCAGGTGATAGAATTGTTCACAGGTTATGTCAGTTAGACCTATAATGTCCAATCGCATGCTCTTAATCTCATCCTTAAATGTATTTATATCGGTTTGGTAAGCTTCAAGAGTGTTCATGATATTCTGTAAGTTGTTAGCATAATCTACTTGATTCACTTCAGGGGTTTCAATCACTTCGTCAGTGTGGTCAATGTCATGGTAACCAGGAGGTGTCTTAGGGTCACTTTCGACATCAGTCATTATATCATCTTTTATCTTGTAAGACTGAGGTGTTTCAGGAGTAGATGGATAATCAGGTGGGGTTAACTCATAAAGCCAGTTATCCTTATTGTGAACACTTACTCTAGCATGGTTTGGTAGTGTGAACAGGGTTACTACCTCATTCCGGATTAGGTACTCGAAAGGTGGATGTCCTAAATTCCTTATGATATGGCGATTAAAGCAAAAGTTAAGATTCATAGGACGGATGGTACCTAAACGGTTGCACCTGTGCAATTGGTACCTAAGTCCTAAGGCATCAGCAATCATGGTTACAAGACCTCCTACTAATATAGGTAATTCAGGTTCTTCTTGGATTCGGGTGAAGGTTTGCATCATGAAAGGCACACTATTGACAGGCTGTCCATTAGTGAAACATGACATAATGAATATCTCATCTTTAGATACTCCGGTAATGTTTTCATTCTTTTCCAAAGAAGGTGTGGGCAAGAATCTTATGGAAATAACGGATAGCTGGGTTATGGATCTCATCATTGTTCATGCTATTTGGTTCAGGGTGGTAGTTTCCGGTTAATGTTCCCCAAAAGAAATCCAGCTCAATGTCCATCAATTCTACCTGTGTGGTAGTAAAAGCAAAGGGTCCACTAGGGAATCCTAATAAGTAAGCTAGTTCTTTATGGTTAAAGTCATATTCTATTCCAAATAGGCGGAAACTGATAAATCCCTTTCTGAATCCAAAACCGCGCTCAGGTAGGTAAACTAAGGAGCTAAGGAACTCAAGGGTGAGCTCGCGGTAAGTCACAAACTTATGTTGAATCAGTGCATTCTCCCATCCAATTCGGTTAAACAAGTACAGGATGCTATCATGTATACCTAGGGTTTCCATAATCAGATCATCCGGATACAGGGTCAAATCCATTGGCCTCTGTGATAACTCTTCAAACTTCATTTTTTGGTTCCTACCTCTAAATTTGGTTTCCATATGGTTTATCGGTTGGTTAGCCATGGTCAGTGCAAATATGGTGGAAAAAAATCAGGGGGAGAAGGAAAATGGAAAAGACTTTAGAAAATCTGTAAAAGTGATTTAAGATTAAAATAGGGAAAAATAAGGAAATAAAATGCATAAATTAAAAACAATAATAGTAATATTGAAATAAAACTATAAAATGACAAAACAAATAAATGAATAGTAAAACGATAAATGACAAAATAATAGAATGATAAAAATGATTTAAATAATTAAATTATTAAATGAGTAAATGGGTTGCCTCCCACTAAGCGCTGTTTTTATCGTCAAAAGCCTGACGTAATGCTTAGGTGTAGATTAATCAGGGGAATTAGTGGACAACTCTAAAAGCCTTAGACTATTTGCATAATCTCTATTTTCAACTTTATGATAATGTTTTAAACGTTGTCCGTTTACTATGAATGGTTCACTATTCCTACCCTTAATTTCTATTGCTCCGCTCGGGAACACTTTAGTTATCTCAAAGAGTCCTGACCATCTAGATTTTAATTTTCCAGGAAAGAGCCTAAGTCTTGAATTAAATAGGAGTACAACTTCTCCCACACTAAATTCTTTCCTAGATAGGAGTTTATCATGCCATCGCTTAGTTCTTTCTTTATATATCTTAGCATTCTCATAAGCATCTAGCCTTAATTATTCTAATTCGTTAATATCTAGGATTCACTTTTCTCCTGCAGCATTATAGTTTATATTGAGAGTTTTGATCGACCAATAAGCTTTGTGTTCTAGTTCTACCGGGAGGTGACAAGATTTTCCATAAACTAATTTGAAAGGTGTAGTACCTATGGGTGTCTTGTAAGCGGTCCTATAAGCCCATAAAGCTTCATTAAGTTTAGATGACCAATCTTTCCGAGATATGGCGATAGTCTTTTCTAAGATTTGTTTGATTTCTCTGTTTGAGACTTCGACTTGTCCACTTGTTTGTGGGTGATATGGTGTTGCCACACGATGTCTTACTCCATACTTAGATAGTAATTTGTCAAAGATTTTTGAAATGAAGTGCGAGCCACCGTCACTTATGACGAGTCTAGGCACACCAAATCTGGGAAAGATTATATTTTTTAAAAGCTTTATTACTACTCGTGTGTCATTTGTAGGAGAAGTTATAGCTTCGATCCACTTTGAAACATAATCAACAGCTACGAGTATGTAATTATTACCGAAAGATGATGGGAATGGTCCCATGAAATCTATTCCCCAGACGTCAAAGATTTCTACTTCTAATATTCCTTTTTGAGGCATTTCATCTCTTCTTGAAATATTACCGGTGCGTTGACACCGATCGCAATTTATAACAGTGATGTGGACATCTTTCCATAGATTAGGCCAGAATAAACCGGCTTGTAGGATTTTTGCACAAGTCTTGGAAGTGCTTGCATGTCCACCATAAGGAGATGAATGACATTGAGCAATGACATCTTCTATTTCTTCTTCGGGAATACATTGACGAAAGATTCCATCGGGTCCTCTTTTGAACAATAATGGTTCATCCCAATAATAATGTTTTAGATTGTGAAAGAATTTCTTTTTCTGCTGATAGGTTAAATCAGGTGGAAGAGCTCCTGCGGCTAGGTAGTTAACAATGTCAGCGTACCATGGCAGTCCTACAGTTGTCTGGATTGTTTCCACGGGTTCTGGTTCATTTAAGTCTAACTGAACTGGGTCGCTTCCTATTTGTGCTATCAGCTGTTCATACGGAAAATCATCGTTAATCGGCAATTGTTCGGGTTTAATACCTTCTAATCTAGATAAATGGTCTGCTACGACGTTTTCAGTACCTTTCTTATCTTTTATTTCGAGATCAAACTCTTGTAAGAGTAAAATCCATCTCAGGAGTCTTGGTTTAGCATCTTTCTTAGTTAATAGATATCGGATAGCAGCATGGTATGTATAGACGATTATTTTCGCTCCTACTAGGTAAGAACGGAATTTGTCAAGCGCAAAGACAACTGCTAACAGTTCTTTTTCAGTAGTGGTGTAGTTCATCTGAGCAGAATCTAAGGTTCTACTGGCGTAGTAAATCGCATGAAGTTTCTTTTCCTTCCTCTGGCCTAGAACTGCGCCTACAGCATAGTCACTCGCATCGCACATGATTTCGAAAGGTAATCTCCAGTCAGGGGGTTGCATGATTGGTGCGGTGATGAGGGCTGTTTTTAGAGTTTCGAATGCTTTAAGACAATCTTCATTGAATATGAACTCAGCATCTTTCATTAATAAACCAGTAAGAGGTTTAGTGATTTTCGAGAAATCTTTGATGAATCGTCGGTAAAAACCGGCGTGTCCTAAAAAGCTTCGTATTTCTCAAATGGTTTTAGGGGGTTGAAGATCTTTTATGACTTCTATCTTAGCTTTATCAACTTCAATTCCCTTGTCGGATATGACGTGTCCTAATACGATTCCTTCTCTGACCATAAAATGACATTTTTCCCAGTTAAGCACGAGGTTTACTTTTACACATCTTTCTAACACCATTTCTAAATTTGATAGGCATCCTTCAAAACTTTGCCCGCATACAGAGAAGTCGTCCATGAACACTTCCATGATGTTGTCTATAAAATCTGCGAAGATTGACATCATACATCTTTGAAAGGTTGCAGGAGCGTTGCATAATCCAAAGGGCATTCATCTATAAGCGAACGTTCCATAGGGGCATGTGAATGTAGTCTTTTCTTGATCATCTGGATGAATAGGGATTTGGAAAAATCCTGAGTAACCGTCAAGATAACAGAAATAAGAATGCTTGGCTAATCGTTCTAACATTTGATCTATAAAGGGTAGTGGGAAATGATCTTTTCGAGTGGCTTTGTTTAGTTTACGATAATCTATGCACACTCTATGTCCTGTCACTACTCTTTGCGATATCGATTCTCCTTAAGCGTTTTTCACAACAGTGATACCTCCTTTCTTTGGCACTACATGTACTGGACTAACCCATTTACTATCAGAGATTGGATATATTATTCCGGCATCTAGTAGTTTCTTAACTTCTTCTTTTACTACAGTGCTAAGGATTGGGTTAATTCTTCTTTGAGATTCTCTGGAGGTTTTGCAATCTTCTTCTAGCAGAATACGATGCATACAGATTGAAGGGCATATTCCTTTGAGATCAGATATGTTATATCCTAATGCAGTTGGATATTTCTTCAAGACATCTAAAAGTTTCTTTGTTTCTATAGTTCCTAAACTGGAATTTATTATAACTGGTCTTTTACATTCAATGTCTAAGAATTCGTACCTTAGGTTATTAGGTAAAGTTTTTAATCCTAATGTAGGTTTATCTTTACTTGGCATGGGATCCGGTGTAAGTGCTAAACTTTCGCTTAGACTATCGTCTTGATACGGTGCACGCCAATTATCATCTTCGAAAATTGGAGGGATTTGAATTTTTATAATT
The DNA here is from genome assembly GCA_963966055.1 of Lathyrus aphaca. Classification (NCBI taxonomy): domain Eukaryota; kingdom Viridiplantae; phylum Streptophyta; class Magnoliopsida; order Fabales; family Fabaceae; genus Lathyrus; species Lathyrus aphaca. Next base: position 148,867,993 of record OZ014525.1, read on the forward strand.
TCAGAATAGGTAGTTTCTTTCAGTTCCATTTCTCTTACACATTCGTCAATTACGTCCAATAGATAGCAGGTATCCTCTATAGCTGGTGATTGTAAGAATTGTGTTAAAATAAATTCAACTTTCTCTTCACCTACTTCAAAGGTTAGCTTTCCTCTTTTTACGTCTATTATAGCTCCGGCGGTAGCTAAGAATGGTCTTCCTAGTATGATAGGTGTAGTGGAGTCTTCAGAGATGTCCATGATTATGAAATCAGTAGGGATGTATAATTGTCCTATACGTACTGGGACGTTTTCTAGTATGCCTACAGGATATTTAACAGAGCGATCGGCTAGTTGAACAAACATTTTAGTTGGTCTTAGGTCTCCCATGTCTAGCCTTTTGCAAATCGTTAAGGGCATAACACTGATACTGGCTCCTAAATCGCATAGAGCTTTGTCAATGACGAATTTTCCTATTATACAGGGTATAGAGAAACTTCCTGGATCTTTTAGCTTAGGAGGCATATTATTCTGAATTATGGCGCTACACTCAGCAGTAAGTGTAACTGTTCCGTTATCCTCTATCTTTTTCTTATTAGATAAGATCTCTTTTAAAAACTTAGCATACGAGGGTATTTGAGTGATCACTTCTGTAAACGGAATAGTAATATTCAACTGTTTCAGAAGTTCGACAAATTTTTTAAACTGACCTGTCGTCTTGGAATTGGTTAATCTCTGAGGGTACGGAATTGGTGGTTTATAGGGTGGTGGAGGCACATACGGCTTTTCTTTCTCCACTGCCTCTTGATTATCATCTTCCTTTTCTTCTGGATCATTCACCACTTCAGTCGGTTTATCCGGTTTTTGGTACATGGCTGGATTGTCAAGTCTTGGATCGGTAGGTCCGTCAAGTTCCTTGCCACTTCTTAATATTACGGCATTGGCATGTCCTTTCGGATTAGGTTGAGGTTGTCCAGGAAATACTCCAGCTGGTGCAGCAGTAGGTGCTTGTTGTTGAGCTACTTGTGAAATCTGAGTTTCAAGCATTTTGTTATGTGTAGCTAATGCATCTACTTTGCTTACTAATTGCTTAATCTGCTCACTAGTGTGAATGTTTTGGTTTAAGAAGTCCTTGTTCGTTTGAGATTGGTTAGCTATAAAGTTCTCCATCATCAACTCAAGGTTCGATTTTCTAGGGACATTAGGAGCAGTCTTTTGATATCCTGGTGGTGTAGCTGGTGCTTGACCTGGTGCGTATAAAGCATTGTTATTCTTATAGGAGAAGTTCGGATGATTCTTCCAACCTGGGTTGTATGTGTTTGAGTATGGGTTTCCTTGAGCATAATTCACTTGATCTGTCGGAATTCCTGTCAATAGTTGACAATCAGGAACTTCATGTCCTGGAACTCCACATAACTCACAGTTAGGTGTTACTGCAGCCACGGTGGCTGTTGGTGTTATGGCCAAGTTGTCGATCTTTTGGTTTAGTTGGTCAAACTTTGCATTGACTTGGTCCATACTACTCACTTCGTACATACCTCCTTTTGTTGGTTTCTCAGTTGCGACTCTCTCGCTTCCCCATTGGTAATGGTTTTGAGCCATACTTTCGATAAGTGCATAAGCATCATTATATTCTTTGTCCATTAGTGCACCACCTGCGGCAGCGTCAATTGTCATTCTTGTATTATACAAGAGTCCATTATAGAAGGTATGGATGACCATCCATTCTACTAATCCGTGATGTGGACAAAGTCTCAGCATGTCCTTATAGCGTTCCCAAGCTTCGAATAGTGATTCGTTTTCCCTTTGCTTAAATCCGTTGATCTGAGCTCTCAGCATAGCTGTCTTGCTAGGTGGGAAATATCTGGTCAAGAAAACTCTCTTTAGTTCCTCCCATGTAGTTACTGAGTTCGAAGGCAGAGATTGAAGCCAGGCTCTTGCTCTGTCTCGAAGTGAAAAAGGAAACAAACGTAGTCTAATAGCTTCTTGGGTAACTCCATTGGCTTTTACGGTATCTGCGTATTGCACAAAGATCGAAAGATGAAGGTTCGGATCCTCGGTAGGATTTCCGGCGAATTGATTTTGTTGCACGGCTGATATCAACGAAGGTTTTAGTTCGAAGTCATTTCGGTTGATAGCCGGTGCGACAATGCTGGATTGCGGTTCAGCTTGCGAAGGACTGGCGTAATACTTGAGTGGGTGATTCTGTTCTTCAGCCATCTCTGCGTCCTTTGATGTTACGACTGGTTTAGGTGGATCTACTTGAAGATCTGGAATATTGTAACTTTGTTCGTAATTGAATATCCGTCTTCTTACGTGTAAGAAGCATTCCGATTCTGGGATTAGAGGTTGCAAGTCTTCGCCTTTAGAGCGAGTACTTGGCATACACTCGGGAATTTAGATTAAGAAAAGAAAATAGTTGTTACCTTAGTCTAGACAATGCTACCTAAAGTGCACTAGTAACTAAATTAAGGTCCCCGACAACGGCGCCAAAAACTTGATGGGCTAAAGACGTATCTAATTATGTGTCTAGCGGTATCTTAACTGCAAGTGCACAGCCTATCGAAGTAATATTTAAGATTATCAATCCACAGGGACTCTATAGTTACTTAGTGCTAGATGAACTTCTAGTTTATCTAAGGTGAAGGGTTGTCACGATTTTTGTTGTTTTTAAAGATTAAAGGCGGGAATTAATTTTAAGTTTAATAAAATAATACTAAGGCGGTCGGTATGTAATTATGCTAACTTAGGCGGGTCAATCTAACCTAGGCTTATAAGGATGATTCGCTTAATCTATTCTGTAGAGGTTACCAGTTTGAATACCTTTAACTCACACTCTCGTGGTCTTATCTCAGATCTTACCCCTAAAGCCCTATGCCTGCTCTCGCTAGCCCATAAGTGTTTAGTGATAATTTTTGGAAACTTAGTAATTCTAATTTATTTTAAAGCGCTCTCGCTGTGTTTAATTTAAATGCCTAACTTTAGCTATCTGGTTAAAACCTCACACTCTCGTGGTCTTGACCTAACCTAATACACTTTCCTTACTCTCGTAACGAAAAGGTCGATTTTAAATAAAAAGTATCAGCCAGAATACTAAGCTATTAATTATTTTAAGCCTATGGTTGATTTTACCGATTAAGTTTGTTTTAATTACATACCGCCCTAAGGTAATTAGCTACTCATTTTTGTTGAACCAGACAGAGGCAGAGAAACATAAAACGAAATATTCATGGCAGAAAAATAAATAAATAACATAAATATAAAATTGCAATTAATATAAACCTGGTTAACAATAAAAATGGCAGACTCCTTCTTCCACAAACCGGAAAGCTCGGAGTATTTGGCGGAATCGAAAATAACTAAAAATTCTGAAGGCTTTGAAACAAATAAATTTTATAACAATTTCCTGATGTTGGAAATTGTTATAGGTTGAGTTTGGATATAATAAAAATAAACACTGAAAATAATACTGAAAAAGAAACAGTACGGGTGTAAAATAATTCGGTAGAGCTTCCGCAAGAAATTGGTAAAAATAATACTCTGTAAATTGTTCAAATGAATTATGTTATTTATAGAAGATTTAATGGGCTGATGGTTGAACTTGCTGCATGGGCCTCGTAGGGGCATTGAGAAAATCCAGGAACGTGGATACAGGAAGGTCAGCTGGAAAATAGGCAGATCATGTGCACGTAACCTTGTGACCAAGTCTCAGTCAAATAACCTATTTTTCCCTTGTCACGGTCGTGACAAGGGCATCACGTTCGTGTCCTTTGTAATTTAAGTGTCACGGTCGTGAGGGATATGTCACGGTCGTGATTGCTCCTTTTGGGGTGTCACGGTCGTGACACCTAGGTGACGACCGTGAGTGTTACAAAATATGCAGGTTTTGCAGCATTATTCATTTCTTCATCTTTTTATGGTTGTTTTCGCTCCTTTTGCTCTTGGCTCATGATTTAGCTCTGTATACGATGTACCTGCAAAATGGTAAGGAAAACTCGAGGAATCGGGTGTTAAAACGACGATTATGCGATAAAACGGTAATGAAACTTAGCAATATAATCGATACATTTTCTCGTTATCAATGACAGACGACCTCAGGGTCGAGATTGGGCATCTCTGCAACATTCCATGCGAAGAGGTCCGCGTTCTCCTTGAGGAAGATTGTGAGTTGCTCCCTTGTCTCTGCGGGAAGTCCTGTGCCTATCTTCACGGATCTGTCGTGGTTGTTGCCCAGGGGAATGAGCTCGAACTCTCCGTCGGGGATTGGTCGAAATGAATGGGTCGGGGCTTGCCCGTGGACAGGGTCCCGTGCTTCCGTGTCGTTCTCTCCGATGCGGCTTTCGAGGATGATGGCATTGATTCCCTGGGGGGAGGTTGCTCTTCGATCCTAGGCTTCTTGTTATTCTTGGTGTTGATTATGGCCTGTCCTTTTGCTGCAGCATCATAACATCTTCGAGCGGCCTCGATGTCACCGTGGATTGTGACTACATGGCCTAGTTTAGTGTAGTACTTCATCTTCAGATGGACGGTGGAAGGGACCGCAGTCAATTCGGCCAGAGTTGAGCGGCCTAGAATGCAGTTGTACAGGGAGGGACACTCTATAACCAGGAATTAGAATTTGACTTCTCTAGCTGTTTCTTGCTCCCCGAAGGTGACGAGGAGTTCGACATACCCCCACGGTTTTGTGGTGGCCCCATTAAATCCTTGAAGGTTGGACCCGACGTACGGGGATAAATTAGTTATGTCAAGCTTGAGAGTCTTGAATAGGTGGACGTACATGATGTCCACCGAACTACCTTGGTCGACCAGGATGCGTTGAACGTCGAAGCGTGCCATCTTGGCCCTTATTAGTAAGGGGATGCTCGAATTAGGGAAACCGCCCAGCAGCTCTTCGAGGAAGAAAGATATTGGGTTGGACTTTCCTCGGTATTTCGTCAGTGTTGCTAACTCTTCGGGTGCAGCCAGTAGGAGTTCTTCGAACTTACGTTTTACTGAAATGGCAGCGTTTTCGTTGTTCATCACTCCTCCTGATATAACGAGGGTTGTTAGGAAGTCTTCCCAGGGACTAAGAGCCGTAAGTCATTCCCCTGGTCCCGAGTCGGGGAGATGGAAGTCCGTCGGGCGTGATATGCACAGAGCTACTTGATATGAGGAGTCGCCGAGCGGTGTGTCTTCGCGAGCTCTCTTCGTCTCTTGCTCCTCGTGTCGGGGAGTTTCGTTCCTCTTGGTGTACTATTTGAGATGGCCTTCCTGAATCAGGATCTTAATTGCGTCTTTCAGATGGACGCAGTCTTCAGTCACATGTCTGTGACTTCTGTGAAAACGGCAGTACTTAGACTTGTCGGTGTGGGGCTTGGGTGCAGAAGTTTTGGGGAACCTTACCCTTCCCTGTTTAAACTCAGAATTGATGCACTCAGCGAGGATGCGTTTGCGGGGAGCTGTTAGCAACGTGTATTTGGGGTAACGACCGGCGGACCCCCTTCCTTCACGTGTCTCACGGGGTTTCTCCTCCCTCCGCTTGTCCCCATTGCGGAGGGGAGCATTGTGATCCTCGCGCTTGGGGTAATCGGTTTCACCGGTATTGCGGTTATTCCGAGCGTTGTGGGCAACCTGTTTTTCTTCATATCTGATGTAAGCTTGGGCTTTGTGCAGGAGCTCGTCCAGGGTACGGGGAGGCTCTATCCCGACCGCTCTGCTGAGTTCGCTTCCGGGCAAGAGTCCTCTCTCGAGGAGGTATTTCTTCATGTGCTCCGTTGTATCTACCTCGACGGCTTTTTGGTTGAACCGCTCGATGTACGAGCGCAATGTCTCATTCTTCCTCTGCACTATAGCTTCAAGGGTTGCCTCAGTTTTGGGATGACGTCGGGAGGCTATGAAGTGCCTCGTGAATGTGGATTTCATGACTCTCCAGGATGTGATGGACTCTGGGGCTAGGCTTTTGTACCAAGCTATGGCTCCTTTTCTGAGAGTTGTTGAAAACAGTCTGCATTTGAGATGCCCAATGATGTCGTTGCGGTAGTCGAGCATATCATTGATGTTGTCGACGGGATCATCAGGGTCGGTGGTCCCGTCGTAGATGGCCAAGTGTGGGGGTTTCTCCATGCCTTTGGGGAGTGGTGCCTCTATAATTGCTCACAAGAGCGGGCAATGAGGATCTTCCTCATCACTTTTCAACGGGAAAAACTCATTGTTTCCAGGACTCTGCTCGCGTCGGGGCGAGGTCCTCGATCGATCGGTCTCATGGCGTATCCTGGATCAGTTCTTCTTGGGCTCGGGAGAGCGTCTTCCCCGCCGTGGAGAAGAACGTCCTCGTTTCTTTGTAGCTTCTAGACGTTGCTTCTCGTGCAGCGTCCTTCGTCCTTGTTGGGGGTGATCTTCCCGTCGGTCAGCCTCCAGGGCCATGATCCTCTCGTGCTACTGGTAGAGCATGGAGCTGGCCTGGTTGAGGACGTTCACCATAACAATCATAGTGATGTCTTATTCGACGGGCATTGGGATGGGCTGGAATGAAGCGACCGACGAAATTTGAGACTGAGGTTGTGGAGCCCCATTATCTTCGTGTTCAGGCGACGGGGTGGCAGGTTGCTCGTCTCTGTGATCAGCTTCGTTGTAGTTCAGGTTGTCCTCCGTCGTGTAGTCGACGAGGGGAATGCAATGGTTGTCGGCGTGCTCTCCGACCATACTGGAAGGATGGAAGATGAATTTGAGCTTTGATCTTCTGTTGTGGAAGAAAGGGATAACTAGTTCCCACAGACGACGCCACTGATCTTACCTGATCAGGAGGGTCTTCTAGTGGACGAATACAAACAACAAAGGGGTTAACAAGCAAGGAGGGGGGTACCTGCAAGGCGCTCCGATGTCAAAGTAAGTATGCGGTACAGAAAAATGGTAATAGTGAAAGTGTTTCAGAATACCTGACCCTTTAGTGAAAAGGGGTATTTATAGTGAGCCCACGACGCTGGGCCAAAGTTCTTCTTTGGGCTGGATTAGCTAGGCCCAAGGAAGAACTGCCAAGGTACACGTAGGAGCCTGTAAGACCTATCATGTGATCTTGCCCTTGGTCCAACTGCCCCTATCTTTCAGGAGATAATGGTGGATAGTTGGGTGACGCGGCAGATGATGGGGAGACATGGTCTCTCCGTCATCAGTCCAGGGGATAGGGTGCTTGCCCGACGCGCCAAGCACCTGCTCGGGCAGTTGTAAGTCTGTTCGACTATGCAGAAGATGTAGCCCACTAGATGGGCCTCTGCCCGACATGTTGGGCCATGGACCAACAGTGTCCTCGAGGCCTAGTCCGGAACAATATTATTTAAATCTTCATCTGAACACATATAATCAAAATATAATGTCTTCTATTTTTTATTTTATGAGATGTTATAGAGATATATCTCCGGAATATTCACAGAGTTGCTTCTCCGTATAATTCAAATATACAAATTCTTTATGAGTGGAATGCATTTCATCCTATATGTTTTAAATAGTTACGAAGATGTATCTCCGGAATATCTCAATATTTATTAAGAATTTAATACGTTTGAAGATATATCTCTGAAAATTAGAGGCACTTAAATAATTTTGCGTGGTGTCTAAAAATATATATAGAATGTATTAATAAATTCTCTTGTTTAACTTATATAAATAGTAAACTTATCTCTCCATAAAACAACGTGGGACATCAAATGCAATGAAATGTGGTCTTACCCACACCCATGCTTGCATTAGCAGCTGCAAAGGTAATGGCTCTATACTACATACCAAAATGGAAACTACATGCCTTTAATTATCCAGAATAAAGCTGGTATATATGTACATAAAATGAAGATATCCACAATAGAAATTTTAATTATCCAAAATAAAGCTTTAGGGATTTCTTATACCAATTCTGGTTCTCTTACAAAACGATTATTTTCATTTTTAATATTTGATTATTGAACATGGTGCATGAATTCATGTCTGATTTGTTGAAAATGTGTGATTAATTATAGGTTCATTTTGTCCCTGATGAACCATCAAGCTTATTTCGGCTTCATTATATGTGGATATAGATATCAATGATGATCATCATCTAGATTCGGTATGTTTGTATGTTTGGGACTCAAATTCAATTTCCTCCAATTAATAACCTTATTAACAATAATTATGCGTGCATATGCAGAGCTCAAGCTTCAAATTTGGAAAATAATATGTTTCTTTAGTCCTTAGTATTTTTGAACAAATGGTAGTTTCTCATACTAAATTAGTAAATTTTTAGTTACATAATGTAGGTGATTTAATGTAGGAACTTCAATTGCAAAGGTGGTTTTTTTAGATAACTAACAATTAACTTTAAGCATCAGTCATGAGTTCTGTTACAAATTTTCCAATATATTCACAATATAGAAATTGAACCCGTTAACTTTAAGCATCAGTCATGAGTTCTGTTACACATCCATCCTAAGTAGCATCATCAAATACTCTCTCCCTTGCCTTTGTTGCCTGCAAAAATGCAAATATATTGTACATTAACAACACCTAAACACATATATTCATATATTTGTAACAGAGAAAATTGTGGACCTGTTTTTCCCAATCTGTACGAGCAGTAATAAGGGAAAGGAAAATTGTCTGCACGATGGAGCCACCGACTATTCCTATCCAAAGACCCTTTGCTTTAAAATGTACAACGAAGCCCAGTACTATGCCTACTGGAATTCCTACTAAATAAAACGCTCCAAGATTCACATAGGCTCCAACACGTTGCCACCCACTTCCTTTAGCAGCCCCTGATTAGTAAAGGAAGGGATTGATCGTATGCTCGTAAGTTTACAGCAGTATAGAAACGAGAGTTTAAGTCTTTTAGTTGACATACAACCATGCTTGAATAATAGTATAGAATAGATATAACTCTGCAACGTGTAATAATGTATAGCAAAAGGAATGTAAAGAAGAGTTGTTAACCTGCAAGAACAGATTGTAAGCTATCTGTAAATATTGATGCACACAGAAAAGGGATCATAACAGCCACATAATGAACAAGCGCAATGTCATGGGTATAGACATAACCCAAGACATATCTACAGCCAAACAGAATTATGACGACAATAAGAGATTCTATCACTGCAAGGATCATAGCCGTACAAACTGAAAAACGACTTGCTTTTGGATTTCCTGCCCCTAATTCATTTGAAACTCGCGTGCTGTCACATAAAACAAATGAGTTACTTTTAATTTTAATATGTTTACATATGCTAGTATTAGTGTATGGATAAAATTAGCATATAGTTTGGTGAAGAGAGAAAAAACCTAGTAGCAGCCCCTAGTCCAAAAGATATAGTGAAGTGCAGTGTAGAGATAGACAAGCTGATCAGACACCAATTGGGAAAGTTAGAGATTAGAGGTTTTATTTTCTTCTAAAATATAATATTGTTTGATGTAATTATATAGAAAGAAAACTTGAGTAAGCATATTATGAAATCAAAATATGGTACCATATAGAGAGAACTGATGTCTCCAACTCCGGATTGGGAAGAAGTCCAGCTAGCAAAAAAATCACCTCACATGCCCACCATTTGAGACTGAAAAAAGACGGACAATTGTAGATGACAGCATGGGCAAAGAAAAGAAAAGGAGAGAAATAAGAAATAGTTACCAAACCATAGCAGCTGAAGGAACAGCAAGGGCAAAGAATTCTCTAAATCCAAGGAAAGCTTTCTTGGAAAACGGCACACGTGTTTTCTCACAAGCAGAAGAATACTTGACGAAGCACAAAAGTATTACCACATTCAACCAGATTCCTAAACTGAAGGCAATTGCCGTGCCAACAGATCCCAACGCCAATTTAAATACTAAGACCCAACAGGTTACTCCATGGAAGCACAAACCTATTAAGGAGCTTATAATCATAGGAGAAAGGATGGTTTGAGTCTGGAAAAAACGTGTTAGGGGTTTGAGAATTGCTGAGCCAAATAGTCCTGGTATCAGCCAAAGAGCATATGTATGTGCTTCCATGGAGATCTCAGGGTCCTGGCCAATTAAAATTAAGATTTTATCTAAGAAAATCCATAAAACAGTGATTGGTGCACAAACCATGGCGAGGGACATTACAGCAGTGTATGTGTATATTCCGAGTTTTTCGAATTGGCCTGCTCCAAAAGCTTGACCGCATAAAGTTTCTATTCCACCAGCCATCCCTGACTGCAATAATATTGACATAACTGAAAGAGTCATGCACATTACAAATAATTTATTTGGATATAATGCAAATTCATATGAGTACAAATATGAAGAAATAAATAAAATATAATGTTGTTATTAATGTCCACACAAAATACAAGAAACAAAACAAAAAATATAATGAATCAAAAGGGCCTTTGCTTTGAATTTAAAGCTTAACCTTTTGTAAAACAGCTTAACGACATTGGCTATTTTCCTTGGAATACAAAGCTTCCTTCCTTCTTGCCTTGTGACCTTACCAACAACAGGAAGCATCTAGGAGAACATGTTGTCCAATAGTGGGAAGCTCATGTTAAGCTGGATTTGGCCCTTAACACTGAGGAGCTTTTATGGAAGGAACGCTGTTCATGAAGTAGTAAAGAGAAATTCAATATGGATAGGCCATTTATGCTATGGAAACGTTGGAAACTGACTCGTCTTAAGTTGTTTCTGCTTATGGCAACTCTTCTATGGTTCCGTGAAAAATTAGGAACGGATAGGTTAACTGTTTGTTTAAGTTTAAGTTGCGTAATTTCAATTTTTTGCTTCACACAGGAAGGGAATCACTCTGCACATAAATTAGTTAACATAAACTTAAAGGTTTCTATTTTTACTTGGTGGAACGAGCTTCACTTTCATGTTTCGTTGGATTTTAACAAAAACAATTTAACTTTACCAAATTATAGAATTAGATTCCTTTTAGGAAATATTTTTTCCCCTCATTTTTTGTACCAACTTTCTTCATTTATTTCATGGGATTTTGCCTTTTTCGATTATACAAAACTTTAAAAAAAAAATTAAGGCCTTGATTGTTTTAACTTTAAAAATTAGATTTTAAAACATATTTAAAATTATATATATATATTTTAAAAAGATATATCTTAAAAGTTATTTTTGTGAAAAGTTATTTTTATGAAAAGTTATTTGAAATAATTTTAAATTTAAATGATTTTTTGAAATTTTGATATTAAAAAAAATTTCTACTATAAAATGATGAAATATCTAAAATAATATTTTAAGAATAACTATTCAAACCGATTTTTCATTTAAAGGTTTTTTTAAATAAAAAAATCATTATAACTTTTGTACTAATAAAAAAATACAGGTGTGCATGTTACTCCTACAAGGGCAAGAGTATGTGTGTTCAAAATCGAACAAATCCAATAGAAAATCGCAAACCAAACTAAAATCCGCAAAAAAACTACATTTGATTCGAATGTGTTTGTGTCATTCTTTAACAAAACCGTGCGGTTTGGTTTGGTTTGCTGTTTGTATTTTGAAAATCGAACAAAACCAAACCAAACCGCATTATGTTACAACTCGAACTTTACTTATCCCACATCACACATAAAACTCAAACCTATTATGCCTTAACCTTACAATTACAAATGAATTTTTCTTACTCACACTTAGAGTTTCTATTTCAACCATTCTCAAATCTCTCCTAGTAGTATCGCGCATTCTTCTCATCTTCTTTTTCATGTACGTCTCGTCTCTTCAACTCTAATCGTACATCTCTTATGTTCTTTATTTTTCATCCTCTCATTTTTATGTTATTGTTTTCTCTTCCAATTATGTTTTTATCGCACCTTTCTTCTCTAATCTCGCATCTATTATGTTCTTTCTTTTTCATCTTCTCTAATCTCTCATCTCATCGGTTTCTTATGTTTTATTATAATGTCTTTGATATTGTTTTATATTAATATTTTATGTTTTTTATTCCACTTTTGTCCAATATGATTTTTGTTTACTGAATGAGAAATTTTTGTTTAAATATGACGAGTTTTGATGTTATTTAGTAATGTATGAATAAATAAACATAAAGTTATGTTGTTCTCTATAGATATATGTGTGGCTCAATAAAAATCTTGTAAGAAATCGAATCAACCAAACCAACCCAAACCACATTGGTTTGGTTTCTAAAAGTTAACCAAACTAAATCGAACCACATGCTTTTTTTCTCTTGCGGTTTGTATAATTTTTATTGTAAAAATCACCCAAACCGCACCGCGAACACACCTAGGCAGGAGTACTTAGAGGCCTTGGTAGGTTTATAACAATTTAGTGGTAGAAACTTACCCGTGGCGGCGAGAAGCCCTATATGGTGGAGTTACAGTGGTTGTGGATGTCTTGCTCATGTGAGGTGAAAGGTTATGTATGTTAGCATATTGTTTTTGGTGTTGGGTGTAAGTTTTGATCTCGTCATTTCCCCTGTTAGGGAAGAAGTATTTATAGAGGCCCAAGACCTAGAGTTTTAAAAACCCATAGGGGGTAAGCGTTCCCTCGTGACTAGGAGAGATTGTTAGCGGCCTATTTTACAGGGGGTCATGGTATGACTCATTCACATATAACTAATGGGGGATAACAATATTATACACACCATTTGTCCAAAGGTCGGGCCCCATGTTCCATGAGGATTTCTCTTAGGCGACTTCAATCTAGGCGGGAACTCGAAGGTCACTCCTGTTTCTACTCTCACAAATGTAACATTACACATTCCCTTAAACATAAGGGCTTGAAAAGGTTGAAGTTTTCTAAGGCTTCTTTCGTTCGAGAGGTGAGTTCCTTAGCTTGAGGTGGATCTCTCAATTGAAGGTGACCTTCTCAGCATTGGGAAAGTCCCTCAGCTAAATGAAGCCTTCTAATGTTGGGCAAGTCCCTCAGCTTGGGGTGAGTGCCTCAGATGAAGGCGACATTTTCAATGTGGGGAAAGTCCCTCCTTTTGTTTGCATAAGCCCCCTAATTGAGGGATGAGTCATCTCATATTTCTAAATGTCTCCTTATTAGCCAAAATGTCAATTGGAAAGGTCAATCAATATTCCAGATGGTCATGTTTTCCTCAATTTAATGTAAATAATTATGGTCTATTTTTCAAGACGTTAAACGCTAGTGCCACGAGTCAGAAGTGTATTAAGTTTTTCAAAATTAGAGGGGAGCCTAAAAAGTCCCTTGTAGTTTTAAATTCCTTATAAAATTTCCCATTTCCACTTCATTGTTCTATTTTTCTCTCCCGAATACTGTGAGCTCACCTGGTCTGCAAAGTTTTTTTATGCCTTGATTCTTCGCTCACAACCTCTTTTCAGGTATTAATTTTATTTTTCTCCCCTAGTGTGTAATGATTATTGTTTATGTAGAAATATTAGAAATTGGGTTTAGGTTATCATAGGGTTATAGGCTTTGAGGGTTATAGTTATCCCATTTAACGATTATGATGGTGGTGATGATTTATTTTTGTTCAGTTGTCTTCCCAGGAATAAAAAGACAATGGTTGCCCTTCTGTCGTGCTCAAGAATATAGAGGACATTGAATCTTATTACACTTTTGACGAGAAAATCCTCCATTTGCAAACATGGGTGGAGGTTTCCTCCTCAGAAGATGAGGAAATAATTATTCTGGAGACATGTTCGTTGTCTGAGAGGATGACCACACTTGTCTCCTCCGATCCTCCATTTTCCCTAATTTTATTTCTAACTCCACTTTATCAAGGATATGGGGTTTTATTTTCCTTTTTCCATTTTTTTCTATTGAGGTTATAAGGATTCTCAACGTCGCGCCCACCCAACTGTTCCCTAAAAATTGGGGTTTTATCTGGGATTTTAAGATGGTCTGAGAATACCTGGATGTTAATCCAACTCTATGAGTTATTTTCTTCTCTTTTTACACCACCAGACCTGCAAAGGATAATTAGGTGTCTTTAGATGGTCTACAAGTGGAGGCCATATTTGTGTCTCACCGAGTCACTACAATAAATGGAAGGAGAAGTTCGCCTGTGTGACGGGGCGAGGAGATTCTCTCGGAGTGTTATGGGCTGACGACGCCTCCTCTTCCCCCTATCATGAACGAATGATTATATGGAAATCACGAGATATGATAAGAAGTACCTTACCCTTGAGGATGCGAGGATTGCTCGCCTATTGGGGAAGTTTGAATTTATGGACACATGTGTCGTAATAAAACTTGGTTGGAGGGAGGTAATCATATTGCCTTCTACTTAGGTAAGTTCTTGAATACCCCATTTTCTTTTATAGGTGCTTCCAGACACCATCCATGATCTATGTGCATTATTTTGTAGATCAGATGGTGAGAATTATTGTTGAGAGGAAGAGAAGAAGATGAGAAAAATCCAGGTTTTTCAATGGGAGACTAATAACCTCCATATGAGTAGGGATTATTGATTGTAACTGTACCGATCAAAACTAGGACAATTATTCAAATTAGTAATCAACTAGGAATATGTAATTATAAGTTGTGGCTTTTGAATTAACGAACTTAGAAAACACATTATTTAACTCTGAATTGGCCTAAGGAGTTAGAGAATTATTGTGTAAATTAGTGAGTTGTACATCAAGGAATTGTGTACAGTGGTTTTATTATTTTTTCATGATATTATAGCTTAATTGTATTTCAGTTGATACACAATTCATCAACATGTATATTTAGGAGATTTGATAAAAATATCTAATCGACTTTCCGCATTGAACTTTACTCTGTCAAATTTCTCGTTCTTGTTTTTGTACCAAATCATAATTGAAAACCCCATTTATTTAATTTAAATTGTGTTGTTATTTCTTTGTTTTAATTTGTAATTCATGTGGAGACGAATTATTCTATTACTTTGACGATACTAGTATACTTGCCAGAATTGTCCATCAGAATCCTGCTAGGTGCTAACAATCTTTGTGTTGGACTAGTTCATACAAAGTTTTGCTCTGGATTTAAATGGGGTCCCCATCCGTGGATGGTGGAATTGGTCTTCTTGTATTAGTTTGTTAAGAAACAAGTGTGAGTTATGTTGCGAAACAAGTGTGATTTCTAAGTCCTACGTTGCTTAGAAAAGTGGAGGTTGAACATATTATAAGTAAGAGGACCCATACACTATCACTTTAAGATTTTAGGTGAATATATGGTGTCTCTCTCACTTGTTTAGATGAGTCTTTGACCTTTATGTGAGTGTTTGACATAATGTGTGTGCTCCCCATCATGATAATCCATCAGTGGTATCAAAGTCTGGTTCGAGTAAGGGAACAAATCCGTGTGTCAAAAGTTATCCTGACATAATGGTCAGACTGTGTGTTATATTGAAGTGTCCATGATGAGATAAGGGTTTCTCTCAACTGCGATACATGTATGTGAATTAAAGAGCTTCTACTTGAGGGAGAGCATAGTCGATGAACTCACACTTGTGGGAGAGATTATTGAGAAACAAATGTGAGTTGTATTGAGAAACATGTGTGAGTTCTAAGTCCCACATTGATTAGAAAATTGTAGGTTGAGTACTTTATAAGTAAAATGATCCATACACCAATCACCTTAAAATTTGGGGCAAATATATGGTGACTCTCTCACTAGTTTTGGTGAGTCTTTAACTTTTAGGTGAATGTTTGACTCAATTTGAATGTTTCCTGGTCATGATGACCCATCATAATTGATCGCAAGGTTATTGAATTCCAATCATGACTAAATTTACACATAAAAACTTGGTATTATTTGAACTATTTTGCATTTTCGATTGTTGAATTCCATAAGTTTGCATAAAATATCATAATATTTGCATTTGACTCTGGTATCCCTTATGTTTGTGTTAGTATGCAGAAAATATGGAAAGAAACCCAAGAAAAAGGAACACAAACAATGAGTAAGGAACAAAGCCAAAGATGTGGAGTTTCAGCAAGCTCACATAGTGAGCATTGGCTAGGAAGAAGTGAGCTCGCGCAACGACCTATGGCGAGGTCGGGGCGAGACAAATCATAATTGAGACAATAGCAAAACTTTCCAATGTCGCCTGACGAGGGTTTGAGAACTTGAGTTCTCTAGGCGAGACCTTGTTCGCTGGGCAAAGTCAGGTACTTTGCTAAGGGTGGTTTGATGCTTTGCATGGAATTGAATGTGTCAAAAAGTGGTTTTTGTCGGGAGATTTTTGTGGAGACTCTTACATTCTCTTGACACATTTCCAACTTTGTTTAAATAGATTCATCTGCTGATTTTTGTGGAGACTCTTACATTCTCTTGACACAAAAATCCTAGAAACTCAATTTAGAAGCAAAAGAACTCATAATCAATTAATCGGAGTTGAATACACAACCATTCTCTATTATTCAACTTGAATGTTCATTTATCTCCTTCCATTTCTTGTGAAGCAGACTACAATGATGTGTGGCTAAACTCCATTGTATCAAGATTAGATGTAGTTAATATAAATTAGTATGTATTTCTTTTGATCTTTTGTATGTGAACAAATTAATGATCAATGTAGATGGTGATCTTGGCTCTTATTTAATATTTGTGGTTTGAATCATTATTGAGAAATATCTTTCAAGTCTTGATCTAAGTTTATCATATAACAAAGACCAAGTCTAGACATGGATTCAGAATTTGATATTCACTTTGTATCAAATCTTAAATTTATTTGTATTGTTCAATAGGTTAAGATATTGTCGACTAAACAATAGGTAAAAATCGCAATACTGATTAGACATAAGCGATATTGATGGGTGATACATGGTTATATTGATTATAAATGAAGTTCGCATGCTAGATTAATAGAATACATATGAAATAGGTTGATGAAATCTAGTCTTGATATGTCTTTTAAACGTTAATCTTTCGAATCTTTTATCGTTACATATTTTCATGCAATCGATACTTTTTCCAATTAAAAACCCTTTGAAACTCTTACTTAAGACATCATTAACCTGTAGAACAACATTAATATCACACAAATCCCTGTGAAGAGATAAAATACTTACTCATTGAAAATACTTTCAACAGAGGTCAAATACAAAAATTTAAAAAAAATAAAAAATAACACTTTAAATATGAAGAATTAAGAATTGTTTAAACAAATATTTTATATATCAAATACAATTTTCTTCAATAAACTTTTAGTTCTCCATATTAAAAATATTTTGCATTTACGAAAAAAATAAAGAGCCTGTTTGTTGTAGCTTTAAAAAAATAAATTGTTTCTTTACATTTTCAAAAATAGATTTTATAAAACCGTTTTTCAAAATATTAAATGTTTTTCTATATTTATTTTTTCTAAATTGTAAGACTAATTTTGATATCGTACAACATAAATATATATATATATATATATATATATATATATATATATATATATATATATATATATATATATATATATATTATTGAATATCAAAATATAGTCGAAATTGCAATTTTTGAAAAAGTTGTATCTCAAAAATGATTTTTATGAAAAACTATTTGAAATAGTTTCAAAATTAAGTGATTTTTTTTAAAATTTTGATATCCATTTTTTTCTCGAAAAAATAATGAGATATATAAAATGACATTTTAAGAATAACTATTCAAACTGAAATTTTATTTGAAACTTTTATAAAAAAAATTATTTAAATTTTTTTTCAGTTACACTATAAAAATCATATTAAAAAAACAAAACAAACGAACTCAAACTCCTATAAAAATCATATTAAAAAAAACAAAACAAACGAACTCAAACTCTCGTTCAACTGGGGGGCCATCTATCCCTCTTTCTTTTTCTCTTCATTTTATTTAAAATAAACTAAATTTTCTTTTAAAAAATAACACTTTAAATGTAAATAATGAAAAATTGTTTAAACAAATAATTTTATAATATCAAATTAAAACTAAAAATATATTTAATTCTAAGAACAATAATCAATCAAAACCCAAATTGTAAAGTATAACACACTCATTAGATGGAATATTCAAAGGCAATGCAATACAAAACAAATGATGATAAGGAACTTACCAAAATACTAAAGCCAGAAACATTAGTGAAAGATGTAGCAATGGAAACACTTGAAAGAGACAACCGACTAAGATGTCCAACCATAATCACCGATACTACTTGCACAAAGTTCTGCAACATAGACGAGGCCACTATTGGTGCAGCTATAGTAACTACTTTCTTCAATTCCACCATAAATGCTCTTCTTTTTTTCTTCCATTCCAACTCTCTTGTCTCTGAACCTTCTTCTATTTCCATAGCTTACTTTAATAACCTGTTATATACCTTTTGTCTTGGATTATACTCTTGTGTTTTTCAAATTTTATTTTTGTTTTGGTTTTATTTGGGTTCCTTTTTATTTTAGATGAAATATGTGTTTTAGGTATTTAAACATGATGGATGGATCTTAAATTCTAATGGCTACATAACTTTGAACTCATAACACCTAGGCAGATGGATTGGTCCCCCCACTTTAAGCAATTGCATAAATTTGTAAACACTAATTCGGATTCGATCCATGTTACTCCATGAATAATCTGTTGACCTTAATAAAATAAATAAATTTCATCTTTTAATTATTTTTAAAAGATATTTATATAATTTTTTTAAAAAAATTCTGTTGATAATATAATATTAAACTAAAATTATATGTTGTTAGTATTAATTAAAAAAAATTATAAATCTGGATTTGCTAGTAATCAAATATCAATCATCAATTATTAGTTAGTTTTATCAGATTGGGTCGTAATAAATTGATTACTTTTGTTTGATAAAAAGTGTAAGGAGCGTTGGAAGATGGATTTGAGATGATTGTTTGGTTTGTTAATTTCTTGAGTTATTTGAAATTGTAGGAATACGATTCTTGTTAAGAGTGTTTTTTTTTTCAAATGTTGATAGTTTGGGTCTTGTTAAAAAGCTTTCTTGTGAGTGGTTTTTATTTTGTTTAGACCCGGTTCGATTGTGTCGTGGCCAGTGTGGTCTTTTGATCCAATATACTACTTTAATTAGAGTTGTTTGGTCTTTGTAGGTTGATTTTGGTCGCCTTGTTTTCTTTCCGCTGTATTGTTCGAGTTAAGAATCCCTAGTGTTTTTTTTTTAATATATATCATTTTGCTTATAAAAAAATAGGGTCGTAGTGTGAGAATGAGATAAAGACTCTTTTTGGTAAGCCGTAATTTCGAACTTATAATTTATAGCTTATAAGCTCATATGATAATTTAGATCTGTTTGAAATGATCATTTTATTACAAACATATAACTTATTTTTTAGACGCTATTTCAAATAGCGTTTTAATTTATAGTTTATAACTTATCATCTTTTCTTTCATTTTTATCCTTGTTATTTTAACAAAAATCCTATTATATCCTTTATAATTTATTTTAGTTTAAAATAATAAATATGTATTAAATATCTTTTATGTCATTTTATATTATAAGTTGAATCATTAATTCTATCAAATATTTTAATTAATTTATTAGCTATCAATTAATCATTAACCATACATTATAAATTATAAGCTATCAGTTAGGGCTGGAAAAACAGGCCGTGATCCACCGGGCCGGTCCGCACACCTGTAAAAAAAGGCGATTTGAGATGGGATTTTAGGTCTGTCGCCCACCAAAGTCTACCCCGCTAAAGTCCGCCACCTGCCAAAACTCGCTGCCCGCCAAAGTCCGCCGCACTTATATAATAACATTATTTAAGTATTTGGAAGAGCATATGAAAATAGTTTGTGATATGTATATAAGTTATTTTTAGATTATTATGACTAATCTACTTTCTCTGTCTCTATTATTGGACAATTATTTTGAATTTTACTAATGAAAAATGACAAAAGTGGGATCGAAATTTGAATTTAGATCATATAAAATACAAAAGTGTTTCTCTCTCTCTCTCTCTCTCTCTCTCTCTCTCTCTCTATATATATATATATATATATATATATATATATATATATATATATATATATATATATATATATAATAAGAGTATTATTTCACTAAAAGTTGATGTTTTAGGATAATAAAAATTATGTTTTTTAAATATTAGTTTGATGTTTTTTTTATTGAAAAGTAGAAAAAAGAACTTTTTAATTTATTTAAAAAAAATAGAAAAAATAGAAAAAAAAAAGAAGACGAGCAAATTCGTCGTCTGACAACCCACCAACTTGCGAGTTAGACTTTTATGTCAATTTCAACTTGGCGGGCATGTCTACCTCGCTATTTTTTTGGCGGGCTTTAGACGGGATGAGCACGGGACAAAACGAACAGTCCGTTTTATCACCCTTACTATCAGTCAATCATCAATCATCCATTATAAATTATAAATTAGTTTATTAGCTCTATTTTTATCATCAAAACTAAAGTAGTGAAACATAAAATTTTGAGTGGGGATTAGATGGAATTAACATAAATGTTGAGTTATGCTTGAGAATAAAGCAAGTAGTGGAATTGGTTATGTGATGGAAATAATTGAGTAAAGGAGTTAATGGTGTGGGTTGATTTAATGGAGTTATTATTTGTCGTTTTTTAATTGATTAAATAATAGATTAATAATTAATTAATTAAAATATTGTAATTATTATTTAATTAACTAATAAATTAATTAGAAGAAGATTTTTAGAGTGAAGTTTTAGAGAAACACTTAGGATTATAATTAAGTATTAATAAATAATAATTTTTTATTTTTAATTATTAATTAATTAATTAATTAATTAGATGAAGAGTTTTGGCCAAAGCTTTTGAAGAAGACCTTTAGAATTATAATTAAATATTTGAAGAAGATTTCGTAGGATTATAATTAAATATTAATAATTCATAACTATTATTTAATTAATTAATAAATTAATTAAGAGAAGAGTTTTAACGGAAGTTTTTGGAGAAAGATCTTCTAAGATTATAATTAAGTAGGATAATGAGTAAGAATCTGACTAAGTTAACATAAACATTGAATTATGCTTGAGGATAAAATAAGTGGTGGAATTATGCTTGAGGATAAAATAAGTGGTGGAACTTCTTATGGAAAGGAGATAATGGAGAGTAATGGGGTGGTTAATTTTTATAATTGATTAATTAATAAATTAGTAGATGTAAAATTAATTAATAGAAATATTATTTTAATTTAATAATTAATTAATTTTTATAATACGTGAAAATATGTGATGTGTGGTGTGTTGGTTATAAAATGGAGAATTGGTTATGAAATAGTATTATTATTAGTTTTTTTTTAAAGTAATAAATATATTGATGAGAGTATTAAAAGTACTCGGTCTGGATATAAAAAGAGACGAATCTCACTCGATAAAAAGGAAATTATCTACCAATTATCACTTAGGACAAATACAATATTGGGTTTTTGTTGAATTCGTAAAAGTTACAATTGGGATTGACAATTTCACCTATGAGCAACCACCTCCAGAAAAGAAATTTAATATTCCAAACTGTGTACATCACATACCAATCCATATTTCTGAAAATAATGTCATTTCTTAGAGATCATAAACACCAACTCGTGGCCAACCAAACAAAGTCTTCTCTACCCGCCTTCATTCTACACGATATACTAAAAGAATGTTAGAACAAAAAAGACTCTTTAACACTTGAACCTCCACCATGAGTTCCTCCTAACTAATCTGCTACCTCCGTCCAAACCAAATTAGAAACTGTACAACCTCTTAGAAAATGAATTATAGTTTCCGAGTGAGATTTGCAAAAAACACACTTACTATCACTTGACGAAAAAAATATTCCTCTACCCGATAAAAGATCTTTTGTCAGAAGTTTGTTCGAGAAGCATCTCCATCTGAAAACCTTGATCTTCATCGGAGCTTTCACCTTCCTCAGCAGGCCAAAAACAGAATCGTGGCACTCCGACGGACCTTGAGAAATGCGCAGTTGAAAGGTCCTTTGATAGAACGATTTAACCGAGAACGAATCGTCTCCCTCCAAAACCTACTTAACCATATCCTCATTGTGGTCATCTGGCTTGATATTAGACAAGAGGGTATAAATTTTCCTGAACTCTTCCTCACTATTGTCCAGATCAAACACATTCCGCATATTCTCCGGTTGCTGACCCAAAGCGACTCTGTCTCTAGGATTCACACCCATGACAAACATACTCCTGCCAAAAAGATCAGCAACCTGTTGTTGTTGAACACCTGATGAGAGTTGCGATTCAGAAGAAACAATGCCACCAGAGATAGGCCCATCACCAAATAAATCTGTGAATTGGTTACTGATACTTTGATCACCGCCGAAGGAATGGTTACTACTGTCAAAGAACCTAGAAAACTGTTGCTGCTGCGCACCTGTTGTCAATTGCAGAACAACTGCTCCATAACTACCAAAAATAGGACCAACAACATTATCATCTGAGAATTGATGGCTTATGCTATAACATTCGCCAAGAGATTTAGAGGTCGCAATACTGTATAAGCTAGAAGAGGACTCTGTGTCAGTCCCAACACTAACAGGGTCAGCTGATACAAAATCGCTAGCTACTGTTCCTGCAAAAAAAAGAAGAAAAGTTAATTAAACCGAGATCTCCCTACTCCCATCTCCCTCCTTTCCATCCTCCCATCTCCGCCACTAAAACACCTTTGAGCCTAGATAAAGAGAAAAGTTTCGGACATAACTCCTTCAAAGTCCCTTTGCCCGTCCAATCTCCGAGCCAAAAAGGCGTATGATAGCCGTTCCCGAGAAGAAATAAATTTAAAAGAAGCCTTTGTGGCTCAAAAAAGAAAATCTCAATTGTATGTATGTATGTACACAATGTAAAATGCTTACACTATGTGTAACTAATCAAGTGAGACATTAATAAGTGAAGCATAATAACTTAGTTGATCTTGATTGTTAAACTGGAAGAATCATTATATGCTCAAAAAGGAGTACATTAGAAATAATCTAAAAGCTCATGAAAAGAAGTTGTAGTGCTCATCATTATAAAGCTTCTAAGAAATACAGAACTAGGCACTTTATAATATCTTAGAGATTTTTCATTAGATAGTTTTGTATTAGAAATCAAGGAGATGTTTCTCACATCTTGCTAGAAACACTTAGGTGTTTATGTACTTCATTTATGTAATCTTCTTGTAAGAATCATTAAGTGTACACGAGAAAATCCTTTGTAAAAAGGTAGCGCAAATCCTTGTTGAAGGTGGTTGAAAATAATTTTTGAGAAAGGTAATGTAAATCCTTGTTGAAGGTAGCTTGTTGATTCCTTGTATGGCTATTTGAGATATTCTGATACTCGAGAGGGCCAAGCGGGAATTTTAGGTTAATTCTTTTAGAGGCTTTGAGAGCCAGGGTTCTCAATAAGGCAATGGTGGTTTCTATTGTGGTTGTAATCATGTTGATGGTTATTGGATTAAGTCCTTATGAGAAGGAAAATCACCTTGAGGGATGGACTGGAGTAACTTTGTTAACAATGAACTAGGATAAAAATATTTGTGTTATTTATTTTTATTGTCATTGTTAGATTTACATTCATAATTCCGCAAAATGGGACAAATGTGAAACTTAATTCAACCCTTATTTCTTATGTTTCTCAACCTTTAATTGGTAATAGAGCTTCGATTTTGTCTTGATATTTATCAAACATTTGACCATGTTAGATAAAGATCCAGAAGAGCTTTTGAGAAAACACTCTGGTAAATATACTCCCCCACCTACTGTTCCAATCTCAAATGTGCTTGATTCTATTGTTCACTATCATTAGTGAAAAGATTGAAAGTTGGAAAGCTAAGCCAGAAAAATTAATTCTAGAAGGTGATTAAGATCATAAAATACGAAAGTTGGGAACTTCGTATCTTTTTTAGGTGATGCTGATTCAAGGCTTGGATGGAAATCCAAATAATATGAAGGATTATATGAGTCATCAAGAAGCAAGAAATCTTATTTGCTGAAAGTTATTTCTTACTAAGTATGAGACTGCCATGTCCATTTGAATTTCTCAATATTGTTCATTACAAATTATTTATGGTAAAGAAAACTAAATGCTCTTGTTTTGATTCAATATCATGAAGACTTCAAGATAAAAATGTTGGATATAAATTCTTGAAGAAGGCTATCAGGAGCTTGCCATTTGAATGGAAGCTAAATCAAATTGCTCAAGCACGCAGTTGAGTTAATCAACGCTTCTCCAGAAGAACTTATATGCTCATATTCAGAAGATCTGAAGATGATTAATAGTTCAGAAGCTGAAGAGATCTTGGATCAACAAGAAGATTCTGATGAAGATGAAAACAAGTTGTCATTTCTATTCATATAGCGATGTTCATCTTGAGTAGAAGAATCTCCATGCTAGATCATAAGGATCTGAGAATTTTGGTTTCTCAAGATCTACCTCTAATGAAGATAAGTATGATCATAAGAAATCACTTGCTACAAGTAAGATGAGCTTTGTCATGTCAGATGAGTCTATCTCAACTTCAAAAGGGACAAGCCTATGAAGAAATTGTGAAATGCTTACAAGAAAATACTAAAGAACACACGAGATGTTTCTATGTCCTATAAAGGAATCAGAAGAACGAACTAACATCTCATTCTGAGCTGATCTTAGAGCATTTGATGTAGAAGGTATCTCTAGAAGGCAAAGTACTTTCTTATGCATCTTTAATTATCTTTAATAAGAAGAGAAAAACATAATTCATCATGATATAAGAAAAACTTTTAGCAAGAAGTAATAGAGAGAAGTTGGCTAAAAATATAAATTGATTCTCAAATAAAAAAATGGTACAAATTGATTCTGAGAATTGATTATCAATACAAAAAGACATATTTTTTTTGGCTTAAATGCATTTTTGATCCCTCTATTTTGATCTTTTTAAAATTTTTAATTCATCCATTTTAAAATCCAACTTTTTGGTCCTTCAACTTTACTACTCTTGGGATTTTGTTGGTCCCCCTGAAATTTTGTTGATGTGTTTATTTTATTTATGACTCGATAGTGATGTGACAGAGTTTAGATTGATCCGTGTCATTATTATATTTATTAATAAGTAATATTTATTCTTAATATTAATAAAAACATTATAAATTAATTTATATAATTGACATGATAAATTTATAATATTTGAAATCAAATTATTCCTTATTAGAACGTTAAAAATTAAACCTAAATTAAAAGTTAAACCCACATCGTTATCATCATCAACTGGCCAACACATTCATCATTATAGGGTTTTATGTCGCCGCAACCGTGCCACCACCACTAACGAAACGAAATAATGGTTCTCAAGACTAAATTCATCAAATTCAATGGTGCAAAGATCTACCCATAAACATGCATCAAATTTATTTGTAGTGATTCACAAGTCTTTTATATGTGAACTTGAAATGTAAGGTATTTCCAGAATGGTTTAATCCTTCAAAGCTCGCATGGATTGCCATGTACCGAAAGCAACACATAAAGGATATTGCCCAAGAAGTTGTGAAGAAGA
This sequence comes from Lathyrus aphaca, assembly GCA_963966055.1. Classification (NCBI taxonomy): domain Eukaryota; kingdom Viridiplantae; phylum Streptophyta; class Magnoliopsida; order Fabales; family Fabaceae; genus Lathyrus; species Lathyrus aphaca. Next base: position 148,893,336 of record OZ014525.1, read on the forward strand.
GACATCCATAAACTTTACCAGCAATAATAAAAATCAACATAAGCTCAAAAAATGTATCCCTTTCAAAATCAACCAAAATCTAACAACCTTAACAAATCCAAACTGGCATCTAACTTTCACAAAATCCATACAAACTCAAATCAAGCAAACTTCAACCAATGAGATCTGAAATTTTTGAACTTCAACCTTCAAAATCCATATATATATGGGAACTTTTTGTCTTCTTTGTTTTTGGTGATGGTGTTTTATTGATTGTGGTATTTTGGGGATGGTGTTTGAGGAAGAATAGAGAAAAAAGTTATGGGTTAATGATTTTTTTGGTGGTGATAACATCATGTCGATGGATATGATTCTAGGTATGGGTAACATGTTGATGATGGTGATGAATAACATTGATGGTGATGAATAACATTGATGGTGATGAATTAAATTTATCATGTGAATTATAAAGTAATTTATAATATTTTTATTAATATTAAGAATAAATATTACTTATTAATAAATTTAATAATGACATGAATCCATCTAAGCTCTGCCACATCACCGTCATGTCATAAATAAAATAAACATATCAGCAAAATTGTAAGGGGGGTCAGCAAAAATCCAAGAGTAGTAAAGTTGAGGGACCAAAACATTGAATTTTGAAATGGAGTGACTAAAAATTAAAAAACATCAAAATAGAAGGATCAAAAATGCATTTAAGCAATTTCTTTTTTATTTGTTGCTTTCTCGCTTTATGTTACCCATTATGCAAAGTGAAACTTTAATTTATACCTAAATATAGTAGATTAGGTTAATTAACAAATTATTTAATTAATTAATTAATATGTTCATGTATTATTATTTATATAATTAATTAGATAGATGGGTGGTTTTATAATAATTAATTAAATATTATTGATTTTTATTTTATATTAATTGGTGAAAATATTTGGCGGGAAATTTTAATGGAAAAAGTTTCATGATTATAATTTAGGCGACATCTAGAAAGAACCATCAAATAAGTGGTACATTGGTGGACCACTTTTTTAAACCATCCAATTTATTTAAAGGATTAGATGGATTAACAATAAATTGAGAAAATCTTTTTCTATACAATCCCTTACCTTATCTAGTCTCTCATGGTTTATTGCTATTCAGGAAAACTGACATAACACTTTTAGAGTGTGTTTGGATAGGGTAATTGAGAATTTTTAAGAAATTTAAAATTCTAGGTAATTCAAATGATTCAATTAGAATCCATTCAATTTTAAATTTTTTTGTTAGGATAGACTATTAAAATGATTCATTGTAAGAGATTTTGGGTCATTTTTATCATTTTTAAAATTTTTGGGTCAAATTTAAAATAGGAAAATAGGGACCAATTTACAATTTTTGAAAATTTGAAGGACCAATTTATAAAATTTGAAAATTAGTAGGGACTCATTTGCAATTTTTTTTAAGTTTTAGGGGTGAATTTGATATTTTCATAAAATATGAGGATCATCTTGCAAATTTTGAAAAATTAATAATAAACAATTTAACATTCATATTATATAGAGTGATGAATCAATTTGAAATTCTTTACTTTTTGGTGTCATTTTAAATTCCTTAAATTTAACATGAATAAAATATTCTATAAATTTACATCATTTTAACAATTCTTCATATTTTTTATCCAAACAATGAATTGTGGTCAAGTCATTTCAAATTTCCTCAAAAAATTACTTTCTCTCATTAAAATGCTTCATCCAAACACACCCTTAGGGCATTTTTCAGCGATACCACATACCACCACCGTGACTCTATCCATGATTTTCCTTTGGATAACAACTCATATACAACAATATCTGATTTTTGTTAAAAACTACACAAATCTTAGCCCAAAAACACTATAATTGTCTCACGAGACTTCAATATGATATTGTATGTGGTTACACTCACAAAAAGAATGAAATCCATATTTATTGGTTGTCTTAAACTAGGATTATCAATTGCTTTTCTTTTATGATTATAATATTTTGTTCAAATTCTAAATCTAATTTAGTTCAAAGTGAATGCATTGCCTCATTTAGAATTATAATTCATCTTCTTTTCTACTTTAATTGAGTTTTGGTATTTTGAGATTTATGCATGTTTGTATATAATTGTCCCATATGCTAAGATAAGGAAGTTGGATGACAGAAACAAAGTCACATTGCTTATAGAGTACCACAATACATATGCTTATAAGCTTTACTGTCCTGTTACTAACAAAATTGAATTCAACAGAGATGTCATTGTGAATGAAACAAAAGAATAGGATTGGAACAAGTCTCAATACAGAGATTTCATTATAGCACTCAAAAGTAGTTGACAGATGTATTGATCAAAGCAATCAAGATTGAACACTTTATCCATTTGAGGGATGAAATTGATGTTGTTGATTTTAGTTAGCTGAAAATGAATTAAAGGATGATGTTAGTGGTAATTCATTTCAGTTTTATTTAGGTGTAATTTGGTTTGCATTTGAGTAGGTTTTGTTAGTATATATTATGAACCAAATTACATGTATAATAAATTTTGAATTTTTCCAATTCTGTTAGAAAGTTAGTTACAAATTATTTCTCTTTTTTCCATCTTCATCTTCAACCTTGTGCACCAACATGATATAGTTTGTAATAAGCAATCAACATGTATTTGACCGAAGTTTGAATATAGCTTATAGTAGACGAATGTGGATGTATTCGACAGAGAGTCAAATACAATTAGTTGAAATATCGAAGCAACACGTATTCGCCAGAGTTGGATAACAACTTGTTGTAATTAATTAGTTAGAGAATGTGTATTATGCAAGCAATCTCATTATAAATAGGAAGGTACCATACATTTAAGAACTCAATTTCAATACACTATTTTTCTCCTATCTTAAAACCATAATCTTCTCTAGTCTCTTTTCTTGTTCTCTTTAAAGTATTTTCGCTCTTTATTTCAAATTATCGTGCGATGAAATTGTCTTACAATTAAGACGTGGTTGGATCACTCGAATGAAGATTAAAGAACAAAAATCTTAAATCAATACAAAAAAAATGATTGAATCTTGTACTATTAAAATGAATTCAACTAATATAATTTATAATGCTTTAAATAAAATATTAAATGTAGAATTTAGATCAGAAACAAAAAGTAGCATCGTGGAAGCACGCATGTATATACACATACGAATTTGAAAAATAATTATACTATATATAAACAAATCATAATATTAAATGTTAAAAGAAATAATAGTACAGGAAAATAGAAACAATATATAATAAATATATTAAACGGTTAAAAACAGATGCACGTTTATATATATATATATATATATATATATATATATATATATATGTTGATTGATGCCAATGTTGTCCTATGTGTTGATGACACAGAGAGGACAAACGTAGAGGCAAAGAAGGAAAACCATAGAAGAACAAGAAATTGTCTGTAAAAGTGAGTCACACAGGATATATATAAAAATATATGATTAGAGAAATGATCATGAACGAAGCTATGGAAGAAGGTTCAGAAAATAAGTGGGAATGGAGAAGAACAAGAACAACGTTAATGGTGGAACTGAAGAAAATGAGTAGTATAGCAGGACCAATGGTGGCAACGACTGTGCTGCAATATCTTCTGCAAGTAGTTTCAGTGATGATGGTTGGACATCTTAATCAGCTCTCTCTTTCAAGTGTTGCCATTGCTACATCTCTCACTAATGTTTCTGGATTTAGCATTCTGGTAAGCTCTTACTTCATGCATTTTATCATCGTTAGTTTTCATCAATAATTTCGTTATGCACTGTGATTTTCTTTAAGTATTTATTTTATATATATCGGGAATAAATATATATAGATTTTAGACAGATATTATGCATCAAGAGAACACATAAATATTTGTAATTGCAGCTTGATCACATATGATACATTATCCATAAACAACCTATAATAATGCCAATAACAAATACTAGAAAACTAGAAAAATCTTTGATCCAATCTTTCTGACATCCATGATTTCGTCTTTATTATTTTCTACGTTTTTCAGAACCTTTTTATTTTAAAATATCTATTATATTATTATTATTATTATTTAAAAATTTATTAATTTATAAATACAAAAAACTTATTTACATTAATACGTAATATAATAAATATTACTTTTAAGGTTTAAAATCTAAATTTACTGTGTACATCAATTTGATTCAACTAACAAATATACATTGAGTTTTTACACCTATATATTTAATTCCTATATGAATACAAGTTTGATTTATATCTAAGAATGAATATTTGTTCTTAGAACTGATCTCGAACCAGATTAGACGATTCAATGGATAGATATTAGTGATAAAAATAAAAAGAAAAGAAAAATATGAGTATTTGTTGGTATTTTTTCAAATTCAGAATGAAAAATAAAATGTCATTTCCTTAGAATAGTAGTTACATTCTTTAAATTACAATCATCATAATATAATTTGTGTACCCTTTAAATTTTTAAAAATTTATATTTATATATAGACGTACATTAATAATTAAGAAATGTATTGTAAATTGTGAAGGAGGTTTAAATTCTAGAAATCGTGTTTTAAAAGTTTGAATTTTTAAATCTAAAGAGAATTTAAAAAAAAAATTAAAGAATAAGAAAATAAACTTACAATATAAAATTATTATTATATAACCTCCTTTCTTTGTATTGGGCCAAATTACCTTTTCGTGGTGTTACTAAGGCATAGTTTGTTTTATTTATTTATTTATTTATTTTTAATTTACTTAAAAAGGACGGGGCAGAATCTCAAATTATTTTATATTTTTATAATAAATTTTTTTAAAGATTTTTTTTTAGAATAATATAGTTATTCAAAAAAAGAATACCATTCTAGCATGTATTTCAAATAAATTATCAATATAGCTATGTTTCATAGAATATTCGTCATCTCATTTGATAAATAAGTGTAAAAAGTTTTTTTCATAGATATTCTGAGTGTAAAAAAAATTACAAGATTCATTATTATATTTGTACACAACAAGAATCATTACTACTTTCTCTATCTCATATTAAATTAAATGCAATTAAAGTTAAGCATATTTTGAAAAGCAAAATAAAATTGGTGTCAGATAACATTGTTAAATTCTCTTGAATAAAAGTGTTACAGTTTAGATTAATGTGATCCTTTTTAATTTAAGAGATTAATCTCTGAAGTTGCGTTATGTTTGCAATGTGTTAACTTGATTCTTTGTTGCAAATTTTGTTAGTCAGGGATGGCTGGTGGATTAGAAACTTTATGTGGACAAGCTTATGGAGCAGGACAGTATGAAAAATTTGGAATGTACACATACACTGCCATAATATCCCTTACTATGGTTTGTGCACCAATAACTATTATATGGATTTTCATGGACAAAATCTTAATTCTCATAGGCCAAGACACCACAATCTCCATTGAAGCTCGAACATATGCACTTTGGTTAATACCTGCTCTATTTGCCTCTGCAATTCTCAAACCTCTAACACGTTTTTTCCAAACACAGAGTTTAATTTTCCCAATGATAATTAGCTCCTTTCTAGTTTTATGCTTCCATCTAGTTACTTGTTGGCTATTAGTATTTAAATTGGCCTTAGGACATATTGGTGCTGCAATTTCCTTTAGCTTAGGAACTTGGTTGAACGTGTTGATACTTTTGTGTTTTGCAAAATATTCATATGCTTGTGAGAAAACAAGAGTTTCGTTTTCCACAAAGGCTTTCATTGGTATTAGAGAGTTTTTTGGTCTTGCCGTTCCTTCTGCAGCTATGGTCTGGTAATTACTTATTCATGCTCTCTCTCTTTTTTGATATATTCCTGACCGCGGCATTGCGTCTATATTGAAATGTAGTCTGAAATGTTTGTATTATATGCAGTCTCAAATGGTGGGCTTGTGAATTGCTTGTTTTGCTGGCTGGACTTTTTCAAGATCCGAAGTTGGAGACATCGGTTCTTTCGATATGGTAACATTTATTTTAATTTTTGGAAGTAATATGGATATGGTTACTATACTTTAGAACAAAATGAAAGTTTTAATCTATAAATTTGTCTTGTCTATGTATTATGATCAGTTTGACAATATCTACATTGCATTTCACCATATCCTACGGGCTCGGGGCTGCTACTAGGTTTGTTTCTCGACAATATTTTAACCATAACATTAACATTAACATGTTAACATAGTGAAACTAAAAGTGACTAATTTGTTTTACGCGACAGCACACGAATTTCAAATGAATTAGGAGCTGGAAATCCAAAAGCAGTTCGTTTTTCCGTTTGTACAGCAACATTCCTTGCAATTTCAGAGGCTCTTATTGTAACCACAATCCTATTAGGTTGCAGACATATCTTAGGTTATGCTTACACCAACGATAGTATGGTTGTTCGTTATGTGGCTGCTATGACCCCTTTGTTATGTGCATCGATTTTTACCGATAGTTTGCAAGCCGTTCTTTCAGGTTATAACAACTATTCATTACACTGTTTTACTAGTATTTACATGTTGTAGAGTTATGAAATTATTAGTTTTGAATATTCAGGGGTTGCTAGAGGGAGTGGTTGGCAACATGTTGGAGCCTATGTGAATCTTGGAGCTTTTTATCTTGTAGGAGTTCCTGTTGGTGTGGTGTTAGGCTTTGTTGCACATTTCAGAGCAAAAGGCCTTTGGATTGGAATAGTTGCTGGCTCAATTGTCCAAACAGTTTTTCTTTTCATTATTACTGCTCTTACAAATTGGAAAAAACAGGTTCACATTTTATAAATTTGACTATAACTTATCTAGTATATATATTTATAACTGATACAACTATAGGAATATGTGGTTATGTATAAATAATACAAAGTGTGTTCAATTTTTGTAGGCTATGATGGCTAGAGATAGAATATTTGATGACTCTTCTGATGAATGTATAACAGATCAGAAGATAAGTGTATAAAGTTAATTATTGGCTATATTGTTTCTCTATTAAGAAAATATAGTCTAAATTGTACAACAATCATTAATCTCAATGTCTTTCATTTATTTTTGATGAAATTGTCATAATTTTATTGAGATGCAAATGACTTGTGTAAAATCAAATTACTTCTATTGAAGCTCTTTTCTTGATTTCAATTGAACCCAACTGGAGCTACCTTCTTTTTACTGTAAACAAAAACACAACAATGACATTAGTGAGAATAGTGACAAACTTGTTGAGACGTTCAAGAAAAATATTGAATTAGCAGTAGACCCCGAAAAGGAAGTTATTGTTACATCTGGTTGCACATAAGCAATTGCTGCAACTGTATTAGCATTAATACAGAAGCAATTGCTAACTGTTAGGGATAGAGATCGGTTCGGGTCGGTTCGGGCCCAAAACCCCATTCCGGCCCGACCCTCGGGTGGTATTCAAAGACCCAATTCCAACCGTTTTTATCTTCGTTTTTTTTGGATTCGGATTGAACCGGATTCGGGGTATCTAAACCGGTTTATTTCGAATTTGTGTTTATAGTTGGGTTAATGCACAATCCAGCCCAGATAGTATATCCAATAAATTGTTTCTACTTTTTTAAAGGAAATTATACCCTGTACCCCCACGTTTAGCTCGATACCCCTACAATTTTTTTTAATTCCAATTTTGCCCTTTTAATATTTAAATAAAAACGTAAAATTTTACCGCGAAGTCAGACTAAAAAAATAAATTTTTTTAAATTTGGAAAAGACGAACCGGATGTGCAATGGGTAAGATTTCCGGTTAGTAAAATTAAGAACCGGAAGTAGATATGTTAAGTTTTCCGGTTCATAAAAATAACAAACCAGAAGTAGCTATGTTGCGTTTTCCGGTTTGTATTTTCTTAACCGGAAGTAGCTTGCATGGGTTTTCCGGTTCGTAATTTTTTTTTTAAATTTTTTTTAATTTTTAAATTTTAAATTTTTTTAGGAGACAATGAACTGCCTTTGATGATATGCGCGAAGGATGACTCAAAATTAGATACTACAAATATATTCTTTACTACACAAAATTTTCCTACAAGAGAAGAGGCGACTCGATGGATCAGGGAGGTTGGACTCAGAAATATGGTTACTATTATAATCACTCGCTCGGACACAAAGACAGGGAAGATAGGAAGAAGTGACAAAGTTATATTTGGCTACGATAGAGGTGGAAAGGACAAAGAACAAGAAAGCGAAACACAAAGTGCTTCCAAAAGATGTGAGTGTCCATTCAAAGTTAGATCAACACCTTCAAAGGATGGTTCTGGTTGGAAAATCGATGTAAAATGTGGCGTTTACAACCATGGTTTACTGGATGACCAACAACATATTTTAGATTTGACAAAACGCCGTGTAACATAAGAGTAAGATTGAGGAAAAAATTAGGGGAGGTAGAACAGAAATACAATATTTGCTTAAGTTGATTGATGAATCGAATTATGTTTATTATAGTAGAAAAAAAAGATGAATCAGAAGTTGTGAAAGATATCTTCTGGGCTCATCCAGACTCTGTGAAATTGTTGAATATGTTCCCGATTTTGTTGATTATGGATAGTACGTATAAAACCAATAAGTATATGCAACCTTTGTTTGAAATAGTTTGTGTCACATTAACTGAATTAACATTTGTTGTTGCATTTGCCTATATGGAATCTGAGCAAACAAAGACTTTGTGTTGGGTACTGGATAAACTGAAACAGTTATTCACGAAACAAGGGTTATGGCCACAAGTAATTTTAACCGATAGAGATCTTGCTTTGATGAAAGAAATTGAAACTGTATTTCCAACTACAGTCAATATGCTTTGTCGATATCACATAACCAAGAATGTGAAAGCGAAGTGCAAGGAGTATGTTGTGGACGATATGCGAGAACCGATAGAGAAATTTTTCTACGAAGTTATTGTGGCTAGTGATGAGGTTGAGTATCATCAAAGATTGAAGTTATTTGAGAATGCTTGTTTGGATTTTGGACCTTTTATTGTTACGTGAAAGACACATGATTATTTGAGAAGCCTCTCTTCCCAATACTCGGGAAATACTCGTGAATCCAACACTGTAATCAAAATATTACCATTTAAACGTATTATAAATTACATAATATGAATATTATAAAGTCACTTGAAACAATAAAGTAAATTAAAATTAAAATTTTGTACCTGTAGAAGAGTGGCATATCCACCAAGCTGCTTGCACGAATAAAATGAAGCATCTCCCATGTATCTATAAAGTGTGACAAGTGCAGCAGCTCCCCAGCAGTATCTGTCATATTTGTCCAGGTCCTCAAACAGGGGTAAATACTTTGCCTCTACGAGAGTAAAGGTCTTATCCGTAAGAATAGTGCAGCCAAGTATAAACAGCATATACACCATGGCCACACAATCAAATCTCTCCTCAGATCGCAGACGAACAAAATGAGTCTTCAACCACTCAAGTCTATAATATGGACCTCTGCATGCACGGACCTCCTCGGCTGCATCCTCCAGCGAAACACCAATCAGACGAATAGCAAGACTGATGGCATCTGAGTTAGTAATGCCTTCTGCCGGGATAAATAGCTATCCTCTAATAGGTGTGTGAAGGAGGCAGGATACATCGTCCAACGTGATGGTCATCTCGCCAAAGGTCATATGAAAAGACGAGGTCTTAGGATGCCATCTCTCGACAAATGCAGATAAGAGGTTCGTATCGATCCTGGATAAGCTGGTCCACTGAAGAGACGCTAGACCTGACTGAGACATTCACTCATGTATCTGAGGTGGGAGCATAGATGGAACCCATCCTATAAGTTTGTTGCCATGTGCAACAACCTTAAGCTCCTTCTTCGGTCGTCTCTCCTGAAAAAATATACATATTATATGCTATTATCAACTAAAGATTAAAAAAAAATTATTCATTACTGAAAGTTTATAGGTTCTCTTACCTCGTCATCCCACAAATGGCGCGCAACATGATTCTGGTACCTCACCAGAAGTGAGGTATCAGAAGGTCCTCCGGGAAACGTTGGATGTGAAGGAACATGAGGCGCAACAGGATTAGCAGCCTGTAGTGCGTCAAGTTCCTGCTTGTATAAATGCGTAGGAAATGTCCTTCCATCGGGAAATCGCCGATGAATATGCCCGTCGCGTCCTCTGATTCGAGACACTGTAAAGAAAACAAAAAAAAAATTATTAAAAAAAATTATAAAAAAAAACACAACCGAAAGTAGCTCATTAGCTACTTCCGGAATGTAACGTACACAATCGGAAGTAGCAATGACCCTACTTCCGGAACGCAAACTAAAAAAAACAGAACCGGAAGTAGCTTACTTAAGTTATCCGGTTGGCAAATAACTGAACCGGAAGTAGCAGTTGTGGGTTATCCGGAAAAAACTTTTCACTGTGCGATTTTTTCTCCAAAATTTTGTCTGACATGAAATGAGGTGAAAAAGTGAAATTTTTTGAATTATTTACTATTTATATGAGGGTAAAATCGTCCAAAAAATTTGTCGTAGGGATATCAGGCTAAACATGGGATACAAGGTATAATTTCTAAAAAAGGTTATTAATAAAATAGTTATTGGGCCACTCAAATTTCAAACCCAAGAACAATTCAATATAATCTTTTTTATTTTAAAAATAACAAAATTAATTAATTTTTTATAAAAAAATATTTTAAAGAACTAATTAATTGATATTTTGAAATTACAAATTCATAAATTCATAGAGCAATATGACAAGCCATATTATTTTAAAATTTATAATAATTTCAAAATCTATACATATTATTATAGCTTATAGGATCATTTAAATATAGAATCAATCATAATAGACATATTCAAATATAGATTCAGTCATCAAATATAAAAATGTGTTGGGTCTAGATAATTCCCCCAAATCATTCATGCATTCAAATACCTGTCATCAAAAATTAAAAGTTAATTAAAACTGAATGATAAAAATAATCATAATTCAATTAATGATTTAAAAAAAAAAATCTATAAATGATAAATTAATAGAGTAAATGATAAATTAATTATATTAATGATAAATCATGTCTTAATGTTAAGAAATAGATAAAATATAGAAATTTTTATAAGAATTAGAACCAAAGTTTCAAAATAAGAGAAGAATGAAAAGTTCTGGAGAAACATTGACCACAAATTAACAATTCAAAATCAATAACTTATTTCTAATTATAACCTACAAAACTTATATCTTTTTCAATTCATCTTTTCAACACCTATGAATTCATCCACAGAAAAAAAAATACATCTAATAACAAATAAAGCATTTAAATTGGTAAATCTACCTCTTCTTGGATGAAGAATAGTTGAGCCCTATTCTTCTTGGTTAAGAAACAAGATACAACCTGTAAAAATCAGAAAAAAAATTAACATAAGATAGAACATATCAAATCCGGGGAAAAAAAACAAGAACACAATTTCATATATCTAACATCTGGAGGATTAACAAGATAAGAGCATGACAGTTCCTACAAACTCTTCTTAGATTTGTGAAAAAACTATTCAGATTAGTATGAATTTTCTGGAAGTGTGAAACTATTCAAAGTTCTTGCTTTGTTTTAATCTTCTAGTCCTATTACATAAACACAATAAATCCATCAAAAAATACATAAAGCATTAATCTTTCATAAATCAAATGAGAAAATCATAAAATAACTCAAAAATAACTCAAAATATTGAACATATACATAAAAGTTTTAACTTTTCTGAGTATTCAAAACATATGGTTGACACAAAACAAATTCATAAAGGTTTAACCTTTTCGAGTGAACAAAGCATGAGCTTCACCGTCGTGTTTAATGGTAGTTGTATCAGCCATTCCATCTTTTCCGTCAAAGTTGCAACCACTGCAACACAAACCCAACGCTAAATCACTTTTAAAGATATAGTAACTCAAACCTTAAATCATAATCTTAAAAATAGAGAGACAAATATGAACCTTCAGTAATAATAAATTATCTTTCTTTTATGATCACAATGAACCTCCAAGTGTAAGCTTCAATCTATATCTAAGTTTACTTAAAACAAGCTCACAATGAACTTGCAAAGAAACACTCAACATTATTAGGGAGAACCAAATATAAATTTTGTACATTGTGAATCTCTTTCTCCACACATTCTACAAACAGAGGAATGAAGTATCTAATGCTAAACAAAATAGAAACAAAAACTCACTCTACAAGAAATAAAGAAAAAAACTTACATGGTTGTTCCCATGCCAAACTCCTTCTCCATGCATTCTACAAACAGAGGAATGAAATATCTAATGCTCAATGCAAGATGTGGCTTTGGAAAGAAAATAAAATAAATATATCAGTAAAAGAAATCAAATCCTAATAAAACAATAACAATGATATTAACAAACCAAAGAATATATCTTTCAAATAATCATAAGGAGAATATTATTTGAGTAGATTAAGAAGAGATTAAAAACAAAACCTAACTTACAGATCGATTTTGATTTGCTCATATTTCAAAAGGAACCCTAATTTTTCAAACATCGTGAGTTTGGTGGTGATGACGGTGATGTTTGTAGTGATGTTATAAGGAGACACGCCATGATGGTTGTTTGGTGGTGACGGGGATGGATGCGATGAAGGAGGCGGCGGTAATGGAGAGGCTTGAGTTGAGGTGTGAGTGGGTGGGAATGTTGCTATTAGGGTTACAGAAAGGTTAACTGTGTCTTGGTAGAAGATGTGAAATTATTATATATTAATAGGAGTATAATACAATCGGGCGGGTTCGAGTTCCGATGGGCCCAACAAAACCATCCAAAGAAAATTGAACCTTGTACCTCTACAATCGTTCCCCTACCCCTACGCATAAATTTTTTGGACAAAATTGCCCTCATATAAATAGTATGTAATTCCAAAAAATTAACTTTTTCACCTCATTTTTGTCAGACACGTTTTTGAACAAATTCACCTCTCTCGTTAATTTTGCTACCGGATAACCCAGACACCCTAAATCTGGTTCTTTAAATTGCACTCCGAAAAACCCCAATAAGTGAAATCCGTTTTGTCTTTTTTTTATGTTACACACCGGAAGTAGGTTGAGGGCTACTTCCGGTTCAACAAGAATTAACACCGGATTTAGCTCTTTAGCTATATCCGATTAAGGGTATTTGGAAAATACACACCGGATGTAGCCTCCTTGCTACATCTGGTTGTATTTTGTTTATGTTTTTTTTGTAATTTATATATATATATATATATATATATATATATATATATATATATATATATATATATATATATATATATATATATATATATATATTGTTTATTTTTATTTGTATATTTTTTTCTGCTTTTTTTTCCAGTGTCTCAAATCAGATGGCGCGACGGATATATTCATCGGTGATTGCTCGATGGAAGGACAGTTTTGACTCATATGTATCAGCAGGAACTTGAGGCCCTTCAGGCTGCTAATCTTGTTGCGCCTCATATTCCACCGCATCCACCATTCCCTGGAGGACCGTGTGATACCTCACTTTTGGTGAGGTACCAGAATCACGTTGCTCGACATTTGTGGGATGGCGAGGCAAGGCAACCTATAACCTTTCAATAGTGAATAAATGTTATTTTAATTTTTAGTGGATAATGAGATATAATATGTATCTTTTTCAGGAGAGACGACCGAAAAAAGAGCTTAAGGTTGCTGCATATTGCAACAAACTTATAGGATGGGTTCCACATTATCTTCCACCTCAGATTGAGGAATGGATATCTCAGTCTGGTCTATCCTATCTTCAGAGGACCATCTTGTCTAGGATTAATGCGAACCTCATATCTGCATTTGCTGAGAGATGGCATCTTGATGGGGACCATTTTGAGACCTTTGATATAAGATTCGACGCAGAGTTACCAATAGTTGGCAAATCAAATGACTCGAATAGGGGATTTTTTGGGGGCATCAACGGCCCCATGTCGTTGAACCCTCGACTAAAGATACCATTTCGTCAAGAGGAAGAGTACGAAGAGATACTCAAACAACCTTATCAAGAGGTTGAACAAATACCCAAGGTGGCCCAAAGGCATCCCATTGTGATGTTACATCGACATCAAGACGCAAAAGATGTGATAGGGTAGGTCTGTCAAGATGCCATGGCCGGAGAGCCGAACCTTGAAGCTATGGTCGAGAGAATTATGGCTTGAAATAGAGCTAACCCAGGCCTTTGACGACCAACCTATACATCCCCATTACCTAATTATGTGCTACATAATGAACTTCCCAGGGGATGGAAAGTTCCAAAGTTGCCCAAATTTGCTGGTGAGACCGAAGAGTCCACAATCAAACATGTGGCACGGTACCAAATAGAAGTTGGGGACATAACCTATAATGAGGACTTGAAAATGAAATATTTTCCTAGTTCCCTTACGAAAAATGCATTTACTTGGTTCATGGTTCTTCCTCATCACTCCATTCACACATAGACTCAACTAGAAAGATTGTTTCACGAGCAATTTTACATGGGACGGTCCAAGATTAGCCTAAAGGAAATTGCTAGTGTGAAATGAAAGACGAGTGAGTCAGTCGAACAATATTTGAACAGGTTCAGACTTCTAAAATCTAGATACTTTACTCATGTCCCTGAGCATGAGCTAGTCGAAATAGTCGCAGACGGGTTCAACTACTCGATCAGAAAGAAGTTGGATACCCAGTATCTTAGAGATATGGCCTAACTGGCTGATAGAGTTTGACAAGTCGAAAGCTTGAGAGTGGATAAATCTAAGCCTAGTCAATATCAAGAAAGTTGCATATTTAGCATCTGATAAGTTCTCGTCCAATGACGGGGAACTTGTCGACGAAAGTGAGGTTCACATGGCTGAACTTAAGTTAGGCCCTCCTTACAGGTTTAAAGTATTGAAACCATCAAACGAAAAAGACCCTATCGAAACAGGGAGGTCCGACAAATATGTCACAAATACATATACGTTTAATATATCTAAATGTGATGAAATTTTCGATTTGCTAGTAAAAGATGGTCAAATTTTTGTTCCACCTGGTTTAAAAGATCCTTCTTTAAAACAAAAGAAAAAGAGAGGATTTTGCAAATTTCATAATTTCTTTGTCATTAAATGTCTCAATGTGTTATCTTCAGGGATTTGGTGTAAAACTCTTTGAAGGATGACATGCTTCAATTTGGCGAGAAGCCGAAGATGCAGGTCGACACAGACCCTCTGAAGGTTGAAGAAGAATTGTACTCTGAGTTGAATGAATGCATGATGCTGGAAGCTACTGAGGGTTTCCCTAACACACCCCATGTCGAAAACATGGAGTGCATAAAGGTCGACACTACTGAAGGTGATGACAAAAAGATACTCTGAGCTGAATGAATGCATGATGTTGGAAGCTACTGCGGGTTTCCCTAACACACCCCATGTCGAAAACATGGAGTGCATAAAGGTCGACACTACTGAAGGTGATGGCAAGAAGATTGAGACGAAACTGGAGGGCATCTACCCTAGGGTTGGCGAAAGTTTGAATGAATTCCAAGAGAAATTCTAAGTGGGAGGATCAAGGGAAATTATGTTCCCAAGATGAAACGTTGTGTTTAACGAGAAGGTAGCCGAAAAGTATGAAGTTGGAAAAAGGAAACTTTAGCCGCTGAAAGGTCTCGTATTCCAAGGTTCGTGTTTGACCAGAGTGGTAATCCTCGTCAAAATGAAGAATACCAAAGACAGGTTAAACCAGTCAGGCCCAGGACTTTTGCGCCACCATCCGACACCCCATGTGAGAAGTGGGTGGAACCAGTTAATCAAAAAGGCAACAAAAGGCCAAAGTGGGGGGTGCTGGACTTATAGAAAGATGCTGGGAAGAAAGACGAACCCAGAGGTTACATGGTTTCTCCTAATTACAAAGGGAAAATCCCTCTGACCAGGACTCAATGGAGGCGCTACCAAAGAAATAAGAAGGCCAAAAATGTGGCCTTGATATCCCAACTAAGGCAGGTGGAAGTCTCTAGACAAAGGGGGAAACACCCATAAGCAAGATGGGTCGAGATCAGGAAGATTGTGACGAATCAGACTTTGACCGTCAGAACCTCTAAATGGGAAAAAGTTAATATCAAAACAAGTTCATATTACACTCCCGCTTTCAAGAAGGGGAAAGAACCTGAATATACTCCCCAATCTGATGAAGTAGAGCCTACTTATTCACCTTAGTCTGATGAAGAATACATTGTGTCACCAGAAGATGACTTTGATGAAGACATGTATGATGATATCAACGATGATACCTGTAACACGGTGGGAGAACTGACTTTTTGGTCATGTTGCGGATAGCAAGAGTCGCCACCGACTTTTATTTTATCCAAGTGGAAAGGACATAAAAGAACAGGAAAGACCTATTTTAAAGACTTGAGTTCGGGAGGTAGGTTATATAAAGGGAAGGTGTTAGCACCCTTTATATCCATGGTTATCCATGGGCTCTTAGTTACTTAGCTCACTTAAATTGTTTTTTGGAAAGTGTAGTGTGTGATTAGAAATTTTCTAAGTACTTTGTAATAATCCTTGTATGGATGTATACAAAGCCTTGTTTGAAAATGTTTTGAAAGTGAGGTGTAAAAATTATTTTGAAATGTGAGTAAGCAACTAAGAGGTACCTACCCTAGAGTAAGTCTTTCATATTCTCGTATGTTCTTTCAAGAGTAAGACTATCCCTATTATTAAGTGTTCTGGACAGGCCCAATTCCCATAATTGGGCCAAGCAAACCAACTTGGCAGAAGCGCTCGACGTCGAGCAGAATCAAGAATAGTGGTCTCTGTCGACCAAGAGCGTACCGACCAAGACAAAGCCCTCCAATGGCTAGTTTTAAATTTTAAATTTTTTTAGGAGACAATGAACTGCCTTTGATGATATGCGCGAAGGATGACTCAAAATTAGATACTACAGATATATTCTCTACTACACAAAATTTTCCTACAAGAGAAGAGGCGACTCGATGGATCAGGGAGGTTGGACTCAGAAATATGGTTACTATTATAATCACTCGCTCGGACACAAAGACAGGGAAGATAGGAAGAAGTGACAAAGTTATATTTGGCTACGATAGAGGTGGAAAGGACAAAGAACAAGAAAGCGAAACACAAAGTGCTTCCAAAATATGTGAGTGTCCATTCAAAGTTAGATCAACACCTTCAAAGGATGGTTCTGGTTGGAAAATCGATGTAAAATGTGGCGTTCACAACCATGGTTTACTGGATGACCAACAACATATTTTAGATTTGACAAAACGCCGTGTAACATAAGAGTAAGATTGAGGAAAAAATTAGGGGAGGTAGAACAGAAATACAATATTTGCTTAAGTTGATTGATGAATCGAATTATGTTTATTATAGTAGAAAAAAAAGATGAATCAGAAGTTGTGAAAGATATCTTCTGGGCTCATCCAGACTCTGTGAAATTGTTGAATATGTTCCCGATTTTGTTGATTATGGATAGTACGTATAAAACCAATAAGTATAGGCAACCTTTGTTTGAAATAGTTTGTGTCACATTAACTGAATTAACATTTGTTGTTGCATTTGCCTATATGGAATCTGAGCAAACAGAGACTTTGTGTTGGGTACTGGATAAACTGAAACAGTTATTCACGAAACAAGGGTTATGGCCACAAGTAATTTTAACCGATAGAGATCTTGCTTTGATGAAAGAAATTGAAACTGTATTTCCAACTACAGTCAATATGCTTTGTCGATATCACATAACCAAGAATGTGAAAGCGAAGTGCAAGGAGTATGTTGTGGACGATATGCGAGAACCGATAGAGAAATTTTTCTACGAAGTTATTGTGGCTAGTGATGAGGTTGAGTATCATCAAAGATTGAAGTTATTTGAGAATGCTTGTTTGGATTTTGGACCTTTTATTGTTACGTGAAAGACACATGATTATTTGAGAAGCCTCTCTTCCCAATACTCGGGAAATACTCGTGAATCCAACACTGTAATCAAAATATTACCATTTAAACGTATTATAAATTACATAATATGAATATTATAAAGTCACTTGAAACAATAAAGTAAATTAAAATTAAAATTTTGTACCTGTAGAAGAGTGGCATATCCACCAAGCTGCTTGCACGAATAAAATGAAGCATCTCCCATGTATCTATAAAGTGTGACAAGTGCAGCAGCTCCCCAGCAGTATCTGTCATATTTGTCCAGGTCCTCAAACGGGGGTAAATACTTTGCCTCTACGAGAGTAAAGGTCTTATCCGTAAGAATAGTGCAGCCAAGTATAAACAGCATATACACCATGGCCACACAATCAAATCTCTCCTCAGATCGCAGACGAACAAAATGAGTCTTCAACCACTCAAGTCTATAATATGGACCTCTGCATGCACGGACCTCCTCGGCTGCATCCTCCAGCGAAACACCAATCAGACGAATAGCAAGACTGATGGCATCTGAGTTAGTAATGCCTTCTGCCGGGATAAATAGCTATCCTCTAATAGGTGTGTGAAGGAGGCAGGATACATCGTCCAACGTGATGGTCATCTCGCCAAAGGTCATATGAAAAGACGAGGTCTTAGGATGCCATCTCTCGACAAATGCAGATAAGAGGTTCGTATCGATCCTGGATAAGCTGGTCCACTGAAGAGACGCTAGACCTGACTGAGACATTCACTCATGTATCTGAGGTGGGAGCATAGATGGAACCCATCCTATAAGTTTGTTGCCATGTGCAACAACCTTAAGCTCCTTCTTCGGTCGTCTCTCCTGAAAAAATATACATATTATATGCTATTATCAACTAAAGATTAAAAAAAAATTATTCATTACTGAAAGTTTATAGGTTCTCTTACCTCGTCATCCCACAAATGGCGCGCAACATGATTCTGGTACCTCACCAGAAGTGAGGTATCAGAAGGTCCTCCGGGAAACGTTGGATGTGAAGGAACATGAGGCGCAACAGGATTAGCAGCCTGTAGTGCGTCAAGTTCCTGCTTGTATAAATGCGTAGGAAATGTCCTTCCATCGGGAAATCGCCGATGAATATGCCCGTCGCGTCCTCTGATTCGAGACACTGTAAAGAAAACAAAAAAAAAATTATTAAAAAAAATTATAAAAAAAAACACAACCGAAAGTAGCTCATTAGCTACTTCCGGAATGTAACGTACACAATCGGAAGTAGCAATGACCCTACTTCCGGAACGCAAACTAAAAAAAACAGAACCGGAAGTAGCTTACTTAAGTTATCCGGTTGGCAAATAACTGAACCGGAAGTAGCAGTTGTGGGTTATCCGGAAAAAACTTTTCACTGTGCGATTTTTTCTCCAAAATTTTGTCTGACATGAAATGAGGTGAAAAAGTGAAATTTTTTGAATTATTTACTATTTATATGAGGGTAAAATCGTCCAAAAAATTTGTCGTAGGGATATCAAGCTAAACATGGGATACAAGGTATAATTTCTAAAAAAGGTTATTAATAAAATAGTTATTGGGCCACTCAAATTTCAAACCCAAGAACAATTCAATATAATCTTTTTTATTTTAAAAATAACAAAATTAATTAATTTTTTATAAAAAAATATTTTAAAGAACTAATTAATTGATATTTTGAAATTACAAATTCATAAATTCATAGAGCAATATGACAAGCCATATTATTTTAAAATTTATAATAATTTCAAAATCTATACATATTATTATAGCTTATAGGATCATTTAAATATAGAATCAATCATAATAGACATATTCAAATATAGATTCAGTCATCAAATATAAAAATGTGTTGGGTCTAGATAATTCCCCCAAATCATTCATGCATTCAAATACCTGTCATCAAAAATTAAAAGTTAATTAAAACTGAATGATAAAAATAATCATAATTCAATTAATGATTTTAACAAAAAAAATCTATAAATGATAAATTAATAGAGTAAATGATAAATTAATTATATTAATGATAAATCATGTCTTATTGTTAAGAAATAGATAAAATATAGAAATTTTTATAAGAATTAGAACCAAAGTTTCAAAATAAGAGAAGAATGAAAAGTTCTGGAGAAACATTGACCACAAATTAACAATTCAAAATCAATAACTTATTTCTAATTATAACCTACAAAACTTATATCTTTTTCAATTCATCTTTTCAACACCTATGAATTCATCCACAGAAAAAAAAAATACATCTAATAACAAATAAAGCATTTAAATTGGTAAATCTACCTCTTCTTGGATGAAGAATAGTTGAGCCCTATTCTTCTTGGTTAAGAAACAAGATACAACCTGTAAAAATCAGAAAAAAAATTAACATAAGATAGAACATATCAAATCCGGAAGAAAAAAAACAAGAACACAATTTCATATATCTAACATCTGGAGGATTAACAAGATAAGAGCATGACAGTTCCTACAAACTCTTCTTAGATCTGTGAAAAAACTATTCAGATTAGTATGAATTTTCTGGAAGTGTGAAACTATTCAAAGTTCTTGCTTTGTTTTAATCTTCTAGTCCTATTACATAAACACAATAAATCCATCAAAAAATACATAAAGCATTAATCTTTCATAAATCAAATGAGAAAATCATAAAATAACTCAAAAATAACTCAAAATATTGAACATATACATAAAAGTTTTAACTTTTCTGAGTATTCAAAACATATGGTTGACACAAAACAAATTCATAAAGGTTTAACCTTTTCGAGTGAACAAAGCATGAGCTTCACCGTCGTGTTTAATGGTAGTTGTATCAGCCATTCCATCTTTTCCGTCAAAGTTGCAACCACTGCAACACAAACCCAACGCTAAATCACTTTTAAAGATATAGTAACTCAAACCTTAAATCATAATCTTAAAAATAGAGAGACAAATATGAACCTTCAGTAATAATAAATTATCTTTCTTTTATGATCACAATGAACCTCCAAGTGTAAGCTTCAATCTATATCTAAGTTTACTTAAAACAAGCTCACAATGAACTTGCAAAGAAACACTCAACATTATTAGGGAGAACCAAATATAAATTTTGTACATTGTGAATCTCTTTCTCCACACATTCTACAAACAGAGGAATGAAGTATCTAATGCTAAACAAAATAGAAACAAAAACTCACTCTACAAGAAATAAAGAAAAAAACTTACATGGTTGTTCCCATGCCAAACTCCTTCTCCATGCATTCTACAAACAGAGGAATGAAATATCTAATGCTCAATGCAAGATGTGGCTTTGGAAAGAAAATAAAATAAATATATCAGTAAAAGAAATCAAATCCTAATAAAACAATAACAATGATATTAACAAACCAAAGAATATATCTTTCAAATAATCATAAGGAGAATATTATTTGAGTAGATTAAGAAGAGATTAAAAACAAAACCTAACTTACAGATCGATTTTGATTTGCTCATATTTCAAAAGGAACCCTAATTTTTCAAACATCGTGAGTTTGGTGGTGATGACGGTGATGTTTGTAGTGATGTTATAAGGAGACACGCCATGATGGTTGTTTGGTGGTGACGGGGATGGATGCGATGAAGGAGGCGGCGGTAATGGAGAGGCTTGAGTTGAGGTGTGAGTGGGTGGGAATGTTGCTATTAGGGTTACAGAAAGGTTAACTGTGTCTTGGTAGAAGATGTGAAATTATTATATATTAATAGGAGTATAATACAATCGGGCGGGTTCGAGTTCCGATGGGCCCAACAAAACCATCCAAAGAAAATTGAACCTTGTACCTCTACAATCGTTCCCCTACCCCTACGCATAAATTTTTTGGACAAAATTGCCCTCATATAAATAGTATGTAATTCCAAAAAATTAACTTTTTCACCTCATTTTTGTCAGACACGTTTTTGAACAAATTCACCTCTCTCGTTAATTTTGCTACCGGATAACCCAGACACCCTAAATCTGGTTCTTTAAATTGCACTCCGAAAAACCCCAATAAGTGAAATCCGTTTTGTCTTTTTTTTATGTTACACACCGGAAGTAGGTTGAGGGCTACTTCCGGTTCAACAAGAATTAACACCGGATTTAGCTCTTTAGCTATATCCGATTAAGGGTATTTGGAAAATACACACCGGATGTAGCCTCCTTGCTACATCTGGTTGTATTTTGTTTATGTTTTTTTTGTAATTTATATATATATATATATATATATATATATATATATATATATATATATATATATATATATATATATTGTTTATTTTTATTTGTATATTTTTTTCTGCTTTTTTTTCCAGTGTCTCAAATCAGATGGCGCGACGGATATATTCATCGGTGATTGCTCGATGGAAGGACAGTTTTGACTCATATGTATCAGCAGGAACTTGAGGCCCTTCAGGCTGCTAATCTTGTTGCGCCTCATATTCCACCGCATCCACCATTCCCTGGAGGACCGTGTGATACCTCACTTTTGGTGAGGTACCAGAATCACGTTGCTCGACATTTGTGGGATGGCGAGGCAAGGCAACCTATAACCTTTCAATAGTGAATAAATGTTATTTTAATTTTTAGTGGATAATGAGATATAATATGTATCTTTTTCAGGAGAGACGACCGAAAAAAGAGCTTAAGGTTGCTGCATATTGCAACAAACTTATAGGATGGGTTCCACATTATCTTCCACCTCAGATTGAGGAATGAATATCTCAGTCTGGTCTATCCTATCTTCAGAGGACCATCTTGTCTAGGATTAATGCGAACCTCATATCTGCATTTGCTGAGAGATGGCATCTTGATGGGGACCATTTTGAGACCTTTGATATAAGATTCGACGCAGAGTTACCAATAGTTGGCAAATCAAATGACTCGAATAGGGGATTTTTTGGGGGCATCAACGGCCCCATGTCGTTGAACCCTCGACTAAAGATACCATTTCGTCAAGAGGAAGAGTACGAAGAGATACTCAAACAACCTTATCAAGAGGTTGAACAAATACCCAAGGTGGCCCAAAGGCATCCCATTGTGATGTTACATCGACATCAAGACGCAAAAGATGTGATAGGGTAGGTCTGTCAAGATGCCATGGCCGGAGAGCCGAACCTTGAAGCTATGGTCGAGAGAATTATGGCTTGAAATAGAGCTAACCCAGGCCTTTGACGACCAACCTATACATCCCCATTACCTAATTATGTGCTACATAATGAACTTCCCAGGGGATGGAAAGTTCCAAAGTTGCCCAAATTTGCTGGTGAGACCGAAGAGTCCACAATCAAACATGTGGCACGGTACCAAATAGAAGTTGGGGACATAACCTATAATGAGGACTTGAAAATGAAATATTTTCCTAGTTCCCTTACGAAAAATGCATTTACTTGGTTCATGGTTCTTCCTCATCACTCCATTCACACATAGACTCAACTAGAAAGATTGTTTCACGAGCAATTTTACATGGGACGGTCCAAGATTAGCCTAAAGGAAATTGCTAGTGTGAAATGAAAGACGAGTGAGTCAGTCGAACAATATTTGAACAGGTTCAGACTTCTAAAATCTAGATACTTTACTCATGTCCCTGAGCATGAGCTAGTCGAAATAGTCGCAGACGGGTTCAACTACTCGATCAGAAAGAAGTTGGATACCCAGTATCTTAGAGATATGGCCTAACTGGCTGATAGAGTTTGACAAGTCGAAAGCTTGAGAGTGGATAAATCTAAGCCTAGTCAATATCAAGAAAGTTGCATATTTAGCATCTGATAAGTTCTCGTCCAATGACGGGGAACTTGTCGACGAAAGTGAGGTTCACATGGCTGAACTTAAGTTAGGCCCTCCTTACAGGTTTAAAGTATTGAAACCATCAAACGAAAAAGACCCTATCGAAACAGGGAGGTCCGACAAATATGTCACAAATACATATACGTTTAATATATCTAAATGTGATGAAATTTTCGATTTGCTAGTAAAAGATGGTCAAATTTTTGTTCCACCTGGTTTAAAAGATCCTTCTTTAAAACAAAAGAAAAAGAGAGGATTTTGCAAATTTCATAATTTCTTTGTCATTAAATGTCTCAATGTGTTATCTTCAGGGATTTGGTGTAAAACTCTTTGAAGGATGACATGCTTCAATTTGGCGAGAAGCCGAAGATGCAGGTCGACACAGACCCTCTGAAGGTTGAAGAAGAATTGTACTCTGAGTTGAATGAATGCATGATGCTGGAAGCTACTGAGGGTTTCCCTAACACACCCCATGTCGAAAACATGGAGTGCATAAAGGTCGACACTACTGAAGGTGATGACAAAAAGATACTCTGAGCTGAATGAATGCATGATGTTGGAAGCTACTGTGGGTTTCCCTAACACACCCCATGTCGAAAACATGGAGTGCATAAAGGTCGACACTACTGAAGGTGATGGCAAGAAGATTGAGACGAAACTGGAGGGCATCTACCCTAGGGTTGGCGAAAGTTTGAATGAATTCCAAGAGAAATTCTAAGTGGGAGGATCAAGGGAAATTATGTTCCCAAGATGAAACGTTGTGTTTAACGAGAAGGTAGCCGAAAAGTATGAAGTTGGAAAAAGGAAACTTTAGCCGCTGAAAGGTCTCGTATTCCAAGGTTCGTGTTTGACCAGAGTGGTAATCCTCGTCAAAATGAAGAATACCAAAGACAGGTTAAACCAGTCAGGCCCAGGACTTTTGCGCCACCATCCGACACCCCATGTGAGAAGTGGGTGGAACCAGTTAATCAAAAAGGCAACAAAAGGCCAAAGTGGGGGGTGCTGGACTTATAGAAAGATGCTGGGAAGAAAGACGAACCCAGAGGTTACATGGTTTCTCCTAATTACAAAGGGAAAATCCCTCTGACCAGGACTCAATAGAGGCGCTACCAAAGAAATAAGAAGGCCAAAAATGTGGCCTTGATATCCCAACTAAGGCAGGTGGAAGTCTCTAGACAAAGGGGGAAACACCCATAAGCAAGATGGGTCGAGATCAGGAAGATTGTGACGAATCAGACTTTGACCGTCAGAACCTCTAAATGGGAAAAAGTTAATATCAAAACAAGTTCATATTACACTCCCGCTTTCAAGAAGGGGAAAGAACCTGAATATACTCCCCAATCTGATGAAGTAGAGCCTACTTATTCACCTTAGTCTGATGAAGAATACATTGTGTCACCAGAAGATGACTTTGATGAAGACATGTATGATGATATCAACGATGATACCTGTAACACGGTGGGAGAACTGACTTTTTGGTCATGTTGCGGATAGCAAGAGTCGCCACCGACTTTTATTTTATCCAAGTGGAAAGGACATAAAAGAACAGGAAAGACCTATTTTAAAGACTTGAGTTCGGGAGGTAGGTTATATAAAGGGAAGGTGTTAGCACCCTTTATATCCATGGTTATCCATGGGCTCTTAGTTACTTAGCTCACTTAAATTGTTTTTTGGAAAGTGTAGTGTGTGATTAGAAATTTTCTAAGTACTTTGTAATAATCCTTGTATGGATGTATACAAAGCCTTGTTTGAAAATGTTTTGAAAGTGAGGTGTAAAAATTATTTTGAAATGTGAGTAAGCAACTAAGAGGTACCTACCCTAGAGTAAGTCTTTCATATTCTCGTATGTTCTTTCAAGAGTAAGACTATCCCTATTATTAAGTGTTCTGGACAGGCCCAATTCCCATAATTGGGCCAAGCAAACCAACTTGGCAGAAGCGCTCGACGTCGAGCAGAATCAAGAATAGTGGTCTCTGTCGACCAAGAGCGTACCGACCAAGACAAAGCCCTCCAATGGCTAGTTTTAAATTTTAAATTTTTTTAGGAGACAATGAACTGCCTTTGATGATATGCGCGAAGGATGACTCAAAATTAGATACTACAGATATATTCTCTACTACACAAAATTTTCCTACAAGAGAAGAGGCGACTCGATGGATCAGGGAGGTTGGACTCAGAAATATGGTTACTATTATAATCACTCGCTCGGACACAAAGACAGGGAAGATAGGAAGAAGTGACAAAGTTATATTTGGCTACGATAGAGGTGGAAAGGACAAAGAACAAGAAAGTGAAACACAAAGTGCTTCCAAAATATGTGAGTGTCCATTCAAAGTTAGATCAACACCTTCAAAGGATGGTTCTGGTTGGAAAATCGATGTAAAATGTGGCGTTCACAACCATGGTTTACTGGATGACCAACAACATATTTTAGATTTGACAAAACGCCGTGTAACATAAGAGTAAGATTGAGGAAAAAATTAGGGGAGGTAGAACAGAAATACAATATTTGCTTAAGTTGATTGATGAATCGAATTATGTTTATTATAGTAGAAAAAAAAGATGAATCAGAAGTTGTGAAAGATATCTTCTGGGCTCATCCAGACTCTGTGAAATTGTTGAATATGTTCCCGATTTTGTTGATTATGGATAGTACGTATAAAACCAATAAGTATAGGCAACCTTTGTTTGAAATAGTTTGTGTCACATTAACTGAATTAACATTTGTTGTTGCATTTGCCTATATGGAATCTGAGCAAACAGAGACTTTGTGTTGGGTACTGGATAAACTGAAACAGTTATTCACGAAACAAGGGTTATGGCCACAAGTAATTTTAACCGATAGAGATCTTGCTTTGATGAAAGAAATTGAAACTGTATTTCCAACTACAGTCAATATGCTTTGTCGATATCACATAACCAAGAATGTGAAAGCGAAGTGCAAGGAGTATGTTGTGGACGATATGCGAGAACCGATAGAGAAATTTTTCTACGAAGTTATTGTGGCTAGTGATGAGGTTGAGTATCATCAAAGATTGAAGTTATTTGAGAATGCTTGTTTGGATTTTGGACCTTTTATTGTTACGTGAAAGACACATGATTATTTGAGAAGCCTCTCTTCCCAATACTCGGGAAATACTCGTGAATCCAACACTGTAATCAAAATATTACCATTTAAACGTATTATAAATTACATAATATGAATATTATAAAGTCACTTGAAACAATAAAGTAAATTAAAATTAAAATTTTGTACCTGTAGAAGAGTGGCATATCCACCAAGCTGCTTGCACGAATAAAATGAAGCATCTCCCATGTATCTATAAAGTGTGACAAGTGCAGCAGCTCCCCAGCAGTATCTGTCATATTTGTCCAGGTCCTCAAACGGGGGTAAATACTTTGCCTCTACGAGAGTAAAGGTCTTATCCGTAAGAATAGTGCAGCCAAGTATAAACAGCATATACACCATGGCCACACAATCAAATCTCTCCTCAGATCGCAGACGAACAAAATGAGTCTTCAACCACTCAAGTCTATAATATGGACCTCTGCATGCACGGACCTCCTCGGCTGCATCCTCCAGCGAAACACCAATCAGACGAATAGCAAGACTGATGGCATCTGAGTTAGTAATGCCTTCTGCCGGGATAAATAGCTATCCTCTAATAGGTGTGTGAAGGAGGCAGGATACATCGTCCAACGTGATGGTCATCTCGCCAAAGGTCATATGAAAAGACGAGGTCTTAGGATGCCATCTCTCGACAAATGCAGATAAGAGGTTCGTATCGATCCTGGATAAGCTGGTCCACTGAAGAGACGCTAGACCTGACTGAGACATTCACTCATGTATCTGAGGTGGGAGCATAGATGGAACCCATCCTATAAGTTTGTTGCCATGTGCAACAACCTTAAGCTCCTTCTTCGGTCGTCTCTCCTGAAAAAATATACATATTATATGCTATTAT
This sequence comes from Lathyrus aphaca, assembly GCA_963966055.1. Classification (NCBI taxonomy): domain Eukaryota; kingdom Viridiplantae; phylum Streptophyta; class Magnoliopsida; order Fabales; family Fabaceae; genus Lathyrus; species Lathyrus aphaca. Next base: position 148,920,967 of record OZ014525.1, read on the forward strand.
CAACTAAAGATTAAAAAAAAATTATTCATTACTGAAAGTTTATAGGTTCTCTTACCTCGTCATCCCACAAATGGCGCGCAACATGATTCTGGTACCTCACCAGAAGTGAGGTATCAGAAGGTCCTCCGGGAAACGTTGGATGTGAAGGAACATGAGGCGCAACAGGATTAGCAGCCTGTAGTGCGTCAAGTTCCTGCTTGTATAAATGTGTAGGAAATGTCCTTCCATCGGGAAATCGCCGATGAATATGCCCGTCGCGTCCTCTGATTCGAGACACTGTAAAGAAAACAAAAAAAAAATTATTAAAAAAAATTATAAAAAAAAACACAACCGAAAGTAGCTCATTAGCTACTTCCGGAATGTAACGTACACAATCGGAAGTAGCAATGACCCTACTTCCGGAACGCAAACTAAAAAAAACAGAACCGGAAGTAGCTTACTTAAGTTATCCGGTTGGCAAATAACTGAACCGGAAGTAGCAGTTGTGGGTTATCCGGAAAAAACTTTTCACTGTGCGATTTTTTCTCCAAAATTTTGTCTGACATGAAATGAGGTGAAAAAGTGAAATTTTTTGAATTATTTACTATTTATATGAGGGTAAAATCGTCCAAAAAATTTGTCGTAGGGATATCAGGCTAAACATGGGATACAAGGTATAATTTCTAAAAAAGGTTATTAATAAAATAGTTATTGGGCCACTCAAATTTCAAACCCAAGAACAATTCAATATAATCTTTTTTATTTTAAAAATAACAAAATTAATTAATTTTTTATAAAAAAATATTTTAAAGAACTAATTAATTGATATTTTGAAATTACAAATTCATAAATTCATAGAGCAATATGACAAGCCATATTATTTTAAAATTTATAATAATTTCAAAATCTATACATATTATTATAGCTTATAGGATCATTTAAATATAGAATCAATCATAATAGACATATTCAAATATAGATTCAGTCATCAAATATAAAAATGTGTTGGGTCTAGATAATTCCCCCAAATCATTCATGCATTCAAATACCTGTCATCAAAAATTAAAAGTTAATTAAAACTGAATGATAAAAATAATCATAATTCAATTAATGATTTTAAAAAAAAAAATCTATAAATGATAAATTAATAGAGTAAATGATAAATTAATTATATTAATGATAAATCATGTCTTATTGTTAAGAAATAGATAAAATATAGAAATTTTTATAAGAATTAGAACCAAAGTTTCAAAATAAGAGAAGAATGAAAAGTTCTGGAGAAACATTGACCACAAATTAACAATTCAAAATCAATAACTTATTTCTAATTATAACCTACAAAACTTATATCTTTTTCAATTCATCTTTTCAACACCTATGAATTCATCCACAGAAAAAAAAAATACATCTAATAACAAATAAAGCATTTAAATTGGTAAATCTACCTCTTCTTGGATGAAGAATAGTTGAGCCCTATTCTTCTTGGTTAAGAAACAAGATACAACCTGTAAAAATCAGAAAAAAAATTAACATAAGATAGAACATATCAAATCCGGAAGAAAAAAAACAAGAACACAATTTCATATATCTAACATCTGGAGGATTAACAAGATAAGAGCATGACAGTTCCTACAAACTCTTCTTAGATCTGTGAAAAAACTATTCAGATTAGTATGAATTTTCTGGAAGTGTGAAACTATTCAAAGTTCTTGCTTTGTTTTAATCTTCTAGTCCTATTACATAAACACAATAAATCCATCAAAAAATACATAAAGCATTAATCTTTCATAAATCAAATGAGAAAATCATAAAATAACTCAAAAATAACTCAAAATATTGAACATATACATAAAAGTTTTAACTTTTCTGAGTATTCAAAACATATGGTTGACACAAAACAAATTCATAAAGGTTTAACCTTTTCGAGTGAACAAAGCATGAGCTTCACCGTCGTGTTTAATGGTAGTTGTATCAGCCATTCCATCTTTTCCGTCAAAGTTGCAACCACTGCAACACAAACCCAACGCTAAATCACTTTTAAAGATATAGTAACTCAAACCTTAAATCATAATCTTAAAAATAGAGAGACAAATATGAACCTTCAGTAATAATAAATTATCTTTCTTTTATGATCACAATGAACCTCCAAGTGTAAGCTTCAATCTATATCTAAGTTTACTTAAAACAAGCTCACAATGAACTTGCAAAGAAACACTCAACATTATTAGGGAGAACCAAATATAAATTTTGTACATTGTGAATCTCTTTCTCCACACATTCTACAAACAGAGGAATGAAGTATCTAATGCTAAACAAAATAGAAACAAAAACTCACTCTACAAGAAATAAAGAAAAAAACTTACATGGTTGTTCCCATGCCAAACTCCTTCTCCATGCATTCTACAAACAGAGGAATGAAATATCTAATGCTCAATGCAAGATGTGGCTTTGGAAAGAAAATAAAATAAATATATCAGTAAAAGAAATCAAATCCTAATAAAACAATAACAATGATATTAACAAACCAAAGAATATATCTTTCAAATAATCATAAGGAGAATATTATTTGAGTAGATTAAGAAGAGATTAAAAACAAAACCTAACTTACAGATCGATTTTGATTTGCTCATATTTCAAAAGGAACCCTAATTTTTCAAACATCGTGAGTTTGGTGGTGATGACGGTGATGTTTGTAGTGATGTTATAAGGAGACACGCCATGATGGTTGTTTGGTGGTGACGGGGATGGATGCGATGAAGGAGGCGGCGGTAATGGAGAGGCTTGAGTTGAGGTGTGAGTGGGTGGGAATGTTGCTATTAGGGTTACAGAAAGGTTAACTGTGTCTTGGTAGAAGATGTGAAATTATTATATATTAATAGGAGTATAATACAATCGGGCGGGTTCGAGTTCCGATGGGCCCAACAAAACCATCCAAAGAAAATTGAACCTTGTACCTCTACAATCGTTCCCCTACCCCTACGCATAAATTTTTTGGACAAAATTGCCCTCATATAAATAGTATGTAATTCCAAAAAATTAACTTTTTCACCTCATTTTTGTCAGACACGTTTTTGAACAAATTCACCTCTCTCGTTAATTTTGCTACCGGATAACCCAGACACCCTAAATCTGGTTCTTTAAATTGCACTCCGAAAAACCCCAATAAGTGAAATCCGTTTTGTCTTTTTTTTATGTTACACACCGGAAGTAGGTTGAGGGCTACTTCCGGTTCAACAAGAATTAACACCGGATTTAGCTCTTTAGCTATATCTGATTAAGGGTATTTGGAAAATACACACCGGATGTAGCCTCCTTGCTACATCTGGTTGTATTTTGTTTATGTTTTTTTTGTAATTTATATATATATATATATATATATATATATATATATATATTGTTTATTTTTATTTGTATATTTTTTTCTGCTTTTTTTTCCAGTGTCTCAAATCAGATGGCGCGACGGATATATTCATCGGTGATTGCTCGATGGAAGGACAGTTTTGACTCATATGTATCAGCAGGAACTTGAGGCCCTTCAGGCTGCTAATCTTGTTGCGCCTCATATTCCACCGCATCCACCATTCCCTGGAGGACCGTGTGATACCTCACTTTTGGTGAGGTACCAGAATCACGTTGCTCGACATTTGTGGGATGGCGAGGCAAGGCAACCTATAACCTTTCAATAGTGAATAAATGTTATTTTAATTTTTAGTGGATAATGAGATATAATATGTATCTTTTTCAGGAGAGACGACCGAAAAAAGAGCTTAAGGTTGTTGCATATTGCAACAAACTTATAGGATGGGTTCCACATTATCTTCCACCTCAGATTGAGGAATGGATATCTCAGTCTGGTCTATCCTATCTTCAGAGGACCATCTTGTCTAGGATTAATGCGAACCTCATATCTGCATTTGCTGAGAGATGGCATCTTGATGGGGACCATTTTGAGACCTTTGATATAAGATTCGACGCAGAGTTACCAATAGTTGGCAAATCAAATGACTCGAATAGGGGATTTTTTGGGGGCATCAACGGCCCCATGTCGTTGAACCCTCGACTAAAGATACCATTTCGTCAAGAGGAAGAGTACGAAGAGATACTCAAACAACCTTATCAAGAGGTTGAACAAATACCCAAGGTGGCCCAAAGGCATCCCATTGTGATGTTACATCGACATCAAGACGCAAAAGATGTGATAGGGTAGGTCTGTCAAGATGCCATGGCCGGAGAGCCGAACCTTGAAGCTATGGTCGAGAGAATTATGGCTTGAAATAGAGCTAACCCAGGCCTTTGACGACCAACCTATACATCCCCATTACCTAATTATGTGCTACATAATGAACTTCCCAGGGGATGGAAAGTTCCAAAGTTGCCCAAATTTGCTGGTGAGACCGAAGAGTCCACAATCAAACATGTGGCACGGTACCAAACAGAAGTTGGGGACATAACCTATAATGAGGACTTGAAAATGAAATATTTTCCTAGTTCCCTTACGAAAAATGCATTTACTTGGTTCATGGTTCTTCCCCATCACTCCATTCACACATAGACTCAACTAGAAAGATTGTTTCACGAGCAATTTTACATGGGACGGTCCAAGATTAGCCTAAAGGAAATTGCTAGTGTGAAATGAAAGACGAGTGAGTCAGTCGAACAATATTTGAACAGGTTCAGACTTCTAAAATCTAGATACTTTACTCATGTCCCTGAGCATGAGCTAGTCGAAATAGTCGCAGACGGGTTCAACTACTCGATCAGAAAGAAGTTGGATACCCAGTATCTTAGAGATATGGCCTAACTGGCTGATAGAGTTTGACAAGTCGAAAGCTTGAGAGTGGATAAATCTAAGCCTAGTCAATATCAAGAAAGTTGCATATTTAGCATCTGATAAGTTCTCGTCCAATGACGGGGAACTTGTCGACGAAAGTGAGGTTCACATGGCTGAACTTAAGTTAGGCCCTCCTTACAGGTTTAAAGTATTGAAACCATCAAACGAAAAAGACCCTATCGAAACAGGGAGGTCCGACAAATATGTCACAAATACATATACGTTTAATATATCTAAATGTGATGAAATTTTCGATTTGCTAGTAAAAGATGGTCAAATTTTTGTTCCACCTGGTTTAAAAGATCCTTCTTTAAAACAAAAGAAAAAGAGAGGATTTTGCAAATTTCATAATTTCTTTGTCATTAAATGTCTCAATGTGTTATCTTCAGGGATTTGGTGTAAAACTCTTTGAAGGATGACATGCTTCAATTTGGCGAGAAGCCGAAGATGCAGGTCGACACAGACCCTCTGAAGGTTGAAGAAGCATTGTACTCTGAGTTGAATGAATGCATGATGCTGGAAGCTACTGAGGGTTTCCCCAACACACCCCATGTCGAAAACATGGAGTGCATAAAGGTCGACACTACTGAAGGTGATGACAAAAAGATACTCTGAGCTTAATGAATGCATGATGTTGGAAGCTACTGCGGGTTTCCCTAACACACCCCATGTCGAAAACATGGAGTGCATAAAGGTCGACACTACTGAAGGTGATGGCAAGAAGATTGAGACGAAACTGGAGGGCATCTACCCTAGGGTTGGCGAAAGTTTGAATGAATTCCAAGAGAAATTCTAAGTGGGAGGATCAAGGGAAATTATGTTCCCAAGATGAAACGTTGTGTTTAACGAGAAGGTAGCCGAAAAGTATGAAGTTGGAAAAAGGAAACTTTAGCCGCTGAAAGGTCTCGTATTCCAAGGTTCGTGTTTGACCAGAGTGGTAATCCTCGTCAAAATGAAGAATACCAAAGAAAGGTTAAACCAGTCAGGCCCAGGACTTTTGCGCCACCATCCGACACCCCATGTGAGAAGTGGGTGGAACCAGTCAATCAAAAAGGCAACAAAAGGCCAAAGTGGGGGGTGCTGGACTTATAGAAAGATGCTGGGAAGAAAGACGAACCCAGAGGTTACATGGTTTCTCCTAATTACAAAGGGAAAATTCCTATGACCAGGACTCAATGGAGGCGCTACCAAAGAAATAAGAAGGCAAAAAATGTGGCCTTGATATCCCAACTAAGGCAGGTGGAAGTCTCTAGACAAAGGGGGAAACACCCATAAGCAAGATGGGTCGAGATCAGGAAGATTGTGACGAATCAGACTTTGACCTTCAGAACCTCTAAATGGGAAAAAGTTAATATCAAAACAAGTTCATATTACACTCCCGCTTTCAAGAAGGGGAAAGAACCTGAATATACTCCCCAATCTAATGAAGTAGAGCCTACTTATTCACCTTAGTCTGACGAAGAATACATTGTGTCACCAGAAGATGACTTTGATGAAGACATGTATGATGATACCAACGATGATACCTGTAACACGGTGGGAGAACTGACTTTTTGGTCATGTTGCGGATAGCAAGAGTCGCCACCGACTTTTATTTTATCCAAGTGGAAAGGACATAAAAGAACAGGAAAGACCTATTTTAAAAGACTTGAGTTCGGGAGGTAGGTTATATAAAGGGAAGGTGTTAGCACCCTTTATATCCATGGTTATCCATGGGCTCTTAGTTACTTAGCTCACTTAAATTGTTTTTTGGAAAGTGTAGTGTGTGATTAGAAATTTTCTAAGTACTTTGTAATGATCCTTGTATGGATGTATACAAAGCCTTGTTTGAAAATGTTTTGAAAGTGAGGTGTAAAAATTATTTTGAAATGTGAGTAAGCAACTAAGAGGTACCTACCCTAGATTAAGTCTTTCATATTCTCGTATGTTCTTTCAAGAGTAAGACTATCCCTATTATTAAGTGTTCTGGACAGGCCCAATTCCCATAATTGGGCCAAGCAAACCAACTTGGCAGAAGCGCTCGACGTCGAGCAGAATCAAGAATAGTGGTCTCTGTCGACCAAGAGCGTACCGACCAAGACAAAGCCCTCCAATGGCTAGTTTTGACCGTTACCTATTTTTGCGGATTCCTCAATTCGCGCCCAACGATATGGACCAATAATCTTCCATTTAGCCCCTTATATAAACCCTCTCATTTGGGAGGGTCAGGTATTCAATTCTCTGACCTTAATTCTCGTACTTGCTCACTCTTTGCTCGGTTACTTACTTTAGCATCGGAGTGCCTTGCAGGTACACCCCCTTCCTCTCCTCACTGATCGTCTTTCAACAACTCTCGAAGCCAGCCGTATCGGATCTTGATCTCCAGGTACGATCAGGTGGCGCCGTCTGTGGGAAACTGATTTCCCCGTTCTTCTCTCTCAAAGTCTTCAAAGAACCAAAGTTTTTACCAAGATCCATGGCTGCTCGAGACAACCAGGACAACCGATCAAACGACGACATGATCCTCACACAACGTGAGAGCAACATTCATCCCCCTCCGCACGAAGAAACCGTGCAAGATCACCCAGACGGGAAGACAGCATCGCCTTCTCCCGACAGCGATCAACCTCTGGAGAGTCGCCCGGAAACTCTCTTTCCCTCGACTCCTTCAGGGTCTGATTTCGCCGCACTAGCCAAAATCCTAAATCAGACAAACCTGCTGCTCCTCGCCCATGGCGAGAAAATCGCCTGTCTCGAAGATAATTCCCGTCGACCACCGTCTCCCGCGAGACCCCAGAGAAGGCGCAGTCCCTCTCCTACCAAGAGAAAGAGGAAGGGACACGTCGACGAATCAACTAGCAACAAACGTCCTCGTCAATCCTCTCCACGATCTTCTCCTCCAAGAAAATCAAGGAAGAGCAGATCGAGATCTGCATCTCCCCGGCGAACGAAGAAACGCGCTCACAGATCTCCTTCGTTCAACTCAAGCGATGACGAGGGCGCTCGGGGTCCCCACTCGTCAGAAATCATGGCGGCTAAACTTCCAAGAGGTTTAGAGAAACCCCCACCGCTAGGCTCGTACGACGGAACCACAGATCCAGACGAGCATATCGAGAATATCGATGCACTTCTCGATTACCGAGGAGTACGAGGAGCAATCAAATGTCGCCTCTTTCCTACAACGCTGAGGAAAGGAGCGATGATGTGGTATAAAAGCCTTGAGGCTGAATCTATCACCTCCTGGAAACAACTTGGACGCACGTTCTCCAGGCACTTCATCGCCTCAAGGCGCCACCTAAAGACAGAAGCTTCGTTCGAAGCGATCATCCAGGGGAAATACGAACCTTTACGAACTTACATCGAAAGGTTCAATAAAGAGGCAGTCCAAGTGTCCACAACCGACGATATGAAGAAGTATTTGTTGGAACGAGGACTGCGCCCATCAACAGATTTTCACTGGGCAGTCGGCATCGAGACCCCGGCCACCCTCGACGCGTTCTTGCTGAAAACCCAAGCCTATATCTAGTATAAGGAAAAACAGGCAGACAACTCAGTAAGAGACGCTCGATGTCGCGAAGATGCGAAGCCCCACCGAGTCGATGAACCCTCGACATCTCGTCGGGGAGGAGACAAAAGAAAGGACGATCGCTCCCGTGAACCGCGGGAGAATAGGGGACCCGTCGACCGATTCCACAAATATACTCCTCTCCTGGCTTCTAGGGAGAAAATCTTGACCGAGTGTGCCAACTCAGAGTTCAGGCAAGCAGGGGTACGCTTTCCGAAGCAGCAACCCAGCAAACCAGGCACAGACAAAACAAAATATTGCAGATTCCACAAGAGTCATGGCCACAACACAGAAGACTGCATCCATCTCAAGGACGCAATCGAAATTCTTATCAAGGACGGGCACCTTAAGCAACTCACCAAATCCAGAGACACTCCTCGACAAGAAGCGCAAAAGACTCAAAAGGTCGAGGAGGCTGTACCCGTTCCTGCGGATGCGAACATGCAGGTCGCCCAGAGCATCTATCGCCCAGAAGATTTCTTCCTACCCGATCACACCGGGATCCCGAGATACTTTTCCTCCCATAGTCCATTGGAAACATTTCCATCCGCAATGGTCATCTCGGGAGGAGGAGTCAACAAAATCACGGTCAGATCCGTAAAACAGAAATTCGACCAGCTGATTGCAAAGGGCCCCGCGCAAAACGCAGCCCTGGACCCACCAAGAGAGGGCTCGGCACCCCTTGCCTTTTACCGAGAAGAACTCCTGGGAGGAGCGCCCAACGCCAGCATCCCTCTGCTCATCCGGGCGCGTATGGCGAATTTTGATGTGAGAAGAATCCTGGTGGACCATGGCAGTTCCTGCGACATTATGTACTCCCAGCTGTTTTCAACACTCCATTGAACGAGACACACCTGACTCCGTACGTCGGATCAGACTTGCAAGGTTTCAACGGAGCGGTCTCCCGACCGTGGGGCTACGTCGATCTGTTTTTCACCTTCGGAGCAGCAGAGACAGCCAAGACGGTCAGAGTCCAGTTCCTAGTCGTGGACTGCTCGTCGCTATACCAGTGCATCCTGGGACGGCCAACATTGGCCGTGCTAATCGTCGTGCCATCCACCGTCCACCTGAAGATGAAGTACTACACTACTTCGGGCAAGGTTGCCACACTGCACGGGGACGTCGATGCTGCTCGCCGGTGTTTCGAAGCAGTATCTAAAGGTCTTAGCTCAATATCGTACCAACCGAACCCTTCAACATCGAATTCACCAGATGTTCCCAGGGCTTTTCCCCCAGGTAGACTCAATCGACCTGGACTGCAGATTCTCGGACGATAACAACGGCGTCCAAAAGCCAACAGATTCACTATCCCGACCAGTCCCGGACGGAGAGTTTGAGCTGATTCCCCTGGGAGATGACCCAACCCGGTGCGTTAAGATCGGAGCACATATGCCCGACTTGGCAAAATGACAGTTGGAAGCTTGCCTCAAAGGGAACGCAGATCTGTTTGCCTGGAGCGCCGCAAAGATGCCAGGACTCGACCCCGAGACAGCCTGCCATCACCTCTCCATCGACCCAACACAAAAAGCAGTCGCCCAACGCAGGAGGAAGCAGTCGACCGAAAAAACTAAAGCAGCTGAATCTCCTGTTAAAGACCTCCTAGAGGCAAAATTTGTAACCGAGGCCAGGTACACAACCTGGCTCTAAAATGTTGTACTTGTGAAAAAATCTAATGGAAAGTGGAGAATGTGTGTTGATTATAGTAATCTCAATCGGGCATGCCCGAAAGATGCATGCCCTTTACCCAACATTGATAAATTGGTCGAAAATTTGTCCGGCTTCAAACTATTGTCCTTCATGGACGCCTACTCAGGGTATAATCAAATACCCATGGCCGTGTCCGACAAAAAATACACGGCCTTCATGACCAAATCGGGCAATTACTATTATAACGTAATGCCCTTCGGTCTGAAAAATGCAGGCGCGACATATCAGCGCATGATGAATAAGGTATTCCGAGCAGAAATCGGGAATATGCTCGAAGTATATATGGATGACATGATCGTCAAATCTCAACAAGAAACGGACCACGCGTCCCACTTACGAAAAGTGTTTGATCAGGCATGAAAATGCAAAATGCGTTTCAATCCCGAGAAGTGCACATTTGGGGTCCGAGCAGGGAAGTTCCTCGGATTCTACCTGACCGAACGAGGCATCGAATCCAACCCCGACAAATGTCGGGCATTCGCGGAACTCCCGACTCCTACTTCTAAAAAATCCATACAATCACTAAATGGGGTCCTCACCTCCCTCGCTCAGTTCGTAGCAAAATCCGTTCATCACGCTCTCCCCTTTTACAAGCTCCTCCGCAAAGAGGAAACTTTCGAATGGACGGAGGAGTGCGAGCTAGCGTTGTCCCACCTAAAAAGGGCACTAAGTGAACCCCCAGTTTTGTCTAGACCCGAAGAAGGGGAGATACTTTATCTCTATCTTGCCGTTGCAAACGAAGCAGTAAGCGCGGCCCTCGTACGCGACTTATCCGAGGGGCAGAAGCCTGTTTATTTTACGAGCAAAGCACTCCATGGCCCGGAAATTCGGTATCTCCAGGTAGAAAAGGTGGCTTTGGCCCTCCTTCTTGCAGCCAGAAGGCTACGCCATTATTTCCTGGCCCACACCATCATTGTAAGAACCGATCAACCCATAAGACAATTGCTCGGTCAACCAGATATGGCCGGACGAATGCTAAAATGGTCGTTGGAACTATCTGAATTCGACATCAAATTCGAGGGAAGACAAGCTCTCAAAGCTCAAGCATTGGCCGACTTCGTGGCTGAACTTACTTTCACTGAGCAAGAGCCAAAATCTTCCTCCAGGTGGACTATTTTCGTGGATGGGGCATCCGGCCCAGCGGGTAGCGGAGCTGGGGTTATCCTTGAAAATGAGGAAGGGAACATCATCGAAGTATCCTTAACCTTATCTTTCCCCACTTCCAACAACCAGGCGGAGTACGAGGCTTTCCTAGCAGGCATACGGCTCACGACCGACTTGGAAGCAGAAGAAATCACAATCTGCACGGATTCTCAGCTGGTCGCAAGCCAAGTTCAAGGAGACTTTCAAGCCAAAAACGATAACATGGCCGAATACATGGCCCTCGTAAAAGTCGAGCTAAAGCGATTCAGAAGCGTGGAAATCAAACACGTCCCGCGAGAGAACAATACTCGGGCCGACATCCTTTCTAAGTTGGCGAGCACTAAAAGGAAGGGAAACAACAAATCCGTCATACATAAAACGCTTCCCCGACCAAGCATTGGGCAATCATCAATCCACCTAGACGTTAATCTCGTGGGCGACACGAATTGCTGGATGACCCCAGTATTTAACTACCTGACTAAAGGAGAGTTACCGACCGACCCAAAAACGGCCATCACAATACGACGAAGAGCATGCTCATATTCTCTAGTGGGTGGACATATGTATCGTCGAGGATTCTCTACACCCCTCCTCAGGTGCGTAGAAGAAGAGAACATCCAACACGTGCTGAGAGAAGTCCATGAAGGAATTAATGCGCAACATCCAGGCGGACGATCGTTGGCCGGAAAAATTCTTCGAGCAGGATACTATTGGCCCACACTCCAACACGATGCAAAGGAACACGTAAAAAGGTACGACAAGTGCCAACGACATGGGGATGTACACGTGGCACCCTTGTCCGAGCTAAAATCATTATCGTCGCCTTGGCCATTCGCATGGTGGGGGATGGATATCTTAGGACCATTCGTCGTCGGATCCGGCCAAAATAAATACCTAATTGTAGGCGTGTTGCACCCCAAAATTTGCCCTCACAATACAAGACTTTGTGTGCTAAGAAGGTTCACAAGGTTCACAAGTTTCCCTACACTTACAAGACCTTCCATGAGGCTCATGAAGTCTACAAGTCACTTCATGAAGGTTCACAAGGTTCACAAGATTCACAATGCTCTCAAGACCTTCCATGAGGTTCATGAAGTCTACAAGTCACTTTATGAGGTTCACAAGGTTCACAAGGTTCACAATATCTCCCATGAGGTTCACAAGACATTTTATGATGGTTCACAAGGTTCACAAAGTTCACAACTGGTCAAAAGAGTTGACAATTCCCTCAGACAATGCACCTCCTATGCAGTGCATCCAAAACTAGGGTTTTGACTTTAATCAGGCTAAATGAACTTCCAAGGCTTCAAGTGAGCTTCATAACATCTTATATGTGTGTAAGAACCCCCATGACAAGTTTCAAGACTTTTCTCAGAAGTTTGCTCAGTCAGATGATCAGATAAGTCAAAATCAGTCAATGTAGTTAAAAAGTCAAACTGAGGTCAACTGTGGTCAAACCAAAGTCAAACTTCATGATTTTTTGCCAACATCAAGTATATGAAGTAAAATTCATCATTTGATCAAGGGTTGATCATGATTCATCAAGGAGATTCCAGATCATCAAGAATCAGGAGTTTCTAAATTAGGGTTTCCTTAGTAAAAGTCAACTGAACTTTGACCAGCCATAACTTTCACATACATCATCACCAAGTCTCCACTCAAAGCTCATTTTGAAGGAAATTGAATTCTCTACAACTTCGTGTCTCACAATCCAAGCCCAAAAATGCTTCATTTGGAAGGTATGAGCTAAGACATTATAGGTCCTTTTGAAAGTCAACAAAAAGTCAACAACTTCAAAAGGGCATAACTTGAGATTGGTAAATGATATGGACATGAAACCAGTGGGGTTGTTTATAGGACTCTTTAAGCTTTCCAAAATGTCCAAGATCACCCTCATATCATTAAAATTGAAGGATATGTGCCCTTGCAAAGTTGGGAAATTTTGGGTTGGTTTATGATGAAAATGGAGGTCTAAAACCAATTTCTTCCAAATGGGCTTGCCAAATGATGACCCAATCCATACAAAAACTTCATGCACGACCCAAACCATTGAAAATCAGATTTTTATTATTTTTATTTTTATTTATTTTGATTTAATTCATTAAAAATCATTTTAAATAAAAATAAAATATGAAAATAAAAGATTTGATTTGGATCAAGCTTCTAGAAAGTCTTAAATATTGATTTGAATTGAAGAGGAAAGAAATCATGAGGTTTGGCCAAAAATAGCAAGCATTCACACATGAATATTTGATTTTTAAGGCATGATCATTGTGGATCTTTTCATATCAATTTTTCCACACAAGTAATCAATCTTTTTGACCTAATTCACTCTCCTATAAGTACTTAACTCATTGCTATCACAAAGACACGAATTCCACAGCCTCAAAGGTAAGTTTTATACTTCAAAAATTCAAGCCAAAACTCACATTCGGTTTTCAATTTTCAGGACCTTTGAAGGTAAAATAAGAACACAGCAATGTTCCTTGGACCTTATTGAAGCATTATCATCACTCATATGCATCAAAACCATGCTATATTGCTCAACCCGAATCCACTTTGTTCTTGAAAATAATTTTTTCGATTACACTAATTCACTGCATATTAATGAATTTTGTTTGGATAATCTTGTTTGTGATGTTGTGTAGATCGTTTCTGGACAAATAAACCAAAGTTTCATGGCTTGAATCAGAATCGGCCATTGTTAGGGTTTCACCTTTGAAATTAGGGTTTTATGATTTACTGAATTTAAATAAATTTGAAGAACATAGGGATGTTGTATGGACTGTGAGGATCATAAAACACTGGTCAATTTCATGAATTGGTATTGTTTTGTTGGAGTTTCATTTTCGCAGGTTTGAAAGATGGAAGAACTCGCATGAAGATTCGCAGGAAAAAGGGCATGAATTTTCGCAGGAAATTTGGGGAAGACGAATTTGTTTGCGCGCGTTTCAGAAATTCAAATTGTATTTTAAATATTTTATGTTTTGTTGCTGGTTTGTTATCACAAGCACACGCTTGTCCTGGTGGTAAGACGCGCATGCATGTTGTTCATGAACCTGGGTTCGAGTCCTGGTTCTCCAACTTTTGTTTATTTTTTAGTTTATTTACTAGGTATTATATATTATGTATTGTAGTTGATATGTTAACAGATTGGCTCACCTAGCTGGGATGGTTATGCGTGTATGTGCTTGTTCAAGAGGTCCTGGGTTCAATCCTCCCCCAGGCCTTTTTGCTTCTTCATTATTTTTCTAATTTTCCAGACTTAAAGAACAAAACCAAAAGGTGTTCCTCCTTCTTGCATCATCAGCACGCAGCCCAGTTGGCAAGCCTCTCCAATATTCAGGTTAGGGACCTGGGTTCAAATCCCAGGTCCAGTTTTTTTTTTATTTTTAATTTTCTTTTGTATTTCCTATTTTCTATATTATATTGAAATATGTTTATAAATTATAAAATGCAAATATTATATTTTCTAAATTATAAAATATATATGTTTTCTAAGTTCCAAAAATTAATTTTTTTATTATTGTATATTTATTTAAATTATAAAATGTATATATGTACTATTTAATTAATTGAATTGTTATTATAAATTAAATCCTTAAATATTTTTCTAACAAACCCTAAAACCCTAATTTATTTTTCTCTAAACAAATGTTAAAATCTAATTTCATTTTTCTAACTTTATTTTTGTAAATATAATATTTAATATAAAATCTTGTAAATATAATTATCATGTACATATTTATTTAATATAATTAATTTTAGTAAATATAATTATAATCAAATTTTCTTTATATAATATGTAAATATTTTTTTTTTATAATTTTTTTATAATCTAAATTATATATAAATAATTTTTAATTGAACCTATGATATTTTAATTTTGTAATTATAATATGTTTAAAAATAATTTAATAATTTGTATATAAATTAAAATGTTATAATAATTATTTAATTGTTCATTTTTCCTCTTATTTTTAAATAATTGTCTATATTAAAAATCTCATCTTTTGTTTATTATTTTTTTATAGTATTTTTTGCTAATTCCATTTATTTTAATTATTGTTATTATTACTAATCATATTATTACTAATCTATTTTTTTTATTATGCTTATTATTATTATTTCACTAACCTTATTTATTTTTAATTATTATTATTACTAACCCCTATTATAATTATTATTACTTATTTATTTATTTTTACTTATTATTTATATTTTGCTTATTTACTTATTATTTATATTTTGCTTATATATTTATTTTTGCTATTTATTTTTAATTGCTTATTATAATTATTGTAACTGCTCCTGGATGTAAATTTTTGTAAATATTTCAACTATTTAATTTTCATGCTATGGTTAGTAAAATAGGGAGTGTAAACATGTATTATATTTAAAATTAAATTTAGATCATTTTAATTATAAGATAAATTAAATTAGACACTCACACACGTAAGTCGATTTTTTTTAATCGCCATCTCACTTTCTAGGGTTGCCTCTCATTGTTGCCTAATCATAAGGTCAAGTGGGGTGTATAAAGCAAGTCTCTTAAAAAGAAAAGTCATTAAGTCCCTTAAATGGTTGCCTTCATAAAAGATATTGTCCCTTTCGAATAATGATGACAGTCCCTCCTAAATGCTTAATACACCCCACAGTTGCCTTCATAAAACAGATGTCCCTCATATGTCCCTTACATCCAAGGTAATGACTACCTATTCCTTAATAATAGGGATAGTCTTACCATTTAAAGGATAAAGAACAGAAAGACTTAAAACTTTAGGGTAGGTTCCTCATGGTTGCTTGCTCACTTCATTCAAAACTTTTCAAACATTTCACAATTTCAAACAATTTTCAAACACAAGTTTTTTACACATCCGTACATGGATCATTATCAAACTCTTATAAAAATTTTTTCACACACCTCACCTTTTCAAAAAAAAACAATTCAAAGTGAGCTAAGTAACTAAGAGCCCATGGATAACCATGGATGTAAAGGGTGCTAACACCTTCCCTTTACATAACCTACCCCCCGGACCCAAAAATCTTTTAAAATGTCTTTCCTGTTCTTTTATGCCTTTCCTTTGGATAAAATAAAAGTCGGTGGCGACTCTTGCTATCCGCAACATAACTAAAGTCAGTTCTCCCACCGTGTTACAGAACTGGCGACTCTGCTGCGGACTTAAATTTAAGAGGGGTACCCTTAGGAATTAAGATCACTTTAAATTGTTTGCCTTGTTTGCTTTATATTACTTGTTGGGGTGCTCTTATGTGTGATAGATCCTAACCCGGATCTAGTGTACCTTAGGTAAATGGCAATAGACCAAGGAAACTGTACGACGTATATCGATACGGTTGATCTGGTGGCCATAGTTAGTGCGACTTCTTGGTTGGTGCTTATGTTCCTTAAGTCAAGTTGAGGATAATATGAGGCTGCCATATGTTGTCAATGCACTAACTAACTTTTAGAACCCTAGTTATCCCATTTTGGCCTTTAGAAGGTAGTGAGGTAACCGGCTTTGGTGCAGACTGAAGTTGGTTCACGCTCGATACTACGCTCATTGAGATTCTAAACTTGGAGGGTTTTGGTTGGCAAGTAAGTTGCCTTCTGAACAACCACCCTTGTGAAGGATCAATGATATTGAGATCCCTTAGAACCTGGTTACTTTGTAGGACAGGATGAACCAACTAACTTCAGGGGAGGGTACTTACCTTTGAACCTCATGCAAGCCTTTAAACCTAGGGCCATTGTGTGACTTGTTTGTGTGTGCCACATGTTTGTGATTGAGTATAACATCATAGCATCATCATGCATCATAAGCATAGCATTTTCACTAACCATTTCAAGGACCAAAGGATTTATCTTTGTTCTTTGGTTGCAGGTCATGGCTTCTGCTCGTAGAAACACCATCAGGATCAACTTTGTGGGCATACCTGCCAAGCTTAAAGAGTTGGTTTCTCAAGTGTCTGATCATTCCCAGTTCAACAAGAGACATGGTCACCTATTGGATCTAGTCACCTCAGGGTTCAATGAAGACATGATGAGTGTCCTATTTCAGTTCTTTGACCCTAAGCACCACTGTTTTACATTCCCTGACTATCAGCTGGTTCCTACAATGGAGGAGTTCTCTAAACTTCTGGGTATACCTGTTCTTGATCAAAGACCCTTCACAGTGTTGCACCCCAAAATTTGCCCTCACAATACAAGAACTTTGTGTGCTAAGAAGGTTCACAAGGTTCACAAGATTCACAATGTTTATATAACCTTTCATGAGGTTCATGAAGTCTACAAGTTACTTCTTGAAGGTTCACAAGGTTCACAAGTCCCACAATACTTACAAGACCTTTCATGAGGTTCATGAAGTCTACAAGTCACTTTATGAAGGTTCACAAGGTTCACAAGTTTCTCAACATTTACAAGACCTTTCATGAGGTTCATGAAGTCTACAAGTCACTTTATGAAGGTTCACAAGGTTCACAAGTTTCTCAATGTTTATATAACCTTTCATGAGGTTCAAGAAGTCTACAAGTTATTTCTTGAAGGTTCACAAGGTTCACAAGATTCACAATGTTTACATAACCTTTCATGAGGTTCATGAAGTCCATAAGTCACTTCATGAGGTTCACAAGGTTCACAAGCTTCACAATACCTCCCATGAGGTTCACAAGACATTTTATGATGGTTCACAAGGTTCACAAAGTTCACAATTGGTCAAAAGAATTGACAATTCCCTCAAACAATGCACCTCCTAAGCAGTGCATCCAAAACTAGGGTTTTGACTTTAATCAGGCTAAATGGACTTCCAATACCTCAAGTGAGCTTCATAACATCTTATATGTATATAATAACCCCCATGACAAGTTTCAAGACTTTTCTCAAAAGTTTGCTCAGTCAGATGATCAGATAAGTCAAAATCAGTCAATGCAGTTAAAAAGTCAAACTGAGGTCAACTGTGGTCAAACCAAAGTCAAACTTCATGATTTTTTGCCAACATCAAGTATATGAAGTAAAATTCATCATTTGATCAAGGGTTGATCATGATTCATCAAGGAGATTCCAGATCATCAATAATCAGGAGTTTCTAAATTAGGGTTTCCTCAGTAAAAGTCAACTGAACTTTGACCAGTCATAACTTTCACATACGTCATCACCAAGTCTCCACTCAAAGCTCATTTTGAAGTAAATTGAATTCTCTACAACTTTGATCTTTCAAGTTAAGCCCAAAAATGCTTCATTTGGAAGATATGAGCTAAGACATTATAGGTCCTTTTGAAAGTCAACAAAAAGTCAACAACTTCAAAAGGGCATAACTTGAGATTGGTAAATGATATGGACCTGAAACCAATGGGGTTGTTTAGAAGACTCTTCAAGCTTTCCAAAATGTCCAAGAACACCCTCATGCCTTTAAAAATGAGGGAGATGTTTCCTTGCAAAGTTGGGAAATTTTGTGATGGTTTATGGTGAAAATGGAGGTCCAAAAACAATTTTTTCCAAATGGGCTGGCCAAATTATGACCCAACCCATACAACAACATCATGCACGAAATTTCCATGTTATTTTCATAATTTTTATTTTATTTAATTAATTTATTATGATTTTTTATACTTAAAATCATTTTAAATTTAAATAAAATATTAAATATGAAGATTTAATTTTATTATTGATTCTAGAAGGTCATAAAATCAGTATGGAACAAGTTGATACAAGAATTATATGGAATGGCTTAAAATAGAAAGCATTGGTACAAAAATATTGAAATTTTAAAGCTTATCATGATGAATCTTTTTGAATCAAATCTTGCACACAACCAATGAAGTTTTTGACCTAGATTGATTCACATATAAGTACTGATCACAACCCTAACATTCATAGACGATTTTGCAGCCTCATAGTGTAAGTTCAAAACCTCAAAATTCATCAAAAAACTCATATTCGGATTCTTCAATCCAGGGCATTTGAAGGTAAAGTAAGAACATAGAGATGTTCTTTGGACATTGTTGAAGCTAAATCATCACTCATATGCATCCCATGTGCACCATATTGGCCAACCCGAGCTCACTTTAACCTTGAATATAATTTTTTCGATTCCATTGATTGGTTGTTTTTTATTGAAATTTGTTTACATAATCTTGTTTGTGACATTGTATAGATTGTTTCTGGACCAATGGATTGAAGCTTCCTTGCCTAAAACAGATTCGGCCATAGTTAGGGTTTTGACCTTCAAAATGGGGTCCTTTGATTCATTAAACCTAAATGAATTCTAAGAACATAGGAATGTTCTATGAATCACCAGGATCATAAAACTTTAATCAATTTTATGAATCGATGTTGTTTTGCTTGAGTTTCATTTTCGCAGGTTGGAAATGTTGAAGAACTCGCAGGAAAACTTGTAGCTGAAATCGCAGGTAAATTCGAAGGGTACAAGGAAGAAGAAGACCTCCTCCCGCGCGTTTGAGAATTCAAATATTATTGAAAATATTTTATGTATTATTGTTGGTTTGTTTATCACACGCGCGCTTGTGTTTCAGTGGTAAGGCTGGTAGGTATGATGGTTGATGGCATGAGTTCGAATCTGGCTTGTACCACTATTTTTTTTCTATTTTTCAGGATAACAAGGAGATTTAATATATTATGTTGTGTTATCACTATATTACCAGAAGGGCTCTCCCAGCCAGGCGGTCAAGCATGCGTATGTACATTCATAAGGTCCTGGGTTCAACACCACCCCAGGCCTTTTTATTTCTTTTATTTTCCAGGTTTTTGTGACAAAGATCAAAACAACTTAAATCTCCTTCATTGTTGCCTGCGTGTGGGCGGCCCAGTGGTGTGTGTTGTTGGCTGCAAGCATAGGGGACTGGGTTCAAACCCCAGCCCCATCAGGTTTTTGTTCTCTCATGTTTTTTTTTCTTTTTTTTCTTTCTAATTAATTAATATTTCATATTAAAATAAATTAAAATTGTATTAGTTTATTATTATAAAATAGGTATATATTATGTGTTCTAAATTCCTAATATTATTTTCTAAAAAAAATTCTAAACTCTTGTTTTCTCAATTTAAATTTTTATTTGTGTAATTAAATTAGACATATATATTAGTTAAAATAATTTTGTATGTTAAATTAAATCCTAAAAATATTTTCTAGAAAACAAACCCTAATATTCAAAAACCCTAATTTTGTAAAAAACCTAATTTTTATTTTCTAAATTATTTTTACTTTCTAATTCCTTACATAATTATAATATATATCTATTTAGTATAATTTTTGTAAATATAATAATTAGTAGAAATTAAATTTTATAAATGTGATTAATTTTGTGAATATAATATTTAAAATTTATTTTCTCCTTATAATGTGTAAATATTTTTTTTAAAATAATTGTTGATATATATTTAGAAATAATTAAATTTTGTAATGATTAAAATTTATAATTATATTATGTTTAAAAATTTTATATTATAGTAATTATTTAATTATTCATGTTTCTAAATAAATGTTATACATTAAAATTAAATTTTGTGTTTATTATTCTAATCATGTCATTATAATATTTTTTATTTAATTCTATTTACTTTAATTATTGTTACTAACCATACTATTATTTATTATTATCTTATATTTTCTCTAACCTTGTTTATTTTTCTAATTATTATTATTTCACCAAATTTAGTTATTTTATTTTTACTAACCTTATTTTTTAATTATATTTATCACTAACCCCTATTTATTTATTTATTGTTTATTTATTATCCTTGCTTATTTATTTATATTTTGCTAATTATTTATTTTTGCTATTTATTTTAATTTGCTTATTATAATTATTATGTAATTGCTTCTCGGTGTAATTTTGTAAATATTTAACTATTTAATTGTTGCTATGGTTAGTAATTTAGGGAGTGCAAAACATGTATTCTATTTAAAATAAATTTAGATCATTTTAATTATAAGATAAATTTAAATTAAACACTCACACACATAAGTCGATTTTGAATCGCCATCTCACATTCCTAAGGTTATCCCTCAATGTTGCTTACTAATAAGGTCAAGTGGGGTGTTTAAAGCAAGTCCCTAAAAAGAAAAATCATCAAGTCCCTAATGGTTGCCTTTACAAATCAAGTCCCTTCGAATAATGATGATAGTCCCTCCAATATACTTAATACACCCCACAGTTGCCTTCATAAAAACAGATGTCCCTCACATGTCCCTTACATCCAAGGTAATGACTACCTACTCCTTAATAGTAGGGATAGTCTTATCAATTAAAGGATAAAGAACAGAAAGACTTAAACTTTAGGGTAGGTTCCTCTTATGTACTTGCTCACTCCATTTTTTCAAACACTTAACCAATTTCAAACAAATTTTCAAAAACAAGTTTTTACGCATCCGTACATGGATCATTATTAACTATTATGAAAATTTTTCTATTCACACACTACACTTTCAAAAACAATTCAAAAGTGAGTTAAGTAACTAAGAGCCTATGGATAATCATGGATGTAAAGGGTGCTAACACCTTCCCTTTACATAACCTACCCCCCGGACCCAAAAATATCTCTTAAGGTCTTTCCTGTTTTTTTATACCCTTTCCTTTTGGATAAAATAAAAGTCGGTGGCGACTCTTGCTATCCGCAACATAACTTAAAGTCAGTTCTCCCACCGTGTTACAGAACTGGCGACTCTGCTGGGGATAGTAATATAAAAGAGGGGTACCCTTAGGAATTAGATCACTTTAAATTGTTTGTCTTGTTTGCTTTATATTATCTTGTTGGGGTGCTCTTATGTGTGAAAGGTCCTAACCCGGATCTAGTGTACCTTAGGTAAATGGCAATAGACCAAGGAAACTGTACGACGTATATCGATACGGTTGATCTGGTGGCCATAGTTAGTGCGACTTCTTGGTTGGTGCTTATGTTCCTTAAGTCAAGTTGAGGATAATATGAGGCTGCCATATGTTGTCAATGCACTAACTAACTTTTAGAACCCTAGTTAACTCATCTTGGCCTTTAGAAAGTAGTGAGGTAACCGGCTTTGGTACAGACTGAAGTTGGTTGACACTCGATACTACGCTCATTGAGATTCTAAACTTGGAGGGTTTTGGTTGGCAAGTAAGTTGCCTACTGAACAACCACCCTTGTGAAGGATCAATGATATTGAGATCCCTTAGAACCTGGTTACTTTCATAGGACAGGATGAACCAACTAACTTCAGGGGAGGGTACTTACCTTTGAACCTCATGCAAGCCTTTAAACCTAGGGCTATTGTGTGACTTGCTTGTGTGTGCCACATGTTTGTGATTGAGCATAACATCATGACATCATCATGCATCATAAGCATAGCATTTTCCCTAACCATTTCAAGGACCAAGGGATTTATCTTTGTTCTTTGTTGCAGGTCATGGCTTCTGCTCGTAGAAACACCATCAGGATCAACTTTGTGGGCATACCTGCTAAGCTTAAAGAGTTGGTTGCTCAAGTGTCTGATCATTCCCAGTTCATCAAGAGACATGGTCACCTATTGGATCTAGTCACTTCAGGGTTCAATGAAGACATGATGAGTGTTCTGTTTCAGTTCTTTGACCCTAAGCACCATTGCTTTACATTCCCTGATTATCAGCTGGTTCCTACAATGGAAGAGTTCTCTAAGCTTCTAGGTATACCTGTTCTTGATCAAAGACCTTTCACAGGCTTGGAGAAGGAACTTAAACCAGAGGTTATTGCTGCAGCTCTACATCTGAAGAAGTCTGACATTGTTCTAGAAACGAGAAGCGGAGTCAAGGGTATTCTTGCCAAGGTATTAATGGATAAAGCTCAAATGTTCTTGAAGGACATGAGCTATGATGCTTTTGAGGAGATCTTAGCCTTGCTGATATATGGCTTAGTATTGTTCCCCAATCCAGATCAGTTCATAGATGTTCATGCCATCAACATTTTCCTGAGTCACAATCCAGTGCCTACATTGCTTGGAGACATACTACATTCTCTTCACACCCGTACTACAAGGGCAAGAGGAATTTTGATGTGCTGCATACCTTTGCTTTCTAGGTGGTTTATTTCTCACCTTCCTCGCTCAGTAATGAAGAATGAGCAAGGGTTCAGATGGTCCAAGAGGATCATGTCACTTTCTCACTCAGATATCCATTGGTGCTCCAGATCTATGGAGAATGTCACCATCATTGACCATTGTGGGGAGTTTCCTAATGTGCCACTTCTAGGCATAAGAGGAGGCATCACCTACAACCCTTCTCTAGCTTTACGACAGTTTGGCTATGCCCGGAGCGATGGTCCACATGACATGTTGATTCAGGGCATTGTGTTTGATTACGACAATGATCTTCAGGGTTACCGTCAGAGATTCATACGAGCATGGGGAAAAGTAAACAGGATTGACAGCAAGACACTGGAGCCTAAGTACACTATTCCTATGGAGGCTTATCTCAGATGGGTACGATCTCGTGCTCAGACACTCATGATGCCATATCCTGCCGTCCTACCAGTTACCATGGAACCTGTTGCTGAAGGAGACACAGCTTATACCATCCTTCACCCAGACATGCCTACTGATAAGGAAGACTTGCAGAGATCATGGATCCAACTGAAGGAGCAAAGGGATACTTTCAAGGCTCATTACAAAGCAAGCCAAGCAAGAATCCTAGAGCTAACAAAGCAACTTCACGAGGAACGAAACCTCAACTCATACCTCAATACAAAGAGGAAACGTCCATGGGAGACTTAAAACCCCATCTTTTGTACTTATTTCATTTCATTTTTGTAAGCCTAAAAGGCAAAACAAAGTTATTACTAATAAAAGTTTACTTTCGTGTTTGTCTAAGCAAATTTAAATCCTGCGGTCCTTGAAAACATTGCATATGCATTCACATATCATTTCATTGCATCACAGGTTTATAATTGTGCACAGGTTTCTCATCTTCTCGCTGTTTATTTCAGTAATGGCTCTTGAACAATCAGTTAAGGATCTCTAGGCACAAAATGCACAGTTCCAAGAGCTGATCTTGAACCTGTCCAAGGGGCAGGATGAATTGAAGGCACTGCTGGCCAAGAAGACTAAGAAGACTAGAAGGTCTGTCGGGTTGATCAACATGGGAAGAAGGTTCAAAGGTCTTGCCAAGACCAAAGAACCAGCTGAAGACTATGAATCTGAAGAGTCTGAGCAAGAGGTAGGCAGTCTCCACCATACAATGGGGGACTCTGATTCTGAGGCTAATTACTACCATGAGCCTAATGAAGACAAATTCAAGATGCTGGCGGATAGGATGGATGCTATGGAGTTGCAGAAGTCATCTGGGCTAGATTTTGAAGACTTGAGTCTGATATCTGGGGTAGTCATACCCATTGGGTTCAAAATTCCTACATTTGTTGTCTATGATGGGGTCTCGTGTCCCAAACTGCATCTGAGGTCTTATGTTAGAAGAATTCAACCCCACACTGCTGATAAGAAGTTGTGGATCCATTTCTTTCAAGAGAGCTTATCTGGAGCTCAGCTGGAGTGGTATTATCAGTTGGAGAGTGTCAACATCAGAGATTGGAATGATCTTGCTGAAGCTTTCTATAGACAGTACCAATACAATGCTGACTTAGCCCCCACTCGCATGCAGCTTCAGAGCATGTCTATGGGTGCCAAGGAAAGTTTTAAAGAGTATGCTCAGAAGTGGAGAGATTTAGCTGGAAGAGTTCAACCTCCTTTGACAGATAGGGAGCTGGTTGATATGTTCATGTGTACGCTGAATGGTCCGTTCTACAGTCATCTCATTGGAAGCTCATCATCTAGCTTCACTGAGTTGATCATGACAGGAGAGCGAGTGGAAAATGGTATAAAGAATGGTAAAATCCAAGTGGGTACTTCTTCATCAGGTGCTGCAAAGAAGCCTCCCACTGGGAAGAAAGAATCCAATGCTGTTTATGGTCAACCTGATCGTAACAGAAGGCATCAGTCTGTTAGTGCAGTTCATATTTCAAATCCAACTCCTGCAACAACAGAGCAGCCACAGGGCAACCAACAGAGGGCTAGAAGGCAATTCACGAAGATCAACATGTCAATGGCTCAGGCATTGCAACACTTGTTAAAGGCTGAACTTATTACCTTGAAAGAGGCTCCTCAGAATCCCAATGTTACCTCTCCCAGGTACAATCCCAATGCACGATGTGCATACCATTCAAACTGTCAGGGACATGATACTAATAACTGCTGGATCTTGAAGAATAAAATTCAAGATATGATTGATGCTGGAGAAATTGAGTTTGATCCTCCGGGTACCCCCAATGTGATTACTGCTCCAATGCCAAATCACGAGAAGACTGTCAATGCCATTGAGGAAGATCTACATGTCTATTCAGTTATGGAGTTGACCACACCACTGTCTGTTATCAAAAAGAGGTTAGTACAAGCTGGGATCTTTCCAGGTTGTCGTGAAGATTGTTTGTATTGTACCTATAAGCCGGATAGTTGCTTCATATTGAGAGATGGAATTCAACGTCTCATGGATAAGTATACTATAGTGTTTGAGAGGACTCCGCCGTCTGTAGAAAGTATGGTGGATCATCTGACTCAAGGTAGGAAGATTGAAGAGGTTGACATGGTTGACAAAGTACCAGTGAGAATCACTTCAAAGGGTCCCATTAAAATCACTCATCAGGGTCCAATCAAAATTACTGCTGAAGGTCCTGTGAAAGTTGTTGCTGAAGCCAGAGTATCTCCCGTGGTCATTACTACTCCTGGTCCTATCCCATATACGTCTGACAAAGCTGTGCCTTGGCACTATGGGTCTGATGTTTACATCCATGGTGTTAAGCAAGAGCCTGTAGCTGATGTGCCTGTTGATGTTGACAATATTGCTGGATCTAGTAAGGTCACACGTAGTGGAAGAGTCTTCTCACCTCCAGTTACTTCCAAGAATACAGCTGCTCCTGCTGCTACTTCCACCACTGATGCTCGGGGCAAGGGTCCTGTTATTGAACCTGTATCTACTGATGCGCCAGCTACTGACGATCTTGCCAAGCAGATGGAGGAAGTATTGAAAATCATTCGCAAGAGTGATTATGACATTGTTGATGAGTTGGGGCATACTCCCTCAAAAATTTCTATATTGTCCTTGTTGTTATGTTCTGAAGCTCATGCAAAAGCTTTGATCAAGTTTCTGAAGACTGCTCACGTACCCAGTGCAATTTCTGTTGACCAATTTGAGAACTGTGTTGCCCATCTAACCTATGACAATGGGTTAGGATTTTCTGATGCCGATTTGACCCCTGCCAAGAGAGATCATAATAGGGCCTTGCACGTTTCAATTGAATGCAGGGGCACTACCTTGTCACATGTGCTGATAGACAATGGTTCCTCTTTGAATGTGTTTCCTAAGGAAGTCCTGAACAAGTTAAGTCCTGAAGATGCTGTGCTGAAGCCCAGTAATATTGTGGTAAAGGCTTTTGATGGTTCTAGAAGAGTAGTACATGGGGAAATTGATCTTCCAATCAAAGTTGGCTCCCAGGTGTTTACTGCTACATTTTTTGTGATGGATATTCGTCCTTCGTACTCTTGTCTGCTTGGTCGTCCCTGGATCCATGGGGCAGGTGCTGTAACCTCTACATTACACCAAAAGTTGAGATATCCGGTGGATGGAAAGGTTGTTACTGTCTATGGAGAAGAAGAATACTTTGTCAGCCATGTGAACACTTTCAAGTATCTGGAAATGGAAGGTGAATACATTGAGACTCCGTGTCAGACATTTGAAGTGGTTCCTTGGGTTGTTAATGATTATGTAGCTCCTCTTGTTGCAAAGAAAGTTCCCGTGGTCACCATAAAACCTCCAACAATGGCAATGGCCTCCCTCAATGATGCTAGAGCTGTGGTGGATGAAGGTGGTTGTACTATTTGGGGTCAGCTCCCTGATATCCCATACAAGTCTGACAAGTTTGGTTTGGGTTTCACTGCAGAGTCCCAGAAAGTTGTTCGTCGTGCTTGTGCTGCTCGTATCACTAATCAAGGGGTTGTGAAGAATCAGATCAATGCTGTGGGAGATCAAGATGAAGACTACAACTTGGATGCGTGGATTTTTCCTACTGTGGGTGCTGGACTCAATAATTGGAAAGCTGAAGATGTTATCCCTATCTCCTTTAGTCAGGAGTAAATACTATTACTGTGTTGTTATATTTTAAATTTGTAATTTCTTGAACAATAAAACTTTCAAGCCATGTGCCTTACCCGGGGCACAATGGTGTGCTTGTTACGGGCTGTCATTTCATTTGCATACTTCATTCAATAAAATCAGTGGACGTTTCGTTTTCGTAAATATTGTGTTCCTTGTCTTTCTTTTCTTTTATTTTTGTTTTATCAGCTATGTGTTCTTACACACACCCACATCACTAAAATGCAGATCCTCATCCACTCTGGATCCTGTTGATAACAGTTCTACTATTGCCAATTATAATTTCGAGAATCCGATCTATCAAACTGAAGACGGAAATGAGGACGATTGTGAAGTACCTGTAGAGCTTGCTAGGTTGTTACAACAAGAAGAGAAAACTATACAGCCACATGAAGAGCCAGTCGAAGTTGTGAATCTGGGAACTGAAGAAAACAGAAAAGAGGTCAAGATAGGGGCTGATTTAGAGGACAGTGTCAAGAGCAGATTGATTCAAATGTTACGTGACTATGTGGAGATCTTTGCTTGGTCCTATGAAGATATGCCAGGGTTGGATACAGACATTGTGGTTCACCGTTTGCCAGTGAAAGAAGATTGTCGTCCAAAGAAGCAGAAGGTTCGTCGTATGCGTCCTGAAATGTCAAAAAAGATCAAGGCAGAGGTAATGAAACAGTTCAATGCAGGGTTCTTAGCGGTGACTTCTTATCCTCAGTGGGTTGCAAATGTGGTACCAGTTCCTAAGAAAGATGGTAAGGTACGTATGTGTGTGGACTACAGAGATTTGAACAAGGCTAGTCCTAAAGATGACTTTCCACTTCCTCATATTGATATTCTGGTAGACAACACTGCTCGGCACAAGGTATTCTCTTTTATGGATGGTTTCTCTGGTTACAATCAGATTAAGATGGCACCCGAAGATATGGAGAAGACAACATTTGTTACACAGTGGGGCACCTTTTGCTATAAGGTAATGCCATTTGGTTTGAAGAATGCAGGGGCAACATATCAGCGTGCTATGGTGGCTTTGTTTCATGATATGATTCATCATGAGATAGAGGTATATGTGGATGATATGATAGCCAGGTCTCAGAATGAAGAACAACATCTTGATCATTTGCATAAATTGTTTGAGAGGTTGAAGAAATACAAGTTGAGATTGAATCCAAACAAGTGTACTTTTGGAGTTAGATCTGGTAAACTCCTGGGTTTCATTGTCAGTGGAAAAGGTATTGAAGTAGATCCAGCAAAAGTAAAAGCTATACGAGAAATGCCAGCTCCCCGTACTGAGAAGGAGGTTAGAGGTTTCTTGGGACGATTGAATTACATTGCAAGATTTATTTCCCAATTAACTGCCATCTGTGAGACAATCTTCAAGTTGTAAAAGAAAGATCAGGTGATGGAATGGAATGATGAGTGTCAGACTGCCTTTGATGAAATCAAGAGATATCTGTTAGAACCTCCAATTTTGATGCCACCAGTTGATGGAAGACCCTTGATTATGTACTTAACAGTGTTAGACAACTCAATGGGGTGTGTGTTGGGGTAACATGACGAGTCTGGTCGAAAAGAGCAGGCAATATACTACCTTAGCAAAAAGTTTACCGACTGTGAAACAAGATACTCACTGCTCGAGAAAACTTGCTGCGCTTTGGCATGGGCTGCTCGCCGACTAAGACAGTATATGTTGACTCATACTACCTTATTGATTTCAAAGATGGACCCAATCAAGTACATATTTGAGAAACCTGCTCTCTCCGGAAGAATTGCAAGATGGCAAATGATCTTGACAGAATATGACATACAGTATACTACTCAGAAGGCCATCAAGGGAAGTGTTGTTGCTGATCATTTGGCTCATCAAGCAGTAGATGATTACCAGTCAATGAATTTTGAGTTCCCTGATGAAGACATTATGATTATTACCAAAGAACCTGGACAATATGACGGACCTGAACAAGGATCCCGATGGACTATGGTTTTTGATGGTGCCTCTAATGCACTTGGTAATGGTGTTGGTGTTGTGATTAGTTCCCCTGAAGGTTGTCATACCCCGATTACTGCCAGACTTTGTTTCCATTGTACCAATAACATGGCTGAGTATGAGGCATGTATCCTGGGTATTAAAGCTGCTATTGACATGAAGATTCAGTTCCTTGATGTGTATGGAGATTCAGCCCTGGTAGTAAGTCAGATTAAAGGAGATTGGGATACCAAGCATGATAACCTCATTCCTTACAGAGAGCATGTGTTGTCTTTGATCCCACATTTCAAAGAGATTACCTTTGGACATATTCCACGAAGAGAGAATCAGTTGGCAGATGCATTGGCCACCATGGCATCTATGTTTGAGATCAGTTGGGATGATGAAGCTCCCAAGATTACTATTGATAGATTTGAAAAGCCTGCATACTGCAATGAGGTTGACACAGAAGGGGCAGAGGAGAAGCCTTGGTTCTATGAAGTAAAAAGATATCTTGAAGCTCAGGAGTTCCCTGAAGGGGCATCTGTCAAAGATAGGAAGTTTCTGAGAAGGTTTTCTGCTAAGTTCTTTTTGAGTAATGGCATTCTGTATAAACGTAGTCATGATTCAACTTTGCTTCGTTGTGTGGATAAGAAGGAAGCAACTGAGATTATGGAAGATATGCATGATGGGATCTTTGGCACTCATTCTAGTGGTCATACTATGGCAAAGAAGATATTGAGAGCAGGTTACTATTGGTCTACCATGGAAGCTGACTGCTATCAACACTCCAGAACATGTCACAAATGTCAAATCTATGCTGATAAAGTCCATGTACCTCCATCACCCTTGAATGTGTTGACTGCTCCTTGGCCCTTTGCCATGTGGGGCATTGATATGATTGGTGAGATCAAGCCTACTGCTTCTAATGGGCATCGTTTCATCCTGGTTGCTATTGATTATTTCACGAAGTGGGTGGAGGCAGCTTCATTTGCATCTGTTACTAAGAATGTTGTGGCACGGTTCATTAAGAATAATCTCATATGTAGGTATGGCATCCCTGAAAGGATTATCACTGACAATGGCTCTAATCTGAACAACACTATGATTACTGATCTTTGCACGCAGTTCAAGATTAAGCATCATAACTCTTCTCCGTATCGTCCGAAGATGAATGGGGCAGTTGAAGCTGCTAATAAGAACATTAAGAAGATTGTACAGAAGATGACTGTTACTTACAAGGATTGGCATGAGATGTTACCATTTGCTCTTCATGGTTATCGTACTACAATACGTACTTCAACAGGGGCAACCCCGTTCTCCTTAGTTTATGGTATGGAAGCAGTTCTGCCCATTGAAGTTCAGATTCCCTCCTTAAGAATTATGAAGGATGCAGGCCTGGATGAAGATGAGTGGATTCAGACTCGACTTGACCAGATAAATTTGATTGATGAGAAAAGGCTAGCAGTAGTTTGTCATGGCCAGATGTACCAGAAACGGATGATCAAAGCTTTTAACAAGAAGGTTAAGCCAAAGGTATATCAGGCTGGTGACTTGGTAATCAAGCGTATCATATTACCACAGGGTGATCCTAGGGGAAAGTGGACTCCAACATATGAAGGACCATTTGTAGTCAAGACAGTGTTCTCAGGAGGTGCCATGATCCTTACTACTATGGATGGTGAAGACTTCCCACAGCCTGTAAACGCAGACATAGTTAAAAAATACTACGCATAAAAAGAGACCCGCTAGGTTGACAGGCCTAGGCAAAAATAAGGGCATCCCGGCAAACCAAAAGGGTTTGGGCAAAAATTAGGGATATATATATAAAAAAGATGTACACCCGGCAAGTCGAAAACCTGAAAGGGCGGCTTGGGCAAAAAAGGGTATCCCGGTGGATTGAAAACCTGAAAGGGCAATCCAGGCAAAAGTTAGGGATTAAAGCGTATGACTATGTCTCGTTTGGATCACCCATGAAACTGCAACCAGTTGTACTACTTACTCAAGCTCGAACAGATAAAGCTCAATCCAATCGTTTTCGTCTCAACAGCAGAAGATGAGATACTTGAAGATAATGGCAATAGTAGAATTGAAACTCAATAGGATTATTTCCCACATAGCTGATTCTCTTTGTTTTGTAAAAAAAAACTTTATGACAAAATCCTCTTACTAGGGTTTATGTCTCCTTGTACAAACTTACCCGTGTATGGGTCACTTTTTGATATAAATAAATTCCATCTTTTGAATCCAGATTTACTTTTACCCTATTTACATAAGCGAAACGTCCATTGATTGTGTTTGAATGTATATATGCTTTTGAATATGATTAATGTTTACCAAAAATGCATGAATGCTTAATATGATTGATGTTTACCAGAAATGCATGAAAATGCAGTAATAGTATTTACTAAGGACGAACGAGGGGAGGATTTCAACGAAGCTTCACCGGTTCCTCTTTACAAGAAAACTACAAAACCCGCAGTAGGACGAATCCATCTTCATAAAGTCTCATCTCTCCTGGAATTTATATCCATCTCTTTTATCCTCATACGGATATATGAGAAATTACTTTCCAATAAGGGTACGACGAACGAAGACGGGAAGTTATATCTGCCCTACCATCAAACGAAGACGAAGGTTATATATACCTTACTATCCCCAGCATACGGGAGGTGATATATACCTTATTATCCCCAGCAGACGGGAGGTTATATATACCTTGCTATCCCCAGCATATGGAAGGTTATGTATAATATATTCTTCAAACAACGAATCGGGATTTACTTTCCCTGGCCAGCAGTTGTTATACCAAGACATCCAGACGCTTCCGGCAGTATCATATCATACATACATCATTTACATCATACCATAACATACATATACATGAGTGCATAATACATTACTTAGGTGCATCATGTTATACATGCATACATAATGCATAAACTAATATTATCATACAGAATGCTATTTTGTTTTTAGGTTAATTATCCAACAAACAAACTTATGATCATCAGGACTGCTCTATCCTCCTGAAAGCTTATAATCTCATCAGGACTGCTCAATCCTCCTGAAGACATGCTGTTACATCAGGATTACTCCAGTCTCCTGAAAGCATATCATATTATTACCTCAGGATTGCTCCATCCTCCTGACATCTTTTTATACATCAGGATTGCTTCATCCTCCTGAAATCATATCATTACCTCAAGATTGCTTCATCCTCTTGACAGCTATCATCATTACTTTTGGACTGCTTCATCCTCCAAGACATTTTCAGAGGAACTAATCCTGACGTTCTTTTGATCATTAGGAGCAAATCCTGACGCTCTTTTGGCCACTTGTTCAAGACATCTTATTCAGAAGAACAAA
The DNA here is from genome assembly GCA_963966055.1 of Lathyrus aphaca. NCBI lineage: Eukaryota > Viridiplantae > Streptophyta > Magnoliopsida > Fabales > Fabaceae > Lathyrus > Lathyrus aphaca. The sequence goes on from OZ014525.1 coordinate 148,953,652, forward strand.
TCCTGACGTTCTTTTGATCCTTAAGAACAAATCCTGACGTTCTTTTGGTCTGTTCCCTAATCCAAAATATTTCCAGAAGAAATAATCATCACAAGATTTATTTCTACGGGTCCATCCAACAATTCAAATCATGTTGCATAAATGATTCAGAGACAACCTATACAAAGACTTAGTACTGATATCCAGTATCAACATAAAGGCATCATCATATTCTGACACCTTAGATGGCATCTCTAAGCCCATCCCCAGCTCTTCTAAGTGGCATCTTTAAGCCCACTCAATCATATTCAACTAGCCATGCACTGGTGAGTGCAAATTTTTGGGCTTTTGTGTTCAATCCCCTTCAACCTTCCAGGTCACGACTGGCAAATATACCAATCTAACCCCTCAGGTTTCAGAAAATTGAACAGGGGCAACTGTTGCACCCCAAAATTTGCCCTCACAATACAAGAACTTTGTGTGCTAAGAAGGTTCACAAGGTTCACAAGATTCACAATGTTTATATAACCTTTCATGAGGTTCATGAAGTCTACAAGTTACTTCTTGAAGGTTCACAAGGTTCACAAGTCCCACAATACTTACAAGACCTTTCATGAGGTTCATGAAGTCTACAAGTCACTTTATGAAGGTTCACAAGGTTCACAAGTTTCTCAACATTTACAAGACCTTTCATGAGGTTCATGAAGTCTACAAGTCACTTTATGAAGGTTCACAAGGTTCACAAGTTTCTCAATGTTTATATAACCTTTCATGAGGTTCAAGAAGTCTACAAGTTATTTCTTGAAGGTTCACAAGGTTCACAAGATTCACAATGTTTACATAACCTTTCATGAGGTTCATGAAGTCCATAAGTCACTTCATGAGGTTCACAAGGTTCACAAGCTTCACAATACCTCCCATGAGGTTCACAAGACATTTTATGATGGTTCACAAGGTTCACAAAGTTCACAATTGGTCAAAAGAATTGACAATTCCCTCAAACAATGCACCTCCTAAGCAGTGCATCCAAAACTAGGGTTTTGACTTTAATCAGGCTAAATGGACTTCCAATACCTCAAGTGAGCTTCATAACATCTTATATGTATATAATAACCCCCATGACAAGTTTCAAGACTTTTCTCAAAAGTTTGCTCAGTCAGATGATCAGATAAGTCAAAATCAATCAATGCAGTTAAAAAGTCAAACTGAGGTCAACTGTGGTCAAACCAAAGTCAAACTTCATGATTTTTTGCCAACATCAAGTATATGAAGTAAAATTCATCATTTGATCAAGGGTTGATCATGATTCATCAAGGAGATTCCAGATCATCAATAATCAGGAGTTTCTAAATTAGGGTTTCCTTAGTAAAAGTCAACTGAACTTTGACCAGCCATAACTTTCACATACTTCATCACCAAGTCTCCACTCAAAGCTCATTTTGAAGGAAATTGAATTCTCTACAACTTTGATCTTTCAAGTTAAGCCCAAAAATGCTTCATTTGGAAGATATGAGCTAAGACATTATAGGTCCTTTTGAAAGTCAACAAAAAGTCAACAACTTCAAAAGGGCATAACTTGAGATTGGTAAATGATATGGACCTGAAACCAATGGGGTTGTTTAGAAGACTCTTCAAGCTTTCCAAAATGTCCAAGAACACCCTCATGCCTTTAAAAATGAGGGAGATGTTTCCTTGCAAAGTTGGGAAATTTTGTGATGGTTTATGGTGAAAATGGAGGTCCAAAAACAATTTTTTCCAAATGGGCTGGCCAAATTATGACCCAACCCATACAACAACATCATGCACGAAATTTCCATGTTATTTTCATAATTTTTATTTTATTTAATTAATTTATTATGATTTTTTATACTTAAAATCATTTTAAATTTAAATAAAATATTAAATATGAAGATTTAATTTTATTATTGATTCTAGAAGGTCATAAAATCAGTATGGAACAAGTTGATACAAGAATTATATGGAATGGCTTAAAATAGAAAGCATTGGTACAAAAATATTGAAATTTTAAAGCTTATCATGATGAATCTTTTTGAATCAAATCTTGCACACAACCAATGAAGTTTTTGACCTAGATTGATTCACATATAAGTACTGATCACAACCCTAACATTCATAGACGATTTTGCAGCCTCATAGTGTAAGTTCAAAACCTCAAAATTCATCAAAAAACTCATATTCGGATTCTTCAATCCAGGGCATTTGAAGGTAAAGTAAGAACATAGAGATGTTCTTTGGACATTGTTGAAGCTAAATCATCACTCATATGCATCCCATGTGCACCATATTGGCCAACCCGAGCTCACTTTAACCTTGAATATAATTTTTTCGATTCCATTGATTGGTTGTTTTTTATTGAAATTTGTTTACATAATCTTGTTTGTGACATTGTATAGATTGTTTCTGGACCAATGGATTGAAGCTTCCTTGCCTAAAACAGATTCGGCCATAGTTAGGGTTTTGACCTTCAAAATGGGGTCCTTTGATTCATTAAACCTAAATGAATTCTAAGAACATAGGAATGTTCTATGAATCACCAGGATCATAAAACTTTAATCAATTTTATGAATCGATGCTGTTTTGCTTGAGTTTCATTTTCGCAGGTTGGAAATGTTGAAGAACTCGCAGGAAAACTTGTAGCTGAAATCGCAGGTAAATTCGAAGGGTACAAGGAAGAAGAAGACCTCCTCCCGCGCGTTTGAGAATTCAAATATTATTGAAAATATTTTATGTATTATTGTTGGTTTGTTTATCACACGCGCGCTTGTGTTTCAGTGGTAAGGCTGGTAGGTATGATGGTTGATGGCATGAGTTCGAATCTGGCTTGTACCACTATTTTTTTTTCTATTTTTCAGGATAACAAGGAGATTTAATATATTATGTTGTGTTATCACTATATTACCAGAAGGGCTCTCCCAGCCAGGCGGTCAAGCATGCGTATGTACATTCATAAGGTCCTGGGTTCAACACCACCCCAGGCCTTTTTATTTCTTTTATTTTCCAGGTTTTTGTGACAAAGATCAAAACAACTTAAATCTCCTTCATTGTTGCCTGCGTGTGGGCGGCCCAGTGGTGTGTGTTGTTGGCTGCAAGCATAGGGGACTGGGTTCAAACCCCAGCCCCATCAGGTTTTTGTTCTCTCATGTTTTTTTTCTCTTTATTTTCTTTCTAATTAATTAATATTTCATATTAAAATAAATTAAAATTGTATTAGTTTATTATTATAAAATAGGTATATATTATGTGTTCTAAATTCCTAATATTATTTTCTAAAAAAAATTCTAAACTCTTGTTTTCTCAATTTAAATTTTTATTTGTGTAATTAAATTAGACATATATATTAGTTAAAATAATTTTGTATGTTAAATTAAATCCTAAAAATATTTTCTAGAAAACAAACCCTAATATTCAAAAACCCTAATTTTGTAAAAAACCTAATTTTTATTTTCTAAATTATTTTTACTTTCTAATTCCTTACATAATTATAATATATATCTATTTAGTATAATTTTTGTAAATATAATAATTAGTAGAAATTAAATTTTATAAATGTGATTAACTTTGTGAATATAATATTTAAAATTTATTTTCTCCTTATAATGTGTAAATATTTTTTTTAAAATAATTGTTGATATATATTTAGAAATAATTAAATTTTGTAATGATTAAAATTTATAATTATATTATGTTTAAAAATTTTATATTATAGTAATTATTTAATTATTCATGTTTCTAAATAAATGTTATACATTAAAATTAAATTTTGTGTTTATTATTCTAATCATGTCATTATAATATTTTTTATTTAATTCTATTTACTTTAATTATTGTTACTAACCATACTATTATTTATTATTATCTTATATTTTCTCTAACCTTGTTTATTTTTCTAATTATTATTATTTCACCAAATTTAGTTATTTTATTTTTACTAACCTTATTTTTTAATTATATTTATCACTAACCCCTATTTATTTATTTATTGTTTATTTATTATCCTTGCTTATTTATTTATATTTTGCTAATTATTTATTTTTGCTATTTATTTTAATTTGCTTATTATAATTATTATGTAATTGCTTCTCGGTGTAATTTTGTAAATATTTAACTATTTAATTGTTGCTATGGTTAGTAATTTAGGGAGTGCAAAACATGTATTCTATTTAAAATAAATTTAGATCATTTTAATTATAAGATAAATTTAAATTAAACACTCACACACATAAGTCGATTTTGAATCGCCATCTCACATTCCTAAGGTTATCCCTCAATGTTGCTTACTAATAAGGTCAAGTGGGGTGTTTAAAGCAAGTCCCTAAAAAGAAAAATCATCAAGTCCCTAATGGTTGCCTTTACAAATCAAGTCCCTTCGAATAATGATGATAGTCCCTCCAATATACTTAATACACCCCACAGTTGCCTTCATAAAAACAGATGTCCCTCACATGTCCCTTACATCCAAGGTAATGACTACCTACTCCTTAATAGTAGGGATAGTCTTATCAATTAAAGGATAAAGAACAGAAAGACTTAAACTTTAGGGTAGGTTCCTCTTATGTACTTGCTCACTCCATTTTTTCAAACACTTAACCAATTTCAAACAAATTTTCAAAAACAAGTTTTTACGCATCCGTACATGGATCATTATTAACTATTATGAAAATTTTTCTATTCACACACTACACTTTCAAAAACAATTCAAAAGTGAGTTAAGTAACTAAGAGCCTATGGATAATCATGGATGTAAAGGGTGCTAACACCTTCCCTTTACATAACCTACCCCCCGGACCCAAAAATATCTCTTAAGGTCTTTCCTGTTCTTTTATACCCTTTCCTTTTGGATAAAATAAAAGTCGGTGGCGACTCTTGCTATCCGCAACATAACTTAAAGTCAGTTCTCCCACCGTGTTACACACAGGCTTGGAGAAGGAACTTAAACCAGAGGTTATTGCTGCAGCTCTACATCTGAAGAAGTCTGACATTGTTCTAGAAACGAGAAGTGGAGTCAAGGGTATTCTTGCTAAAGTGTTGATAGAGAAGGCTCAAATGTTCTTGAAGGCTATGAGTCATGATGCTTTTGAGGAGATCTTAGCATTGCTGATATATGGCTTAGTATTGTTCCCCAATCCAGATCAGTTCATAGACGTTCATGCCATCAATATATTCCTGAGTCACAATCCAGTGCCTACATTGCTTGGAGACATCCTGCATTCTCTTCACACCCGTACTACAAGGGAAAGAGGAACTTTGATGTGTTGCATACCTTTGCTTTCTAGGTGGTTTATTTCTCACCTTCCTCATTCAGTAATGAAGAATGAGCAAGGGTTCAGATGGTCCAAGAGGATCATGTCACTTTCTCACTCAGATATCCATTGGTGCTCCAGATCTATGGAGAATGTCACCATCATCGACCGTTGTGGTGAGTTCCCTAATGTGCCACTTCTAGGCATAAGAGGAGGCATCACCTACAACCCCTCTTTAGCTTTACGACAGTTTGGTTACGCTCGGAGTGATGGCCCACATGACATGTTGATTCAGGGCATTGTGTTTGATTACGACAACGATCTTCAGGGTTACCGTCAGAGATTCATACGAGCATGGGGAAAAGTAAACAGGGTTGACAGCAAGACACTGGAGCCTAAGTACACTATTCCTATGGAAGCTTATCTCAGATGGGTACGATCTCGTGCTCAGACTCTCATGATGCCATATCCTGCCGTCCTACCAGTTACCATGGAACCTGTTGCTGAAGGAGACACAGCTTATACCATCCTTCACCCAGACATGCCTACTGATATGGAAGACTTGCAGAGATCCTGGATCCAACTGAAGGAGCAAAGGGATACTTTCGAGGCTCATTACAAAGCAAGCCACGAAAGAATCCTAGAACTAACAAAGCAACTTCATGAAGAACGGAACCTCAACTCATACCTCAACACAAAGAGGAAACGTCCATGGGAGACTTAAAACCCCATCTTTTGTACTTATTTCATTTCATTTTTTGTAAGCCTAAAAGGCAAAACAAAGTTATTACTAATAAAAGTTTACCTTCTTGTTTGTTTAAGCAAATTTAAATCCTGCGGTCCTTGAAAACATTGCATATGCATTCACATATCATTTCATTGCATCACAGGTTTATAATTGTGCACAGGTTTCTCATCTTCTCGCTGTTTATTTCAGCAATGGCACTTGAACAATCAGTTAAGGATCTCCAGGCACAAAATGCACAGTTCCAAGAGCTGATCTTGAACCTGTCCAAGGGGCAGGATGAATTGAAGGCACTGCTGGCCAAGAAGACTAAGAAGACTAGAAGGTCAGCCGGTTTGATCAACATGGGAAGAAGGTTCAAAGGTCTTGCCAAGACCAAAGAACCAGCTGAAGACTATGAATCTGAGGAATCTGAAAAAGAGGGAGGCAGTCTCCACAACACTATGGGGGACTCTGATTCTGAGGCTAATTACTACCATGAGCCTAACGAAGACAAATTCAAGATGCTGGTGGATAGGATGGATGCCATGGAGTTGCAGAAATCATCTGGGCTGGATTTTGAAGATTTGAGTCTGATATCTGGGGTAGTCATACCCATTGGTTTCAAGGTTCCTACATTTGTTGTTTATGATGGTGTCTCTTGTCCCAAGCTGCATCTGAGGTCTTATGTCAGAAGAATTCAACCCCACACTGCTGATAAGAAATTGTGGATCCATTTTTTTCAAGAGAGCTTATCTGGAGCTCAGCTGGAGTGGTATTATCAGTTGGAGAGCGTCAACATCAGAGACTGGAATGATCTTGCTGAAGCTTTCTATAAGCAGTATCAATAAAATGTTGACTTAGCCCCCACTCGCATGCAGCTTCAGAGCATGTCTATGGGTGCCAAAGAAAGTTTTAAAGAGTATGCTCAGAAGTGGAGAGACTTAGCTGGAAGAGTTCAACCCCCTTTAACTGACAGGGAGCTGGTTGATATGTTCATGTGCACGCTGAATGGCCCGTTTTACAGTCATCTCATTGGGAGCTCATCATCTGGCTTCACTGAGTTGATAATGACAGGAGAGCGAGTAGAAAATGGTATAAAAGATGGTAAGATCCAAGTGGGTACTTCTTCATCAGGTGCTGCAAAGAAGCCTCCCACTGGGAAGAAAGAATCCAATGCTGTTTATGGTCAACCTGATCGTAACAGAAGGCATCAGTCTGTTAGTGCAGTTCATATTTCAAATCCAACTCCTGCAACAACAGAGCAGCCACAGGGCAACCAACAGAGGGCTAGAAGACAGTTCACGAAGATCAACATGTCAATGGCACAGGCGTTGCAACACTTGTTGAAGGCTGAACTTATTACTTTGAAAGAGGCTCCTCAGAATCCTAATGTTACCTCTCCCAGGTACAATCCCAATGCACGGTGTGCATACCATTCAAATTGTCAGGGACATGATACTAATAATTGCTGGGTCTTGAAGAACAAAATTCAAGATATGATTGATGCTGGAGAGATTGAGTTTGATCCTCCGGGTACTCCAAATGTGATTACTGCTCCAATGCCAAATCACGAGAAGACTGTCAATGCCATTGAGGAAGATCTGCATATCTATTCAGTTGCGGAGTTGACTACACCATTGTCTGTTATCAAGAAGAAGTTAGTACAGGCTGGGTTCTTTACAGGTTGTCGTGAAGATTGTTTGTACTGTACCTATAAGCCAGATAGTTGCTGGAGGTTGAGAGATGGAATTCAGCGTCTCATGGATAAGTATACTATAGTGTTTGAAAGGAGACCGTCTTCTGTGGAGAGTATGGTAGAGCATATTACTCAAGGTAGGAAGGTTGAAGAGGTTGACATGGTTGACAGAGTTCCAGTAAGAATCACTTCAAAGGGACCCATTAAAATCACTCATCAGGGTCCAATCAAGATTACTGCTGAAGGTCCTGTGAAAGTTGTTGCTGAAGCCAGAGTAGCTCCTGTGGTTATTACTACTCCTGGTCCTATCCCGTATACGTCTGACAAAGCTGTGCCTTGGCACTATGGATCTGATGTTTACATTCATGGTGTTAAGCAAGAACCCTTAGCCGATGTGCCTGTTGATGTTGACAATATTGCTGGATCTAGTAAGATCACACGTAGTGGAAGAGTCTTCTCACCTCCAGTTACTTCCAAGAATGCAGCTACTCCTGCTGCTACCTCCACCACTGATGTTAGGGGCAAAGGCCCTGTTATTGAACCAGTATCTACTGATGTGCCGGCTGCCGATGATCTCTCGAAGCAGATGGAAGAAGTATTGAAAATCATTCGCAAGAGTGATTATGACATTGTTGATCAGTTGGGGCATACTCCCTCTAGGATTTCTATACTGTCCTTGTTGTTATGTTCTGAAGCTCATGCAAAAGCTTTGATCAAGTTTCTGAAGACTGCTCATGTACCCAGTGCAATTTCTGTGGATCAGTTTGAGAACTGTGTTGCTCACCTGACCTATGACAATGGGTTAGGATTTTCTGATGCTGATTTGACCCCTGCCAAGAGGGATCATAACAGGGCCTTGCATATCTCAATTGAATGCAGGGGCACTACCCTGTCGCATGTACTGATAGACAATGGTTCCTTTCTGAATGTGTTGCCCAAGGAAGTCCTGAATAAGCTGAGCCCTGAAGATGCTGTGCTGAAGCCCAGTAACATTGTGGTGAAGGCTTTTGATGGTTCTAGAAGAGTAGTACATGGGGAAATTGATCTTCCAATCAAAGTTGTCTCTCAGGTTTTTACTGCTACATTTTATGTGATGGATATTCGTCCTTCGTACTCTTGTCTGCTTGGTCGTCCCTGGATCCATGGGGCAGGTGCTGTAACCTCCACATTACATCAGAAGTTGAGATATCCGGTAGAAGGAAGGGTTGTTACTGTCTATGGAGAGGAAGAATACTTTGTCAGCCATGTGAACACTTTCAAGTATCTGGAAATGGAAGGTGAATACATTGAGACTCTGTGTCAGACATTTGAAGTGGTTCCCTGGGTTGTTAATGATTATGTAGCTCCTCCTGTTGCGAAGAAAGTTCCTGTGGTCACCAGAAAACCTCCAACAATGGCAATGGCTTCCCTCAATGATGCTAGAGCTATGGTGGATGAAGGTGGTTGTACTATTTGGGGTCAGCTTCCTGATATTCCATACAAGTCTGACAAGTTTGGTTTGGGTTTCACTGCAGAGTCCCAGAAGGCTGTTCGCCGTGCTCGTGCTGTTCGTATCACCAATCAAGGGGTTATGAAGAACCAGATCAATGCTGTGGGAGATCAAGATGAAGACTACAACTTGGATGCTTGGATTTTTCCTACTGTGGGTGCTGGGCTCAATAATTGGAAAGCTGAAGATGTTATCCCTATCTCCTTTAGTCAGGAGTAAATACTATCACTGTGTTTTTTTTTTAAGTTTGTAATTTCTGAACAATTAAAACTCTCAAGCCTTGTGCCTTACCCGGGGCACAATGGTGTACTTGTTACGGGCTGTCATTTCATTTGCATACTTCATTCAATAAAATCAGTGGACGTTTCGTTTTCGTAAATATTGTGTTCCCTGTCTTTCTTTTCTTTTATTTTTGCTTTATCAGCTATGTGTTCTTACACACACCCACATCACTAAAATGCAGATCCTCATCCACTCTGGATCCTGTTGATAACAGTTCTACTATTGCCAATTATAATTTCGAGAATCCGATCTATCAAACTGAAGACGGAAATGAGGACGCTTGTGAAGTACCTGTAGAGCTTGCTAGGTTGTTACAACAAGAAGAGAAAGCTATACAGCCACATGAAGAGCCAGTCAAAGTTGTGAATCTGGGAACTGAAGAAAACAGGAAAGAGGTCAAGATAGGGGCTGATTTAGAGGACAGTGTCAAAAGCAGGCTGATTCAGATGTTACGTGACTATGTGGAGATCTTTGCTTGGTCTTATGAAGATATGCCAGGGTTGGATACAAACATTGTGGTTCACCGTTTACCAGTAAAAGAAGATTGTCGTCCAAAGAAGCAGAAGGTTCGTCGTATGCGTCCTGAGATGTCAGAAAAGATCAAAGCAGAGGTAATGAAACAGTTTGATGCAGGGTTCTTAGCAGTAACTTCTTATCCTCAGTGGGTTGCAAATGTGGTACCAGTTCCTAAGAAAGATGGTAAGGTACGTATGTGTGTAGACTACAGAGATTTGAACAAGGCTAGCCCCAAAGATGACTTTCCGCTTCCTCATATTGATGTTCTGGTAGACAACACTGCTCAGCATAAGGTATTCTCTTTTATGGATGGTTTCTCTGGTTACAATCAAATCAAGATGGCTCCTGAAGATATGGAGAAGACAACATTTGTTACACAGTGGGGCACCTTTTGCTATAAGGTAATGCCATTTGGTTTGAAGAATGCAGGGGCAACATATCAGCGTTCTATGGTGGCTTTGTTTCATGATATGATTCATCATGAGATAGAGGTATATGTGGATGATATGATAGCCAGGTCCCAGAATGAAGAACAACATCTTGATCATCTGCACAAGTTGTTTGAGAGGTTAAAGAAATACAAGTTGAGATTAAATCCAAACAAATGTACTTTGGGAGTTAGATCTGGTAAGCTCCTGGGTTTTATTGTCAGTGGAAAAGGTATAGAAGTGGATCCTGCAAAAGTGAAAGCTATATGAGAGATGCCAGCTCCCCGTACTAAGAAGGAGGTTAGAGGTTTCTTGGGACGATTAAACTACATTGCAAGATTTATTTCCCAATTAACTGCCATCTGTGAGCCAATTTTCAAGTTGTTGAATAAAGATCAGGTGTTGGAATGGAATGATGAGTGCCAGACTGCCTTTGATGAAATCAAGAGATATCTGCTAGAACCTCCAATTTTGATGCCACCAGTTGATGGAAGACCCTTGATTATGTACTTAACAGTGTTAGACAACTCAATGGGGTGTGTATTGGGGCAACATGACGAGTCTGGTCGAAAAGAGCAGGCAATATACTACCTTAGCAAAAAGTTTACCGACTGTGAAACAAGATACTCACTGCTCGAGAAAACTTGCTGCGCTTTGGCATGGGCTGCTCGCCGACTAAGACAATATATGTTGACCCATACTACCTTATTGATTTCAAAGATGGATCCAATCAAGTACATATTTGAGAAACCTGCTCTCTCCGGAAGAATTGCAAGATGGCAAATGATCTTGACAGAATATGATATACATTATACTACTCAGAAGGCCATCAAGGGAAGTGTTGTTGCTGATCATTTGGATCATCAAGCAGTGGATGATTATCAGTCAATGAATTTTGAGTTCCCTGATGAAGACATTATGATTATTACCAAAGAACCTGGACAATATGACGGACCTGAACAAGGATCCCGATGGACTATGGTTTTTGATGGTGCATCTAATGCACTAGGTAATGGTGTTGGTGTTGTGATTAGTTCCCCTGAAGGTTGTCATACCCCGATTACTGCCAGACTTTGTTTCTATTGTACCAATAACATGGCTGAGTATGAGGCATGTATCATGGGTATTAAAGCTGCCATTGATATGAAGATTCAGTTCCTTGATGGGTATGGAGATTCAGCCCTGGTAATTAGTCAGATCAAAGGAGATTGGGATACCAAGCATGATAATCTCATTCCTTACAGAGAGCATGTGTTGTCTTTGATCCCACATTTCAAAGAGATTACCTTTGAACATATTCCACGAAGAGAGAATCAGTTGGCAGATGCTTTGGCCACCATGGCATCCATGTTTGAGATCAGTTGGGATGATGAAGCTCCCAAGATTACTATTGATAGATTTGAAAAGCCTGCATACTGCAATGAGATTGATACAGAAGGGGCAGAGGAGAAGCCTTGGTTCTATGAAGTAAAAAGATATCTTGAGGCTCAGGAGTTCCCTGAAGGGGCATCTGTCAAAGATAGGAAGTTTCTAAGAAGGTTTTCTGCTAAGTTCTTTCTGAGTAATGGCATTTTATACAAGCGCAATCATGATTCAACTTTGCTTCGTTGTGTGGATAAGAAGGAAGCAACTGAGATTATGGAGGATATGCATGATGGGATCTTTGGCACTCATTCTAGTGGTCATACTATGGCAAAGAAGATATTGAGAGCAGGTTACTATTGGTCTACCATGGAAGCTGATTGCTATCAACACTCCAGAACATGTCACAAATGTCAAATCTATGCTGATAAAGTCCATGTACCTCCATCACCATTGAATGTGTTGACTGCTCCTTGGCCCTTTGCCATGTGGGGCATTGATATGATTGGTGAAATCAAACCTACTGCTTCTAATGGGCATCGTTTCATCCTGGTTGCTTTTGATTACTTCACGAAGTGGGTGGAGGCAGCTTCATTTGCATCTGTTACTAAGAATGTTGTGGCTCGGTTCATTAAGAATAATCTCATATGTAGGTACGACATCCCTGAAAGGATTATCACTGACAATGGTTCTAATCTGAACAACACTATGATTACTGATCTCTGCATGCAGTTCAAGATTAAGCATCACAACTCTTCTCCGTATCGTCCGAAGATGAATGGGGCAGTTGAAGCTGCTAATAAGAACATTAAGAAGATTGTACAGAAGATGACTGTTACTTATAAGGATTGGCATGAGATGTTACCATTTGCTCTTCATGGTTATCGTACCACAATACGTACTTCAACAGGGGCAACCCCATTATCCTTGGTCTATGGTATGGAAGCAGTTTTGCCCATTGAAGTTCTGATTCCCTCCTTAAGAATTATGAAGGATGCAGGCCTGGATGAAGATGAGTGGATTCAGACCCGACTTGACCAGATAAATTTGGTTGATGAGAAGAGGTTAGCAGCAGTTTGTCATGGCCAGATGTACCAGAAACGAATGATCAAAGCTTTTAACAAGAAAGTTAAGCCAAAGGTATATCAGGCTGGTGACTTGGTAATCAAGCGTATCATATTGCCACAGGGTGATCCTAGGGGCAAGTGGACTCCGAAATATGAAGGACCATTTGTAGTCAAGACAGTGTTCTCAGGAGGTGCCATGATACTCACTACAATGGATGGTGAAGACTTTCCACAGCCTGTAAACGCAGACATAGTTAAAAAATACTACGCATGAAAAGAGACCCGCTAGGTTGACTGGCCTAGGCAAAAATAAGGGCATCCCGGCGAACCAAAAGGGTTCGGGCAAAAATTAGGGATATATATAAAAAGATGTACACCCGGCAAGTCGAAAACCTGAAAAGGCGGCTTGGGCAAAAAAGGGTATCCCGGTGGATTGAAAACCTGAAAGGGCAATCCAGGCAAAAGTTAGGGATTGAAGCGTATGACTATGTCTCGTTTGGATCACCCATGAAACTGCAACCAGTTGTACTACTTACTCAAGCTCGAACAGATAAAGCTCAATCCAATCGTTTTCGTCTCAACAGCAGAAGATGAGATACTTGAAGATAATGGCAATAGTAGAATTGAAACTCAATAGGATTATTTCCCACATAGCTGATTTTCTTTGTTTTGTAAAATTTTATGGCAAAATCCTCTTACTAGGGTTTATGTCTCCTTGTACAAACTTACCCGTGTATGGGTCACTTTTTGATATAAATAAATTCCATCTTTTGAATCCAGATTTACTTTTACCCTATTTTACATAAGCGAAACGTCCATTGGTTATGTTTGAATGTATGTATGCTTTTGAATATGATTGATGTTTACCAGAAATGCATGTATGCTTAATATGATTGATGTTTACCAGAAATGCATGAAAATGCAGTAATAGTATTTACTAAGGACGAACGAGGGAAGGATTTCAACGAAGCTTCGCCGGTTCATCTCTACAAAACAGCTACAAACCCTCAGTAGGACGAATCCATCTTCATAAAGTCACATCTCCCCTGGAATTTATATCCATCTCTTTTATCCTCATACGGATATTCGGGAATTTACTTTCCAATAAGGGTACGACGAACGAAGACGGGAGGTTATATCTGCCCTACTATCAAACGAAGACGGGAGGTTATGTATACCTTGCTATCCCCAGTAGACAAGAGGTTATATATACCTTGATATCCCCAGCATACGGAAGGTTATGTATAATATACTATCAAGCAAGACGGGGACGAGTTCCTCATATTCTTCAGCAACGAATCGGGATTTATTTTCCCTGGCCAGCAGTTGTTATACGAAGATATCCAGACGCTTCCGGCAGTATCATATCATACATACATCATACCATAACATACATATACATAGATGCATAATACATTGCTCAAGTGCATCATATCATACATGCATGCATAATGCGTAAACTAATATTATTATACAAAATGCTACCTTGTTTTCAGGTTGATTATCCAGCAAACAGGCTTATGATTATCAGGACTGATTTATCCTCCTAAAAACTTATCATCTCTCAAGACTGCTTCATCCTCTTGAGAACATATCATTACTACAGGACTGCTTTATCCTCCTGACAACTTATTATTACCTCAGGACTGCTTTATCCTCCTGACAGCTTCTTGGACATCAGGACTGCTTCATCCTCCTGAAAATTTATTATCTCTCAAGACCGCTTCATCCTCTTGAAAGCATATTACTACCTCAGGATTGCTCCATCCTCCTGACAACTTATTATTACCTCGGGATTGCTTTATCCTCCTGACAGCTCCTTATACCTCAGGATTGCTTTATCCTCCTGAAATCATATTACTACCTCAGGACTGCTTCATCCTCCTGACAGCTTATTATTACATCAGGATTGATTTATCCTCCTGAAATCACATTATTTCATCAGGATTGCTTTATCCTCCTGAAATCACATTATTACCTCAGGGCCGCTTTATCCTCCTGACAACTATCATCATTATCTCAGGATTGCTTCATCCTCCTGAAAGCATATTATCAACCTCTCAAGACTGCTTCATCCTCTTGAAAACATATCACTACATCAGGACTGCTCCATCCTCCTGACAGCTATCATCATTACTTCAGGACTGCTTTATCCTCCTGAAAGCTATCATTATACCTTCATACTTTGGACTGCTTTATCCTCCAAGAAATGTATCTAAGAATTTTTCTCCAAGTGGAATCTTTAAGCCCACTCAATCATATTCAACTAGCCATCTGTATCACTCTATGCACTGGTGAGTGCAAATTTTTGGGCTTTTGTGTTCAATCCCCTTCAACCTTCCAGGTCACGACTGGCAAATATACCAATCTAACCCCTCAGGTTTCAGAAAATTGAACAGGGGCAGCTGTTGCACCCCAAAATTTGCCCTCACAATACAAGACTTTGTGTGCTAAGAAGGTTCACAAGGTTCACAAGTTTCCCTACACTTACAAGACCTTCCATGAGGCTCATGAAGTCTACAAGTCACTTCATGAAGGTTCACAAGGTTCACAAGATTCACAATGCTTTCAAGACCTTCCATGAGGTTCATGAAGTCTACAAGTCACTTTATGAGGTTCACAAGGTTCACAAGGTTCACAATACCTCCCATGAGGTTCACAAGAAATTTTATGATGGTTCACAAGGTTCACAAAGTTCACAACTGGTCAAAAGAGTTGACAATTCCCTCAGACAATGCACCTCCTATGCAGTGCATCCAAAACTAGGGTTTTGACTTTAATCAGGCTAAATGAACTTACAAGGATTCAAGTGAGCTTCATAACATCTTATATGTGTGTAAGAACCCCCATGACAAGTTTCAAGACTTTTCTCAGAAGTTTGCTCAGTCAGATGATCAGATAAGTCAAAATCAGTCAATGCAGTTAAAAAGTCAAACTGAGGTCAACTGTGGTCAAACCAAAGTCAAACTTCATGATTTTTTGCCAACATCAATTATATGAAGTAAAATTCATCATTTGATCAAGGGTTGATCATGATTCATCAAGGAGATTCCAGATCATCAAGAATCAGGAGTTTCTAAATTAGGGTTTCCTCAGTAAAAGTCAACTGAACTTTGACCAGCCATAACTTTCACATACTTCATCACCAAGTCTCCACTCAAAGCTCATTTTGAAGGAAATTGAATTCTCTACAACTTTGTGTCTCACAAGCCAATCCCAAAAATGCTTCATTTGGAAGGTATGAGCTAAGACATTATAGGTCCTTTTGAAAGTCAACAAAAAGTCAACAACTTCAAAAGGGCATAACTTGAGATTGGTAAATGATATGGACATGAAACCAGTGGGGTTGTTTAGAGGACTCTTTAATCTCTCCAAAATGTCCAAGATCACCCTCATAGCATTAAAATTGAAGGATATGTGCCCTTGCAAAGTTGGGAAATTTTGGGTTGGTTTATGATGAAAATGGAGGTCTAAAACCAATTTCTTCCAAATGGGCTTGCCAAATGATGACCCAATCCATACAACAACTTCATGCACGACCCAAACCATTGAAAATAAGATTTTTATTATTTTTATTTTTATTTATTTTGATTTAATTCATTAAAAATCATTTTAAATAAAAATAAAATATGAAAATAAAAGATTTGATTTGGACCAAGCTTCTAGAAAGTCTTAAATATTGATTTGAATTGAAGAGGAAAGAAATCATGAGGTTTGGCCAAAAATAGCAAGCATTCACACATGAATATTTGATTTTTAAGGCATGATCATTGTGGATCTTTTCATATCAATTTTTCCACACAAGTAATCAATCTTTTTGACCTAATTCACTCTCCTATAAGTACTTAACTCATTGCTATCACAAAGACACGAATTCCACAGCCTCAAAGGTAAGTTTTATACTTCAAAAATTCAAGCCAAAATTCACATTCGGTTTTCAATTTTCAGGACCTTTGAAGGTAAAATAAGAACACAGCAATGTTCCTTGGACCTTATTGAAGCATTATCATCACTCATATGCATCAAAACCATGCTATATTGCTCAACCCGAATCCACTTTGTTCTTGAAAATAATTTTTTCGATTACACTAATTCACTGCATATTAATGAATTTTGTTTGCATAATCTTGTTTGTGATTTTGTGTAGATCGTTTCTGGACAAATAAACCAAAGTTTCATGGCTTGAATCAGAATCGGCCATTGTTAGGGTTTCACCTTTGAAATTAGGGTTTTATGATTTACTGAATTTAAATAAATTTGAAGAACATAGGGATGTTGTATGGACTGTGAGGATCATAAAACACTGGTCAATTTCATGAATTGGTACTGTTTTGTTGGAGTTTCATTTTCGCAGGTTTGAAAGATGGAAGAACTCGCATGAAGATTCGCAGGAAAAAGGGCATGAATTTTCGCAGGAAATTTGGGGAAGACGAAGCTGTTTGCGCGCGTTTCAGAAATTCAAATTGTATTTTAAATATTTTATGTTTTGTTGCTGGTTTGTTATCACAAGCACACGCTTGTCCTGGTGGTAAGACGCGCATGCATGTTGTTCATGAACCTGGGTTCGAGTCCTGGTTCTCCAACTTTTGTTTATTTTTTAGTTTATTTACTAGGTATTATATATTATGTATTGTAGTTGATATGTTAACAGATTGGCTCACCTAGCTGGGATGGTTATGCGTGTATGTGCTTGTTCAAGAGGTCCTGGGTTCAATCCTCCCCCAGGCCTTTTTGCTTCTTCATTATTTTTCTAATTTTCCAGACTTAAAGAACAAAACCAAAAGGTGTTCCTCCTTCTTGCATCATCAGCACGCAGCCCAGTTGGCAAGCCTCTCGAATATTCAGGTTAGGGACCTGGGTTCAAATCCCAGGTCCAGTTTTTTTTTATTTTTAATTTTCTTTTGTATTTCCTATTTTCTATATTATATTGAAATATGTTTATAAATTATAAAATGCACATATTATATTTTCTAAATTATAAAATATATATGTTTTCTAAGTTCCAAAAATTAATTTTTTTATTATTGTATATTTATTTAAATTATAAAATGTATATATGTACTATTTAATTAATTGAATTGTTATTATAAATTAAATCCTTAAATATTTTTCTAACAAACCCTAAAACCCTAATTTATTTTTCTATAAACAAATGTTAAAATCTAATTTCATTTTTCTAACTTTATTTTTGTAAATATAATATTTAATATAAAATCTTGTAAATATAATTATCATGTACATATTTATTTAATATAATTAATTTTAGTAAATATAATTATAATCAAATTTTCTTTATATAATATGTAAATATTTTTTTTTTATAATTTGTTTATAATCTAAATTATATATAAATAATTTTTAATTGAACCTATGATATTTTAATTTTGTAATTATAATATGTTTAAAAATAATTTAATAATTTGTATATAAATTAAAATGTTATAATAATTATTTAATTGTTCATATTTCCTCTTATTTTTAAATAATTGTCTATATTAAAAATCTCATCTTTTGTTTATTATTTTTTTATAATATTTTTTGCTAATTCCATTTATTTTAATTATTGTTATTATTACTAATCATATTATTACTAATCTATTTTTTTTATTATGCTTATTATTATTATTTCACTAACCTTATTTATTTTTAATTATTATTATTACTAACCCCTATTATAATTATTATTACTTATTTATTTATTTTTACTTATTATTTATATTTTGCTTATTTACTTATTATTTATATTTTGCTTATATATTTATTTTTGCTATTTATTTTTAATTGCTTATTATAATTATTGTAACTGCTCCTGGATGTAAATTTTTGTAAATATTTCAACTATTTAATTTTCATGCTATGGTTAGTAAAATAGGGAGTGTAAACATGTATTATATTTAAAATTAAATTTAGATCATTTTAATTATAAGATAAATTAAATTAGACACTCACACACGTAAGTCGATTTTTTTTAATCGCCATCTCACTTTCTAGGGTTGCCTCTCATTGTTGCCTAATCATAAGGTCAAGTGGGGTGTATAAAGCAAGTCCCTTAAAAAGAAAAGTCATTAAGTCCCTTAAATGGTTGCCTTCATAAAAGATATTGTCCCTTTCGAATAATGATGACAGTCCCTCCTAAATGCTTAATACACCCCACAGTTGCCTTCATAAAACAGATGTCCCTCATATGTCCCTTACATCCAAGGTAATGACTACCTATTCCTTAATAATAGGGATAGTCTTACCATTTAAAGGATAAAGAACAGAAAGACTTAAAACTTTAGGGTAGGTTCCTCATGGTTGCTTGCTCACTTCATTCAAAACTTTTCAAACATTTCACAATTTCAAACAATTTTCAAACACAAGTTTTTTACGCATCCGTACATGGATCATTATCAAACTCTTATGAAAATTTTTTCACACACCTCACCTTTTAAAAAAAACAATTCAAAGTGAGCTAAGTAACTAAGAGCCCATGGATAACCATGGATGTAAAGGGTGCTAACACCTTCCCTTTACATAACCTACCCCCCGGACCCAAAAATCTTTTAAAAGGTCTTTCCTGTTCTTTTATGCCTTTCCTTTGGATAAAATAAAAGTCGGTGGCGACTCTTGCTATCCGCAACATAACTAAAGTCAGTTCTCCCACCGTGTTACAAGGCGTCGACTATTTCACCAAGTGGATAGAAGCTGAGGCCTTGGCCAAAATCACTGCACTCAACATACTACGTTTCTTTAAAAGGAACATCCTCGCCAGGTTCGGAGTACCGCTCGCCATTGTGACCGACAACGACACTCAGTTTACAGATAAACACTTCAAAGAATTTGTTGCATCAATAGGAACGAAATAGCATTTCGCTTCGGTGGAGCACCCCCAAACTAACGGGCAAGCAGAGGTCGCGAATAGGGTAATCTTAAGAGGCTTGAAACGAAGACTGGACGAACATAAGAAGCACTGGGTCGAGGAGCTACATAGCGTGCTATGGGCATATAGGACCACCCCCCACTCAACAACCGGGGAGTCCCCGTTCCGATTGGCGTATGGAACCGAGGCAGTGATCCCTATAGAAATGCACGTCTTATCTAGACACACAGAATCCCCCATGGACCAGGACACCAACTCCGAGGATTTGAGGGATGAGCTTGACCAGGTCGAGGAAATTCGATCAGAAGCTGCTCTTCGAGAGACCGCTCTCAAACAAAAAATAGCCGCTCGGTACGATTCTAAAGTCATAAGACGAACGTTCGAGGTAGGCAGTCTTGTTCTCAGAAGAAATCACAGGGACCCCCGCGAGGGAAAGTTTACACCCAATTGGGAGGGCCCGTATCGCGTCCGAGCAAAAACCGAAAATGGAGCCTATTATTTAGAAAATTTACACGGGGAAGATCTTGCTCGGCCGTGGAACGCCGAGAAGCTCAAGCAATATTACAGCTAACTCACAAAGTCACCCTGCTCAACTCTCAAGCGAGGAGCAATAGGACTGACTAAAAACTGCGTGCCTAGGTACAAGCACGACAACCCAAAAATAACATAATCATCAGGATCTCCTCTCAAGGGAAGGAGAAACCTATCGCACGGACGGATACTCAAACGAGTCCGACGTTGCCTAAGTACCACGACCAGGCAGAACCCCAGCTCGCGATGGGACGTTCAACTCACGGAGCTCGGGCCATTACCTTGGCCCGGGCACCGGCCAGGAGCAAAGACTCCAGAATCTAACTGGTCCCTCCAAACCAATGGATCACGAACACACCTCGTATACATTCAATCATATCCAATTAAGTGCAAAAACGCGCGACAAACACTTAGCATTTGAAATATAAACAGTCCTCCGACGGATGAGCAATTGAACAATGAATATAATGAAACAAACGAGCATTAATAAACATCAAATTGTGAACACAAAAATGCGACCTCGAATGGCCGACTTGTTCATAATTAATTACAAAGGGGACTATGCCCCAAAACTAAGAAACATAAATTACAAGGCACGCAGGCCGGAAACTAATTACCCTCTCCCTCCAGGCGCCCTTCTTCTTGACGAGCCTCATCCTGGTCCGGCTGCGCTTCGGGCTGATCGGGCGGAACAATCGACCCTGGCTGAGAATCATCCACTACCAGGTCCGAAGGAACCACAATCTGGCCGTCCTCAACCTTGTATAGGTAGCTAATCCGACCAACGTCCAAGGCCAAGTCAGGATAAAGAGCCCTTATCTGATCCACCGCATTCTGGAAACTGAGCTCAGTTGATGAGTTCAGATCTTCCATGTCTTGGTCGATCCGAGCAAGGAACTGAGCCCTCGTTACCATACTCTTGGTTTCAGCATCCTCATCCTCCTTCGGGCAGAAAGCATCCTTCAGATTTTTGTTCTGCTCCAAAACCCTCTTCTTATCGACCTCCAGTTTGGCAATAATGTTTCCCCGCTCGGTCAACTCCTTGGCCGTGGCACTGGCTTCTTCAGTGGCCGCTTTCAGCTTCTCCTCAGCGGTAGCCAGTTTCTCCTTCAGCCTCCCCATCTCCCTCTCCTGCCCAGTATTTCCTTCGGCCGCCAGCCAGGCCATTGTCAAGACCCGCATGACGGCACTTGCGTTCTGGGCTAAAGACAACCGTCGGGCAGGACGGTCCATGCCTTCCAGGAACAAGGAGTCCGCACGGTCCACCTCCATGCTCGTCCCTTCAAAAAAGTTGCGCTTCACGAAGCACGGCGGCAGCACATGCTTCGGCTTCGGAGGAGCGTTGGCCGTTAGGTCCATAGTCGCTGCGGACTTGTGCTTCTTCATTAGAGAGCCAGTGGAGGCGCTCGGAGAGCCCTGGACCAAGGGGCCCGATCCAGAGCCATTTGTCTCGGTCTGCTTGGTCTGCACAACCCTCGATCTCTTCTTCTGCTGCTGACACAAGCGTTCTTGTATTTTGTCAAGCGGGTTCGACAGGGAGCCTGAAAAAGAAAAAGAAAATTATATTAATCATGGACGATGATCACACTAAAATTCACCGTGTTTCTGACTCCGATTTCGCATGCATTCTTAGATTTTATTGTTGTTTTGTTTTGTTATTACTTTGTTTTCTTATGTTTTCAGGTTTTTATAATAATCGGAGCTTGAATCGAGAAAAGGAGCGAAAAAGGAGTGAAAACGGATGTAAACCTAGAAATTCAGCATTTTGCACTTACGGCACCCACCGTGGCGGGCGCCATGGGGTTAGCCATGACGTGGCCACGTCTCAAGACCACTCCTCAACCTCCAAGACCCACGATCCCCACTCTCCAATCCCCTGTAGGGACCATGGCGGGCGCCATGACCTTGTGGCGGGCGCCACAAGGCAAAAATCAATAACCTCCACTTTTTAGTGGAGGGGCATCCCAGTCTTTTCATGCTTTCAGTTTTCCTATAAATAGGACCTTAGATTTTCGTTTTTCTTCATCCAGAATTAGATTTCTCTAGGCATATATCAGTTATAAAGCAGTTACCATTCCACATGGGGGTGTTTCTGCAATCGAGTGATCGAGTCTGTAATCTGTCTGTGTGATCGAGTTTTGGAGCACTCTGGAGGAAGTTAATCCTGCCGCCATTTTAATTCAAGTTCGTATTTTACTTTATTTATTTCTGCATTGCTTTACTTTTATTTATTTCTCGCACTTTACTTTCGTTTATTATCCGCACTCGCACTTTACTTTCGTTTATTATCCGCACTCGCACTTTACTTTCGTTTATTATCCGCTCTCGCACTTTACTTTGTTTATTATCCGCACTCGCACTTTACTTTGTTTATTATCCGCACTCGCACTTTACTTTGTTTATTATCCGCACTCGCTTTAAATTCATTTACTTTCCGCACTCACACTAAATTACTTTTATGAAAAATTATAAAAAGAATCTTTACTTTATCATGTCTAACTAATTCCATAAAGGTTAGAATGTAAGGATCGTAATTGAACCAGTAATCCGTATAATTGTTCGTGGAAACACTTAAGGGCTATTTTATCTTTCAATTCAATTCAATTGTTTTTAACTATTTCAAAAACAGCCAAAAGCGCTTTGTCTAGTTTATTAGGAGTTTTTAGATTAAAAAGAAAAGAGATTTTAAAACGATTTTCGGACGCGTTATGAAGTTTAGAGTCTGGTTCATAAGAACCTCTTTTTGCTAAGAAGTCCAGGTTAAAATACTTTTCAACTTAGTTAAGATACTATATTTCTTAAAAATAGGTTTACTACTCTAACGCAGTACGCACCTTTTTATCCGTGACAATAGGAGGGGTTGATTAGAGAGTATAACTCGGTTCTGAATACGCGAAAGCGACAGTTCCTGTTAAATTAGTTCTTTTCAAAGGAGAAAACATTGCCCATAAGTAGTTCCATTAACAAGTACTGGATTATCATTGATTACGTGAATTACATTCGAGCCTGTCTTTTATTTATTATTTAAAATTATCATTTTATTTACCATTGCACCCTTACTAAAACCCTTAAAATTAGTTGCCTTAGATACACACCATAACAACAGGTACGATAGATTGACACTTGGTCTCTGTGGATTCGACAATCTTTTATATTACTCTGACGTGTTCGTACACTTGCGAAAAACACGCATCAGACGATAGAGTAATATCAAAGATATGACTAACAGAAATAAAGCAGATACCAAAAAAGTCGGACACTTCCTGCCCAGGATTACACGCCAGCAAATCTGTGACGTCGATCAAGGGACGCTCCACAGCTTCCCCCCATCTTGATCGAGCATAACTTTCCCCTCTCCGTCCAGCAGGGGGTCGGTGTAAAAGACGCTATCAACCTCCTGAAGGCCTTGAAACTGGCCGCGTCATCCTCATTCAAAGAGTCCCCCACCTGGACGAACTCACTAACCGACCTCTCGTAATGGGCGTAACTCTAGGAGAAGGGGAACAACCAAACCGCCTCGGGATCACCTGCCCTTGGTCGTCAAGCTTGGGTTCATCATTCTCATCAGTATTTATCCCCAGAAAGCTCAGCGCCCTCACAGCCACCGCGCTCGGGGGTTTGATCAGAAAATAGTCCATCTTGAAAGCTCGGATGGACTCTGAATGAGCCTTGAAAATTTTCGTCCTCTGTTTAAAAGAGACGAACCCCTTTCGATCAGTTCCTCGCCTGACTTGACGCTGCAGGGAGAACAGACGAAAGAACAGAGGGAGCGTAGCACCAACACCCAGATGGGCGCATGTCACCTCAAATGCCTTTAAGAATGCATACGAGTTAGGATGCAGCTGAGACGGAGCAACACACAGATGCCCGAGCACAGCACATACCAAGTCACTGAAGGGCAAAGTTACCCCCAGGACCGAAATTGCATACTCGTACATGGAGAACGCCCGACCTCCAAAATCTGAGAAGATACGATCATCATCTCCTGGGCAAGTTACAACCCATTCGGCAGGGTTGCCAACGACGGGCAGCGGCTCCGCTCGAGGCCTTGAGAACGAGGACACTTTGTCCAGCAGATCCTCCACCACCCATTCTTCGGGCGAGATCCTTATCTGTTCGGGGCATCGTGGCGAGTCTATTGAAGCGTCTTCTTCCGTAGTGCTCACGTCCGAGTCTCCCGAGGAACTCCCGGAGCTGGAGGGGACTGACGCAGATGATCCAGAATCTTCCCAGGATGTCTCTTCTGAGGACACATCCAACGGGTCCATGAGCGAGTTTTCACCTGAAAAGAAGAGGAAAGGCATCAGTGAATTCGATTAAGAATATCAAATCCACCCTTCCACCGCTCGACAAGTGAAAGGGCGCGCATCAACCCAGGAACAGGGTCCCAAGCTATAGCCCTGGCTGACCATCGCTCAAAGCGATGGCTTACGCCCAACGTCAGAAATTACAGGGTCTAGCCTAAAATACTTATCAAATCCCAAGTCAAGGTCGACCAACACCTACGTCGACCATGAGTTAGGGTTTGCAGCCGACCAACAACGGTGGCAGAAGTTCTAAGGTTTACCAGTTGTAAATCTAAAACTACCATAAACCGCATGCATTTCTATGATATCTAACCTAAAACTACTGAAAACAACGAAAAGGAGCCGTACCTTGTTCTTGAGAAGCCATTTGCAGAAGATGTAGAGTCTGGAATCGGTGGTCGACGGTAAGATGAAACGAAAAGTTCAAAATGAAGCCTGGGAACCCTATTTATAGGGAGGGAAACACATGCAGGCACGCGTGACCCCTACACGCTAGCCCCTAGGCTAGCCGTCATATCATTAATAAGCGCGAATTCCCAAATATTCCAGCTTTTCGTTTCACATTCTCCCGTCGAGCAACGTACCAACTGCTCGCCCCTCGAAGGTCGGCAGCATAAAATTCCTAGCCCAGATACTGCCCGTCCTCGAGCACGAAACCATCACTAAGTCACTGCTCCTCCGCACGAGCAATGACTTGGGGGCTCCTGTTCTGGACAGGCCCAATTCCCATAATTGGGCCAAGCAAACCAACTTGGCAGAAGCGCTCGACGTCGAGCAGAATCAAGAATAGTGGTCTCTGTCGACCAAGAGCGTACCGACCAAGACAAAGCCCTCCAACGGCTAGTTTTGACCGTTACCTATTTTTGCGGATTCCTCAATCCGCGCCCAACGATATGGACCAATAATCTTCCACTTAGCCCCTTATATAAACCCTCTCATTTGGGAGGGTCAGGTATTCAATTCTCTGACCTTAATTCTCGTACTTGCTCACTCTTTGCTCGGTTACTTACTTTAGCATCGAAGTGCCTTGCAGGTACACTCCCTTCCTCTCCTCACCAACCGTCTTTCAACAACTCTCGAAACCAGCCGTATCGGATCCTGATCTCCAGGTACGATCATTAAGGAATAGGTAGTCATTACTTTGGATTTGTTAAGGGACAAGCGTAGGGTCATCGTATGGTCATAGAAGGCAACTTAAGGGCTGTCTTTAGCAATTCGTAGGGACTATCATCATTTATTCGAAGGGACAAGATCATTATCATAGGCAACCTCGAAGGGACTTGATCTTTTAAATCTGTAGGGACTTGATGATTTTATAAGTGAAAGGACTTTGCTTAAGACATCCCTATATTCGAGGGACTTGACCATTTAAAGAAGGCAACTAAGAGGAATACCCTAGGAAGTGTAAGATGGCGATCAAAGATCGACTTACGTGTGTGAGTGTTTATTTTCAAATATTTATCTTATTTAAATTAATTATCTAAGTCACATTAATCACAAATATGTTTTCACACCCTATTTACTAACCACACAATAAATATTTACAAGGAAAATAATGACGGAAAATAAATCTACGAATTATTACATGGTTTTGGGATAATTACAATATAATCGGATAAAAATAAATAATAAGAATAATAAAGCAAATATAAATAAGCAATAATAATAATAAAGCAATAAATATTAGAATTTAAAAAGAAAATAATAATGAAGAAATAAAGAAAAAATTAGAATTTTAAAAGAAATTATTTGAAGTTAAATAAGTTAAATCTTTAGAGATTATTAGAAAAATAATATAAGTTTAAATGATTTGATAATAATAATAAAAGGATAATATATTAAAAATTTATACAAAATAAAAAAAAATGTTTTTATAAAAATATTTAGGGTTAAAGAAAATTAGGTTAAATTTTTAGGGTTAGTGAAAAAATTAGGGTTAGAAAATAATTAGGGTTTTAATTAGATATTTACAAAATTAAACATATAAGTGTTAAAATAAAAATAGTTAATATTTATTTACAAAACATTTTAGAAAAATAAAATTTGGATTATAATTTATATAGAGAAAATAGTTGAGTTTTTATTTATTAAAATTTTTTTTTAGTAAATATTAATAATAATAACTAAGAAAATATATTAAAATTGTAAAAAATAGAGAAAAAGAACAAAAATGACTTACCTGCTGGAGCCTGGGGTCGAACCCAGGCCTCAATGCTCCCACAACAAGCTTTCCAACCAACTGAGCTAACACGCGCGTGTATCAATGGAATCACCTTGGCAAATAATATATGAAACTTGTTTGAGAAAATAGGAAAATCCAAAAAAATTGGTCCCGGCCAGATTCGAACTTGCATCCTCATTCTCACAAACCAAATGCCTTGCCAATAAGCCACATGGGGCGCGTCTGCTAATAAACAGCAACAAACAAATATATAATAAACTTGTTGAATAATGAGAAAAAGGAATGGTCTCACCCAGGTTCGAACCCTTGCCCTTCTATTCACACGCGTATGCTCTGACCACTGGGCTAACCAGTGTTTGTTGAAACAAAATAGAAACAAAATAATAAAATATTAAATTAAATATTTGAATTTCCAGATGGCGCCAAGAACTTCATCTTCTTCCCCTAAAATTCGCAAGTTTACCTGCGAATTTTCCTACGAAGCTTCCTGCAAATTTTCATGCGAACAAGACCTGTGAAACAAATACTTCCACAAAAACGTACGAATTCACCAAATTGATCATGCCAACATGATCTAGACAGTTTGTTTAATTCAATTATGGTCTTAGAATTCATTTATAATCATTAAATAGGAAAACCCTAATTGGGAGGTATGAACCCTAATAATGGTCGTTTGCGTTTTAGGCTATGGTTCATCATGAAAATTATCCAGAAAGCTTGTATACTTCATTCTAAACACAAAACAACAATCAAAGTTAGTGTATGATGCATAAATCGTAAGAATTGAAAATTGCAAAAGTAAGAACAAGAGAGAATCGGTTCATGGATTTTACATGATTTGGATGCGAATGTGGGTTGAGATATGTTTAATGATCATCATAGAAGGTGTTGCAACCTTTATTTGGTCTTGAAAGTGGCTCAATCTTTGAATCCGAATATCACTTTTTCTTGCAAATTTTGAATATTGTTCTTGGTGTTCTTGGCTGCCAAATTCGTGTCCCTTGCTTGCATTAGGTTTGTGTATATGTAGGGATTCAAATTAGGTCAAAAACTTGTGGATTTATGGGCTTGTGAAGATAACTTGATCATGAAGTTTTATTACTTTCAAATATTCAAAAAAATATCATCTATCCTTTCTATTTTTGGTCCAATCTGACTTTGGTTGATTTCCAATCATTCTAAATATAATTCAAATAATTTTCAATCAAATATTTCATGCTTTATTTGATTTTTCATATTTTATATATATTTAAATTGAATTTTAATGAATAAAATCCAAATAAATATAAAATAAATTATAAAAATATGAAAAAATAAGCATTGGGTCATGTATGATGTCATTGTAAAGATTGGATTACAAAATTGCAAGCCCATTTGGAAAAAATTGGTTTTAAGATCTCATATGCTCAATATACCCCTCAAATATTTCCCAACTTTTCCAAGGCATAAGTCCCTTAATTTTAAGGATATGAAGGTGTTCTTGGATATTTTGTAAAGTTTAAAGAGTCCTCTAACCAACCTCTTTGGTCTCATGTCCATATCCTTTACCATTTTCAAATTATGCCCTTTGGAAGATGTTGACTTTTTGTTGACTTTTGAAATGACCTGTAATGTTCTAGCTCATACCTTCTAAATGAAGCATTTTTAGGCTTGGCTTGTGAGACACAAAGTTGTAGAGAATTAAATTTCCTTCAAAATGAGCTTTGGATGGGAATTTTTTGATGAAACATGTGAAAGTTATGGTTGGTCAAAGTTCAGTTGACTTTTCTTTAGAAAACCCTAATTTAGAAACTCTTGATTCTTGATGATCTGAAACTTCCTTGATGAATCATGATCAACCCTTGATCAAATGATGAATTTTAATTTATAAAATTGATGTTGGCAAAAAAATCTTGAAGTTTGACTTTGATTTGACCACAGTTGACCTTAGTTTGACTTTTTAACTGCTTTGATTGATTTTTTGCATATCTGATCATCTGACTAGGCAAACTTATTGGGAAAGCCTTGAAACTTGACATGGGAATTCTTGAATACATGTGGGATGTTATGAAGCTCACTTGAGGCCTTGAAAATCATTTTAACCTGAGGAAACACAAAACCCTAGTTTTAGACACTTTGCTTAGGAGGAGGCATTGTCTGAGGAAACTTCCACACTTCTTGACCAATTGGGAGTCTTGAGGACCTTATGATCATTTAGAAGTCTTGAGAGAGATTGTATTAATTGTGGGAGGGAAAATTTTGGGGTGCAACAATACCTATGGAGAAGACTTCGTTGTGAACTGTGGCATTGTATTTGTGTTTCCAGTTGAATATGACATTATGTCGGAAGTGTCAGAAGCAGAAGAAGAATTTATGGCAAATGAGACTCTTGAAGATAAGCCTTTGTGCTACTACATCATGAACAATGGGGGTAGTCAAAGAGAAGAGGGTCGTGTTTGAGAATCCTAGTCCTTATGTGATGTACCATTTGAAGCCTCTCTTCATAAAGGCCAAGGTCGACGAAATGGCGGTTAATAATGTGTTCGTAGACGGTGGGGCAATTGTGAACTTGATGCCCTACATTTTGTTCAAGAGAATCAGAAAGACCGATGGAGATCTTCGACAACATAATATGGTCTTATCCAACTATGAAGGGAATACCAGCAACATCCTGGGAGTAATCCAAGTCGACTTAGTTGTGGGAACAACCACCAGGTCGACATTGTTTATGGTGATCAACTCCAAAGCCAACTTCAACCAATTATTAGGTAGGGAATGGATTCATGGTATAGGGGCAGTGTAACACCCCATTTCTACCCAACTTTAATTTTAAATCAGAGTTATATAAATTTATCATCAAACATGGGATATCACATTTTTCAACTTAAAATCAAATAACAAAGCTTCATTAATAATCGTGCTTCACAAACTACACGGCGGATTCAACAAAATTTGCAACTTAAAAGCAACTTCCAAAATATGCAACATCAAATACTTTAACATGGTTTTCAACATGAAACAACTAAAAACGAGTTCATAAACAAAATAAAATCCACAAAACAAAACATGCGTTCATCCCCCCTGAAATGCTACGTATCAGAGTGACAAACACTAATTTGAAACGACTAGGTACTCAAATCTTGATTACCTACACGTTACCAACATAGGGCAACATTCAAACAGAAGGGGTGAGATATCGAATAACATAAACAGGAGTATGATAATCAATATATAAGCAAGAAATCATACAATCACACCACTTCACACAACTAACAACATCAGCATACAACTTGAAACCAAAAACCAATAACAACATAGATAAAATGCGACCCAAATGCGACTCAACTTATATATGCATGTGGTACCATTTGGAGTAAACTCCCAACTTGAAATCTTGCCAATTTATCGAGGCATCAATAACTTATTTTCCAATCGAGTCCAACTTGAATCGAGCATTTTCTCCAACTTTAAAATATGCAAATGTATGTGACTATGAATGGCATACAACAACAATAACATAAACAACAACTTAACAACTCAACAACATGAATAAATATTGGTCAATCGACCTGCAACTTAATAATTTTTCCCAATATCGGGACAACACAACTTATAACAACTTAATACAACTTCAACATGGAAAACGACTAATTTCGGCTTAATCAGTTAGATCCCTAAATTAATTATTTTAATCCTTAAATCTACTATTATCAACTTATTTTACCTTTACTTAAAGTCTAAGAACAGCTCAACTCAAAACGAATGCGAAAACAAGACGAATCGCCAAAAAATGTATTTTTCTGCACCCACTCTGCCCATACGCGTAATGCCTAATCCACTCAACCTCTTACTCGTAATGCATGCGTAATGGGGATGTGTTACGCGTAATTTCCTTCATGTTACGTGTAATGCCAAATTTGTTACATAAAACACCAGAAAGCATACAAATTTGTCTTTTGCTATGAATCACACAATTTTATCACACCATTCAAGCCTAATTGGGTTTCTACATTGCTTTTACACATCAAATCCTATGTATCTATTCATCTACTAATCTCTACGACTGAATTTACGAACCCTAATCTTCTTCTCTACACGGATTTTCTACAACAACCAGTCTGACAACACAGATACAATAACGATTACAACAACAAAACAACTCAAACAACAACAATACAACAAGAAAAACATATCATACGTATTAGATTCATACAAAAATGCAGCAACAAATCATACGAAAAACACAGCAACGAAATCATACAAAATCCCAACCTACATACGGATTATCTAGTCCCGATTATGGAATTCGAACCCCACCTTTACCTTGGATTGAAGGCAGCTCTAATTCACAACAAAAATCTTCGTGAAAATCCTCAACCTAGCCTCTTCTTGATCTTCCTATAAGACTTGTTCTCTCTTCTTACAAAATTCTTATTCTACCCTAATTAGGTCTTTTGTCTAATTTTACCAACTTATCACTAATCAGTTTAATTACTAACGGGCCTAAAATAGCACCCCCCAACTTTACTATTCTCACACTACCACTAAGTCCAGCTTAATATATTATACTATTAATAATTATTTTATTTTCGACATAGTTAATCTAAACAACCCAAACACAATCTTAACCCGCAACATAATATCAACTTAAACAACTTAAACAAATTAACGACACAAACGGCTAGAAACACCAACCTAACATCAAATAATCGGGAAAATACACAATATTATTTAATTAAATCAATTAATTAAATATTGGCGTTACAGGAAGTGCCTTCTACCCTACAGACAATATTAAGTATTTGGAGAAAAGATGGTATCTTCGAAAATATAGAGGCGGATCAAAGCTATTATAAGGTCGACGAAACCAAAGTATCAAAGAGGTAATTCGATAAACACTTGAAAAACGTGGGCTCGTGTGATGATGGACCAGGTTCCTATACCTCCGTCGAAACTGGGCGCATGTTAAACTTGGATCCAGACCATGGTTTTTCTGGGATGATGCTGACATACCAGTGGGGCCAAGTGAAATACCACCTGTAGGGTGGTCCGAGGTCGATGAAAATGACTTCCGAGTCAGAGAGTATGACTCGAATTTTGGCCCACCTGGATGAAAAAAAAAGAAATGGCTATGGAGACTAGGAAACATCAAATCTTAACTGACAAAGCCAAAACATGTGACCAATTAGGCTAGACAACAACTTCAGAAAGCCGAGGGCTTGATTGCATTTATGACAATGGGCCTTTGGGGTTTGAAAAGGACCCATTAAATGAGCCACAAAAAATGCAGGCTCAGGACCCACTCGAAGAGATTAACTTATGAGATGGGACCACAAAGAGACCCACATACGTAAGTACGAAGGTGGGGTCAGTAATGAAGGCTAAGCTAGTTGAGATATTGAAAGAATACAAATATTTCTTTGCTTGGGATTTTAGGGAAACGCCTGGAGTCGAAGCATGGTGGAACACTATTTACCCATACAACCAAGTGAAAAGCCCATCAAGAAGCAGCCTCGTCGGTTTGCCCTTGAGGTGACTGAAAATATAAAGTAAGAGATTGAAGGTTGCTCAAAAGCTGGTTCGTCAGAACTGCAACGTATGTCGAATGGCTCGCCAGTATAGCTCTTGTAATTAAGAAAAACGGAACACTTCGCATTTACATTGATTTTAGAGATCTAAAAAATGTGACACCCAAAGATGAATATTTGATGCATGTGGTAGAGATGCTCGTCGACTCAGTCGCGGGTTTTGTATATTTGAGTATGCTCGACGGATACTCTGGGTATAATCAAATCCTCATAGCTGAGGATGATGTTCCTAAAACGAAGTTTCGATGCCAAGGAACCATAGGTATGTACGAATGGGTTGTGATGCCTTTTGTCTTGAAAAATTCTAGGGCCACGTATCAAAGAGCCATGAATGCAATATTCCATGACTTCATTAAGAATTTCATGCAGGTTTATATTAACGACATTGTAATAAAATCCTCTTCAGAGAATGGTCATTTAGATCACCTTCGACGCTCTTTTGAGAGGATGAGGAAATATAGATTAAAAATAAATCCACTAAAATGTGCTTTTTATGTACGTGCAAGAGACGTTTTGGGCTTTGCAGTCCACAAGAAAGGCATCAAGATCAACCAAAACAAGACGAAAGCTATTTTGGATCTCAAGCCTCCTTCGACGAAGAAGCAACTTCAATCTTTGTTGGGGAAAATCAACTTCTTGAGAAGGTTCATATCCAATCTAAGTGGCAAGAAAAAAGTGTTCTCGCCATTTTTGAAGATCATGAAGGACAATAATTTCACTGAGATGAGGAGCAACAAGAGGCATTCGACGCAATAAAAGAATATTTGATGAAGCCTCCTATGTTATTGTCACCTATTGTGAATAAAAATATGAGATTGTATATTGTTGCGTCAGATACGACCATAGGGAGTATGTTAGCACAAGAGGACAACGATGGTGTCGAAAGACCCATTTATTACCTTAGTAGAATGTTGATAGATGTTGAAACTAGGTATACTATGATTGAAAAATTATGCCTATGTCTGTACTTTTCATGTATGGAATTGAAGCAATATATAAAGCTTATTAACATTTACGTTTCGTCTCATTTCGATGTCATCAAGCACATATTATTTAAACCTATTCTACATAGTCAAATAGGCAAATTGGAATTAGCTTTAATTGAACTTTCATTAACTTACCAACCTTTAAGAGCTATGAAGGGTCAGATAGTGGCCGATTTCATTGTTAACCATGTAGTGGTTGAACCTCAGGTGTTCATAATTGATGTGAACCCGTGGAAATTATATTTTGATGGGTCTAGTCATAAGCTTGGAACATGCATAGGTTTGTTGATAGTCTCAACATAAGGCCCCCCCAAAAAATTCCAATGTTTGGTCAATGGGAAATGTTCCAACAATGAGGCTGAGTATGAGACTTTAATCACAGGGTTGAAGATACTCAAGAAACTAGGGGCACATCGAGGGGAGATAAAAGGTGATTTAGAGCTAGTGGTTAAATAACTCATGAGATAGTATAAATGCATCAAGGAGCATTTATTGGTCTACTTTGTTATGGCGAGACAATTGTTAGAGCAGTTTGATTTGCCAACATCGTGCACGTGCCCAGAATGGAAAACCAAGAAGTTAATGATCTAATGCAGATCACTTTAGGATATAAAGTGTCGAATGAAAAATTAAAGGACTTCATTGAGTCCGAGAGAATATGGTGTCGAATGTGCCACTATTACATATTGTGGATGGTTAAGAAGCAGATGAGACCCGGTACAGCGAAGTCCTCTTCATTGATGGTTTGTCAACAACAGATTAGAGACGACCAATTGTAGAATACTTAGAAAATCATGTCGGAGGAATTGACATGAAGACTAAGTATAGGGCTCTTAGTTATGTTTTAATGGGAAACAAACTCATGAAGAAAACCTTATAAGGGGTTCTACTCAAATGTCTAGGAGACTCAGAAGCATACCTAGCCATCTCGGAAGTTCATAGTGGGGCTTATGGATCTCACCAAGCTGGCCATAAGATGAAATGGTTACTGTTTCGACAGGGCGACTATTGGCCTAGCAAGCTCAAAGATTGTATAGACTTCGCCAAAGGGTGTCAAAATTTTCAAGAACATGCTATCGTAAAACCTTATCCGTTTCGAAGATGGGCTTTGGATGTGATAGGAGAGATCTGACCAGCCTCGTCGAAACAACAAAAGTTCATCCTAATCGAGATTGATTACTTTACTAAATGGATAGAGGCGATACCTTTTGAAAAGGTAAACCAGGAGGCTATTATTGATTTCATCCAAAGTCATATAATATATAGGTTCGGGATTCCCGAAACTATAGCCACCGACCAATGCTCAATGTTTATGGGTCAAAAGATGCAGGAGTTTGCAGTTGAAGTTGGGTTTAAACTGGTCACCTCGACGCCATACTACGCTCAAGAAAATGGTCAAGTCGAGGCAGAAAATAAGGTGGTGATTGGACTCATTAAGAAACACATTGCCAAAAATCCTAGAAACTGGCATAAAACGTTGGACCAAAACTTGTGGGCATGTAGAACATCCCCAAAAGAGTTGACGAATTTGACTCCATTTCACCTGGCATTTGGCCATGACGTTGTTTTACCCTTAGATATTTGTTTTCGATCGATAAGGATCCAACGTCAAAATGAGATCTTGTCGGTACAATATCGGAGTATGATGTTCGACAAAATCGCAGACCTGGGCGAAGAGAGGTTAATGGCGTTGGACGTTTAGCTACGTTAGAAGGAAAGAATGGCCATAACTTATAACAAGAAGGTCAAGGCGAAGACCTTCGAGGTCAATGATTATGTGTGGAAATTTATTTTGCCCATGGACAGGTGAGATCAAACATTAGGGAAATGGTCGCCTAACTGGGAAGGACCGTTCCAAGTAAGTCAGGTCTTTAGCAATAATGCTTACGAGATAAAAGAAATAGGCTTTAATGGAAGAATCTTGAGAGTGAATGGGAAATATCTGAAAAGGTATAGACCTACGCTACAAGAAATACACATCCACATATAATGTTCCATTCATAATGGTCGCAACAGACTAATAACCAAAAATGTCATACAAGGGGGCATAATGCGTTAAACAATTAAAATAAGAAAGCTCGTAGACCATAAAAGTGCGAGAAATCAAAAATACGCAAACAGCCAGATGGATTCCGACAAAACTGGTTATTCATCCATTCCTCTCCATGCTCCTGAGTTGAGGAAGTTCATCCAGTCCTCGTCAATATCTAGGCCGAGGTCATAACTTTAAGGCAACCTTTTCTTGGGGGGTTTCATCTGAGTTACGTACGTTTTCCCAACAACTTTCGTCCCAGTGTTTGATACAACAATTTTTGAAACGGTGGGTTTGAGTGGCTCTGGCTTTTTCTTGGCCACCTTCTGGTCTGTGAGATTTACTGAATAAGAACTCATGGCGAAATTGAATGGGAGTATAGTAGGAAGTTCATGAAACCACACGTTTTATAGGAGAGATATTCCTCGAGAGAATCACCCGGCTAAGGGGTAGGAACTTGAAAGGCGCAAAATCTATCTTGGGAAAAAAGTGTCGCCCTGAAAACAGCCTTTTTCAGGTTTTGGAAATAGTGCCCATTCTTCTTAACTAATGCAGGTGACGAACTTCGAGGAAGTGGATTCAGAATATTATCTCTATGTTGGTTTCAAACAAACTAGGAAAATGATATTTATATCCAAAATCCATGCAACACAAGGATTTTTAGGCGCTAAGTTGTGGTAGTGGGAGGATGGAGGATCCCCATGTCTTAAGGCATTGTTACCAGTATTGAAAGATTATGTCGCTAGAAGCAAAATCCGACAGAAGTTGAGCAATTTATTAGTTCAAGTCGACGATAAAAGAAGCGTCGAAATCTCTCAGGAAAATCCAAAAGTCCAAGCTTCTTGGTCGACTACATCTCTGTCGAAACTTACCTTATGGGGGGGGGGGGCAATTTGTTGGCTGGAGATTTCGACCAGGTCAAAGAAATCTATGTTTAGAAACAAATCCTTGAGAATGCCAAAGAGGAGTATTTCGACCTAGCCAGAGTAAAAGGAACCATAACAAAAGGTCGACATGCAGAAGAAGGGATGAGAAGTCCAACTTTTGAAAGGAAGGCGTCGAAGCATTTCAACATTGTTCAGGAAAACCAATGTATCAAAGGTCCTTCGACAAGCCATTTAGAATATTTTGAACGAACTGCTCAAGGAAGTGGATAAAAGTAGTGGGAGGTTACCATGAGAGTGGGGTGACAGGTGTCAAAGCCAGATTTGTTGGAGAACTTCTGACAGTTTATTTTTCATGTCTATTTAAGTAGATTTCAATTTCAGAATTCAGGGTCACATTTCTTTGCATTGTAAAAGGGACACACTCAAAGTACCCAGTGTTAAGAGAAACGAGTTAACCCCCTATGTAAAATGTACGAAAGCGTCCAAACATTTATCTTTTCAAGTCATTTTAATTCCAAGAAATTTTAGTACTTGCCTTTGTTTTGATCTTTTTTCCTGGTTTTATGTGTTTTTTGTGTTTATATAAACGCTCGTGGAATGCTAAAGTAAAAAGGAAAGAAAACAAAACCATACCATCTTACACTTTAAAATTCCACCGTATACCTTATCAGACAGAGCAATCTTATGACTTATTTGGTCGGTCCCGCAAGTAAACCTTTCTCAGAGGAGGTGTAACACGGTGGGAGAACTGACTTTGTCATTTTTGTTTTCACAAAAAACTATGTTGCGGATAGCAAGAGTCGCCACCGACTTTTAATTTGTTTTGAGTTCGGGGGGTAAGTTATACAAAAGGAAGGTATTAGCACCCTTTGTATCCATGGTTATCCATAGGCTCTTAATTGCTTAGCTCACTTTACTTTTGTTTGAAAAATGGTGTAGTGTGTGTTTAGAAAATATTTTCATAAGTCTTTAAATTTGCAATGATCTTCGTACAGATATATACAAAGTGTTTAGTTTTGAAAATCATTTGAAAAAGTGGGGTGTAAATAGTGTTTTTGAAAAGAAGTGAGCAAGCACTTAAGAACTATTTACCCTAAGTTTGTAAGGTCTTTCTTGTTATTTCTTTCCTTTAGGGGTAGGACTGCCCTTACTATTAATGAGTAAGTAGTCTTTACCTTGGATGTTTAAAGGGACGAGCATAGGGTCATCATATGGTCATAGAAGGCAACCTTGTAGGGGTATCTTAGTAATTTGAAGGGACTATCATCATTTTTCTGTAGGGTCATCGAGGGACGAGATGATTTGTTCGTAGGCAACTCGAAGGGACTATTATCTTTTATCTGAAGGGACTATGATGATTTTTCAGTCGTGGGCAACTTTACTAAGATACCCCCCACGTTCGAGGGACTTGACCATATTTTTGTAAGGCAACCAAGAGGAGAAACCCTAGGAGGTGCAGATGGTAATCGTATAACGATCGGCTTACGTGTGTGAATATTAATTTCAGATATTTATCTTTTGAATTTAGTGGGCTATGTCCAATTAATTTAGCATACAAGTATTTTCACACCCTAGGTTTACTAACCATGCAGTTTATATTTTTTGCAGAAAATAAAAAAACAGAAAATAAGGGTCCTAGACTATTACATCATAGGGGATTGCGGAAAATAAAGTGCAGAAAATTAAACCTAATTAGCTATTACAGATCAAGAGCAATTACATCATCGAAAAAGCGAGAAAACTAAAGTTACATAAGATCGTACAACCTATACAATTTCTCTAAAATATAATAAGAAAGTAAATAAAGAAATTAAAATAAATTTAGGTTAAGAAAAATTAATCGTTTTTAGGATTATGTAAAAAATTAGGGTTAGAAAAAATCAGGATTACAGTTAAAGTCAATTAAACCTAATTACTAAATTAATTATGAATTAATTACAAAAATTAATAAAAATAACCTAAGAAAGCAAAATTTTTATTTATAAGAAAATAATTAAAAATTTTATGAAATTATTAAGGTGATTAGTATGATTAATAGGTTAGTTAATTGGTTAATTATGATTAAAATTTTAATTAGTAAATTAATTAAGAAAACATAATAAAAACAAAAACAAAAGAAAAGAGAAATAAGAAAATGGCAGAAAAAGAAAGGGTGGAGGCCTGGTTCGAACCCAAGACCTCCACCTCCCAACACAAAGGCTTTTCCACTGGGCCATCCACACATGCGCATCAAAGAACCAACATAATATTATTATAAAATAAAACAAGATTTTGAATTCTGAAAACGCATGCAAAAGGTCATTTTCTTTGTTGGTCTATCTAGTTAGGCTATAGTGACACTTTTCTCGTCGCTAAAGCTTGTAGTGACGGTTTTTGTCCGACACTACACGTCCTGCAAATCAAAAACATCATAATACACCAAATAATTTTGTTCCAATTACATAAATCAATTAATGGTAGTCTTCTAAGTCCAATTGGTCCATCAAATTCATGTAAAATCGCTTCTATGTCGAATTCCCAAATTCGACCTTCAAAATCCTAACAATGGTATACTTCGAATCCTGCATCAAACTTCAAATTAATTGGCCCAAAATTCATCTACACATCATCACAAACAAGATTAAACAAACAAAAACAATTTATTATGCACAAATATGAAGAATAGAAAAAATCAAGAAACATAAAAAAAACTGATTCGGGTTAGATGATTTTGTGATGTTTTGATGATGGTAATGATTGATTCATGTTCAGAAAGCTTCAAGGAATCTATTGGAACCTTCAAAACTTTTGGAAAGTTGATGGAATGATGAAACCGAATGGTCACTTTTCTTGAAAATTTTTCAATGTGATAAGGGTTGATAAGCTCAGAATTTTCCTCTTCGTGCACTTTGTTCTTGTTGTATACTTATAGGTGATGTAATTAGGTCAAAAATTTGGGCCTTTGTGGATGGATTTTGGATTGATTGAGGATGAAGAAAGATGGTTTATTTTTTTGTCAAAAAATTAGATGAAATCTTAATATTTTTGATTTTGCACGAATTTGATCCTTCTCAATCATCATAATCATCAAATATTTGATCCCAAAATAGATCTAAGACCAAATATTTGATTTTTTTATTATTATTTATCTTAATTAAAATTGAATTTAAATAATTTAAATCCAATATAATATAAAATAAATATAAACAATCAGATAATATGATCAATGGGTCGTGAATGATCTTATAATTGAGTTTGCGTTGAAAGAATATGGGCCCATTTGGAAGAAACTTGAGTTTTGGCCTTTTTTTGCTTCACACACCTCCTCAAAATTGCCCAACTTCAAAAATGCATAACTCCCTCAATTTTTATCCCATGAAGGTGTTATAGGAATTTTTAGAAATATTAGAGTGTCCTCTAACTTCTCCTTTTGGTCCCATGTCCATTTGATCTTCCATTTTTAAGT
Source organism: Lathyrus aphaca (assembly GCA_963966055.1). Classification (NCBI taxonomy): domain Eukaryota; kingdom Viridiplantae; phylum Streptophyta; class Magnoliopsida; order Fabales; family Fabaceae; genus Lathyrus; species Lathyrus aphaca. The sequence goes on from OZ014525.1 coordinate 148,993,258, forward strand.
TATGAGCTCTTGAAAAAGTTGACTTTTAAAAGGACCTGTAATGTCTTGGCTCATATCTCTTAAATGAAGCATTTTTGGACTTGGCTTGTGAGACACAAAGTTGTAGAGAATTGAATTTTATTCAAAATGAGATTTGGATGGGAAATTTATGATGAAGCATGTGAAAGTTATGGATGGTCAAAGTACAATTGACTTTCCCTACACAAAACCCTAATTTAATAACTCTTGATTCTTGATGATTCTGAGGCTTCCTTGATGAACCATGATCAATCCTTGATAAAATGATGAATTTAACCTCATAATCTTGATGTCAACCAAAAATCTTGAAGTTTGACTTTACGTTGACCATAGTTGACTTTATGACCAATTTAATTGATTTTTGATTATCTGAGCATCCGACTGACCAAACTTGTGGGGAAAGCCTTAAAACTTGACATGAGGATTCTTTGAGGTATGTGGGATGTCATGAAGTCCACTTGAGGCTTTTATAAGTCCAATTTTCTTTGTGAAACTCAAAACCCTAATTTAAGATCCATTTCTTAGGAGGAGGCTTTGTCTGATGAAACCTTGAATCCTTTTGAGCAATTGTGAATCCTGTGACTATTAGGAGACCTCTTGAGACAAATTATCTTGAATATAGGAGGAAATTTTTTTGGGTACAACAGCTTCCCCTGTTCAATTTTCTGAAACATGGGGAGTTAGATTGACATGTACGCCATTTGTGACCTGAAGGTGGAAGAGGATTGAACACTAAAGCCCAAAAATTTGCACTCGCCGGTGTGCAAAGTAATACTGTTAGTTGATTGTATTTCTTGAATGGGCTTAAAGATGCCATTCAGAGTATTTAGAGATGGGCTTATGGATTCCATCCCAAGTATCTATGAGTAGGAGTGTCAGAATATGTCTACGTTTGACCTTATCTGAATGTTGTTACTGCACTAAGTATCAAAATTAGATCTTCGTCTTGACCATCTCTGAACTGTCTCTATAACATATATGAACTAAGTATCAGCACAAGATCTTCGTTTAGATCGTCTCTGAACTATCTCTGAGGGAAAAATATACTCTGAACTAAGTATCAACACTAGTTCTTCGTCTCGATCGTCTCTGAACTGTCTTTGGGAAAATATCTTGGGTTAAGTATCAGAAATAAATCTTTGTTTTGATTATCTCTGAACTGTTTCTGGAAAATATCCTGCACTAAGTATCAGCACTAGATCTTCGTTTAGATCATCTCTGAACTGTCTCAAGGACAATTTATTGAATTAAGCATCAGAATTAAATCTTCGTTTCGATTATCTCTGAATTTCTTCTGGACAATATCTTGCACTAAGTATCAGCACTAGATCTTTGTTTAGACCGTATCTGAACTATCTTTAGGACAATATCTTGAATTAAGCATCAGAACTAAATCTTCGTTTAGATTATCTTTGAATTGCTTCCGGACAATATCCTGCACTAAGTATCAGCACTAGATCTTCGTTTAGATCGTCTCTGAACTGTCTCTAGGACAATATCTTGAATTAAGCATCAGACCTAAATCTTCGTTTAGATTATCTCTGAATTGCTTCTGGAAAATATCTTGCTCTAAGTATCAACACTAGATCTTTATTTAGATCGTCTCTGAACTGTCTCTAGAACAATATCTTGAATTAAGCATCAGAACTAAATCTTCGTTTAGATTATCTCTGAATTGCTTATGGAAAATATCATGCATTAAGTATCAGTACTAGATCTTTGTTTAGATCGTCTCTGAACTGTATTTAGGACAATATCTTGAATTAAGCATCAGAACTAAATCTTCGTTTAGATTATCTTTGAATTTCTTCTGGGAAATATCATGCACTAAGTATCATCACTAGATCTTTGTTTAGACCGTCTCTGATCTGTTTCTAGAAGTTGATAGTGTTTATCTGACTGCAACTATCCTGAAAAGGAAATGTTAGTTTGTTGCAAGATTATTTGATGTATGCATGCATGGCATGACATTCTTAATGTAAATGAGAATGTCGTATGCGTTATGGATGTGAATGGCATGATATGATGTAAATGATGTATGTTCGAATTATGTAGTTGAAGCCCATTAGTAGCTTCATGTAACAACTGCTGGCTGGGGAAAATAAATCCCAATTTGTTGTTGAGCAGTATGAAGATATCATTCTCGTCTTGTTTTTGAATATTGTACTTAGGACCTTTCGATTTTCGTTCGTCGTACTTTTTATTGAAAGATTAAATTCCTAAATACTCTGACTAGGGATAAGAGAGACGAACATTCCCCTGAGAGACTTATCCGGCCAAGTGTCAATTCTTCGTAGGATATCAGGTTTGAGAGAAATCCGTATGAGACTTTGTAGAGCTGGAAGTACAAGCGACTACTTGGAATACTTCGCTGAAATAAATCTGTAACGACCACTATGTGGGGATGAATCTGTGAAGATCTGTCTGATATGAACTTTGATGGAGGTTCCTACCTCCGAGAGTCCTTAGTAGATGTTGTTATTGTAATTTTGTGCATTTTGGTAAACATCAATCATATTCAAAAGCATACATTCATTCAAAGTAATCAATGGATTCAGAATTTTTGATATTCTCGACTGCTCCAAGTAATTTTCTAGGAATTATCATGATTGAATCCGAAGACATGATACTGACACCATCTGATACTATTGGCACAAACAATTAATTTCCACAATGGCTTTTGCTGAAATCCGGTATCAAGGCAATATAATGAGAGGATTGTGCTTTCAGAATGCGGTGGATCGTGTACGCCCTGGTAATGGTTAAGGAGCTTGCAACTGAATTTGATCTAATTAGATTTGAAAAGAGAGCGTTGCTCCTAGCTGAGGATGATTTGACCCATAATGAAAGTATTCGAAAAGGGCTACCTCAAGAGAAATAAAAAAAATTCCCTACAATAATATGCCCCTGGCATCGTGAACTCGGTAATGTTACCTCTGGTAATTCATATGAGGAGACCTGCCCCTGGCTATTTAAGCATTTTGAATCTTGACCTAATTGTCTCAGATGAATTGGACAATAACATGGTATGTCCCCTTGATTGGAAGATAATGACTATGCCCCTTGAATACATTGACTTTGATCCAGGAAGCAACTTTGCCTGTCGGGGGGACTTTGGTTTATTGAATGTTCACCATGTAAGCTTCTCTGCTATCAAACACTTAGTTAATGCAAACAATGATAAAGACCTATTTTTGAGAGCGCTTTTTAAGAAAAAAATGTTTCTAAAAGCCTGCTTTTGAAAGCGCTTTTAAAGATAAAGCGCTTTCTAAAGTAGGCCTTTAGCAGCGCTTTTTCCTTAAAAAACGTTGTCTTTACCTACGACACCACCACCTTAGACAATGCTTTTAAGCGTTGTTAAAGGTAAAAAAAAAACTTTGTTGTAGTCCTTGTTTGACACAATACTGTAGATTTATTGTGGAAATCTATGATTCCAATGAAGGTTAAATTATTTGATTGAAGATTATTATTGGATAGATTACCAACTCGATCCAATCCGACAGTTAGAGGATAATTTCCAATGTTCATGATATTGTTTGTGTTCTTTATTTTATTGATATTGAATTTGTTGATCATGTTTATATTGAATGCATTAAAACTAGATTAGTGTGGAAAGCTATATTAGATTGGGTGAGAGTGTCTTGGTGTGATAGTTGCAGGTGCTGTGAACACTTAATAGAGTGGTTTCTTAAGTTGGTTTGAAAAAACTCCAAGAAAACGACGTCTTTGATTTGATTTTATATATGTTAATGCATTTGGTGGATTAGAAATCAAATCATGTTTAACGATGAGTTTGCTTGTGTAGAAGATATTGTCCATACAATTATGCTTTATTCTTTTATACTTGGTGTTGGTTGGGGTTAAAATTTAGTAATAGATTGACTTGTAAATACAATGAGTGGACTAAACAATTTTTAGATTTTCTTTTGTAATGTGGTTGTAAATTGGTGGATTGTAATTTGGTTGGTGTCGACCGTAATTTTTTGCAGTGTATTTGTTGAGGAAGAATACTTCATTTATTCGTATTAATATATTATTTTGTTTATAAAAATAAAAAATTGCAATCTTTTACTAATTTCAATTTTGCCAAGTGAATTCTTATATTGCCACTTTATTGATCTATTAACATTGCAATCTTTTACTAATTTTAATTTTGTCAGAATGTCAATGGTCTTAGTGTATTATATATTTTTGCTGTTATTTAAAAAAAGTTAGTTTTTATTATTAGTAATTTATTTTATATAATTGCAATCCAACCATTTTTTGCATTAATGATTTTTTAACTGTAACATTGTCTTTATTCTTGAGAATAAAATATAAAATATGAATTACTTTATAATTTAATTTTATCACAATTTACATTATATTTATTTGCATCATGTTTCAATTTTCTAACCATCTTTTAAATTTTAGCTTCATAAATTGAATTTTTTTAGAATAACATACTTTAATAAAAAAAATACCAAAATAATGTGGATTTGAAAAAAATTACCAAAGTAACATACCTTGAATGTATGTTCGCCAATTGAATGGGCGATTGATAACAAATTGTTAAAGAATTCGCGGAATGCATATTCATCACACCAATTGCGAACATATGTTGTTTTAAAGCAATTCGCCATATGGATTGGCGAACATGTGATGTTTTTAAAGCAATTTGCCATATGAATTGGCGAACATGTTTGTGTGTTTTTTCTTAACTTTCTTAAAGAACAATGTGCAAATTTAAAACCATGCAAGTTGAAAAAGAAAAATACTATCTAAATTAATGGTTATTATACAAGAATTAATACAATAAAATATATTTTTTTTCTCAATTGATTATTACCTTAACCATTTAAGAAATAATAGAATATTACCTTAACAATTACATAATATTATATATTACCTTAACAGTTATATAATATAGTATTCAATAAAATATTACATTTAAGCTAAAAATAAAATAACACATTTACATGACTAAATTATTTGATATGATTTAATAAAAAATAAATTATTAAAAAGATTTATATTTTAAATTATTGTTAAATTGCAACAAAAATAAAATGCAATGTAGAAACATTAAATTGCAACAAAATATTGTATTTTTGAAAAAGAATTAATATAATTCTTGTAATTTAATATAATATTTTATTGTTATCTTAAATATAATATTTTATTGAATACTATATTATGTAATTTATTAAGGTAATACTTTATCGAATATAATATTATGTAATTGTTAAGATAATATTGTATTACTTCTTAAATGGTTAAGGTCATAATCAATTGAAAAAAAATATTTTATTGTATTAATTTTTGTATAATAATCATTAATATGTGTTTAGAACAATATTGGAAGACCATTTCTCACGTTCACAATTTTGACGTGAAAATATAAATGCTAAAAATCAAAGTTTTTATATGTTTAATATAATTCTTGTAATTTAATCTAATATTTTATTGTTATCTTAAATGTAATATTTTATTGAATACTATATTATATAACAGTTAAGGTAATATTTTATCGAATATAATATTATGCAATTGTTAAAGTAATATTGTATTATTTCTTAAATGGTTAAGGTAATAATTAATTGGAAAAAAAATCATTGTATTAATTATTGTATAATAACCTTTAATATGTGTTTTAAACAATATTGGAAGACTATTTCTCACGTTCACAAGAAAATATAAATGCTAAAAATCAAAGTTTTTATAGGTTTAATATAATTCTTGTAATTTAATGTAATATTTTATTGAATACTATATTATGTAACCGTTAAGGTAATACTTTATCGAATATAATATTATGTAATTGTTAAATAATATCGTATTATTTCTTAAATGGTTAAGATAATAATCAATTGGAAAAAAATATATTTTATTGTATTAATTCTTGTATAATAATCATTAATAACCATTAATTTAGATTGTATTTTTCTTTTTCAACTTGTATGATTTTAAATTTGCACATTGGTCTTTAAGAAAGTTAAGAAAAAACACAGATCATGTTCGTCAATCCATATGGCGAATTGCTTTAAAAAAATCACGTATTCGTCAATCCATATGACGAATTGCTTTAAAACAACCACATGTTCACCAATTGATGTGGCTAATATGCATGCCTTAGCCAATTGAATTGGCGAATTCGTTAACAATTTGTTACCAATCGTCCATTCAATTGACGAACATACATCTAAAGTACGTCAGTTTGGTAATTTTTTTCAAATCCATGTTATTTTTTTCAAATCCATGTTATTTTGATATTTTTTTTATTAAAATATGTTATTCTAAAAAAAAATTCTCATAAATTTTATTGAATATAAGGAATTCATATTTACAAATGATCTACTAAAAATGTCAAATGTCAAATGCATGCATGCCATGCATGATATGATGGTCTCATGACAAAACTGTTTTGTCAGTTATCATAATCTAGTAGAATCAAGTTTAAGTTATTTCCTGCTTTTACAATTCATTCATCTAACATATAACAAAAGGAGTTAGAAGTTGGAGTACAATATTATAATTTTGTTGGAATTGGAGGTTGGGACACATCATTATAACTTTGTTGGAATTGGAGGTTGGGACACAACATTATAACTTTGTTGTCGAATATTTAAACATTCTTGCTTCAACGTCATATGAAAATCTTTCATTCAATTAGATTTTAATTTAAATAAATATTGATTCAAACTATATATCAATAGTTTTTCAAGAATTTAATAAAATCGACATAACTATTAATTAATTACCAATTCATTAAAATTAACCTTTTTTTTTTATAATTGAATGAAAACAAAAAATTTAAATTGAAATGTGTGGTTATAGGGCTACGTGGGTTAAAGAATTATTATTTATTGATTTTTCCCCCCTAAGAATAATAGAAAAGTTACTAATTTTTTCTAACATTTTTTTATAATTATTATTAACTATTAGGACACGTGAAAGTCTAAATTTTTTTAAAACAAATATTTATATGTATTTAATTATAATAATATTTTTTAAACTTTGTTTTTAAAAAGAAATAATATGTATTATGTAACATACTTTTTTTATATATTTTTTGTATTTTAAGTTGATATTTTTTTATTTAATTTAGATCAGGGTCGGCCATATCCAAGAGTAAGAAATTCTATTTTTTATATAAAAAAATAAGATGATCAAATGTTAAAATAATTATAATTAATTTTTTTTAACTAAGATATAATTATTTTTATATGTTACCTTTTATTACTTTAATTGTATTTTTTTATTAAAAAAAAACTGAGCTAATTTTCTAAATTAGAACGGGTCTCCAGATTTATTGTTTCGATCTATTTTTTATTAGAGGTAGCTGATTTTGTTTATGCATCTTAATTTTTAATATTAAATTGACTTAGTTTGTAAAAGGTATAGTAGTATACTTTTTTTTTGTCAACATTGGATGATGTTTTTTTTTACTATTTTATACCTTCTCTAAATTTTATTAATTTTATTCTCAATTTTTAATTATACTAAAATATATATTGTTAATTTTTTAAAATATAAAATTATTATTAATTATTTTCAATAAAGTTTATCCGTGCGTCACCCGGGTAAATATCTAATTATTATTATAATATACACTACAACAAAAATGATATATTGTGACACCCATATTTAATGATGCCTTGATTTTTTTCACTAAATAATACTTTTACCTACACTTAAAATACTTTTATCTACAATCATATTTTGTCAATTTAAAAAATTGAACAATTTTTTGTTTAAATAAATAATATTTTAATAAATAATTATAAAATTATTATTTTCACTAAAAATACAAAATTTAACTTTACTAATTACTAATTAAAATATTAAAACTTAATTTTAATCGCATCTTTTCAAACTAAACTGTTTTACTATATAAACTAATTAATTAAAGATAGATATTATTAATGTTTAAAAAATATTTAATTATTTATTTATAAAATTATTTATAAAACAAAATAAAATTAAAATACACAAGGTATAATAGTTATTAATTATTGAAATTATTCAAAAGAAAAAAAAGAATGTTTGCAAATAATTTAACGGTGTTATTCATTTATTATTTTTATGCTATGTTATATAAAATACAATAATTTCATTTTCAATTCCACCTTAGAATTAAAAATCCTACTCTCTTTGCTGACTCATCTTTGTAAATAGCTTTCGATCATAGCGAGTTGAAAATTTCGAAGAATAAGAGTTACGTATCCATGACAAACCCATATGGGAGTGGTAATCCTCAAGAACATACTCATGTGAACCTTTAATCGGTTTAAGGACAATTCAGTTCCTGAAAATTCTTAGTCTGTCTAAAACATAATGTATAATCCTGAGATATCTCTTAGTTGGACATACGAAGAACAATCTATTCTCGAAAATGACTACATTTTGTATTTTTCTATTCATATTATGCATGCAATATGGAATTACCATCACATTTCTATATGTTTTGAATTTATTGTTTCTAGAAAAGATCTGCAACACATTTGAATGTTCTTATATTTTATTATTTTATCTATGAAAGATTGTTTTTGAAATGAATACATGTTAATAGTGAAAAGTATTTGTATCAAATTCAGAGTTATAGTTTTAGATTTATGATAATTTTCATCTAATAGAGTTGTAGGTTTTCTTTTGTCTCTGTTTCATAGGTATAGTATGCTTTTAAATTGTTTTAGATTTCTAAAAAAATTCATCTAATACAGTTGTAGGTTTTTTTGTCTCTATTTCATAGGTACAGTATGTTTTTAGATTGTAATTTGTTTTTAATGCATTCTTTTGAGTTATTTTTTAATAATTACTTTTCATTTTCCACTACTAAAAATGTAATTTGTGGACAAAAATTAGTGAAAAAAGTAAAATAAAAATAAAAATAAAATAAAAATGAGTATATTTACGAAGAAGTTTGTGACGAAATTATTCGGTCACAAATAAAATTTTCCCACAAATTTGATAAGAATAAATTTAATGAGGCATTTTGAGATAAGTTTTCCCCTCTCTAATCTTTACATCATAATTCCCTTACAAATATGTTAGATGTTATCTTTGACTAATTTTGAAAATAAAATAATTTTATTTATATTTTTTATATAAAAATTAAAACTTAAATTATTTAATCATGACATTGTAGCTTAAATTACTATCAAAGTTTATAGTATACTACTTATAAAATATGTTAACATATTATCGGATAAATAGTTTTTTATTAAAATTAAATTTGATACTTATGTTTAAAATTATAAATATTAATTAATTAAAATATATATAATATTAATTAATATTATATTTATAAATATTACTTTTTAAATAAAAAATATTAATTTAAATGAAATATTTAATAAATATAACTTTCAATTGATTTTATATATATAATAATATAAAGTCTATCAAAATAATTTTGTTTACATATCAATTGAATTAGAAAGATTGTTAACTTGAATTAATTTTTTTTTTTTTCAATTTCCCTCTCATAACTCCTCTCATTCCAAATAATTTCATTTTCCCTCTTATATCTCCCTCTCACTCAAATCCCAATTTCAATTTCCCACTAATTAAAATTAATTTAATACTAATTTCCATCTAGTAACACCATGTCCAATACTGCAAATCAATAACATAGAAATTTCACTTAAATCGCACAAACCATGAAAGAGAAACCTGAAACACAAAATGGATTTCACTAAAATCCTCAATTGAAATACCACAAACGCCGAATGCATAAAACCCAAACGAGAAATCTCACACTGATTGAGAAACCCCAACTGTAGAACACGGAAATCCTAAAATGAAGGAACTAACGATCGGAACTTGCGAGAAGGCTCATAACAAACTATTGTAGCTTGCGAGAAGGCTTGGAACGAAGTAACGAACGCAACTCTCATTGTTATACAATCATTATATTTCCCCTAACTTCTTTCAGGTAGTAACTATTAAACCTAATATCCTCATGTTCTCGATCTATTTGGATTTTCTCCCTCTATTTCTATTTGGATTGTTATTTTCTTGATTTAATGGTTACTTAATGGTCACAATTGGTTAATGTGAGATATTGAAACGAACTATAAGTTTAGTATTCTGCTGCTCACATGTTGTTGTTTAATTGAGTCTTGTGTTATGGATTCAATTGTTTAAGTTAACTTATACCTTAAATTAGCTTGTAATGTATAATTGTTAAAAATTCCATTAGATTAATATGTTAGTTTTCTTATAAATAACATACTAGTCTCCCATCTTTTATAATAAGGGGAAATTTGAAGATAAACCCCTAATTCAAAAGTGAAAAAGGTTATTTGCTATTTTTGTATACTTGTAATCTTGTTTAAAGAGATTGTAAAGAATAACAGTTTATAACCAGTCATTTTATCTGTGGTTACCCTAAACTCTAATCCTTGTGAGTTTCTTGATCATAAAGAAACCTATTATATTTTGTTTCTAAGATATCAAATTCACAACAAATTGGTGCGGTGAGCGTGGGGAAGATGCTTTCAACAAAGTATGAGATTGAAAAATTAATCGGAGTGAACGACTTCGGTCTGTGGCGCTTGAAGATGAAAGCCACATTTATTCAACAGGGTTGCTTGCAAGCGTTGAAGGGAGAGACGATCAGGAATGATGCGTTAATGGCAGCTAAAAAGACGCTCATGATTGAGAAAACACACATCACAATATTATTGAACCTTGGCGACAAGGTTCTTCGACAGGTATCAAAGAAGACGACGACGTAAGGGTTATGGCTGAAACTTGAAGGTTTGTACATGACCAAATTGTTGGTGAATCGACTCTACCTGAAGCAAGCCTTGTATTTATTCAAGATGAGCGAAGACAAAGTGTTGGCTGAGCAGTTGGATATGTTCAACAAACTGATTTTTTATCTTGAAAATATTGATGTGAAGATCGATGATGAAGATCAAACGTTGTTGTTATTATGCGCTTTACCCAGAACACATGCTCACTTCAAAGAAATTCTCTTGTATGGAAGAGAGTCTCTGACCTTTGAAGATGTTCAATCTGCCTTGTACTCTAAGGACTTGAACGAACGAAAGGAGTGTAAACCTTCGATGGTTGGTGAAGGTTTGACCGTTAAGGCGAAATTCTTACGAAAGGATGGTAAGTTCGACAAGAAGAAGGGTAAAACTCAGCAGAAGTCTTATAATGGTGAAGTATCTGGTGTTCGATGTTATCATTGTAAGAAGGAGAGTCACATTCGAAAGATGTGCCCTGAACGCCAGAAAGATCATGGAGGTAAGGATAATGGCAACGCAACTATTGTTCAAGATGATTTCGACTCATCTGATGTTCTTGTGGTTTCAAGCGGCGACTCAAGAAAAGAGTGGATTTTGGATTTAGCTTGCACTTGGAACATGACTCCATGATGGTGGATCAAATATGTTGGGAAACAACAAATCTTGTAAAATTACAGGTATTGGATCTGTGAGATTCAAGCTCCATGATGAGTCAATAAGGTTATTGATTGAAGCTAGGTATGTACTTGACTTAAAGAAAAATTTGATTTCTCTTGGTGAATTAGACAAGAAGGGATATGTTTTTCAAGGAGAGAAATGTATTCTAAGAGTCATGAAGGGGTCGAAGGAAGTCTTGAGAGGCATGAAGAAACAAGGCTTGTATACCTTTGAGGCTGAAGTTGTAAGTGGTTCGATAAATGTTGCATTCACAAAACTGTTGTTGAAGACAAAATTATGGCACATGAGATTGGGCCATGTTAGCGAGAGAGACCTGGTCGAACTGGGGAAACAGAACCTGCAAAGTGGTGACAAAGTCGAGAAGTTGGAGTTTTATGAACCTCGTGTATTCAGTAAATCCTGTAGGGTGAAGTTTAACAAAGGTAAACAAAGAACACACAGATCCATAAATTACATCCATGTTGATCTTTGGGGGCTTGCAAGGAATCCTTCACATTCAGGTGCAAGGAAGGTCAAGAGGTTGAGAACTGATAATGACCTTGAATTCTACAACGAAGCTTTCGACAATTATTGTGTCGAGTCTGGGATTGCAAGGCATAAGACTATAACAGGTACTTCTCAACAAAATGATTTAGTTGAGTGATTCAACCGAACAATCCTCGAAAGGGTTAGATGCATGTTGGTTAGTGGTGGATTGAATAAGGTGTTTTAGGTTGAGGTTGTTTCGGCAACAACATATCTGATAAACAGATGTCTTTCGACTGCATTAGATATGAAAACACCTGAAGAAGTTTGGTCGGAACATCCACCAGATCTCGACAAACTGAGCGTATTTGGTTGTGTGGCCTATGCTCACATTAGGCAAGACAAAGTCGAACTTAGAGCTCTGAAATGCATGTTCATGGGATACCCTGAAGGAGTCAAAGCTTATAGGTTGTGGTTCCTAGATCCATGTCACAAGAGGAGTATCAACAATCGAGATGTAGTTTTTAATGAAGCTGATATGACTTTCAAGAAAACTGATGATGTTGAAGAAGAGCTGGAACAGGAAGATATTTTTGTTGAGGTGGAGCATAGTGATGCTAAATTGCATATTCCATGTGAAGTCAAACAAGAAGAAGTAGAAACCACTGTCGAAGATGAAGAGACTAATAATGACTACTTGCTGGAAAGAGACAAGTCGAGAAGAGTCATCAAGCCACCTCAGAGACTTGGATATGCAGATCTTATAGCTTATGCCTTAATCTCTTCAAGTGAGGTTCTAGACGAAGAACCTAAAGACTATAAGGAAGATATGAGAAGTCGAAATAAAACTGAATGACTGAAAGCCATGGATGGTGAAAACTAGTTTTTTTCTTGGTGTTATAGAGTTTTTTCTAAGGTGGAGGTTTGTGAGATATTGGAACGAACTCTAGGTTTATCTTGTTGTCGAAGTCTGCTCACATGCTGTTGTTTGATTGGGCCTTGTGTTATGGATCCAATTGTTTAAGTTAACTTGTACCCTAAGTTAGCTTGTAATGGGTAATCGTTAAAAAACCCATTAGATTAGTATATATGTTTTCTTATAAATAGCATACTAGTCTATCATCTTTTATAATAAGGGAAAATAGAAAGATAAAACCCTAATTAAAAAGTGAGAGAGATTATTTGTTATTCTTGTATGCTTGTAATCTTGTTTAAAGAGAATTGAAAGAATATCAGTTTATAACCAATCCTTTTATCTGTGGTTACCCTAAACCCTAATCCTTGTGGGTTTCTTGATCACAAAGAAACCTATTATACTTTGTTTCTAAGGTATCCGATTCACAATAGTCTAGTTTACATAAGGCTTAATTCTATATGAATATGTTTCTCCCTATTTTGCATAAGGTGACTTTTATCTGTTATTTGAGGGTTGTATTGTTGTTGGTTTTTTTTCTTTGATTGTTGCTTATATGTTTATATTATGATTTAAATTTTAGATTAAGTTAATTTGTTTTATTTCTGGTTTTATACTTGCTGATGAAACATATCATTCAAAAATAATTCTAAAATGTATAAGTCTTGAATGGAGTCAAAATTTGTAAGATACTTAGGGTTTATATTTATTTTTGTTTATTGTGAAACTTCATAATGATACTTTGGGATTTTTTATTGAAAAACCAACTTGATTGATATTTATAGTTTAGACAAACAATTGTGACATAGTTTTCAAAGGTGGATAGTTCATATATGGTTGAATATATATGTTCCGGACTGGGCCTCAAGAATGTATTAGACTACGGCCCAACAGGTCGAGCGGAGGCCCATGTACTCGAGCAGAGACGCCTAGCAGACTGGCAGGGGCACCTCACAGTCAGGCTAGTTTCTTATACGACAGGCATGCACCAAGGACGGGCAAAGAACAAGTCTGACTGGTCACTTGCCACGTCACCCAACTGTCCCTTATTATCTCCTGAAAGATAAGGGCAGTTGGACCAAGGACCAGGCCTCTTAGCTAGGTCTTCACGTTTCTCACGCGTTCCTTGGTAGTTCTTCCTTGGGCCTAGCTGATATAGCCCAAAGAGGGACTTTGGCCCAGCGCTGGGGGCACACTGTACATACCCTTTTTCACTAAAGAGTCAGGTATTCTGATTCACTCTAACTCATCTATTCTATTGTACCTCTACTCACTTAAGCATTAGAGTGCCTTGCAGGTACACCCCCCTTTTTCTTCTCCCATTCTTTGGCTGTTACATCAAGTCACTGGGAAGGTCCTCCTGATCAGGTAAGATCAGTGGCGTCGTTTGTGGGAAACTAGCTTCCCCTTCTTCCACAACAGAAGATCAAAGCTCAAACACCATCCTTCCAGCATGTCCGGAGAACAACTCAACGAATGCAACCGTCCCCTCGTCGACTACACGATGGAGGACAATCTGCAATACCATGAGGCTGACGCCCGAGATGGGCGCCCAACCACCCCGTCTCCTGAACCCGAGAACAATGGGAACCCGCCTCAAATTCAAAACCAGGTGACTGACACGTTCCAACCCATTCCCGTTCCCGTCGAAGGGGACGCCACCTTAATTGCTATGGTGAACGCCCTCAACCAGGCCAGCTCCATGCTCTACCAGCAGCACGAGAGAATCATGGCCCTAGAAGCTGATCGACAGGAGGGCCGACCTCAACAGGAAAGGAGGACGCAACAATGTCCAGAGGCGACAAAGAAACGGGGACGCCGCTCCCTAGAGCCCAACATGAGTAGGGCGCGTGCCCGCCTTGACTCCGGCCGATCGGGAGCCTCGCCAAGGCGCGATCGGAGCCCCGACCACAACGAGCTCTCCCCACCGAGGAGCGACGAAGAAGACCTACATTGCCCCCTGTCACGGGCAATAATGGAAGCTCCACTCCCCAAAGGCATGGAGAAACCCCCAAACCTGGCCATCTACGACGAGACCACTGACCCCGACGATCACGTCGACAATGTCAATGCAATGCTCGACTACCTCAACGACATCACCGGGCATCTCAAATTCAGGCTATTCTCAATGACCCTCAGGAAAGGAGCCATGGCCTGGTACAAAAGCTTGGCCCCAGAGTCCATCACATCCTGGAGAGTTATGAGGTCTATGTTCACGAGGCATTTCACAGCCTCCCGACGCCATCCCAAGATGGAGGCGACCCTTGAAGCCATAATACAAAGGAAAAATGAGACATTGCGCTCGTACATCGAACGATTCAACCAAGAAGCTGTCGAGGTGGACACCAAGGAACATATGAAGAAATATCTCCTTGAGAGGGGACTCTTGCCCGAAAGCGATCTTAGCCGAGCAGTTGGGATAGAACCTCCCCGCACTCTGAATGACCTCCTGCATAAAGCCCAGACTTACATCAGATACGAGGAAAAGCAGGTAGCCCACAACGTTCGCAGCAGCCGCACCACTGGGGAAACCGATAACCCCAAGCGCGAAGATCCAAACGTTCCCCGTCGCAACGGGGACAGACAAAGGGAAGAGAAACCCCGTGAACCTCGGGAAGGAAGAGACCCCGCGAGCCGATACAACGAGTATACATTACTGACAGCTCCCCGCGAGCGCATCCTCGCCGAATGCATCAACTCCGAGTTCAAACAGGGCAGGGTAAGGTTCCCAAAACCGTCTGCACCCAAGCCTCACACCGACAAGTCCAAATACTGCAGGTTCCACAGAAGCCATGAGCATGTGACTGAAGACTGCGTTCACCTAAAAGACGCAATAGAGATCTTGATCCAAGAAGGGCATCTCAAGCAATACACTAGGAGAAATGAAACCTCCAAACACGAAGAGCCAGAAAAGAAGAGACCCTGGGAGGACACTCCCCCCGAAGAGTCTTCCTATCAGGTGACCCTTTGCATATCACGGCCAGAAGACTTCGGCTTCCCCGGTGTCGCTCCTGGGATTTTCATCCTAGTACAAACGCGAAAGTGGCGCGGAAAAGGTAGAGTCGCCAGCCAGACATTTTTATCCCGAAGGAATGGGAAAGGTAATGTTGCACAAACCTAAGGAAGAAGGAAAGGACAAGGTCCTGCGAACCAAAGATCTGGGTTGGGGAGTCGGTTACGACCTGAGAAGGTATTAGCACCCCAGATCGTCCGCCGTACCCGATGGGATCCACGCTTGTTTGTTTGTTTCAAAGGGTGAGAAATAAGATGCTGCTGAACAACTGCTAACTGGAATGAGAATGAGAAATGAGAAGGGAATAAAAAGAGAACAAAAAGAATGAATGAGGAAAATGTAGGGAAAATAAAGAATGTGCTCGAACGGGCCCTACCCCGCTGCCTACGTACCTCATCGGGATAATGAGGATCAGAGTCAACGTAGTTCGCCTAACTAAGGCGGGAACTATTTGTTTGTGTTTTTTATGGCTGGAACCGTGTATGTCTATGCTCAGGTGTTGCAGGCTCGTCTGGTACGAGTGTGTTTACCCTCTTGCATGCGAGACAAGTCATCGCGAGTTCGCGTTTAGAGTGAATGAGATGAGATGAGAAGTTCCCGCAGGATAGTTGCTTGTTATTTGTTATTGTCTTTTATGAGAAGTGTTTTGAATTTTGTTTGTGAACATTCTCATACTAAGACCTATCCATCACGGGAAGTATTTACACCTCGCCCCGAAACAGGACGCATATAAACACTCCGCAACAAAGTCTCGTGTCGTACAAGAATGTCTGGTTTTCATTAAATGTTTTATTGCTTTTCTTCAGGAGGTGAGAAAGAATGACTCAAATTGAAAAAGGTAAAATCTAGTGGGGACTAAGACACAACCCTAATTTTGTTGATTTATTTACAAGTGAGGTCCTATGGTTTGTGAAGTTTCTAAACCTAATGGAAAAAGGCACTTAGAACTAATAGAATGCAACTTACTTCCTAAGGAAGGTAAGTTGATTCTAAAGCCAAGGGGAAACCTAATCAAATGATATCAATCAATATACAAAGTATTAAAAATTGAATGGAAAAAATAAAATTCAAAACCAAAACAATTAAAGATATAAACCTAAAATAGTCCTAATTTTTATTCTAAGTCTAATTAATATGAATCCTAGGCCTAAGTTCTAAACTAAAGGTATTACCTAATATTTTCATTCTAAAAATCATAATCTAAACTAATCTAAGTCCTTATTAAATCCTAGGATTAAATCTAATTAAACTTATTTTTTGTGAAACTTAATATCCTAGCCTAAACTAATAGAATTTCTATGCATAAAGGCCTAAAGATTAATATTCTAAAAAATAGTAAAACTTCTGGAAAAATTATGAGATTTATTCTATGGGGTCCTAAAACTACTTATACTATTGTGTTAAAAGGAATCCTAAAAAATCAGAATTTTGCTAGGCCTAAAAATTATTTATTTCTACCTAAGAATTAGTCATTATTTCCTAAGGATTAAGCCACTAAAACCTAAGATAAAATGTCCTAAAAAATCTACTAAAATTATACTAAATGCTACTATGAGTCCTCTAACTATAGTAAAAAGAATGGGCGAAACAAGTTACTGGAAGGTTAAGAAATGAAATCTACAAATTTATGTACAATAGAAGGAAATTCATTAAGAACTATTTACATGAAAAATCCAACATAAAATAAAAAATAAAGCAAATTCAGGAAAATAAAATTCTAAACAATCTCTAAAATGAATTAAAAGTCTACTTAATTTTTTATAGAATATTTCTAATCATTTTTCTATTTTTATGGGATTATTTCTAAACTAAGCTAAAACAAAAATAAAATCTAAAGAAATAATAGAAGGGGGTGGATTTAGTAATATTTTTAAGTGTTTTTCTTATTGGGCTCAGAAAATGGGGGGTACGGGTAGCAGGAGGTAATAAGCCCAAACGCTAGAAACCAGGGGGGAGGTGCAACAGGCAATTTTTTGTGTTGTTTTTAAGATGGGCCCAGAAAGGAGGTGTAATTAGCAATGAACCAGGGCCCATTTTCGCAGGCTTTTGGGAGGTGTAGGTATAGTAATTTTCAATGGTTTTTTAATATGGGCCTAGAAATGGGGTGCGATTAGCAAAAGGTTTATGAAAGGGTGGTCCAACCGGACGGTGACAAGTGTCACCGCCGGATTGGACCCCCAAAACCACAACTTATCCTCTTTCAGCTTCTAACGGTTTGCATTAGGTGGGATTTATGTGAAGATAATCATAATTAATAGTGGGTTAAATTATATTAATGTCCATTAATTACAAGAATCTGATGATTAATATTAAACTAATCACATGACAATTTAAATCAAAAAATCCAGGGAAACCCTAAGAAGCTGAGACAACAAAAACTCAGCCGACCTAAGCCTCTCTCTTCTTCGTCACCCTCTTCGTCTCTCTCACTCCCATCGCTGCCGTCAACCACCCTTTCTCCTTCGTTCCAATTTCGCCTTCTACCTTCCATTTCAAACTCCTCTAATCAGTAAACCTAACACATAATCCAAATCCTATTCCTCAATCTAACATGAATCCCCTTTTTAACCTTAACCGGTTTATCACGGTATTGAAATCCAAAGCCTCAACAAAATAGCTATACAATCAAGCTTGAAACGAGATCTAGATTTGCACCTTGATAATCAATGAAACCACAAACTCGCAGCGGAGATATTAGCCGAACGATCCGTGGCGGAGAAAGACGAATTGATCTGCTTGGCTCCTTCGAGATTCTTGCGAATCGTTGATCACGAACAACGCGAAGAAGATGAAGAAATGAAGATAGGCGTGATGTTGCTGACGAATTCGAAAATCACGGATGAAGCCTTGATAGTCTCGGTAAGTTCTGTTTCAATGACCTTTTCTCGTGTACGATCCTATTTCATTCTTCAACCTCTGCGATTACAATTGTTGCTGTTATAAATTGATGCAGATGAAGATGCTACGAAGATGCCGTATTCTTGTTGCGGTTATGTTAGATTATTGGTAACCGGTATTTGGTGATGGAGAGTGGATGGAGAAAAGGAATGGTGAACAATGTTGATGAAGGTAATGGAGAAGAGACACGAGTCTCAGGAGTGAAGAAAGATCGAGGAAGAAAAGCGATGAACCAAAATGAAGTTGTGCAAAAGAGTTTCGAAAAAAAGGTTTTAGAAGCTAGGGAAGAAGATTGGTTGCAGTTGAATGGTATAAGAAGAAGTGGGATTTGGAGAATTGTGATGAGAAGAGGTTGAAGAAGAGTGAGGAGAAGAATGGAAGAGGATTGAAGTGAAGGATTTTGGAAAACAAATCGTGGAAGAATCCCTTGAGAGAAGAAGTTACTGATTTATAAAGAATGAAGATCAAGACTTGGTGAAGGAAACTCAGGTAAGCTTCTAGAAGAATTTGGTTAAAAGTTTGTTACAATTCTGTTAGTTAGTTTTGTTAGATTTCAGTTAGGATCAGTCAATAATGATTAGAAACTTGTAATTAACTCTTATCCATTTTGCAGATTTTCGGTTTTAAGGAGGAAAAGTGAATGAAGCCAATTGTGGATTGAAAGTCAAGGGAGGTTCTCTGAACTTTTTGTAATTAATTTAATCTTGAACCATTTTCATTAACCCCATTTCTATCAGTTTCTATTGGATTCTTCCTGTTCTGAATCTTCTCTTCATTTCTACTAAAAAATAGGATATAAACTCTGATGAAAAAACTGCTTCTGTATTGGCCTTTTTTCCATCTTCCGAGGGCATTTTTTTTACTGACTTTCTGGTGTGAATTTGTTAGCAGGTTATGAGATTCTGTTAGCAGGGTTGAAATTCTGTTATGATCTTGTGGTTTTGGTTTCCTTCTGTTGCGATTTTCTCAAGTATGTTAAAAAAAACTGGCCAGAGAGCTGTATACACCACTGGCAAAGGAGCTTCTGTTGTGGGTCTCACTGCTGCAGTTCACAAGGATCCTGTCACACGGGAATGGACCCTTGAAGGGGAATCTCTTGTTCTAGCCGACAGAGGGATTTGTCTCATTGATGAATTTGACAAGATGAATGACCAGGATAAAGTGAGTATTCATGAAGCTATGGAGCAGCAGAGCATACACATATCAAAAGCTGGAATTGTCACATCTCTTCAGGCACGCTGTTCTGTCATTGCTGCTGCGAATCCAATTGGAGGAAGATATGATTCCTCAAAATTGTTTACACAGAAGTTGAATTGACAGTCACTTCAAGACACAACCCAAGGGTGCTAACAATGATGAGAAGTCTATTAGTGAGTCCCAGGATGCATCTGGCATGCCAACAGTAGCTAGTTTGCAAAGTCCAATTATGTTTTAGATGAAGAGCGAGCAGTGATCAGACATCACCTGAGGTGAAAGTAGAGTTGGATGCATGGATTGTCACATTGGTAACATGTTTGAGAGTACCTTTGAAAATTATGTATTATCATTAGACCTTGTTGTTATTTTTGTATAATTTAACCAAATAGTCACTTGGTTTTGCTAGTATGCGGCTGATTGGGTTGAACCTTGATCCTCTTTTGAAAGGATTCTGACAACTTTCACATCAACATTATTTATAAAAAGTTTATGATTCATTAGGAAACATGTTCCTAATATCAAGAGATTTCTCCTATAAAAGCTGAATTGTGAAGGGTGGAATGAATGTAATGGAAAAAATCTCTTGTGGTTATTTGTTTTGTAATTGTCGCATAACTATCTCCCACAACACAATATCTACTTTTCAATGAGTGAGTTTAACATAAAATTTGCACAATTATTTGAGTAATGCCACACTTTGGTAGGAAGATAGTATGAAGCTATTGAGAAGTCGCAAAACCATGATAGGTTAGAGATGAAGAGGGGCCACGCTAATATGAAATTCTAAAAGTCTGGTTGGCACCAGTCAACTGTTTGACCTAAAGGTCAATAGTTGACCAAAAAGTCAGCCTACATCCAATTGCCTTTCCATTATTTCCTTATTATTTTTTATGGAACCTTGTGAATGATGCACTTTTAATAATTTGAATGAAGACATTTGGATAAAATTGGCCTTTGGGAGTATTTGAAATTTGCAATCTTTGAAAGAATCCCTTGATTTTGATGGAACTTGGATAATGTAGTAACTTCATAAAGAAAATGGATGAACTTGGATTGTCGTAATTTGAACTTTGAATGGATCTTGAACTTTGCATGCCAAACAACCTTTAACCTCTTTCGAGGTCATGAATCCAAATTAATTTCCAATAGGAACAAATTCACTTAAATTTTAATGCCAAACGACCTTGGCTCCTATATCAATTAACCAAGCAAACCCCACAGTAATCCTGATCCAAAATAAATCCAATAGGCGAAACACTACGCTCCAAAAGGATATCCACACCTTTGTATCTCTTGTCACGATATGTGCCTTGAAATTCACTAACTGGGTGACGAATGATTTTAAATCGAATGCCCTGAGGAAACTTTGAAGATGAATACGTAACCAAAGCAACAAGCATGTCCAAGCAAACCTTTATCATAACATCTTAAATCTCGACCTTTATTGAAGCTTTAGTATCCATGATAAGTTGTATCTCGAGACAACGTTCACGACAGTAAAAGTTCACCCTTGGTCTCAACCTTGAGTGTAATGGTTATATAAATCACCTCTGAATAGGAAACTCAAATCATAAGAAAATGCCTTGATCACATGCCTTAGGAGTTCAATGCAAATGAGTGAATGCAAGTTTATGACCTTGTGAGAAATGCGGATGAACATGGAGCGCAAGCCAGTTAGGGTAAATAAATATGAGGGAAAATTTTGAGGTATTACAACTGCCCCTATTCAATCATCTGTAAGCCTGAACGAATAATTGCAACAGCTTTTAGATGTTCAAGGTGTGGAGTGATTGAATACTCGAATGAAACCTGAAAATTTGCACATTGTGGGTAATAAAATATGCTGGGAAGAATGCCATCCTCGAATGACAACTCATACGGGATCCTCAGATCCAGTACTAAAACCCTCCTCGAATAGAAACACAATGGTATACCGGCCGCAGGCGATAACCATCAACAACAAAGACTGACCTCGGACAGACTTTGCAAACGAGACGAACTGACCTCAATCAATAAGCTCAAAAAGTGGACTATCATCCTCGAATAGAAGTCACAACAACAAGACCAACCTCATAAGGACTTGAAGAAAAGAAATGCCATCCTCGAATGAAAATTCAAAAGATCCTCGGATCTAACACGAAACCATCCTCGAATGGAGACGCAAAGGTATACCAGCCTCGACTGATAACCAAACACAAAGCTGACCTCCGACAGACTTTGCAAAACAGACAAACTGACCTCAATCAATAAGCTCAAAAAGTGGACTATAATCCTCGAATAATAGCCATAACAAAAACAAACAAGACCAACCGCAGAAGGGCTTGAAGAAAAGAAATGCCATCCTCGAATGACAATTCAAAAGATCCTCGAATCTAACACGAAACCATCCTCGAATGGAGACGCAAAGGTATACCAGCCTCGACTGATAACCAAACACAAAGCTGACCTCAGACAGACTTTGCAAAAGAGACAAAATGACCTCAATCAATAAGCTCAAAACAAAGTGGACTATCATCCTCGAATAATAGCCACAACAACAAGACCAACCTCAGAAGGATTTGAAGAAAAGAATGCCATCCTCGAATGACAATTCTCAAGAGATCCTCGGATCTAACACGAAACCATCCTCGAATGGAGACGCAAAGGTATACCAGCCTTGATTGATAACCAAACACAAAGCTGACCTCAGACAGACTTTGCAAAAGAGACAAACTGACCTCAATCAATAAGCTAAAAAAAGTGGAATATCATCCTCGAATAATAGCCACAACAACAAGACCAACCTCAGAAGGACTTGAAGAAAAGAATGCCATCCTCGAATGACAATTCTCAAGAGATCCTCGGATCTAACACGAAACCATCCTCGAATGGAGACGCAAAGGTATACCAGCCTCGACTGATAACCAAACACAAAGCTGACCTCAGACAGACTTTGCAAAAGAGACAAACTGACCTCAATCAATAAGCTCAAAAAAAAGTGGACTATCATCCTCGAATAATAGCCACAACAAAAACAAACAAGACCAACCGCAGAAGGGCTTGAAGAAAAGAAATGCCATCCTCGAATGACAATTCAAAAGATCCTCGGATCTAACACGAAACCATCCTCGAATGGAGACGCAAAGGTATACCGGCCTCAGGCGGTAACCAAAAACTGCAATGGAAATAGGACAAGGTGGAACGAGATCATTGTACACAAATGAGAGCCCAGGCCAACAGGACTGTTGTACAAAACGGGAACCTGCGATGCGACTGTTGTACCAAACTAGACGCGAAATAAGTGACAAACATTGACTTGAAAAGACAAGGATGTCCGGAAAATGATATTGGTATCCTCTGTGCGGAGTACTTCAGACTGAGAAGATATTCGTAATATACCTCAAAACTGGCCCATGCGGGTGTGCATATGTTTGGATTTATGGCGTAATGCTCCATGAGGATGGAAATGCTACGCTTTGGAGGATGCAAATGTAATGATGATTATGCCTATGCAAATGCAAAGAGATCTCCTGATAAGGAGACTGCAAGTATCCCAGATGACTTGACTGGGGAGAAACTGATGATCACTGCATTGATCTGGTTCATCCTGATGAGGAGGAGACAACTCTGAGGGGAAAGCTGTCAATGATGCACCGGCTTTGAACAACCGCCATTGCCAAAAATAAATTGGACTTTGAGATTAGAGAGCCAAGACCCTGCTGGAGATGGACCCTTCTTGAACTCTGGTGGAGAAGTGAGGACCTCCCGCTTTGGCCGGGAATCAAAGACATGATACTACTAAGGAAGCAACTGCTGTGGAGGCAAGACACTCCTTATACTGCTGGGAATTGCCCCTATCTGAAGGGAAGCTTCTGCTTGGAGATGACACCCATCTTCTGCTACCTTGCTGGGAGAAATTTCAACTTTCACTTCACTGGGGATGATTTGAGACATCCTAGGGGATACCTGCTCCTGTTCAAAAATAAGGGAACGCTCCTCCTGGGAAATTGTTGTTAGCTTTGTTAGCAACACCGGTACCTGTACCTACATGAACACAATCGATAGTACCTGCAACATAGAGAGTTAGTTTGGGACCTGCCTGCCCCAGGCTCTTAGTATGAATCAATATTTGGGTATCTCGGCACCCTTTCAGAGTTGTATTAAATGTTTTTGTCCTCCTGCACGAGTTAGAAAGCATTCATGTGTTCACAACACAATGTAAATCACAAGTTTCTAGACATTTTCACAATCAATCAATGCTAGATGAGAAAAGCAAAAACAAGAAGCAAAATGGTCAAATTGACTGAAGTTGAATTTTTATTGATTTGGAAAAATGGCCATGAATAGGAAATACAAAAGGAAGCAGTTCCCTGGAAAGAGGAAACAACCAAAAAGGAAAACAAACTATCCTATTGGCAATGTGAGAAGTAGATCTCATCAAGTCTCAACCCGGTTATGACTCGTATATCTTCAAGACGCTCCACTCGCTCTGCCTCTTGAGAAAAAGTAAATGAAACTGATCTTCAACCCTTAGGATGGCCTCAACTGTAGGTAAGTTACGTATCTCGCAGACCGCAGTCGTTCGTGTTAATCCCTCTTTTGCGTGGATCGCCTTTTCAGGTTTTCAATCCACCAGGATACCCTTTTTTGCCTGAGTTGTCCAATGTGGCTTTTCAACTCAGCGGGTGTACATTTTTTTTTATAGATTTCCCTAACTTTTGCCCGAGCCTTTTATTCTGTTTTTGGCTCGCCAGGATGCCCATTTTTGCCTGGATCTTTATTCTAATTTTTATCCAGCAGGTCCTTTTTACCCGAAGTATTTTCTTACTGCATCTGCGTTAACGAGGGATTGAAAGTCTTCCCCGTCCATGGTTGTCAGCATCAAGGCTCCACCTGAGAAAACCTTTTTAACCACGAACGGTCCTTCATAGTTGGGTGTCCACTTGCCCCTGTGATCATTAAGAGGAGGAAGAATCCTTTTCAGCACCAAGTCACCTGGCATGTACCTCTGTGGTCGCACCAAATTAATTTCCCAACCTTTAACCTCTTTCGAGGTCATGAATCCAAATTAATTTCCAATAGGAACAAATTCACTTAAATTTTAATGCCAAACGACCTTGGCTCCTCTATCAATTAACTAAGCAAACCCCACAACAATGCTGATCCAAAATAAATCCAATAGGCGAAACACTACGCTCCAAAAGGATATCCACACCTTTGTATCTCTTGTCACGATATGTTCCTTGAAATTCACTAACTGGGTGGCGAATGATTTTAAAACGAATGCCCTGAGGAAACTTTGAAGATGAATACGTAACCAAAGCAACAAGCATGTCCAAGCAAACCTTTGTCATAACATCTTAAATCTCGACCTTTATTGAAGCTCTAGTATCCATGATAAGTTGTATCTCGAGACAACGTTCACGACAGTAAAAGTTCACCCTTGGTCTCAACCTTGAGTGTAATGGTTATATAAATCACCTCTGAATAGGAAACTCAAATCATAAGAAAATGCCTTGATCACATGCCTTAGGAGTTCAATGCAAATGAGTGAATGCAAGTTTATGACCTTGTGAGAAATGCGGATGAACATGGAGCGCAAGCCAGTTAGGGTAAATAAATATGAGGGAAAATTTTGAGGTATTACATCCGGGACACCACCCGAAGGGAGGATCACTGCTCTCAGCCCCTGGGAAGACTTTCCGACTGCCCTTGTCATATCAGGTGGAGGGATGAACGGCGAGGCCTCCGCCCTTTCGGTAAACGCAAGTTCGACGAGCTCCTTCTGACCGCGCCCGAGCAAAAGGCAACGCTGACAAAGTACTGAGGTAAATCCAACCCAATATCTTTCTTTCTAGAGGAGCTTCCGGGCGGTTCCCCAAACTCGGGCATCCCATTGTTGATTAGAGCCAAGATGGCTCACTTCGACGTCTGACGCATTCTGGTCAATCAAGGCAGCTCGGTGGACATCATGTACGTCCACCTTTTCAAAACCCTAAAATTGGACAAAACCAACCTATCTCCCTACATCGGGTACGACCTCCAAGGATTCAACGGAGACACGACAAAGCCTTGGGGTTACGTCGAGCTCATCGTCACCTTCGGAGAGCAAGAGACGGCCAGAGAAATCAAGATCCAGTTCCTGGTCATACAATGTCCCTCTCTTTACAACTGTATTCTCGGCCGTCCGACTCTAGCTGAGCTGACCGCGGTCCCGTCTACCGTCCACCTGAAGATGAAATATTACACCAAACTAGGCCGCGTAGTCACCATCCACAGCGACATCGAAGCTGCCCGAAGGTGTTACTGTAACACGGTGGGAGAACTGACTTTAGTTATGTTGCGGATAGCAAGAGTCGCCACCGACTTTTATTTTTTATCCAAAGGAAAGGCATAAAAGAACAGGAAAGACCTTTTTAAAAGATTTTTGGGTCCGGGGGGTAGGTTATGTAAAGGGAAGGTATTAACACCCTTTACATCCATGGTTATCCATGGGCTCTTAGTTACTTAGCTCACTTTAAATTGTTTTTGAAAATGTGAAGTGTGTGAATAGAAATTTTCATAAGAGTTTGATAATGATCCATGTACGGATGCGTAAAAAACTTGTGTTTGAAAATTGTTTGAAATTTGTGAAGTGTTTGAGAAATTTTTAAGTAGTGAGCAAGTAACTATGAGGAACCTACCCTAAAGTTTAAGTCTTTCTGTTCTTTATCCTTTAAATGGTAAGACTATCCCTATTATTAAGGAATAGGTAGTCATTACCTTGGATGTGTGGGACAAGTGAGGGACATCTGTTTAATGAAGGCAACTGTGGGGTGTATAAGCAATTTGAAGGGACTATCATCTTTATTCGAAAGGGACAAGATCATTACGAAGGCAACATTCGAAAGGGACTTGATCTTTTATTTGTTAAGGGACTAGATGACTTCATTTTGAGGGACTTTTGCTTTATACACCCTACTTGACCTTTTTGATTAGGCAACATGAGAGGTAACCCTAGAAAGTGAGATGGCGATCAAAGATCGACTTACGTGTGTGAGTGTTCAATTTAATATTTATCTTTAAATTTAAATGACCTAAATTAATTTTAAATAAACATACATGTTACACTCCCTATTTTTACTAACCATGGCATAAAAATAAATATTTAAACATTACTACTAAATATTACATCAAAGGAACAATTACATGATAATAATAATTAAAGCAAAATAAACAAAAATAAATAATAATAATAATTGGGTTAGTGAAATAATAATAATAATAATAATAATAATAATAATAATAAATCACAATGGGGTTAGTAATAATGATAGTAATAAATCACAATATCTATAAATGGGGTTAGTAATAATAAAATAAATATGAAAATAAATAGCATTAATGATAAAATAAATGAGAATATTAGCATAATAATTACAAGATCAAATTTTTATGAACAATTATTATTTAAGATTAAGAAGAAAATATAAACAATTAGTTATCATAAAGTCTTAAATGCTATAAAAATTAGGTTAATTATAAACATATTATGAAAATAAATTAAATTAACAAGTTTTAATTATTTTTAAACATGTATTGAAAATTATTTATATACAAGAATTAAATAATAATTATAAACAAATTATAAGATACATACATAGTACAAAGATAAGGTTAATTATAATTAAATAATCATATTATTATATTTTTAGAATCTTATTGTTTTAAACATGATTTAAAATTATTTACATTATTTAGATAAGATTACATATAATGATAATATAAATAAATGATAATAATAAAAATAGAGAAACATAATTAACGTTTATATGAAAATAATTAGGGTTTAAGAAGTATTATTAGGGTTTATATAAAAAATAGGTTTTTTACATATAAAATTTTTAGGGTTAATTAATTAATTTATTTATACAAAACATATAATATTAATAATTTAAAATAGAATAAATATTAAATATAATAAATATTAAATAATTTTAGTGATAAAGTTTAAATTTGAAAAAAAAATGAATTTTGAATTATGGAAAAGAAAAGAATATGAACAATTTATTATTTTTTTTATCATTTTTATAATTTATTAAACTAATTATAATATAAACAAAATTAAATAGAATAAGAAAAAGTGACAAAAATACTTACCTGGGGCTGGGATCGAACCTATGTCCTGAGCTTTGCCACCCTTAGACGTACAGAGTTACCACTGGGCTGCCTGCGCGTTGTGAACATGATCCCAACAACAATCCTTTTATTATATGCCCTGCAAAAATCATAAAAACAAAATAACACAAAAAATGGCCTAATGGGAATCGAACCCAGGCCAGAGAGCTTTTACACGCACACATTCACCATCTGAGCTACGCATGCGTTGTGAAACAAACTTCAAACAATTACATAAAATATTAAAACAAATTTTCAAATTAGAAATTGGCGCCTCTGGACTTCATCTTCTCCAAATTACCTGCGAATTTACTTATAATTTTTCCTGCGAAATTACATACGATTTTTGTTTTACAGGTTTTCCTAGGTTCTTCCCAACGATCACCAAACCTGCAATGATTCATCAAATTGGAAACACCATTGTATTCCCCATAACAAAACAAACTTATTTGCGTGTTCAGAAATTATTTATATGGCTTATTGCACGAAACCCCAATTTTAGAGGATGAACCCTAACAATGGCATCTCACGGATTCCTCCATGAAAACTTCCTGTTTTTGTCCAGAAACACTCTATGGTCCATCACAAACATCATCAAATAGTCAAAAACGAATTAGAACAAGCAATTCAATGAAATATAAAAAAAACAAAATAAACTTGAAGAACATGATTCGGTTTATGCCATTCATGGAGTTTTGGATGATGATAAGTGTTGCTATGCATTCAGTGAACATCAAGGAACATGTTGAAACCTTTGGTTTGTCTTGAAAAGGGCTCTAAGTGCCAAACCGAATTGGAGTTTTTTGTGTGAATTTTGGAACTTTGCTCTTACCTTTGGAGGCTCCCATCTTTTTTGCTTTTGATTGCTAAATGTTCTATATATATGAATGAATGAATTAGGTCAAAAACATTGCTTAAGACTTTGGATTTTTTGGTAGTTTGAGATTGAAAAAGATTGGCCTTTAAAATTTGAATATTCTTGATACAAGCTTGCTATTTTGGGATGATTTTCATAACTCTTGTATCAATTAGATCAAAATATCATTTATGACATTCTAGAAGCAAAATAATTTTAAATCTTCACTATTTTATATTTTATTTGAATTTAAAATGATTTTTAATATAAAAAATCATAATAAATAAAAATAAAATAAATAAAATAATGAAAATATTAAGTTAATTTCGTGCAAGATGTCTTGGTGTGGATTGGGTCATCATATGGCAAGCCCATTTAGAAAAAATTAGTTTTAAACCTCCATTTTCTTCATAAACCAACCAAAAATTTCCCAACTTTGCAAGGGCACACATCCTTCAATTTTAATGATATGAGGGTGTTCTTGGACATTTTGGAAATCTTGAAGAGTCCTCTAACCAACCCCACTGGTTTCATGTCCATATCATTTACCAATCTCAAGTTATGCCCTTTTGAAGTTGTTGACTTTTTGTTGACTTTCAAAAGGACCTATAATGTCTTAGCTCATACCTTCCAAATGAAGCATTTTTGGGCTTGGCTTGTGAGACACAAAGTTGTACAGAATTCAATTTCCTTCAAAATGAGCTTTGGATGGAGACTTGGTGATGAAGCATGTGAAAGTTATGGCTGGTCAAAGTTCAGTTGACTTTTACAGAGAAAACCCTAATTTAGAAACTCCTGATTCTTGATGATCTGAAATCTCCTTGATGAATCATGATAAACCCTTGATCATATGATGAATTTTACTTCATATACTTGATGTTGGCAAAAAATCATGAAGTTTGACTTTGGTTTGACCACAGTTGACCTCAGTTTGACTTTTTAACTGCTTTGACTGATTTTGACTTACCTGATCATCTGACTGGGCAAAACTTTGGGAAAAGTTTTGAAATTTGTCATAAGGATTCTTAAACACATATAAGATGTTATGAAGCCCACTTGAAGCCTTGGAAATTCATTTAGCCTGATTAAAGTCAAAACCCTAGTTTTGGATGCATTGCTTAGGAGGTGCATTGTCTGAGGGAGTTGTCAAATCTTCTGACTATTTGTGGACTTTGTGAACCTTGTGAACCATCATAAGATGTCTTGTGAACCTTATGAACCTCATGGGAGGTCTTTTGAACCTTGTGAACCTCATAAAGTGACTTGTAGACTTCATGAACCTCATGAAAGGTTTTGTAAGCATTGTGAATCTTGTGAACCTTGTGAACCTCATAAAGTGACTTGTAAACTTCATGAACCTCATGAAAGGTCTTGTAAGTGTTGTGAATCTTGTGAACCTTGTGAACCTTCTTAGTACACAAAGTCTTGTATTGTGAGGGCAAATTTTGGGGTGCAACAGCTGCCCCTGTTCAATTTTCTGAAACCTGAGGGGTTAGATTGGTATATTTGCCAGTCGTGACCTGGAAGGTTGAAGGGGATTGAACACAAAAGCCCAAAAATTTGCACTCACCAGTGCATAGAGTGATATAGATGGCTAGTTAAATATGCTTGAGTGGGCTCAAAGATGCCACTTGGAAGAACTGGGGATGGGCTTAGAGATGCCATCTAAAGAACTGGATGTGATGATAGCTTTGTGTTGATACTGGATCTCAGTACTAAGTCTTCGTATAGGCCGTCTCTGAATCGTTTATAATTTGAATTTGTTGAATAGACCAGTAGAAATAATTCTTCGTGATGATTATCTCTTCTAGAAATATCTTGGGTTAGGGAATAGATCTTTTTACAGACCGTTTGCCTACTCTCCAAGGTCAAAAGAACGTCAGGATTAGTTCTTCTGAAAAATATCTTGAACCAGGGAATGGATCTTTTTACAGACCGTTTGCCTGCTATTCAAGGGCCAAAAGAACCTCAGGATTAGTTCTTCTGAAAAATATCTTGAACCAGGGAATGGATCTTTGTACAGATCGTTTGCCTGCTATTCAAGGTCAAAAGAACGTCAGGATTAGTTCTTCTGAAAAATATCTTGAACCAGGGAATGGATCTTTGTATAGACCGTTTGCCTGCTATTCAAGGGCCAAAAGAACGTCAGGATTTGTTCTTCTGAAAAATATATTGAACCAGGGAATGGATCTTTGTACAGATCGTTTGCCTGCTATTCAAGACCAGATAGATGAAATCTTCTGGAAATATCCTGGATTAGGGAATGGATCTTTTTACAGACCGTTTGCCTACTCTCCGAGGACAAAAAAGTGTCAGGATTAACTCCTGAAAATATCCTGGATTAGGGAATGGATCTTCTTACAGACCGTTTGCCTACTCTCCGAGGAAATATATTAAATCTTCTGAAAATATCTTGAACCAGGGAATTGATCTTTGTATAGACTGTTTTCCTACTATTCAAGGTCAAAAGAACGTCAGGATTAGTTCTTCTGAAAATATCTTGAACCAGGGAATGGATCTTTGTACAGACCGTTTGCCTGCTATTCAAGACCAGATAGATGAAATCTTCTGGAAATATCCTGGATTAGGGAATGGATCTTTTTACAGACCGTTTGCCTACTCTCCGAGGACAAAAAAGTGTCAGGATTAACTCCTGAAAATATCCTGGATTAGGGAATGGATCTTCTTACAGACCGTTTGCCTACTCTCCGAGGAAATAGATTAAATCTTCTGAAAATATCTTGAACCAGGGAATGGATCTTAGTACAGATCGTTTGCCTGCTATTCAAGGGCAAAAGAACGTCAGGATTAGTTCTTCTGAAAAATATCTTGAACCAGGGAATGGATCTTTGTATAGACCGTTTTCCTGCTATTCAAGGTCAAAAGAACGTCAGGATTAGTTCTTCTGAAAAATATCTTGAACCAGGGAATGGATCTTTTTATAGATCGTTTGCCTGCTATTCAAGGGCAGATAGATGAAATCTTCTGGAAATATCCTGGATTAGGGAATGGATCTTTTTACAGACCGTTTGCCTACTCTCCGAGGACAAAAAAGTGTCAGGATTAACTCCTGAAAATATCCTGGATTAGGGAATGGATCTTCTTACAGACCGTTTGCCTACTCACCGAGGAAATAGATTAAATCTTCTGAAAATATCTTGAACCAGGGAATGGATCTTTGTACAGACCGTTTACCTGCTATTCAAGACCAGATAGATGAAATCTTCTGGAAATATCCTGGATTAGGGAATGGATCTTCTTACAGACCGTTTGCCTACTCTCCGAGGACATCTTGAGTAATGTACGGATCATTTCTGACTTGTTGTGAATTGTTGATGCTGTTTTATCTGCATATAACTATCCTGCAAGGAGAATGTTAGTTTATGCAATATGTATGCATGCATAGTATGATGCACCTAAGTAAATGTATTATGCATTTATGGATATGTATGTTATGGTATGATATAAATGATGTATGTATGATATGATGCTGCCGGAAGAGTCTGGATGTCTTCGTATAACAACTGCTGGCCAGGGAAAATAAATCCCGATTCGTTGTTGAGGAATATGAGGATCTTGTTCCCGTCTTGTTTGATAATAAGGTATACATAACCTTCCATATGCTGGGGATAACAAGGTATATATAACCTTCGTCTTCGTTTGATAGTAGGGTAGATATAACCTCCCGTCTTCGTTTGATAGTAGGATAGATATAACCTCCCGTCTTCGTTCGTCGTACTCTTATTGGAAAGTAAATTCCCGAATATCCGTATGAGGATAAAAGAGATGGATATAAATTCCAAGGGAGACATGACTTTATGAAGATGGATTTGTCCTACTGAGAGTTTTGTAACTGTCTTGTAGAGATGAACCGGCGAAGCTTCGTTGAAATCCTTCCCTCGTTCGTCCTTAGTAAATACTATTACTGCATTTTCATGCATTTCTGGTAAACATCAATCATATTAAGCACACATGCATTCAAGCCCAACTAATGGACGTTTCGCTTATGTAAAATAGGGTAAAAGTAAATCTGGATTCAGAGGGAAAAGTAAAGCTGAACTTGAGAACATAAACGTTTCAACTTCGAGAGTGTATAACCAATTGGATTTGGAGCTCCTGAAATTTTTAACTTTCCTGAATACCTTCCCCGAAATCCTCATAGCTGGATCTGAAGACATGATACTGACACCATCTGATACTACTGGCGTAGACAATTAATTTCCATCATGGTTTCAGCTGAGAATCCAATATCAAGGTAATACAACGAGAGGAATGTGTCTTCAAATTGTGATGGACCATATGCGCTCCGGGTATTAGATTTGAAGAGAAAGCATTGCCCCTTGGTTGAGGATGAATTATACCATGATGGAAGTATCTGAATGTAGTTACCTCAAGAGAAATAAACAGAGTGCTTCACAATAATATGTTTCTGACATCATGAAACTCACATATATGAGGAGAGCTGCCTCTGGCCATTAAGCATTGTTGAATCTGGACCTGATTGCCCTGAATGAATTGAACAGTAACTTGGTATGCCCCCTTGATTAGGAAACAATGACCATGCCCCTGGCATTAGGAATTCTGTAATGTTACCCTTGGCACTTCAGATAGATGAGGAGATCTGCCTCTGGCTGTTTAAACATAGTTGAATCTTGTCCTGATTGCCCCAAATGAGTTAGGCAGTATCATGGCCTGCCCCCTTGATTGGGAGATAATGACTATGCCCCTTTGTATACATGGGCTTTCATCCAGGAAGCAACTTTGTTTATCAGAAAGACTTTGATTTATTGAACATTCATCCTGTAAGTTTCTCTGTTTATCATACACTCAGGTATATGCAAACAAATATACGCAAAAATGCAATGCTTATGTCTGTCTTGAAGTTTTTGAAAAAGAGTTATTTTAGAAAAAAACAATTTTTATGAAAACTGTGATATTAACTCAAGTTTTATAATAAGCCCTAAAGGAGTCAGGATACCTTTTTGTAGCAGTACGCTTTCGAACTAACCATGCTTCAGTTAGGACTTTTAAAGGGTTATAACGTGGCCTGGTTCATGGTTTAAGAAACAAAGGATAAAGGCTCAAATTTTATTTGTACCCAACCCAATCTCCATGATGTTCTTCAGTCCTATACTCAGTTAACTTATGCATTGAGGCTCAAATGAGTTTGGAATTGTAGCACTGACATTTGTGATGGTTCAGGAATCAAATATTTATTTGAATACTCAGTCATCCTTCTTTGTTGAGGATTCATAATGACCTCTTTTTTTCTTTTGACTTTGTTATCCCTTCTTTTTGCCTGAACTGTTTATTTAAAAGTTACAGTCAGCGGGATGTCTTAATTTTTTTACTAAGTCTCCTTCATAGGTTTTGACTTAGTGGGTTTTTCTTTTTGCTGGATATTGACTGTCAGGTTTCATGATTATAGAGAACCATCATTAGTTGTGTACAACACAAATAATTGGCATATTTGAGTTAACCGAGTAACTACCCTGCCCCGGGTTATGAATAAGGGTTTTAATTTGTGCGAGAATAAAAACTCCTACTTCATAGGCTCAAAAGGGTTGACTAGGGATTAACTTCCTTATATCTCCACTGTTTAGGAATTGAAACAATGCTTGTACATCGTCAGCATAGTCTGTTCAAAAGCATACTGCCTAATATTATGGTATTGTTTTCGTCATCCTCCCTCTACAGGCTTATAGCTTTATCAGGAGTTAAATATCACAAGATAGAAATAAGGAGCATAATTCAAAATATAGTGGAACATATGGATTAATTCAAGACAAACATATGCAATGCATTAATGAAAACAAAAGTTTAACATAATAATAAGTGTTCAAACAAATAAAAGAAATTACAAATGAAAATTCAAATGTTCTCAAAGTCTCTTCCTCTAAACTTGTCACTCCAGTTATCTGGAAGCTTTGATGCTTGATGGACGACAGAAGAACTCAACCTGGCCTTCTGGCGTAACCTCGAGTATTCCTTCGTCAATTAGGTCTTGAATCTTATTCTTCAATGCCCAACAGTTATTTGTGTCGTGTCCGGGACTGTCGGAGTGGTACATACACCTTGCTTTGGGATTATAGCGAGGAGAAGAGGTATTAGGATTTTTAGGAGAATTTTCCAAGGAAATCAGCTTCATCTCCAACAGGCATTGCAAAACTTGTGACATTGGTGTGCTGAACCGGATGAATTGTCTTCTACATTCCTTGTATCGAAGTGGATTAACCTTACAAGGTCTTCTTTCTTCAATTGAAGGATGATCAGGAGTAGCCTGTCTCTTTCCTTCTTTTATCATTATCTTCCTTTCAACCAAGTCGGCTTGTTTCAATGGAGGTTGACTGATGATTAGATTCCTAACTCCGTTATGTCGAAGCTTATTGACAAAGCTTCTCAACTCTTCTTGCCCCTGGGCCAAACTCTGGATAAGAGCCATTTGGCCATTCATCTGGATCCTCATCTCTGCCATCTCAGTTTGTAGTTGTTTCAGCTGATCATCCTTGTTGTCCTCAGGATTCTTCTTCTTAGCCAGCAGTGTCTTCAATTCATCCTGCCCCTTGGTCAGGTTCAGGATCAGCTCTTGGAACTGTGCATTTTGTGCCTGGAGATCCTTAACTGTTTGTTCAAGAGCCATTGCTGAAATAAACAGCGAGAAGATGAGAAACCCGTGCACAATTATAAACCTGTGATGCAATGATATGATATGTGAATGCATATGCAATGTTTTCAAGGACCGCAGGATTTAAATTTGCTTAAACAAACAAGATGGTAAACTTTTATTAGTAATAAATTTGTTTTGCCTCTTGGGCGTACAAAAAATGAAATGAAATAAATACAAGAGATGGGGTTTTAAGTCTCCCATGGACGTTTCCTCTTTATGTTGAGGTATGAATTGAGATTCTGTTCCTCGTGAAGTTGCTTTGTTAGTTCTAGAATTCTTTCTTGGCTTGCTTTGTAATGAGCCTCGAAAGTATCCCTTTGCTCCTTCAACTGGATCCAGGGTCTCTGTAAGTCTTCCATATCAGTAGGCATGTCTGGGTGAAGGATGATATAAGCAGTGTCTCCTTCAGCAACAGGTTCTATGGTAACTGGCAGGATAGCAGGATATGGCATCATGAGAGTTTGAGCACGAGATCGCACCCATCTGAGATAAGCCTCCATAGGAATAGTGTACTTAGGCTCCAGTGTCTTGCTGTCAACCCTGTTTACTTTTCCCCATGCTCGTATGAATCTCTGACGGTAACCTTGAAGATCGTTGTCGTAGTCAAACACAATGCCCTGGATTAACATGTCATGTGGACCATCACTCCGAGCGTAACCAAACTGTCGTAAAGCTAGAGAGGGGTTGTAGGTGATGCCCCCTCTTATGCCTAGAAGTGGCACATTAGGAAACTCCCCACAACGGTCAATGATGGTGACATTCTCCATAGATCTGGAGCACCAATGGATATCTGAATGCGAGAGTGACATGATCCTTTTGGACCACCTGAACCCTTGCTCATTCTTCATTACTGAGCGAGGAAGGTGAGAAATAAACCACCTAGAGAGCAAAGGTATGCAGCACATCAAAGTTCCTCTTGCCCTTGTAGTACGGGTATGAAGAGAGTGTAGAATGTCTCCAAGCAATGTAGGTACTGGATTGTGACTTAGGAATATGTTGATGGTATGAACGTCTATGAACTGATCTGGATTGGGGAACAATACTAAGCCATAAATCAGCAAGGCTAAGATCTCCTCAAAAGCATCATAGCTCATGGCCTTCAAGAGCACCTGAGCCTTATCCATTAGTACCTTAGCAAGAATACCCTTAACTCCGCTTCTCGTTTCTAGAACAATGTCAGACTTCTTTAAATGTAGGGCTGTAGCAATAACTTCTGGTTTAAGCTCCCTCTCCAGGCCTGTGAAGGGTATTTAATTAAGAACAGGTATACCCAGAAGTTTAGAGAACTCTTCCATTGTAGGAACCAACTGATAGTCAGGGAATGTAAAGCAATGGTGCTTAGGGTCAAAGAACTGAAACAGAACACTCATCATGTCTTCATTGAACCCTGAAGTGACTAGATCCAATAGGTGACCATGTCTCTTGATGAACTGGGAGTGATCAGACACTTGAGAAACTAACTCCTTAAGCTTAGGAGATATGTCTACAAAGTTGATCCTGATGGTGTTTCTACGAGCAGAAGCCATGACCTGCAACAAAGAACAAAGATAAATCCTTTGGTCCTTGAAATGGTTAGTGAAAATGCTATGCTTATGATGCATGATGATGTCATGATGTTATGTTCAATCACAAACATGTGGCACACACAAACAAGTCACACCATAGCCCTAGGTTTGAAGGCTTGCATGAGGTTTTAAAGGTAAATACCCTCCCCTGAAGTTGGTTGGTTCATCCTGTCCTACAAAAGTAACCATGTTCTAAGGGATCTCAATATCATTGATCCTTCACAAGGGTGGTTGTTCAGTAGGCAACTTACTTGCCAACCAAAACCCCCCAAGTTTAAGATCTCAATGAGTGTAGTATCGAGTGTCAACCAACTTCAGTCTGCACCAAAGCCGGCTACCTCACTACTTTCTAAAGGCCAAGATGGGATAACTAGGGTTCTAAAAGTTAGTTAGTGCATTGACAACATATGGCAGCCTCATATTATCCTCAACTTGACTTAAGGAACATAAGCACCAACCAAGAAGTCACACTAACTATGGCCACCAGATCAACCATATCGGTATACGCCGTACAGTTTCCTTGGTCTATTGCCATTTACCTAAGGTACACTAGATCCGGGTTAGGATCTTTCACACATAAGAGCCCAACAAGTAAGTATAAAGCAAACAAGGCAAACAATTTTAAAGTGATCTAATTCCTAAGGGTACCCCTCTTTAATATTAAGTCCCCAGCAGAGTCGCCAGTTCTGTAACACGGTGGGAGAACTGACTTTAGTTATGTTGCGGATAGCAAGAGTCGCCACCGACTTTTATTTTATCCAAAGGAAAGGCATAAAAGAACAGGAAAGACCTTTTTAAAAGATTTTTGGGTCCGGGGGGTAGGTTATGTAAAGGGAAGGTATTAACACCCTTTACATCCATGGTTATCCATGGGCTCTTAGTTACTTAGCTCACTTTAAATTGTTTTTGAAAATGTGAAGTGTGTGAATAGAAATTTTCATAAGAGTTTGATAATGATCCATGTACGGATGCGTAAAAAACTTGTGTTTGAAAATTGTTTGAAATTTGTGAAGTGTTTGAGAAATTTTTAAGTAGTGAGCAAGTAACTATGAGGAACCTACCCTAAAGTTTAAGTCTTTCTGTTCTTTATCCTTTAAATGGTAAGACTATCCCTATTATTAAGGAATAGGTAGTCATTACCTTGGATGTGTGGGACAAGTGAGGGACATCTGTTTAATGAAGGCAACTGTGGGGTGTATAAGCAATTTGAAGGGACTATCATCTTTATTCGAAAGGGACAAGATCATTACGAAGGCAACATTCGAAAGGGACTTGATCTTTTATTTGTTAAGGGACTAGATGACTTCATTTTGAGGGACTTTTGCTTTATACACCCTACTTGACCTTTTTGATTAGGCAACATGAGAGGTAACCCTAGAAAGTGAGATGGCGATCAAAGATCGACTTACGTGTGTGAGTGTTCAATTTAATATTTATCTTTAAATTTAAATGACCTAAATTAATTTTAAATAAACATACATGTTACACTCCCTATTTTTACTAACCATGGCATAAAAATAAATATTTAAACATTACTACTAAATATTACATCAAAGGAACAATTACATGATAATAATAATTAAAGCAAAATAAGCAAAAATAAATAATAATAATAATTGGGTTAGTGAAATAATAATAATAATAATAATAATAAATCACAATGGGGTTAGTAATAATGATAATAATAAATCACAATATCTATAAATGGGGTTAGTAATAATAAAATAAATATGAAAATAAATAGCATTAATGATAAAATAAATAAGAATA
The DNA here is from genome assembly GCA_963966055.1 of Lathyrus aphaca. Classification (NCBI taxonomy): domain Eukaryota; kingdom Viridiplantae; phylum Streptophyta; class Magnoliopsida; order Fabales; family Fabaceae; genus Lathyrus; species Lathyrus aphaca. Next base: position 149,032,173 of record OZ014525.1, read on the forward strand.
TTAGCATAATAATTACAAGATCAAATTTTTATGAACAATTATTATTTAAGATTAAGAAGAAAATATAAACAATTAGTTATCATAAAGTCTTAAATGCTATAAAAATTAGGTTAATTATAAACATATTATGAAAATAAATTAAATTAACAAGTTTTAATTATTTTTAAACATGTATTGAAAATTATTTATATACAAGAATTAAATAATAATTATAAACAAATTATAAGATACATACATAGTACAAAGATAAGGTTAATTATAATTAAATAATCATATTATTATATTTTTAGAATCTTATTGTTTTAAACATGATTTAAAATTATTTACATTATTTAGATAAGATTACATATAATGATAATATAAATAAATGATAATAATAAAAATAGAGAAACATAATTAACGTTTATATGAAAATAATTAGGGTTTAAGAAGTATTATTAGGGTTTATATAAAAAATAGGTTTTTTACATATAAAATTTTTAGGGTTAATTAATTAATTTATTTATACAAAACATATAATATTAATAATTTACAATAGAATAAATATTAAATATAATAAATATTAAATAATTTTAGTGATAAAGTTTAATTTTGAAAAAAAATGAATTTTGAATTATGGAAAAGAAAAGAATATGAACAATTTATTATTTTTTTTATCATTTTTATAATTTATTAAACTAATTATAATATAAACAAAATTAAATAGAATAAGAAAAAGTGACAAAAATACTTACCTGGGGCTGGGATCGAAGCTATGTCCTGAGCTTTGCCACCCTTAGACGTACAGAGTTAACACTGGGCTGCCTGCGCGTTGTGAACATGATCCCAACAACAATCCTTTTATTATATGCCCTGCAAAAATCATAAAAACAAAATAACACAAAAAATGGCCTAATGGGAATCGAACCCAGGCCAGAGAGCTTTTACACGCACACATTCACCATCTGAGCTACGCATGCGTTGTGAAACAAACTTCAAACAATTACATAAAATATTAAAACAAATTTTCAAATTAGAAATTGGCGCCTCTGGACTTCATCTTCTCCAAATTACCTGCGAATTTACTTATAATTTTTCCTGCGAAATTACATACGATTTTTGTTTTACAGGTTTTCCTAGGTTCTTCCCAACGATCACCAAACCTGCAATGATTCATCAAATTGGAAACACCATTGTATTCCCCATAACAAAACAAACTTATTTGCGTGTTCAGAAATTATTTATATGGCTTATTGCACGAAACCCCAATTTTAGAGGATGAACCCTAACAATGGCATCTCACGGATTCCTCCATGAAAACTTCCTGTTTTTGTCCAGAAACACTCTATGGTCCATCACAAACATCATCAAATAGTCAAAAACGAATTAGAACAAGCAATTCAATGAAATATAAAAAAAACAAAATAAACTTGAAGAACATGATTCGGTTTATGCCATTCATGGAGTTTTGGATGATGATAAGTGTTGCTAAGCATTCAGTGAACATCAAGGAACATGTTGAAACCTTTGGTTTGTCTTGAAAAGGGCTCTAAGTGCCAAACCGAATTGGAGTTTTTTGTGTGAATTTTGGAACTTTGCTCTTACCTTTGGAGGCTCCCATCTTTTTTGCTTTTGATTGCTAAATGTTCTATATATATGAATGAATGAATTAGGTCAAAAACATTGCTTAAGACTTTGGATTTTTTGGTAGTTTGAGATTGAAAAAGATTGGCCTTTAAAATTTGAATATTCTTAATACAAGCTTGCTATTTTGGGATGATTTTCATAACTCTTGTATCAATTAGATCAAAATATCATTTATGACATTCTAGAAGCAAAATAATTTTAAATCTTCACTATTTTATATTTTATTTGAATTTAAAATGATTTTTAATATAAAAAATCATAATAAATAAAAATAAAATAAATAAAATAATGAAAATATTAAGTTAATTTCGTGCAAGATGTCTTGGTGTGGATTGGGTCATCATATGGCAAGCCCATCTAGAAAAAATTAGTTTTAAACCTCCATTTTCTTCATAAACCAACCAAAAATTTCCCAACTTTGCAAGGGCACACATCCTTCAATTTTAATGCTATGAGGGTGTTCTTGGACATTTTGGAAAGCTTGAAGAGTCCTCTAACCAACCCCACTGGTTTCATGTCCATATCATTTACCAATCTCAAGTTATGTCCTTTTGAAGTTGTTGACTTTTTGTTGACTTTCAAAAGGACCTATAATGTCTTAGCTCATACCTTCCAAATGAAGCATTTTTGGGCTTGGCTTGTGAGACACAAAGTTGTAGAGAATTCAATTTCCTTCAAAATTAGCTTTGGATGGAGACTTGGTGATGAAGCATGTGAAAGTTATGGCTGGTCAAAGTTCAGTTGACTTTTACTGAGAAAACCCTAATTTAGAAACTCCTGATTCTTGATGATCTGAAATCTCCTTGATGAATCATGATAAACCCTTGATCATATGATGAATTTTACTTCATATACTTGATGTTGGCAAAAAATCATGAAGTTTGACTTTGGTTTGACCACAGTTGACCTCAGTTTGACTTTTTAACTGCTTTGACTGATTTTGACTTACCTGATCATCTGACTGGGCAAAACTTTGGGAAAAGTTTTGAAATTTGTCATAAGGATTCTTAAACACATATAAGATGTTATGAAGCCCACTTGAAGCCTTGGAAATTCATTTAGCCTGATTAAAGTCAAAACCCTAGTTTTGGATGCACTGCTTAGGAGGTGCATTGTCTGAGGGAGTTGTCAAATCTTCTGACTATTTGTGGACTTTGTGAACCTTGTGAACCATCATAAGATGTCTTGTGAACCTTATGAACCTCATGGGAGGTCTTGTGAACCTTGTGAACCTCATAAAGTGACTTGTAGACTTCATGAACCTCATGAAAGGTTTTGTAAGCATTGTGAATCTTGTGAACCTTGTGAACCTCATAAAGTGACTTGTAAACTTCATGAACCTCATGAAAGGTCTTGTAAGTGTTGTGAATCTTGTGAACCTTGTGAACCTTCTTAGTACACAAAGTCTTGTATTGTGAGGGCAAATTTTGGGGTGCAACAGTTACGATGTCGCAATAAAAGGACAGGCCACAGTCAATACCAAGAGTAACAAAAAGCCCAGGGCCGAGGAGCCTCCCCTCTAGGGAATCAACGCCATCGACCTCGATTTCCGCATCGGCCAGGATGACATTGAAGAGTGGAAACCCACCGAGGAGCAGGCTCCCGCTCACCCGTTCCGCCCAGTCCCGGACGGAGAGTTCGAGCTCGTCCCTCTGGGCGACAACCCTGACAGAACGGTAAAGATAGGCAAGGGGTTGCCCGAAGAAACAAGGAAGCAACTCGCGATATGCCTCAGGGAGAACTCCGATCTCTTCGCATGGAACACCTCGGAAATGCCCGGCCTAGACCCTGAGGTCGCATGTCACCAATTAGCTTTGGACCGGGCAATCAAGCCCGTAGCACAGCGTAGGCGCAAGCAGTCCCCCGAGAAAGCGGAGGCTGCCAAGCGAGCTGTAAAAGACCTCTTAGAGGCAAAATTTATTTCTGAAGCCCAGTACACAACCTGGCTCTCTAATGTAGTCCTCGTTAAGAAAAATAATGGAAAATGGCGTATGTGTGTTGATTATACTGATCTTAATAGGGTTTGTCCCAAAGATGCTTTCCCTCTCCCCAACATAGATAAACACGTTGACAACTCTGCAGGTTTCAAACTCTTGTCCTTCATGGATGCACACAACGGATATAATCAAATCCCTATGTCGGACACGGACAAGAGACACACGGCGTTCATGACCCCGACCGACAATTACTACTACAACGTACTGCCCTTCGGACTCAAGAACGTCGGGGCCACGTACCAATGCATGATGAACAAAGTCTTCCGAGGAGAAATCAGGGATATGCTCGAGGTATACATGGACGACATGATCATCAAATCACACGAGGAGACAGACCACGCTCGACACCTTTACAAAGTCTTCGAGCAGGCGAGACAATGCAAAATGAGGTTTAACCCTGAGAAATGCACATTCGGTGTCCGGGCAGGAAAATTCCTAGGTTCCTACCTCACCTAGAGGGGAATTGAGGCCAACCCCGACAAATGTCGAGCATTCTCATAATTTCCGACCCCGAAATCTAAAAAATACATCCAAACCCTCAATGGGGTACTCGCCTCGCTCTGCCGTTTCATCGCCAAATCTTCCCAGCATGCACTACCTTTCTTTAGACTCCTCCGTAAGGAGGCCAACTTCGAATGGACCGACGGATGTGAACGGGCACTACTCCATTTGAAGAGGGTCCTCTCCGAACCCTCGGTCCTATCACGACCATTGGAAAGGGAGACCTTATACCTGTATCTGTCTGTAGCAACCGAGGCCATCAATGCCGCTCTAATCAGAGAAACCGACGAGGGACAAAAACCTATTTATTTCACGAGCAAAGCACTCCAAGGCCCCGAGCTCAGATACCAAAAAATTGAAAAGGTTGCATTAGCTCTCATAAACGCAGCAAGGAGATTACATCATTACTTCCTCGTTCACACGGTCAAGGTAAGAACCGATCAACCAATAAAAAACTCCTCGGGCGGCCAGACATGGCCGGCAGAATGCTAAAATGGTCGCTGGAACTTTCCGAATTCGATATACAGTACGAGAACTGGAAAGCTCTGAAAGCTCAAGCCCTGGCCGACTTTGTCGCGGAAATGACTCACATCCCGACACCAGCGGACGGCGCCCATAAATGGACGATCTTCGTCGACGGTGCCTCTAGCACGACGGGCAGCGGGGCCGAGATCATCCTAGAAAACGAGGATGGAATCCTGATTGAGGCCTCATTAGCATTAGCTTTCCCAACATCCAACAACCAAGCCGAATATGAAGCTTTCATCGCTGGCCTGAGACTGGCCGAGGACTTAGGAGCAAAGGATGTAAAAATATCAACAGACTCCTAGCTCGTAGCATCACAAGTACGGGGGGAGTACCAAACCAAGAACGACAACCTCATCGAGTACTTGGCTCTAGTCAAAGAAAGACTCGAAAAATTCGAGAAGTGGGAAGTTCAACACGTACCTCGCGAGCACAACACACGAGCAGACATCCTGTCGAAACTAGCTAGCACGAGAAAGAAGGGCGGAAACAAATCAGTAATCCAGGAAATCCTTCCTCGACCTAGTATCGAGAAGCCGCCTCCCCCACTTGAGGTTAACGTGATCGGGGATACTCATTGTTGGATGATGCCCATCTATGATTACCTCACAAAGGGCGAACTCCCCATTGACCCTAAAGAGGCGACCATCACCAAACGTAGGGCGTGCTCGTACGTCCTCCTCGAAGGGAAACTCTATCGTAAAGGACTCTCCATCCCGTTACTCAAATGCGTCGAGGAAGAGAGAGTTCCCGACATATTGGGGGAAATGCACTGAGGAATCACCGCCCAACATCCCGGCGGACGATCACTCGCACGAAAGGCTCTTCGAGCAGGCTACTATTGGCCGACTATGCAACACGACTCCAAGGAACACGACAAAAAATGCGACAAATGTCAACGACACGCCGACATGCACCTTGCACCCTCGAACTAACTAAAAACACTCTCCTCTCCTTGGCCCTTCGCGTGGTGGGGCATGGACATCCTCGGACCCTTCGTAACTGGATCATACCAGAATATATACCTCATTGTAGGGGTAGACTATTTCACCAAATGGATCGAAGCAGAAGCACTGGCCAAAATAACACCACAAAACATTCTTCGATTTTTCAAACGAAATATCCTCACTCGGTTCGGTATACCTCAGGTCCTCATCACGGACAACGGGACGCAATTCACGGACGAAGGATTTCAGGACTTCGTGGCTAGCTTAGGTACTAAACAACATTTCACATCCGTCGAGCACCCTCAAACCAACGGGCAAGCAGAGGCGGCCAACAGGGTAATCCTGCGCGGGCTGAAGCGCAGACTCGGCGAGGAGAAAATGGCATGGGTCGAGGAATTACACAACGTCCTGTGGGCATACCGCATGACACCACATTCCACAACCGGGGAAACCCCATTCCGACTAACATACGGAACCAAAGCAGTCATCCCAGTAGAAATACGAGAGCCGACGAGACGCATAGAGGAACCCCTAGACGAGGAGATGAACGACGAGGCACTTAGGGCAGAGCTGGATCTCGTCGACGAGATCCGCTCCAAAGCAGCCCTTAGGGAAATATCCCTCAAACCAAAAATAGCCTTGCGCCACGACGCGAAGGTTGTAAAGAGAGAGTTCCATGTGGGCAGCCTGGTCCTCAGAAGAAATCAAAAAATCCAAGAGAGGGTAAACTGGCCGCCAACTGGAAAGGTCCCTACAGCGTCCGCGACAAGACGGGCAACGGGGCCTACTATCTGGAAAACCTACAAGGTGAAGAACTCGCTCGACCATGGAACGCATAGAAACTTAGACAATATTACAGCTAAATATATCGCGGGGAGACATGGGATGTACGACCACGCTCTCCACCACCAAACTACAGGGAGGATCCACGCTACCGAGGGACGAACACGACCCCTAGAGCGGACACAACTCTCCCCGACAGTTGAGACCTCAAGCGAGCCCCATCGTCGTAGTACCAAGATTGGTAGGGCACCCAGCTCGCGATGGGAAGGCCTAAGCCCCGAGGTCGGAGTTCTCCAATCGCGAACTCGACTTCGATTTTAGGCGAGCACAACGCCTGCCACCTGTAACACCCCAAATTTGCCCTCTTCTTGTTTAGCATCGTTATCATATCATAATCATCATGAGCATACCATATCCTTATCATTTAGCATAGAAAAATGAGGCATAACACTCGCATGTTCCAGCATAAGGCATATGATCGGTCATCTGGGAAAATCTGAATCTGCAAGTCAAAATCAAGAGCATGGTGATCTGGCAAGAATCTCACAGGATCATTTTGCACAAGCCTGGTATCATTTTCAGAGCCCTAGAAAGAGAAGATGGATCAAAATTTGCTTGAAACGGTTGGTGCAGGTCTATTTTTGAGGTTTCCCACCAAAGGGAGGGAAATTCAAATTTTCCATGCGTTAACCGGTTAACGCATATGGTTAACCGGTTAACAGCTGCGAAATTTGAATTTCCAGCAGCAATTTCAGCATGTGTGTTTTGGTTCCATTTTCCAATTTTCTGATTTTTATTCATTTGAATTAAATTTGAATTTGAGAGAAGGATCTAGAGCATTTATCCAAGCCTCATTCCAACCCTGAATCCAAATCACTTTCTAAGCTAATGCCAAGCCATATTTTTGGATCCCAAACCAAAAATTTTGGGCCCCAAACCTAAATCATATTTATTCCATTCCCCTCCAAACCAAGGGGGCTCTCACTCATTTTTCACTCTCATTTCTGAATTTTCATTCCTCTCACTCACAATTCTCTCACTTTTCTCTCCCAATTTTCCAAATCACTCAAAGTTCCTCTTTGAAGATCACACAACCTTGCCTTGAGGTGTGTAGATCTTGGAACTAAACCTCCATTCATAGTTTCTTTGCATCTCTTTGCTGGTTTTATTGGAGATTCAGATCTGGTTTGAGATCTAGAAGTGCTTTTGGATCCAAAATTCTGCATCAAGGGTTTGTTCTTGCATTTATTTTGCATGGAGTGTGGAGCTTAGCATCGGATCTTTAAAGTTTTGCGCGAGATCTACCGTTTTCAGCTCAATCAACAATTACCAAAGCATACCTCAGCTTTGTAGGTTGGTTAATTTCAGATCTAGCTCTGTTTTTAGCTTATTTGCATGCTTGTGCTTTAGATCCACCATGTGTTCGTGTATTTGCTTGTGTTGTTTGATTTGATTGGTTGATTTGTATCCGGATCCGAATGTTATTGTTCATGAGCTTAATGATATGGATTAATGTGAATTGATCTAATTTTCCATGTGTAATTGATTGCTGGTCTGGTGCAAGCTTATTTGGATAAGCTGTTTTTGAGTTGCTGTTTTCTGCAGGATTTGTTGCTGTTTTATCAGTGTTAACCGGTTAACGTATATGGTTAACCGGTTAACGCACATGTTTCATGCGTATTTTGTGCAGGTTTGAGCTGGTTAACCGGTTAACGCATTTGGTTAACCGGTTAACACTGAAGCAGAATGACTTTTTAGTGTTGTTTTGAGCTTGTTTGATCCTTTTGCTTGTTCTAATTGCTATGGATCATTGCATGATCATTAAACATGAGATTTTAGGGTGATTTGCTTGCTGGTTGATGTATGCTTTCATGTTTTCGACGCGTAAGTCGTGTACTTGCAATGTTTGGCATGATGTTTGATTCTTGTTCACAAGAACCTTTGAGCATGACTAATTCCATGATTGTGTTGGTCACTTTGCTGGATTTTTTTGTGCATACTAACCTTGCAGGGGCTATGGTAAGTGAGAGATGTGGGAATTGAGTTCCACATCTCCAATTCTCATATTCCTATTATGTTTATGTTACTAACCCTTTGTTGTTGGGCTTAGGCCTTTCTCATCCCTTCTTCTATCTTCTTCTTTTTTCCTTCATTAGGATAGAAACCTCACTAACCTTTAGGACTTCCATGCATGTGAATACTTAGGATTATTTTAGTCCCCCTTTAGAATTTTTCCTTTAAGATCCTTTGGTGCTCTCTCTTCTCATCTTCAAACTTAATTCTAATTCATTTAATAAAGGTTGAGTACTTTCATGTGACATGAGACTTTGCTATGAGATGCTCACATGCGTTCCATTTCGGGGCGAGGTGTGAGTCATCACTCGTGGTGGATAGGTCTTAACATGAGTACCTCACAAAGAAAAGCTAAAAAACACTTCTTAATCAAAACCACAAAAACACTTAATAATGATAATAGGTTAGTGTGCTTGAGCCTTCACTTGTGGGACTAGCTTTGGGGATTTCCTCCATAGATAGGTGTGCCTCTTGCGCATTCCATTTCGGGATGATGTGAGATGTACACATCCCATTGAGTAAGACTTGGGTACACTTACCTATGCAAACTTTCACTCATAAAAGCTTCTAAAAAACACCAAACAAACAATAAGCGTCTTTCCTTCGGGAATTCTTTTCTCATCTCCTTCGCTCCGTACGCGAACTTGCTCCTACTTGTCATTTTGCAAGACGGTTACGCACTCGTCGTCCGAGCCTGCAACACCTGAGCAATGGCATAGGCAGTTCAAGCCTTAATCCACAAGCATTTTCCTTTTAGTACCCCTAGTTAGGGGAACTACGGCGTCTCTGATCCTCATTACCCTGATGAGGTACGTAGGCAGCGGGGTAGGGCCCGTTCGAGCACAATCTTTATTTTCCCTACATTTTTCCTTTTCTTTTCTTATTCATTTCCTTTCTCATTTTTCTTTTTCTTTTCTTTTGCTGCAGTTTTCATACCCTCACCCTTTGAAACAGTATTCTTTGCAAGCGTGGATCCCGTCGGGTACGGCGGACGATCTGGGTGCTAATACCTTCCCAGGTCGTAACCGACTCCCGAACTCAGTCTCTTTGGTTCGCAGGACCCGTGTCCTTCCTTTTCTTTCTTCTGGTTTGTGCAGCATTACCATTCCCTTTCTTCGGGATAAAAATGCCTGGCTGGCGACTCTATTCTTCTTCCGCGCCACTTTCGCGTTTGTACCAGGATGGAAATCCCGGGAGCGACAGCTGGCGACTCTGCTGGGGACTGCGCACCAGAGATCTCTGGTTCCCCTGTGAGTCTCTCCTAGCGCTTGTGTGTTGTTGTTTCATTGGGTGATGTTTGTTTGATGTGGCTTGTTGTACTGTATTGTTGTTTATTTACAGCTTTATTTACAGCTTTATTTACAGTCTTCAGTATTTATTTTCCGCATCATTTATATCATACTGGACTGTCTGGACTGGTTTTCTGTTTGGTGGGATGGGTGATACTGTTTCTGAGAGATAAGCCAAGTACCCGGCTTGAGTGCACCCTAGGATTAGAGTGGACATATTGTACTCGCATGTGGCATGATGAGTGGCGATGTGTTTCACGCCCAGATTGCGACTGTCTTGGAAATATCTTGTGTGGGGATTTCCTCCACTTCGAGATAGGACCTTGATGGTTATGTGCATCTGGGGACCGATCATTGAGAACTTTTGTGGAAACAACCCTCTCCAGTGGTGACAGTGGCAGACCACATTTTGTGGCAAACCCATTCGCACCCGAGGGTCCACTGGGAACTCGCATAGGATGGCCTGGTTCTCTTATAGGAACTCAATCAAAGCATCTGGTCGTATGGCATTAGTACTGTATCCTACGGGCTGAATGTACTATTGTTTCTCGATTTCAGCGCTTGAAGCTGGGAACCTGTAAGGGATGCTTGTTTTTCCCGGACTCAGCTGAGGCCTCCCTGCGTAGTATATAATGCCTAACCGATTCCCTGACTTGGTCATGAGCCACTTCTCGGAAATGGTGAAAGTATTATTGCTATTCGGCTTTGAGAGTCCGTGATGTTTGACCCGGAGCACACCCGTGAGATTTGGGATGGGTTTACAGGTTTGCAGGAACACTTGACCTCATCATACCCTTGTTATCAGTGCAGTTCATGTTATGATGCAGTTACTTTGGTTCCGGAGTTCTGGTTTTCTGGTTCTGGTATTCGTGATACTATGGTCCTGATATTTTCTTCAGAGGGTTGTGGTTATCAGAGAGGGTGACTCAGTGAACTTTTGGTTTGTCAGAGGGATCTTGTCAGTGGCCAGATTCCAGACAGTCTCAGATGACCATATGTCTTTGCATTTGCATCTGCATTGCATCATTGCATCATTAATCATTGTTTTGTTTTCATTCACAGGTTCATATTTCTGCTTCCGGTTCCGGTATTCTCTTCAAAGATGGAAGATCCTCGCAAGCAGAATATTCACTTCAAGTTCTTTGATGTCAAGATTGGTTTGCTGAAGAAGATGGTAAAGCTGATTACGCCCAACCAGGTAGAGAGATTCAGAAAAGCTTATGGGAGTATTCTTGATGTGGTGATAGAGCTAAATCCTTCAGAGAGGAGTGCCATTCATACATTGCTTCAGTATTATGATCCTCAGCTCCGTTGCTTTACCTTTCCTGATTTCCAGTTGGGCCCTATGCTGGAGGAGTATGCTTTGATCCTAGGTGTGCCAGTTCAAGATCAGGTTCCTTTCAACTCTGAGATGAGTAGACCAGCACCGGAGGCTATTGCTAAGGCTCTTTATTTGAGTCCTTCTACTGTGAAGTCTTTGACCATTATCAAAGGAGGTGTGTCTGGGTTTTCTTTGGAGGTTCTGGTAAAGAAGGCGGAAGAATTGGCTGTTGAAGAAGAATGGGATGCGGTCTGTGCTATCTTGGCTCTTTCTATCTATGGCACCATTTTGTTTGCTGATATGGAGAAGTTCATAGATATAAACGCCATACATCTCTTTTTGCTGAAGAATCCTGTGCCTACCTTACTCGGGGATTTGTATTACTCGGTTCATTACAAGACTGAAAAGAAGAGGGGAGGTTTGGTTCGTTGCTGTGCTCCATTATTTCACATGTGGTTCATGAGGCATTTGCCTAGTACGGGAGTGTTTAGTGACCATAGTCTGATATGGGCTCAGAAGCTGGAAAAGTTGCTTGCCAAGGATGTTAGGTGGTTCGCTCAGAGGCTGCAAGGTGCACGTTTCATTACCAGCTGCGGAAGTTATCATAGTGTGCCTTTGTTGGGAATAACTGGAGGGATTAATTACAATCCAATCTTGTTAAGAAGACAATTAGGATACGCTTTGAGAGATGTGCCTGAAGATTTGAAGCTGACCCCCATTTTCTACTTTTCCGTGAAAGATAATATGCCCTTAGTGAGGAAGGTTGCGGGGGCTTGGAAAAGCATCAAAGGAGAAGGAATAGCTAGTTTCGGGAAGTGCAACAATCAGACGTTCCCAGGGTACGAAGCTTGGTTGAAAGACAGAGCCAGAAGAGTTTTGTTACCATTTTCAGCACCAGTTGCTGAGTCCATTGATACTGTGCCTTTAGAGGAATTCGAGAAGTTAGAAGCCCAGTTACATGCAGTTAGAGTTGAAAATACCGAGATGGTAAGCTTGTATTACCAAGCTAACAGGGCCAAGAAGGAAGCTGAGGAGAAGTTGCTGAAGATACAGACGACTTTGGAGGCTAAGGAGAAAGACTTTGCAGGAAAAGAAGCGCATTTCCGCAGGTTGGGGATGATGGAAGCCCAAAGAGAAGTTGAGCGCAAGAAGAAGTCAAAGACCCTTAGAGATGCTCGTCAGTCTATTGTCTGGTTGAAGGGACAAAGAGAGCAAGAGTTGAAGCAATATAAGGAAAAAGAGGAGTTCTTTGAGACTCAGATGGCTTACAAGAAAGAAGAGGTGGAGCAGGCCCACAAGATTCGCAGAGAGAAGACCCAACAGCTTGCAGACAGTCAACAAGCCCTCGAAGAAGCACTCAAAGAGATTGAAGACCTCAAGTTGATGGCAGGAGTCAAGAAGGTCAGGTCTGATGATGGAGTTTCAGGATCCTCAGGCGGCGGTTATGCTTCTTAGTTTGTTTTCTTTGTATTTGGATTACCTACGGGCATGTTGTAGGAGTCCTAGTTGTTTGTTTATACTCTGTAAGAACTCGTACTCTATGAGGTATTCTGTTTTTATTGTGCCTAATGGGCTGATCTATGTTAAGATGTTTCTCACTATTTCTTGGTTTGCTTGCTATTATGGTTTGAATGTGGTTTCCCGCAAAGGTTTCTGAAAGTCGAGGATCAGTACCCATCTGGTTTTCTTTGCTAAATACCGGAGCCGGGGCATAAGTGACTTGTGTTTGGAAACATAAACAACTGCATTGCATCCATATAACCTGTTTGTTGTTTTGCAGGTAGTGTCTCGGTTACTAACGTATTTTGTGTTTCAGGCACTATAGCTCCTCGAAAAGCTCGGGGGCAGCCAACAGTACACAGGTACCCAACCAAGGTTAACAGAGAGAGAGCCATGGATCAAATGCAGGCAGATTTGGCAGACCTAAGACAGAGAATGGATAATTTCATGACGTTAATGACCGGCATGGGGCAGAATCAAGAACGGCTGCGAGAGTTGGTTGAAAATCAGAACCGGAATGTTGCTGCTGCTGCTAATGCTGGTAATCATGCTGGTGCAGGCGCACATCAAGGGGGAATTCCTGCCACACAACCAGGGACGACAACAGTCAACGACGGGATGCATAACATTCATGTGGATCACCAGGAGGACCAGTTCACTTTACTTGATGAGACCGAGGGTCAAGGGGCCGAAATGAACAAGAGATTCGAAGAGATGGCCGAGCAAATCAAGGCTATTCAGTCCCAGAGTTCTTTGGGATTCGATATAACAGACTTGGGTTTGGTTCCGGGAGTCAGAATCCCGTACAAATTCAAGGTTCCTACTTTTGAGAAGTACAACGGCACTGCTTGCCCAAAGACTCATCTGCAATCATATGTGGGGAGAATTGCCGCGCATACAGACGATGAAAAGCTATGGATGTATTACTTTCAGGACAGCTTGGTGGGAGCTTCCCTTGAGTGGTACATGAAGCTCAGCAGGGTCAATGTTAAGAGCTGGAAGGATCTCGCTGAGGCCTTCGTGAAGCAGTACCAGTATAACATGGACATGGCTCCGAATCGCACCCAGTTGCAACATATGGCTCAGACAGCAAAAGAAGGCTTTAAAGAATACGCCCAGAGGTGGCGTCAGCTAGCTGCTAGGGTGCAGCCACCCTTGTTAGAGAATGAGATGGCCAATATGTTTATGGGTACCCTCCAGGGGGTATTTCTTGAGAGATTGGCATCAAGTTCTGCTACAAAGTTCAACGATATTGTCATTGCGGGAGAAAGGGTCGAAACGCTGTTGAAAATGGGGAAGATACAAGACCCAGGTACTAGTAGCTCAAATGGAGCGAGGAAAGCTTTTAGCGGACCTCCAAGAAGGCGAGAAGGAGAGACCAATGCTGTATTCGGCCGAAGCCAGGGCCGTGGTTACAGAAGACCTTATGAACATGTGGCTGCTGTCACTATTCCTGCAGCTCCCGTACAGCAGATGTTACCTCCACCACAACAACAACAACAACCTAGAGCCAACTACCAGCAAAGACCTTATCAGCCGAGGCAGACTCGTCCTGCTAACAGGGTGATTGAAGCTATTCCGATGACATATGCTGCCTTGTTGCCGAGACTACTAGACTTGAACCTTATTCAATTAAGGACTTTGGCACCACTACCTCCTGGAGAGCTTCCAGCTGGTTACGACGTCAGCGCGCGATGCGCTTTTCATTCAGGGGCACCCGGGCACTCAACCGAGAAGTGCAGGGCGCTACATCACAAAGTTCAAGATCTCGTGGATTCAAAGGCAATCAACTTTGCGCCACCACCGAATATCAACTCGAACCCTATACCTAATCATGGAGGGGCAAGAGTTAACGCTGTTGAGAGTGATGACAAGTTGAGTTTGGTACTGAGAATTGATGAAGTCAAGACGCCGTTGAAGGTGGTGAAAGAGAGACTGTTGAAAGGTCAAGTGTTTCCTGGTTGTTCTCTCGATTGTGAAGACTGTATAAGTGTTGCGAATGGCTGCGAGAAATTGAAGACGGGTTTGCAAGAGTTGATTGATGTTGGGTCTCTACAATTTAGCAAGATTAGTAATGAAAAGGCTGATGATGTGTCAACCATTACTATCTTCTACAATGAGGCTGACATGCCCGTTCGACAAGAGCCTGTTACCGTTTACGCTCCTCAGATTAGTCCTGTGACTATAACTGTACCTGGGCCAATGCCGTATAATGATGATAGAGCCATTCCGTGGCATTATGGTTCCGATGTCTATGTGGCGGGACAGAAGATGGAAAGTAGACCTGTTGCTGACTTGACCATTGAAAATGTGGGAGGTGTTGGAGGTTTTACTCGAAGTGGTCGTTTGTTTGCTCCCCCTGCACTGAGAAAGGATCCTGAGGCCGAAGCTTCGTCCAAAGACAAAGGGAAGCAGACTGCGAATGATGAGTCAGATACTCCTGTGGCTGGGCAGGGGACATTTGAAAAGGAGGTAGAGGAGTTCATGAAGATCATCAAAAGGAGTGACTATAAGGTGGTTGATCAACTGAACCAGACGCCTTCAAAGATTTCTATTTTGTCACTGTTGATGTGCTCTCCCGCGCACCGAGAAGCCTTGCTGAAAGTACTTCAAATGGCCTATGTTCCTCAAGAAATCACTGTTAATCAACTCGAAGCTGTTGTTGGAAGTGTTAATGCCAGCCATGGTTTAGGCTTCACTGACCGAGACCTTACTTCGGAGGGAAGGAATCACAATAAAGCACTGCATATCACGATGGAATGCAAGGGCGCTGTTTTGTCTCATGTTCTTGTGGACACAGGCTCTTCCTTGAATGTGCTCCCGAAGAAGGCGTTGATGAAGCTTAACATTGATGGGGTTATTCTGACGCCGAGTGATTTGGTGGTTAAAGCTTTCGATGGTTCAAGAAGATCAGTTTTCGGAGAGGTTGAGTTGCCTGTCAAGATAGGCTCTCAAGTCTTCAAGAGTGTCTTCTATGTCATGGACATCCAGCCTGCGTATAGTTGCTTGTTGGGCAGACCGTGGATACACGCAGCTGGAGCTGTCACCTCAACCTTGCATCAGAAGCTTAAATATGTGGTGGATGGCCAGGTCATCACAGTTTGCGGGGAAGAAGATATTTTCGTCAGCCACCTGTCGACGTTTAAATATGTGGAAATGGACGGAGAAATTCACGAGACTTTGTGCCAAGCTTTTGAGGCAGATGTCAGTATCCTGACTCCGGTGAAGAAAAACAACGAAGGCACGTCAATTCATTCCTACCGGGAAGCAAAAGAGGCCGTCCAATCAGGCAATGCCCAGGGCTGGGGCAAGCTACTGGAGGTGGAAAAGAAGGGTGATAAATTTGGCTTAGGGTATCAGCCTGGGGGGTCTACTCGGAGTGGTAAAGCTATCTCATTCACAAGTGCTGGGTCGATTGACCGCGATCAAATCTGTACGGCGAACAAAGACGGGGATAGTGGCAGAGACTGGGACAACAATTGGATCCGCCCGTGTGCACCCGGCGAGGAGCTAGGAAATTGGTCTGCTGAGGACATTGTCCAAGTTACCTGGCTCTCAAAGTAATTGCTTTGTTTCCTTTTATTAGCATACTGCATTGTCAAATCCAGCATTCTGCCCAAGATGTTTGGATCCATTGTACTGGGCCACCATGTTTTGTATTGCATCGTTATTTTTGCCATGAAATAAAAGGACGTTTTCAGACAAATTGTGCTCTCTTTCTTTGTTTTTAAACTTTTTCACAAAAAACAATATAAAAATGGCAATGTGTTTTTTCATTTTTTTGCTTTGTGTTAGCGTCTCTTTTCAAAATAAGCAGATTCTGAATAAGCACATCATTTGTGCAGTATTGATCATCCGGATTCCACGGATAACGTTCCTGCTATGACTATGCATGACTTTGATAATCCAGTCTACCAAGCTGATGAAGGGGTTGAGGAAGACTGTGACCTCCCTGAAGAGTTGGTCAGATTGTTGAAACAAGAGGAACGAGTTATTCAGCCTCATCAAGAAGAGATTGAGACCATCAACATTGGCAGTGAAGATGCAAAGAAAGAAATCAAGATAGGAGCCAATCTGCAGGACGACGTCAAACAAGAACTGATCAGTATGTTGAGAGAGTATGTGGATATCTTTGCTTGGTCATATCAAGATATGCCAGGGTTGGATACCGACATCGTGATGCATAAGCTACCTCTGAGAGAAGACTGTCCTCCTGTGAAGCAAAAGTTGAGAAGAACTCGCCCGGATATGGCGATGAAGATTAAAGAGGAGGTGCAGAAACAGTGGGATGCCGGGTTCCTTGCCGTGACTAGTTACCCACCTTGGGTAGCTAACATCGTACCAGTGCCTAAAAAGGACGGCAAGGTCCGGATGTGCGTTGACTATCGAGATTTGAACAGAGCAAGCCCAAAGGATGATTTTCCGTTGCCACACATTGACGTGTTGGTCGACAGTACTGCTCAATTCTCAGTATTCTCCTTCATGGATGGATTCTCCGGTTATAATCAGATAAAAATGGCGCCGGAAGACATGGAGAAGACAACGTTCATTACCCCGTGGGGAACGTTCTGCTATAAGGTCATGCCTTTCGGTCTGAAGAACGCAGGGGCAACTTATCAACGGGAAATGGTCACGTTGTTCCATGACATGATCCACAAGGAGATCGAATGTTATGTGGATGATATGATTGCAAAGTCCAAGGACGAAGAGGAGCATTTGGTTAACCTAAAGAAGTTGTTTGACAGATTGATCAAGTACAAGTTGAGGTTGAATCCGAACAAGTGCACTTTCGGAGTGCGTTCTGGAAAGTTGCTGGGTTTCATTGTAAGTCAAAGAGGAATTGAGGTAGATCCTGCTAAAGTGAAAGCTATTCAAGATATGTCTGCACCAAAGACAGAAAAAGAAGTGCGCGGGTTCTTAGGTAGATTGAACTACATTTCTCGGTTCATATCTCACCTAACTGCCACGTGCGAACCGATATTCAAACTGCTAAGAAAAGAGCAAACAGTCAGGTGGAATGATGATTGCCAAAGAGCTTTCGACAAAATAAAGGAATATTTGCAGGAACCTCCAATTCTGATGTCTCCAGTGGAGGGGAGACCGTTAATCATGTACTTGACCGTGCTAGAAGGGTCGATGGGGTGTGTGCTTGGCCAACATGACGAGTCTGGTCGAAAAGAGTACGCCATTTATTACCTTAGCAAAAAGTTTACCGACTGTGAATCCCGATACTCACTGCTCGAGAAAACTTGCTGCGCTTTGGTATGGGCTGCTCGCCGACTGAGGCAGTACATGTTGACCCATACTACACTTCTCATTTCCAAGATGGATCCTGTCAAGTACATCTTTGAGAAACCAGCATTGACCGGAAGGGTTGCTAGATGGCAGATGATTTTAACTGAATACGACATCCAGTACACTTCTCAGAAAGCCATCAAAGGAAGTGTATTGTCGGAATACCTTGCTCAGCAACCTCTTGAGGATGACTATCAGCCGATGAGATTTGATTTCCCTGATGAGGACATCATGTACCTCAGAACAAACGATTATGAGGAACCACTTCCGGAGGAGGGGCCTGACCCTGAATCCAAATGGAAGTTGATGTTTGATGGGGCTGTCAATATCAATGGTCGTGGAGTTGGTGCCGTACTCATTACTCCTGAAGGTGTTCATTTACCCTTCGCTGCCAAAATTACTTTTGGCTGCACCAACAATGAAGCGGAATACGAGGCGTGTATAATGGGAATAGAGGAGGCAATTGATCTTCGGATCAAGAACCTCGATATATTCGGAGATTCAGCCCTCGTCATTAACCAAATTACCGGCAAGTGGTATACACATCAAAAGCATCTAGTTCCGTACAGGGATTATGCTAGAAAACTGTTGACATTCTTCACAACGGTTGAACTCAAATACATACCACGTGATGAAAATCAATTTGCCGATGCTTTGGCCACTCTCTCTTCGTCGATTAAAGTCATGTGTTGGAACTTTGTGCCCAGAATTGACATCTCCAGGCTTGACTCTCCAGCTTATGCTTTCTCTGTAGACGCT
This sequence comes from Lathyrus aphaca, assembly GCA_963966055.1. Classification (NCBI taxonomy): domain Eukaryota; kingdom Viridiplantae; phylum Streptophyta; class Magnoliopsida; order Fabales; family Fabaceae; genus Lathyrus; species Lathyrus aphaca. The sequence goes on from OZ014525.1 coordinate 149,050,789, forward strand.
GTGCCTGATGAGAAACCTTGGTATTTTGATATCAAGTTATTCCTGGAGAAGCAAGAATACCCAACAGGGGCATCTTCCAAAGACAAGAAGACCTTGAGACGACTTGCTGCTAGTTTCTTCTTGAACACAGACGGGGTTTTGTACAAGAGGAACTTCGACATGGTCTTGCTCAGATGCGTGGATAGACACGAAGCAAGCCTGTTGATGCAGGAAGTCCATGAAGGATCTTTTGGTACCCATGCAGGAGGGCATGTTATGGCAAAGAAACTGTTGAGATCAGGGTATTACTGGATGACAATGGATGCAGATTGTTGTTCGTTCGCTCGTAAATGCCACAAGTGCCAAATATATGCAGATAAAGTGCATGTTCCTCCAAATCCGCTCAACGTCATGTCATCTCCTTGGCCTTTCTCTATGTGGGGCATTGACATGATCGGGAAAATCGAGCCAACTGCTTCGAATGGTCATCGCTTCATCCTGGTCGCGATTGATTACTTTACCAAGTGGGTAGAAGCAGCGTCTTATGCCAATGTCACTCGTCAAGTGGTGGCAAGATTTCTGAAAAGAGATATCATATGCAGATATGGAGTGCCCGAAAGGATCATTACTGATAATGGTTCTAATCTCAACAACAAGATGATGGCAGACTTATGTCGGGACTTCAAAATACAGCATCACAATTCTTCTCCTTACCGACCAAAGATGAATGGTGCGGTAGAGGCAGCTAACAAGAATATCAAGAAGATTGTGCAGAAAATGGTTGTCACTTACAAGGATTGGCATGAGATGTTACCGTTTGCTTTGCATGGGTACCGAACGTCGGTCAGGACGTCAACAGGGGCAACTCCCTTCTCTCTAGTGTATGGCATGGAAGCAGTCCTGCCTGTTGAAGTAGAGATTCCTTCACTGCGTGTGATGATGGACGTCAAACTGGATGAGGCTGAATGGGTGCGTGCTCGTTACAACCAGCTATGTCTAATTGAGGAAAAGAGATTAGCGGCTATCTGTCATGGTCAGCTTTATCAGAGGAGAATGAAGCGGGCATTCGATCAACGAGTACGTACTCGAGAGTATCAAGTGGGAGAGCTTGTATTGAAGAGGATCGTTCCTCCAGGTTCAAATAACAGGGGCAAGTGGACCCCAAACTACGAAGGACCATTCATAGTGAAGAGAGTCTTCTCAGGAGGAGCGCTGATGCTCACCACTATGGATGGAGAAGACTTCCCATCCCCTGTTAACTCGGACGCAGTTAAAAAATACTTCGCATAAAGAGACCCGCTGGACACAAAAACAGAATGTAAGTCCAGGCAAGAAAAGGGCATCCCGGCGAGCTAAAAACAGAATAAAAAGCTCGGGCAAAAATTAGGGAAAATAAACAAAAAAAATGTACACCCGCTGAGTTGAAAAGCCACATTGGACAGCTCAGGCAAAAAAGGGCATCCCGGTGGATTGAAAACCCGAGAGGGCGATCCACGCAAAATAAGGGAATAAGCGAACAACTGTGATCCAAGTTATCTGAACCACGTCATCGTTTCGTACGGTTTGACAATATCGGAAAGATAGGAAACAGTCCCCTTGTCTTCTCAGAAAGCCAAAGCAGAATGGAGAGTCTTGAAGACATGCAGGTCATAGCAGAAATGGAACTCCTTGGAATGCCGTGTACATTGCCATTAGGATAGTTTCTTTTCTCAATTTCTATAGTGGCTACCTCTTTCCAGGTGGTTGCTTCTTGATGTAAATCTTTGCCTATTTAGAGGCCATTCAATAAAAATAATATTCAGTCAAAAAGCTGTGTGTGTTTATTTTTGTTTGCAAAATGTCCTGAATTTTTGGCAAAAATAGCATTGCATCTAAACATGGTGATAATCTTGAAAAGAAAACTGACATGCAGGGAAACTGTAACCCTCTTTGAGTGTCGGGTGATAATGGATGAACAGATCACGCCATGCAAATCCCCGGGACACACGTGTGTTTTCTGTTGTTGCAGGTTGCAGGATGGCGTCACATCAAGCAATTTACTCTCCCCCAGTAGAGTATCTCCCCAAGCAGAGATTTTTCTTCTCCAGCAGGTAGCTGAAAGCCTGACTTGTCTAAATAGATATTTTCCTCCAACTAAGTCTTGGCAGCAGCCCAAGCAGGTTCTTCTTCCCAAGTGAAGTAGTAGTCCATTCTTCCCCAGCGGAGTGTGCCTAGCAAGTACCTGAGAGCATGTCATCATCAGAGGTGGAATTAACAGTATTTTATCATCAGCAAGAGTCCTTCCCAGTAGGTGTGATTGAGGGCCTGATATCCCCTCAGAGTCTTGAATCATCGGATGCTCTCGCCAGCCAGAGTATTTGCCCAGGAAGCTTCCCCAGCTAAGTCTGAAGATGATTGATTCCCCACAGAGTTAATATTGGATTTTCACCTCCGTCCGTGAAATATTCCCCAGCAGATTTGCCCTATTGTTGGTTTATTTGATGATGCAGCCAGGTATTCATCACCTCAGTCGGAGTGGGTATCCAGACCTCTTGACTTTTTCTCCCCTGCAGAGTTGTATCTCTTGTTGCCGATCAGGCATTCGTTTGTTGCTCGTCTGCAATCTTCAACACTCGTATGTGTTATCCCTAAGCAAGTTTCCCCAGCGAGGACATATCACTGCTTTATGGCTGCTCGACTGCATCTTTCAACACTCGTCTGTGTTAGCTCTTTGTTGCTGTTTGCTCGTCTGCAATTTTCGGCATTCGTCTATGTTTTGAAGTGATTACCTTGTTATTGCTCGTCTGCAATTTCCAACACTCGTCTGTGTCATGATGCCTCCGTTGTTGCTCGTCCGCAACTCCTCAACACTCGTCTGTGTTCTGAGATGATATTTGCTGTTGCTCGTCTGCAACCTTCCAACACTCGTCTGTGTTTGGTATTGGATCCTTCGCTGCACTCGTCTGTGCCTTGATATGTATTCTCTGTTGTTGCTCGTCTGCAACTGTCCAGCACTCGTCTGTGTGTGTTTGAAGCTCGTCTGCTTTTATCTCCCAGAAGTCGTTTGTGTTCTGAAGCTCGTCTGCTTTGCCTGGATACTCGTCTGTATCATCCTCAGCACGCGTCTGTGCTAGCTTGCACCTGAATGTGAAGATTTGTCGTTCATCCTGATATTGCTGTTGCTACTTCAAATGCTCGTCTGTGTTTGAACTTCTGGTATTCGTCTATACCAGTGGCTGATACTCGTCTGTATCATCGCCTGAAGCACTCGTCTGTGTTTCTCAGATCATCGTCTGATACTCGTCTGTATCTTGGACTATTGGCACTCGTCTGTGTTCTCTTGATGATCATCCAATACTCGTCTGTATTGAAGAGGTTTAAAATCCTGACAGTGGGAATTAAATGTCGAAATGGTTACCGGGCCTGGCGTAACAGGTAAATCCGAGGGAGGCTCGTCCGTCTCAAGCACCAATTATTATGGTTGCTGCACCTGGCGTAACAGGTTTGCTCAGAAGACTCGTCTGTCTTATACCATATATCCGCGGATAATATATGAGGAAGGTTCGTCTACCTTGATTGCATGTCTATCCCACAGACTTATATGCATTCCCGGAGCCTGCGTAAGGGTTATCCGAAGAAGACTCGTCCGTCTTATTCCACTTATCTGCGTAAGGATTAGTGAAGGAGATTCGTCCATCTCAGGTTACTTTGAAGATCCTTAAGGGCACGTCCGCTCTCTGCACCTGGCGTCACAGGTCATGCGAAGACTCGTCTGTCAGCATGATAGTATTCCAGATATCAGTTTCAACTTGGAAGAAGCTCGTCTGCTTTTTCTCTCCTTCTTATCCCCAGAGCGTCATCTAGTTGGGTTTATTTCCCAGTGTTGCATTCTTCGTCAGAGTGCAAATTTCAGGTCTTCTTGGTATTCAATCACAGTTTATCTCGAATGTCTGATAGCCGCTGCTCTCATCCTTTTCAGATTAACAGTTGATTGAATAGGGGCAGCTGTAACACCCCAAATTTGCCCTCTTCTTGTTTAGCATCGTTATCATATCATAATCATCATGAGCATACCATATCCTTATCATTTAGCATAGAAAAATGAGGCATAACACTCGCATGTTCCAGCATAAGGCATATGATCGGTCATCTGGGAAAATCTGAATCTGCAAGTCAAAATCAAGAGCATGGTGATCTGGCAAGAATCTCACAGGATCATTTTGCACAAGCCTGGTATCATTTTCAGAGCCCTAGAAAGAGAAGATGGATCAAAATTTGCTTGAAACGGTTGGTGCAGGTCTATTTTTGAGGTTTCCCACCAAAGGGAGGGAAATTCAAATTTTCCATGCGTTAACCGGTTAACGCATATGGTTAACCGGTTAACAGCTGCGAAATTTGAATTTCCAGCAGCAATTTCAGCATGTGTGTTTTGGTTCCATTTTCCAATTTTCTGATTTTTATTCATTTGAATTAAATTTGAATTTGAGAGAAGGATCTAGAGCATTTATCCAAGCCTCATTCCAACCCTGAATCCAAATCACTTTCTAAGCTAATGCCAAGCCATATTTTTGGATCCCAAACCAAAAATTTTGGGCCCCAAACCTAAATCATATTTATTCCATTCCCCTCCAAACCAAGGGGGCTCTCACTCATTTTTCACTCTCATTTCTGAATTTTCATTCCTCTCACTCACAATTCTCTCACTTTTCTCTCCCAATTTTCCAAATCACTCAAAGTTCCTCTTTGAAGATCACACAACCTTGCCTTGAGGTGTGTAGATCTTGGAACTAAACCTCCATTCATAGTTTCTTTGCATCTCTTTGCTGGTTTTATTGGAGATTCAGATCTGGTTTGAGATCTAGAAGTGCTTTTGGATCCAAAATTCTGCATCAAGGGTTTGTTCTTGCATTTATTTTGCATGGAGTGTGGAGCTTAGCATCGGATCTTTAAAGTTTTGCGCGAGATCTACCGTTTTCAGCTCAATCAACAATTACCAAAGCATACCTCAGCTTTGTAGGTTGGTTAATTTCAGATCTAGCTCTGTTTTTAGCTTATTTGCATGCTTGTGCTTTAGATCCACCATGTGTTCGTGTATTTGCTTGTGTTGTTTGATTTGATTGGTTGATTTGTATCCGGATCCGAATGTTATTGTTCATGAGCTTAATGATATGGATTAATGTGAATTGATCTAATTTTCCATGTGTAATTGATTGCTGGTCTGGTGCAAGCTTATTTGGATAAGCTGTTTTTGAGTTGCTATTTTCTGCAGGATTTGTTGCTGTTTTATCAGTGTTAACCGGTTAACGTATATGGTTAACCGGTTAACGCACATGTTTCATGCGTATTTTGTGCAGGTTTGAGCTGGTTAACCGGTTAACGCATTTGGTTAACCGGTTAACACTGAAGCAGAATGACTTTTTAGTGTTGTTTTGAGCTTGTTTGATCCTTTTGCTTGTTCTAATTGCTATGGATCATTGCATGATCATTAAACATGAGATTTTAGGGTGATTTGCTTGCTGGTTGATGTATGCTTTCATGTTTTCGACGCGTAAGTCGTGTACTTGCAATGTTTGGCATGATGTTTGATTCTTGTTCACAAGAACCTTTGAGCATGACTAATTCCATGATTGTGTTGGTCACTTTGCTGGATTTTTTTGTGCATACTAACCTTGCAGGGGCTATGGTAAGTGAGAGATGTGGGAATTGAGTTCCACATCTCCAATTCTCATATTCCTATTATGTTTATGTTACTAACCCTTTGTTGTTGGGCTTAGGCCTTTCTCATCCCTTCTTCTATCTTCTTCTTTTTTCCTTCATTAGGATAGAAACCTCACTAACCTTTAGGACTTCCATGCATGTGAATACTTAGGATTATTTTAGTCCCCCTTTAGAATTTTTCCTTTAAGATCCTTTGGTGCTCTCTCTTCTCATCTTCAAACTTAATTCTAATTCATTTAATAAAGGTTGAGTACTTTCATGTGACATGAGACTTTGCTATGAGATGCTCACATGCGTTCCATTTCGGGGCGAGGTGTGAGTCATCACTCGTGGTGGATAGGTCTTAACATGAGTACCTCACAAAGAAAAGCTAAAAAACACTTCTTAATCAAAACCACAAAAACACTTAATAATGATAATAGGTTAGTGTGCTTGAGCCTTCACTTGTGGGACTAGCTTTGGGGATTTCCTCCATAGATAGGTGTGCCTCTTGCGCATTCCATTTCGGGATGATGTGAGATGTACACATCCCATTGAGTAAGACTTGGGTACACTTACCTATGCAAACTTTCACTCATAAAAGCTTCTAAAAAACACCAAACAAACAATAAGCGTCTTTCCTTCGGGAATTCTTTTCTCATCTCCTTCGCTCCGTACGCGAACTTGCTCCTACTTGTCATTTTGCAAGACGGTTACGCACTCGTCGTCCGAGCCTGCAACACCTGAGCAATGGCATAGGCAGTTCAAGCCTTAATCCACAAGCATTTTCCTTTTAGTACCCCTAGTTAGGGGAACTACGGCGTCTCTGATCCTCATTACCCTGATGAGGTACGTAGGCAGCGGGGTAGGGCCCGTTCGAGCACAATCTTTATTTTCCCTACATTTTTCCTTTTCTTTTCTTATTCATTTCCTTTCTCATTTTTCTTTTTCTTTTCTTTTGCTGCAGTTTTCATACCCTCACCCTTTGAAACAGTATTCTTTGCAAGCGTGGATCCCGTCGGGTACGGCGGACGATCTGGGTGCTAATACCTTCCCAGGTCGTAACCGACTCCCGAACTCAGTCTCTTTGGTTCGCAGGACCCGTGTCCTTCCTTTTCTTTCTTCTGGTTTGTGCAGCATTACCATTCCCTTTCTTCGGGATAAAAATGCCTGGCTGGCGACTCTATTCTTCTTCCGCGCCACTTTCGCGTTTGTACCAGGATGGAAATCCCGGGAGCGACACCACCTCCTCGGTTCCCTAAACCGACGAGACCAACATAGTCGAGCATAAAACAGTTCAATACATAACAAATATAAAATAAAGAGAACCGAGCAAGGTAACAGCTAAAACAAAACATTCATTCAAACGCGGCCGTAGCCGAAGAAAATACAAGTATGCCCGAAGGCTAATATTCATACAAGTTGGGCACACAGGCCATACAAAATAAGCACGCAGGCCATACAAATAAACAAAATATAACCCAAGACTCCGCCCGGAGTTACTCTTCCTCTTCTCCCAGCTCCTCCTCCGCTTTGAAGGGACACGCAATCTCCCCGTCCTGGACGCAGTAATTATGAGCTGACCCCTCTGTCGCCAACTCAGGGTTCAGTATCCTCAGTTGGTCGACAACATTGTCAAACCCTTCTTTTAACACGGCCACCAGGTCCTGGTTGAGCGAACGAATGTGTCCCACCAGTTCACCCCGGGAACGGAGAGCGAGCTCCTCTTCATTCTCATCCGCCAAGGGACGGATGATGTACTCGAGCTGAGCCAGACGAGCACGAAGCTCAGCATTTTCCTCGGCCACTTTCTTATGCTCAGCGACTTGCTTCTCCAGGTTCGCCTTCTCTGTCTTCAGTGTATCCCGCTCCCCTTTCACTTCCTCCAGCTCTTTCTTCAGCCCTTCCTGCAGCTGATGCTCCTCCTTATAGTCCGACAGGTCCTTTGACAGCTTGTCATTTTCAGAACGGACCTTAAGTAGGGCATCCTCCAGGGAAGCCGTGGATACGGAGGTATCAGTCAGAACCATGTCCATCTCCATCACCCTGATGACTGCAGCCAGATCCTTCGCCAGTTCCTTTCGTCGGACACCAGCCTCCTGGCTCAGAATGGCATTTGCCTCAGGTGCTGACACATCAATAGCATCTTCAACCTTGAAAAACTCCTGCTCTATGTAGCAAGGAGGCAGTAAATAGCTCCCGGGGCCACCCAGACAGCTGCCCCCGCCAAGGCAGACCTAGCAAGTGTCCCATCCGGGCGCTTCCGCTTGTGGAGAAGGGAGGTAGATGGAGGCGGGCTATCTGGTATATGGATCGGTGAGGAGCGCGGGATGGGCGGTGGGGAAGCGGGCACCAGGCTAGCCGTGTTCGAGGTCCCCGCCCCAGAGTCGCCAGCTACTTCCTAGACGCGAGGAGCTGCCTTCTTCTTTTTCTTGGGAATCCTGTCCGGGGCTCCTGCTTGATTGTCCAGCTTGAGAACTCGATAACGAGCAGAGGGCATATCACCTGCAAAACAAAAACACAAACGTCAGCGGGCAAAACACGAGACAAAAGAACATAGGAATAAAAGAACACCTACTCAATAATTCCATAGCCTGATCGTCAGTATCACATTCGAGCAGAGCCTTCCTACTGATGAGACGGGGTTCGCAAAGCGGAATCCCGGCCTCATCGACATAAGGGACACCTTTTCGGTCGACCCGAACCGCTAGGTTGAAACTCTGCACGAATTCCACCAGCTTTTTATAAGCAAGTCTGTCCTCGACACCCAAACTCGAGAACTTCACCCGATAATGGCTGGTGGAAAGATCGAAATGGTCGGGCTGCCACCTCAACGGTATCCTCGACATGAGCTTCTCCTCCCCGTCCGCATCTCGCTTGTAATAATAAAGAGAATGCAGGGCGAAACGGGTGATCGGCCTCACCACATACCATCGCCCTTTGAAGTATCGGGCGGAATCCACGTACGTCTTGAATAGCCTCACCGGCTACTTAAAGGAAACCCAGCTGTGACACCCTCGAAGACCGGACCGTTAGAGGTGAAAAATATGGAATAAGAGAGGTCGAGTACACCCGATGCCGAGGAAACGGCAAACCAATTCATACGCCCGCATGAAAGCGATGATGTTGGGGTGCAACTGCGACGGCGCCAGCCGAAGCCACTTGAAGATCGACATTTGGAATGAGTTGAAGGGCAGCCTGACCCTCGCCACTCGAAAAGCGAACTCGTACATGGAAAATTGTTTCCCCGGGAAGCGATGACATATCAAGTCCGTCTCTTTAGGAGCACGACACTGCCAATTTTCTGACTCCCCGGGACCTAGATCTTCCACCACGGTGTAAGAACGGGTCGACTCATCGCAAAAATAGGATTCCTTGTCCAAGGGTTCGTCCGCAACCCAGGAAAGGTCGTTTTTCCCAAACGAGGAGACGTGCTCAGTGCCCCCCGACACTTCCCTCCTCGACATTTAAGCGCACAACATCTTCTACGGGCCGCGCTTCAGTATCTTCTCCTCGGGGTTGAAGACGCCCGGTCGTACCTGAAACGCAGACAAAAAAAGTGAATTCGACATCGCATCAAATCCACCATTCCACCACAAGTCAAGTGAAAGGGCGTAGGACTAAAAACGCATACCCCAAAACCTGACTACTGGTCTAGGACTGGCGAAGGGGCGAGCCTCGCGAGCAAGTAAAGTCCTGGCCCGCGAGGTGACACTGACGTAGACTCTACGCTCGCGACCACCGGACCCTCACTTGGGGAAATTCACATACATACCTGCCCGTGACAGTCATATGCGTATGAAATTTAAGCCCGGTTCCTTCATACCCATATGAAATTTTTGCCCAGTTCATTCATACGCATATGAAATTTTTGCCCGGGATATCTTAATCCTACCGAAAATTTTCACACTTATAATCTAATAAGCTGTTTCCAGGCTAATTCTACCTACTCTATACAAATAAATCATTCAATCCCTAGCTACCAGACACAGAAAACATAAAAAACAGAGGATTAGAGGTGGTACCTGACATAGTAAAAACAAGGAAATGGAACGGCGAAGCTCGAGCAACAACGGTGTTTCAGGTGGCGGAGACGGGCGGAGAGAGGAATTTTCTTCAGAGCTTCCGGTGAACGTCTGAGCGAAAAAAAGTTCAAATGAAATAGTTTACCCCCTTTTTATAGCCACAAGCGCGTGGATTGACGCGTCAAGTCATCATTACCTACTGCCTACGCCGCCGTTTGCACAATAAACGAAGCGACGCACCATTAATGTTGAAACACGTCAATCCATAAGGAATCTTGAACGACGCCGAGCAACCATACGCCTCCCCGACTCTATGAAACGTCCTCGACCCTGTAAGACATCCTCGACTCTCTTAAATGTCACGTGTCCGACGAAGATTTTCAAACTCGACTCTACGAAACGTCCTCGACCCCATGAAACGGCCTCGACTCTGTTGAACGTCACACGCCCGACGGAAAAGAATACTACAGTCAACTCTGTAAACATCATGATCGACTCGGCTATATGCCCGCTGCTTTATCCATTGCGCCTGCGCCTGACTACATTACAATTCATCGCTCCGACTCGGAGACTCGACTTGGGGGGCTCCTAGTCCGGACTGGGCCTCAAGAATGTATTAGGCTACGACCCAACAGGTCGAGCGGAGGCCCATGTACTCGAGCAGAGACGCCTAGCAGACGGGCAGGGGCACCTCACAGTCAGGCTAGTTTCTTATACAACGGACATGCACCCAGGACGGGCAAAGAACAAGTCTGACTAGTCACTTGCCACGTCACCCAACTGTCCCTTATTATCTCCTGAAAGATAGGGGCAGTTAGACCAAGGACCAGGCCTCTTAGCTAGGTCTTCACGCTTCTCACGCGTTCCTTGGCAGTTCTTCCTTGGGCCTAGCTGATCTAGCCCAAAGAGGGACCTTGGCCCAGCGCTGGGGGCACACTATAAATACCCTTTTTCACTAAAGGGTCAGGTATTCTGATTCACTCTAACTCACCTATTCTATTGTACCTCTACTCACTTAAGCATTGGAGTGCCTTGCAGGTACACCCCCTTTTTCTTCTCCCATTCTTTGGCCGTTACATCAAGTCACTGGAAGGTCCTCCTGATCAGGTAAGATCAATATATTAATGGGGAATGTTTCTTATACAGAGAACTCCAGCTTTCTTCAAATAATGACTTACATATATTTTGTATTAGTCTATATTCTATTGTTAAATTAGGTCCTCTAAGTTGCAATGCAGAACAATGGGATCATTTAATTAAGATGGCCGGGCAAAAGAATTATAAACTAATGATTGACTACTTTTTAGGATATTCATTCTCAAAATTCTTAATAATTAATTATTAAATAAGTACTAGTATGATTTTCCGCAAGGAGGAAAGGTAGTAGCTAAGAAATCATATACTCTTTGGTTTGCATTGTTGACTATTTGGAAATGTAAACATATTGATTTTTTAAAAGCATAGATACCACATTGTCGCAAATATTTGAGCGGGTTAAATTTCAGCGTGGGATGCTAATTAATGGGATGCCAATCCCTTATTATGTCTTGGATTTAGACCATATGTAATTTCCAGACAAAACCTATGAAGTTATAGAAAATTTTATGCTACACTCTTCAAATTGTTTTTGCGAAGGGGTTGCGTTCTTGCCAGTAGATAGTCATTATCAGTCTCCTTATCTTCAACAACAATTTTTGCTTTTTCTTCTTTGACTTCACTTGGGTTATGAAACTCAACATCACTATGCTCCACCTCAACAAAAATCTCTTCATGTTCCAGTTCTTTTTCAACATCATCAGTTTTCTTGAAAGTCATCTCAACTTCATTGAAAACTACATATCGACTAGTGATACTCCTCTTGTGACCCGGCTCTAGGCACCATATCCTATAAGCTTTGACAACTTTAGGGTATCCCATGAACATGTATTTTAGATCTCTATGTTCAACCTTGTCTTGCCTAATGTGAGCATAGGCTACACAACCAAATACTCTTAGTCTGTCGAGATCTGGTAGATGTCCCGACAAAACTTCTTCAAGTGTCTTCATATCTAACACAGTCGAAGGACATCTGTTTATCAGATATGTTGTTGTCGAAAAAGCCTCAACCCAAAACACCTTCTTCATTTTAACACTAACCAACATAAATCTAACCCTTTCGAGGATTGTTCGACTGAATCTCTCAGCTAGACCATTTTGTTGAGGAGTACCTGCTACAGTCTTATGTCTTGTAAATCCCAAACTCGACATAATAACTGTCGAAAACTTCATTGCAGAATTCAAGGCCATTATCAGTTCTCAATTTTTCGACCTTTCTTCCAGTTTGAGTTTCGATCAAAACCTTCCAACTCTTGAAATTTCAAAAGTTTCATCCTTCGTCTTCTGAGTGAATACCCATAATATTTTGGAATAATCATCAACTATGGATAAAAATACCTTGCAACTGAATGTGAAGGATTCCCTGCAGGCCCCTAAAGATCAACATGGATGTAATCAAGGGATCCATGTGTTATTTTTTTTACCTTTGTTAAACTTCACCCTACAGGATTTACCAAATACACAAGGTTCACAAAACTCCAACTTCTCGACTTTGTCACCACCTAACAAGTTTTGTTTCCCCAGTTCGACCAGGCCTCTTTCGCTGATATGGCCCAATCTCATGTGCCATATTTTGTCTTCGACAAAGTTTCATGGATGCAACATTTGTCGAACCACTTACAACTTCAACCTCAAGGGTATACAAGCCTTGTTTCTTCACGCCTCTCAAGACTTCCTTGGACCCCTTCATGACTCTTAGGATACTTTTCTCTCCTTAAAAAACATATCCCTTCTTGTTGAATTCACCAAGAGAAATTATATTTTTCTTTAAGTCGGGTACATAACTAAATTCAGTCAATAGCCTTATTGACTCATCATGAAGATTGAATCTCACATATCCAATACCTATAATTTTGCAAGCTTTGTTGTTCTCCAGTAGCACTGATTCCCCATCTTGATCACATAATTCCTTGAATAAATCTTTGTTTAAAGTCATGTGCCAAGTAAAACTTGAATCCATAGTCCACTCTTTTCTTGAGTAACCACTTGAAACCACAAGAACATCAGATGATTCGAAATCATCTTGAACAATGGATGCATTGCCGTTATTCTTACCTCCATGATCTTTCAGGCATTCAGGGCACACCTTTCAAATATGACCCTCCTTCTTACAATGATATCATGGAACACCATATGCTTCACCACCATAAGACTTCTGTTGACTTTTACCCTTCTTCTTATCGAACTTACCATCCTTTCGCAAGAATTTCGCCTTAACGGTAAAACCTTCACCAACCGTCGAAGGTTTATGCTTCTTCCGTTCGTTCAAGTCCTTAGAGTACAAGGCAGATTGGACATCTTCAAAGGTCAGTGACTCTTTTCCATACATGAGGGTTTCTTTGAAGTGAACATGTGTTCTGAGCTAAGCGCATAACAACAACAACGCTTGATCTTCATCATTGATCTTCACATCAATATTTTCAAGATCAAAAATCAGCTTGTTGAACATATCCAACTGCTCAGCCAACACTTTGTCTTCACCCATCTTGAATGAATACAAGGCTTGCTTCAGGTAGATTCGATTCATCAACGATTTGGTCATGTACCTGTCAAAGAACCTTATCACCAAGGCTCAACAATATTGTGTTGTGTGCTTTCTCAATCATGGTCGTCTTCTCAGATGTCGTTAAAGCAACATTTATGGTTGTCTCTCCCTTCAACTCTTCCAAACAACCCTGCTGAACAACTAGGACTTTCATCTTCAAGCACCACAGACCGAAGTCGTTCACATCGGTGAACTTTTCAATCTCATACTTTGTTAAAGGCATCTTCTCCATGCTCACCGCACCAATTTATTGTAAATCGGATACCTTATAAACAAAGTATAATTGGTTCCTTGATCTGTCATGAAACCCACAAGGGTTAGGGTTTAATGTAACCCAAGATAACAACAAAGATTGGTTATAAACTGCTATTCTTTCCTTTCTCTTCAACAAGATTACAAGTATACAAGTATAACAAATAACATCTCTCACTTTTGAATTAAGATTTAATCTTCCTACTTTCCCTTATACAAAAGATGAGAGACTAGTATGTTATTTATAAGAAAACTAACACATTAACCTAATGAGTTTTTAACAATTACCCATTACAATCTAACTTAGGGTACGATCTAACTTAAACAATTGGATTCATAACACAATACCTAATTTGACAACATCATATGAACGGATTTCGAGGACATGCTAAACTTAAAGTTCATTTCAATATTTCACATCTCTCAAGAAACATGCTACTATTCAGTTTGTAATGTTTGTAAGCTTTTGTTCTAATTATTAACTAGAGTAAAGTGGATGGAATTAGTAGAAGGATACATAAAATTCTTGGTCTCAACGACTAAACACAATTGTGTTTTCTTTTAATGTATTTTGATGATATATATATATATATATATATATATATATATATATATATATATATATATATATATATATATATATATATATATATATATATATAAGTACTCATATAATAAATGCATTTGCATTAAGAAGATATAGTGAATGTAATTAAGTAAAAAATATACAACATTAATATCAATAATTTAGTGAGGGAAATAAATTAAGTCACTAAATCAGTAATATTAATATTTTGTGATGAAAATATTATTCCTTCACTAATTAGTGACGGAAATATATGCTTTAAAAGTATTTACTCTCCTCGATTTTTAGTGGTGGAATAATTAAATTAGTGAGAGATTTATTATGTAATTATTTGTGACGGAATGGAAATTCCCTCACTAAAGTTTTGCGATATTGAAATTCGAAGTGGATTTATGATCGTCACAAAATCACTCTCTAAATTTTTGTGTGACGGAAATTCATTGATTTAGTGACAGAAAACTACCTTTTCTAAATTCAATTTTTTTAATAGTGTTCTCAAACGTAAAAGTGATTTTGTGTTCAAAATCACTTCTACCAATCTCAAAACAATCAATAAGGTCAACTTTGTTTATCATCAATTGGATTAGCTTTGATTTTTAGTTTTTTTTATAAGCAAATCCTATAAGAGGAGATTAAGGAAATCTCAAACCGAACAATAACAACCGGCCAAAAGCCAACTCCTTACAGGAAATCAATAGGAGATTTGTACCAATCATACAAACTACAACTCAACCTAGAAGGCCTACCCGAAATCAAACCATACCAAGAAGAAACAACAATGTCGTTAACTATATCGTCTATAATACAAAAACAGTCATTAAACAAAATATTGTTCCTAGCCTTCCACATGTTCCAACACGTGTAAATCCAAATCGCATAAATCTTCCTCTCATTGCATCTTCCCCGAACACAAGAATACCAAGTGTTAGCTTGATCACACACATTCGATTCTACAAAATAATCAATATCGACCCAAACACAAATTTTTCTCCAAATAAAATTTGTTTTTTCACAACAAACGAAGACGTGGTTAGAATCCTTGTCATGACGAAAGCAAAACACACAAACTTTCTCATGGATGTTAGTAATGATATTCCTTATAGCCAAATTCATCCGCGTAGGAATCCTATCGATAAACATTCTCCAAGCAAATATTTGAATTTTGAACGAAATGTTCGTCTTCCACACCGAAGAAACCTCTATTGCAATACTAACATCCCCGAAGTAGGAACCCGCCTGAGAACTAATAGAGTCGTACACGGATCTAACCAAAAAGCCATGATCGAAAATTTCCTTCCAAAACCAATTATCGCACATGTTTACCAAAAGAGAAACAAAATCTAACAGCAGAAGCAGATCTTGTAGCTGAGATTCCACCAAAGGGTCACTAGTTTCAAAAAAATCCGCCAAGTTCCAAGACCATCATCCATCGATCCAACCTCCCATGAAACTAACAACTCCAGACTTCAACCTGCAGGCCTCAAATACTAAAGGAAAGATAAACTTTAACGGATCCTCAATAATCCATTTTGATTGCCAAAATGTTGTGCTTTCGTCGTTCCCCACCGAACGCACCATATAATCGCGACAAAGCTCAATCGTATTAGCTAAGACATCTTTCAACCATAAAGAATCTTATTTGGAGCAACCAATTTCAGGATACAATTGAAATTTAATACACAAATTACCGTACCTCGCATGAAGAAAAGGCTTCCATAATTCTTTATCAACACAAAAAATTCTACAAATCCATTTTGCAATCAAAACTCTATTAAAACGACCAATATGTTTGACACCAAGGCCTCCACAACTTCTAGACTTACAAATATTGTTCCAACTAACCCACAACGTGAACTGTTTACTCAAAGCTCCAACCCAAAAAAAATGCCTTTGGATAGCAATTATATCCTTGACAATTTTCTTAGGCATTATGAAGAACGCCATATGATGGATCGGGAGATTGACAAGGATAGAATTGATAAACGTAACTCTACCTCCTATCGAAAGATTTTGTCCATTCCATCTTGATAATCTCATCCTCAAGCAAGATACCACCAGTTCCCAAAACTCAATACGACAGTGGTTGCCACCAATAGTGATCCCTAGGAACTTAAAAGGAAAGTGGCTGGATTCACAATGAAGAAAACTTTTGGCATCCATCAAGAATTCCTCCTCCACACCTATTCCATAGATACAACTCTTGGCATAATTGATCTTAAGACCTGACGAAAGTTTAAAAGCTCTCATAATAGCTTTAAACGCCCAAATGTTAGACATTGATCTTTCTCCGAATAGAAGTGTTTCGTATGCAAATTGCAAAATAGAGGCAGCAGGACACTCATCAACTTTGAATTCCTTCAAAATGTCAAACTGAGTCGCTCTTTTAACCAAGCTAGTCAATCCCTCCATAACTATTGCAGGCAGAAAAGGGGATAAAGGATCTCCTTGTTTCAAGCCTTTGTGCACTTTGAAATCCTTAGACAGGCTTCCGTTAATAAGAATAAACAAATAACCATTAAAAATCGACCCTCTAATCCATTTCATCCACTTATGCCTGAAACCCATGATATCCGTAACATTTTCAAGATACCTCCAATTGACACAATCGTACGTCTTCGCAAAATCCACCTTGAACAATAAGCATTTATTCTTAAAGTGTTTTGCATAATCAACAGTTTCACTAGCCAAAAGAACACCGTCAAGAAGTTGGTGACCTGGTATGAAAGTCGTTTGGTTTGGCGGAATCAACTTATGAATCACCCTGCCTAGTCTTTTAGCAAGCATCTTGGATATAGTCTTCAACACACTACTGATTAGACTAATAAGTCTAAAATATTCAAACTTTTGAGGGTTATCATTCTTCGGGATCAAGGAAATGAAAAAGAAGGAAAACGCCTTAGGCAAATAACCAGAACTGAAAAACTCAAGAATGCAATTAGTGAAATCTACACCTATAACCTCCCAAAAAGATTTAATGAAGTTGAAATTAAAACCATCAAACCTTGGGCACTTATTACCATCGCAACTGAAAACCTCTTATTTAACTTCATCACTATTAAAATCTGATTCCAATAAAATCCTATCAGCTTCTTCCAAAGTACAAAAGTTTTCCTCCCTAAGCCGAAAAGGGATACCAGCATGAACCTGTAATTTATTCTTGAAAAGTTTGTTGCCTCTCATTTAATATCCTCGGGTTTGTCCAGAATGCAACCTTCCACCTTGATAGCTGAAAGAGAATTGGTTCTTTTCCTCCCATTTATAACAACATGGAAATATTTAGAATTGGTATCATAATCCATAATCCAATTTATTCTTGATTTTTGCTTCAACATACTCTCCTTCCACCACAACTTATTCCAAAACTCTTCCTGAGCTTTAATACTCACTTTCACCGCATCCTCCGCATTACCCGAGCTACCTTCAGACATCACCCTCTCATTATGATTAATCTCATTCACACATTTTTTAATCTGTAAATCTAACCAGCCAAACACGTTTTTGTTCCAAATTCTCAAATCTCTATTAAGAGCTTTAAATTTGTTAATCAAGATATTCCCACAAGATCCAGAAAAATTGTAAGAATTCCACGACATTGTGACAAACAGACGAAACTCCTTATGCTCGAACCAGAAATTGAACGACCTAAACGGCTTAGGTCCCCAATCCACTATATTCGAATTCAACCATATAGGCTTATGGTCAGAGATATCACTATCTTCAACCAATTGGCTACTCAAAGAAAGAATATCAATAATCAATTCGTCAACCAAAAATCTATCAAGCCTACTCCTACTTGGACCATTAGACTTGAACCAAGTATATTTGTCACCAACAGAAGGCAAATCGACCAGATTAAGATCATCAATAAAGGAACTGAACTCTAATATCTCACCACTGCTAGAATCGTTTCTACCTCTTCTTTCATCTTTATTCTTAACTGAGTTGAAATCTTCTCCTACTATCCAACCTCCCCTAGGTAACCTCTACTTAATAGAGGAGGTAACCTCTACTTAATAGAAACCAACTCCTCCCACAACCTTCTTTTGTCAATTATCCCGTAGGGAGAATAAACTTTAACCACATAAATAATATGCAGCTTCCAAACAAATTGAATACCAAGGAAACCTTTGCCACTAAAGCTCATCTTCAAAGTAATGATCTTACTATTCTACATTGTTAGAATGCCCGATGATCTACCTTCAGAATTAATAACAGACCGATCCACATCTTGATCACGCCACATACTCTTAGCAACAAAATGACCCATCTCCGAGATCTTAGTTTCCTGGAGAAGACAAACCCCTGCATTTCCTCTACCAAGAATTTGAGCAATTATGCTTCTCTTCATGGAATTGCAGCAACCCCGCACATTGAACGACATAAGATTCATAAGCCATCTCTAGCTACACCTTTCTTTTTGGAGTTGACTTCTTTATCTACTCTATCCAAATTACACAACATTCCTTCAATATCATTCTCATCGCCATCCCTAATCACACCCATCCTTTTGATTGAATGCCACAAAGGTATTTATACACCCATGCTTTGATTTTTAATTAAAATTGTTGTTGTAGTTTTTTTTAGTTTAATTCAGTTTGATTTGATTTTTTGAAAGCAAGTTTGTAATATGGGAAATACATAATCAATGTCTGAATCTCAATGAATTTTACTATCAACACCTTCCTACTAATTATGATGGAAGTTCTGTGAGTAATAACTATTATCAACCATTATATGCTGGAAGTTTAGATGATGATCAACCCTCTTCTTATGTTGCTATGAGTTCAATTAATACTCCCCATCATCAGAATCAACAACCAACATATATAGCTGACAAATTCAGCTCATTGGAACATGTTTATGCTTATTATAAAAGGTTTATGTTGTTTTCAGGTTGTTTATGCTCTGAGAGAAGCTTGTTTGGAGTCGTCGAATTTAATACTTGGTATTTATTTCACGAAAAGCAAAGAGTGGACATGTTATTCCTTTTTTAGACATGAAATTATTGTACATGGATGTATAAATATGAATGTAGAAAATTCACTTTGTGATAATTATAGGTAAGTACACGTTTCATCGGAAGAGTCTTCATCATATCAGAAGCAGTCCTAATTCGTATGAGCAAGCAATATCGATAATTTGGCGGACACTGTCTACTTTTGATGAAGATAATTTGATACCATGTTTCGGGTTTGGTGATGGTGAGTATATGTTTCTAACTTTGTAAGAATGGTGTGTTGTCTGTTTTGTTGATTTCAGTGTGTTTACTTGTGTAGCTTCTACACACGATAAGAATGTGTTCATTTTTTATCCTAAGAATAGAGTTTGTCATGGTTTTGAGGAAGTAATTGCACGCTATAGACAGATTGCTCCGCTCTTGAAATTGTCAGGTTTACTTTGCAACATTCTCTGGTCACATATATTGCTCCACTCTAGAAGTTTAAAGTAATGCACTCTTTTTTGGTACAGGTTTTGTCGCCTCTTATTCATTCGTACAATAGGTTGATGTATGCCTTTGGGAAGCTCGAGAAGGTGATAGATCTTGCTTCCTGCACAACTTTTCTTACACAATCTTACTGCCTGTTATCCTCACTACCATTTCCCCTTTTTCTAATGGGTCACACCATTAATAACTTGCTACTTCATTATCTTTTGGCAGACACATGAAACTTCAAATGTGATTGAGTACCTAGTAAGTTTATGTATCAAGCTTAATGCAAAGTCGTATACCCTGCTTGTTGATGCTCACCTGATTAACCGGGATGTCAAATCTGCTCTAGCTGTGATTGATGATATGGTATCTGCATGGTTTTGATGTGTTGATTGTGGAGTTCTATAATATGAAATGAAATATAATGTTTGAAATTAATAAAAATTTGTATAAATGTTTAATTTTAGTTATTTAGTTTTGTCATTGTTGAAAAATGTATTGTAAAATATTTTAATGGATAATTTTATTTTAATATTAATAAATAAAAGATTTAAATGCAGTTTTGGTCCCCCTATTTTAAAAACCAATTTTTTAGTCTATGAACTTTACATCATTTGAGATTTGGTTGGTCCTCCTCCAATTTTGAATACGTGGCAGTATTAATTTGGATAAAAAGTTATTTTTAATTACATGAAAGTGATGACTAGGTTATTTTCTTATTATTTTTTTGGTACAGGTTATTTTATTATTTTATTATTAAATTAATTATATTTTTAATTATATTTTTTAATTGTTTAAGATGACTATGATATTCTATTATTTAATGTTTTTTTACATATTAAATTAATAAATATTTATTTTAATTATGATTTTTCAAATATTAATTAGTTAAAATTTTGAAAAGAAATTTATGGGCTTTGGCATAGTTCATTTAACAACCTCTGAACTTTTAGTCATGTTATGCTATGCTAACATAAGTTATGTTTAGTTGAATTGGAAAAATGGTTAGTTATGTTTAGTTGAATTGGAAAAATAGTTAATTGATTTAAATGTGATGTTACTGAGTAAATTGTGTTAGTGTGAATAATAGGCTAGTGTTAAGTTCTACATTTAATTACTATGCTATATGAACCGTATAGTGATGGTTCAAAATGTGTTAACTGGGTATAGCTGTTACTGTTATAAGCTTAGACTAGAATACTGAATTCTTCTTGGGCTTGTACCTCTAGAAAGTAGAAACTGTTACTGTTACTGTTATAAGCTTCCAATAATCTATTGTAGAATTTCTAAGTTTTTTAAAGTTTTTTAAACAATTTGATTCTATGAGGAACCTTTTAGTTATAGTTTTTAATTTTATTAGGACTATGAGATTACGAACCATTTGGTACTCAAAACTTAATACTTGTTAAGCTGTCTACTGCTAAGTAAGGCACAAAAGGAACCTAACAAGTCCTAACTGTATCGTATTGTTTTTGCAGACAATAGCAGTTATTCTTGTATTTCTTTACGGGTTCGTTCAAATTGGTTCTCTATTGCCTCTCTAGTCTGTAAGTATTTTTATTTTGTTAAAGTTTTATTAGTTAAGTTCATTTCGAAAAAGCTCTGGACATAGTTAAACCCTGAAACTCAATTGTCTGCCACAGTTGAGTTCATGCCTGGACTCAGGATAACAAATTGAAGCTACACCAGGCACATATCATTTCACTAGGTTTTAAGTATGTTTTGTTTTGTTTCCCCTAATAAAGGTTGCTTCATTGCTTAAGTTGTGGCTCACCTAGATCACAAATGTTGGTCAATTTCATTTATTAGACAAGCGTGTCTGGCAAATTGATATAGATATAATACCTTTACCCTCCACTTATTAGTGTCATACACATTTGGATCACTTAATCATTTAGTTCCAATCTTTCTTGAGATTTTTCATTGGTGATCTATTTGAGTGTGCTTGTTTTTCTTCTTAGCTTTTCTTGTGTTGATGGCTTTGGTAGATTTCTGGCACCATTTTTGGATTTTATTGATAACTACCAATTTGGGTTCCAATCCAAGAACCAAAGAGGAGACATTGCTCATTCACCATCTACTATCTATCCATTACTAAGAAGTTGCCCAAACTATCAAATATGCCCTTTCACCAAAATAAAACTACACTATCAAAAGGTTATTTAGGTAACTAACAAATTAATCCTTCACTTTTTCAGCTTTTTTGAATGGATGCCCCAAGTGTAAGTTTTTCATTGGTTCAATTTAAATTACATTTTTTCCCTCCAACTTAACATTACACTCAACAAAAGACACCTCATATTTCTCATATTCTATCCTCTCTCTCTCTCTCTCTCTCTCTCTCTCTCTCTCTCTCTCTCTCTCTCTCTCTCTCTCATTCTTTTTGTCTTCTCTTCTCTCTTTTTGTCACAAATACAACTCTACCAAACATCTATTTACATGTAAAGTATCAAACAACTATTTGCTACCTCAATCAAATGTACTCTCTCTCTTTCATTTTTCAAATTTTGATTTCCCCTCTTTACTCTTTAACCATATTATTTTATATTAGATATTAATTTATATAAATCTCTTATAGTCATTATTCAATGTTATTGATGTGTTAATAATTTCACCTATTAATTTGTATAAATGTGTTATTCTTAAACCCGTTATTATAAAAAAAAATTATACTTTCTCATATAATTTATATCAACCGTTAATTTCTATAAGCTTCATTCTATAATAGCTTGAACAATGTAATATTAATTTTTGTTTTATATTTAACACTAAATTATAAAAATATACGAATATTGAGAATACAATTATTTTTATCTAGGTCATTTAAATATACTAACAAATAAAAATAGAATTTTAAGATTAATAATATAAATATCAAAATGATACATCAATTAATATAATTTTTAAAATACGAGACACTGTGAGAAACACATTCTTATATTTTAAACTTTTATTAAAATATAGATGATTAAAAATAATAAATACAGTCAAACTTTTCTCAACATCCAACGTCAATTAATTTTTTTATTATATAAAAATTGGATTATTTAAAAAATATTTAACTATACATAGAAGAATGTTAACATTTTCTTCTATTGAAAGAAGATTTTTAAAATTAAAAGTAATAAAATCTTATTTAAAATCAATAATGTCTCAACACAATATTTTTCTCATGGGTACTATTAATACAATATTTATTATATTTTAACCAATCATTGTCTTAATTTGAGAGACGAAATCCTTATTTTTAATACGATTTTTTTTCTCTACGTTTATATAATTATTTAATACAATTAAATTTATATTTCACAATTAAGTAAATCATTTTAAATTTTGAATTTGTATCTAAATATATTAATATCGCATCAAATAATATCATTTAAATTAATCCTCACGCAACATATAATTAAGGCTCAACTATTGACACTATCAAATGATAAAAGAAGGGTTGTTTATTCTTAAGGTAGTGTCGGTTCGGAAACACATTCTAGCTTTGTTGTTGACAAGACCTTGTATTGGATGCAAACCCGCACATGTATCTACCCGCACGGGTATCTGACTAGTTCTCATTAGAATAATGGCTTAATCAATAACTCTACACTGACATTTTTTTACTAATTTGATTATTTAAACCCATGTATTGGACTTTCCTAGACATGATTAACTGATCAAATACATAAAATAATGGCTTTTAAGCAGGTAAGATAATATTCTCATACAACATATAATTAAGGCTCAACTATTGAGACTATCAAATGATAAAAGAAGGATTGTTTATTCTTAAGGTAGTGTCGGTTCGGAAACACATACTAGCTTTGTTGTTGACAAGACCTTGTATTGGATGCAAACCCGCACGGGTATCTACCCGCACGGGTATCTGACTAGTTCTCATTAGAATAATGGCTTAATCAATAACTCTTCTCTGACTTTTTGACTAATTTGATTATTTAAACCCCTGTATTGGACTTTCCTAGGCATGATTAACTGATCAAATACACAGAATAATGGCTTTTGAGCAGGTAAGATAATATTCTCATACAACATATAATTAAGGCTCAACTATTGACACTATCAAATGATAAAAGAAGGATTGTTTATTCTTAAGGTAGCGTCGGTTCAGAAACACATATTAGCTTTGTTATTGACAAGACCTTATATTGGATGCAAACCCACACGGGTATCTACCCGCACGGGTATCTGACTAGTTCTCATTAGAATAATGGCTTAATCAATAACTCTACACTGACTTTTTGACTAATTTGATTATTTAAACCCCTGTATTGGACTTTCCTAGACATGATTAACTGATCAAATACATAGAATAATGGCTTTTGAGCTGGTAAGATAATATTCTCACACAACATATAATTAAGGCTCAACTATTGAGACTATCAAATGATAAAAGAAGGCTTGTTTATTCTTAAGGTAGTGTCGGTTCGGAAACACATACTAGCTTTGTTGTTGACAAAACCTTGTATTGGATGCAAACCTACACATGTATCTACCTGCACGGGTATTTGACTAGTTCTCATTAGAATAATGGCTTAATCAATAACTCTACACTGACTTTTTTTGACTAATTTGATTATTTAAACCCCTGTATTGGACTTTCCTAGACATGATTAACTGATCAAATACATAGAATAACGGCTTTTAAGCAGGTAAGATAATATTCTCATACAACATATAATTAAGGCTCAACTATTGAGACTATCAAATGATAAAAGAAGGCTTGTTTATTCTTAAGGTAGTGTCGGTTCGGAAACACATACTAGCTTTGTTGTTGACAAGACCTTGTATTGGATGCAAACCCGCACGGGTATCTACCCGCACGGGTATCTGACTAGTTCTCATTAGAATAATGGCTTAATCAATAACTCTACACTGACTTTTTGACTAATTTGATTATTTAAACCCCTGTATTGGACTTTCCTAGGCATGATTAACTGATCAAACACACAGAATAATGGCTTTTGAGCAGGTAAGATAATATTCTCACACAACATATAATTAAGGCTCAACTATTGAGACTATCAAATGATAAAAGAAGGCTTGTTTATTCTTAAGGTAGTGTCGGTTCAGAAACACATATTAGCTTTGTTATTGACAAGACCTTGTATTGGATGCAAACCCACACGGATATCTACCCGCACGAGTATCTGACTAGTTCTTATTAGAATAATGGCTTAATCAATAACTCTACACTGACTTTTTGACTAATTTGATTATTTAAACCCTTGTATTGGACTTTCCTAGACATGATTAACTGATCAAATACATAGAATAATGGCTTTTGAGCTGGTAAGATAATATTCTCACACAACATATAATTAAGGCTCAACTATTGAGACTATCAAATGATAAAAAAAGGCTTGTTTATTCTTAAGGTAGTGTCGGTTCGGAAACACATACTAGCTTTGTTGTTGAGAAGACCTTGTATTGGATGCAAAATTGAAAAATATAACTAACTACACCCATTTATATCCTCTCGTGATTCTGACTGATTAATTAACTGTGTTAAGTCAACAAATTATGCTTCTTTACCCACCAAGTGTGTTGCAATATTTACTGAGAAAAAGTAGTAGATGTAATGTATACCGTTTAACAAATGACTTATGTCTCACTTCATGATATAGCTAACTAGTTCGCTCCTATTTTTTCTATTAGTCTATGAATTAGTGGAGATGTATTATTTTTTGTTTTGTTTAAGTTTTGTCTCAAATTCATTTGTGTAGAAGACTTCTAAAATGTATGTATCTTCTACTGTGTACAAACGTAGGTACACAATAGGTTAGATTCTTCGCCACATCTAAAAAAACCTTGGAGCTACATTGGAAATGGAAATTCATCTGCATCGAATATAGATGTATAATAGGCTTCTTCTTGGTTGGAGTGCACATACATATGAATTTCTAAAAGGCGTTGAAGAGTTTATAAATTTTTCTTGTCAATAGAATGAGTACTTGAAAGATGGTGTAATAAGATCTCCATGTAAGTTGTGCAAAAATGAGGACCACCTCACCCCATATGAGGAAAACATTCATATTCACCAACATGGGTTTATACCAGGATATTGGAATTAGACCTTCCATGGAGAGATAATCCCTCACATCAATGATAGTGACGATGATATATTTATGGTTGCGCCTTGTAGTAGTAGTAGTCAACAGTGGAGTTATGAACATGTTCATGGATACCAAGACATGGTTTTTGATGCTGCCGATTTTAATCGCGAGCAACATTTTATGCAACAAGAAGAGGAATCTCAAAATATGAAAGCAAAATTATTTTATGACATGTTGAATTCAACTCAACAACCACTGTGGCCGGGATGTAAAAACACATCTGAGTTATCTTCTTCTATTAAGATCTTGAGTTTAAAATCTAAACACAATATGTCACAAGCATGTTTCGATGACATGATCAAGTTTATGAAGAAATCAAGCCACCTAGAGAATGCAATTCCCTCTAACTTTAGGGAAACAAAAAAAATTGTGGCTGGACTCAGTTTATCAAGGATATAGAAGATTGTTGCATTGGTGGGTGTATGTTTTATTACAAAGAGCATATAAATTTGAAGGAGTGCAAGTTTTGCAATGAGCCTCGATACAAAACATGTCTTCAGCATAAGCGTAAGCGAAACTCTAAAGATGTTCCTCGCAAGAGATTGCATTACTTGCCTTTAATCCCTCACCTTCAAATATTATATGCTTCGGCGAGATCTACAGAGCATATGAGGTGGCACTATGAAAATCGTAGGGAAGAAGATGTGTTGTGTCACCCTTCAGATGGGGAAGCTTGGAAACAATTTGACCAAGTATATCCTACATTTTCTTCGGAACCTCGAAATGTTAGACTTGGTTTGTGTGCTGATGGCTTCACCCCTTTTAGCCAATCTGCAAAACCATATTCTTGTTGGCATGTAATTGTCACACCATATAACCTACCTCCTGATAGACGAATTACAACAATTGTGGAATGATGGTGTAGTAACATATGATGCATCAAAGAGGCAAAATTTCCGATTGAGAGTTGCACTAATATGGACAATAAATGATTTTCCTACATATGGAATGTTGTATGGGTGGAGTACTGCAGGAATATTTGCTTGTCCAATATGCAAGGGAGGTTTAAAAGCTTTCTCATTGGAAAAAGGAAAAAAGAGATCTTGGTTTGATTGCCACCGTCAATTATTACCTCATGATCATGCTTTTAGAAGAAATAAGGTTGTGTTTTACAAAAATAAAATTGAGACAAGGCAGCCTCCTCCAAGGTTAAATGGTGAACAAGTGTGAAAAGAGGTTTGTGGGCTTCCTAAGGTAACTAACATGCCGAATTGCATTGTTCATGGCCGTGGAATTTCACACAATTGGACCAAAAGAAGCATATTTTGGGATTTGCCTTATTGGAGACACAATTTATTGAGGCATAATCTTGATATTATGCATATAGAGAAGAGTGTCTTTGAAAATGTTTTTCATACGGTTATGGACAACAAAGAGAAAACTAAGGACAACGAAAATACAAGATTGGACTTGGAAAAGTATTGTCATAGAAGAGAGTTGTTGATGAAAAAAATCCTAATGGGAAATATATGAAACCCAAACCCAAATATTGTTTGTCGAATGAACAAAAAATTAGTGTGTGCGAATGGGTGAAAGGATTGAAGATGCCAGATGGTTATGCTTCTAATTTGGATAGATGTGTAGATTCAAAGCAAAAAAAGCTCTTTGGTATGAAAAGCCATGATTGCCATATTTTTATGGAATGCCTACTTCCAATAGCTTTTAGTGCTCTCCCCGAACCAATTTGGAAGACCTTAGCCGAGCTTAGTCAATTTTTTAGAGACTTGTGTTCAACAGTGTTGCGAGAAGATCATTTATTACAAATGGGAAAAAACATTCCTTTGATATTATGTAATATGGAGTGTATATTTCCACCCGCATTGTTTGACCCTATGGAGCACTTGCCAATTCATTTAGCTGATGAAGCTAAGATAGGTGGACCGATTCACTATCATTGGATATATTCGTTTGAAAGATTTTTAAATAAAATTAAAAAAACAGTAAAACACAAAAGAAATGTTGAAGGGTGTATTTGTGAAGCATATTTGGTGCAAGAAACATCCTATTTCAGTTCCCATTACTTTTTGCCTCCTGCTCAAAACTCAAATGTTATTGGCATAAACAAGGGGATTCATCAAGACCATATGCAACCAACGTTTTCTATCTTTGAACATTTGAATGGTCAAACAACGGGAAAATATTATGAAAGGTGGCTCGAGTATAGAGAAATGACAGCTGCCCAACTACATGTTCTCTTAAATTGCAAAGAGGTCAAGCCATTTATTGAGTAAGTATTGAGCAATAAATATATCTATATTTATTAAACTAATAATGACACTAATTTTAAGAATATCTTATGTAGTATGTTTGATAAACAACTAGACGATATCATTGATAAACAACTAAAAGCTGACTTTTCGCGCTGGTTTCGAGAATACGTAAACATATTTATTAAGTGTTCAACTCTAGGATATTTGAGTTAGAACAAAGGTGTAGAATTTTCTTTTAAACTAAGATGTATGAATTGATTTATTTGACTAGGTGACGATGAATTGCAAACATAAGAGACAAAATTCTGACTTGTATGATTTGGCAGGGGGCCTTTAAGGCTAACAAAATCTTGGGCTATTTATTTTGCAAATGGATACTGATCTTAGCTGATCAGGAGGACCTTCCAGTGACTTGATGTAACAGCCAAAGAGTGGGAGAAAAGGGGGGGTGTACCTGCAAGGCACTCTGATGCTTAAGTGAGTAGAGGTACAATAGAATATGTGAGTTAGAATGAATTAGAATACCTGACCCTTTAGTGAAAAAGGGTATTTATAGTGAGCCCCCAGCACTGGGCCAAGGTCCTTCTTTGGGCTAGATCAGCTAGGCCCAAGGAAGAACTGCCAAGGAACACGTGAGAAGCGTGAAGACCTAGCTAAGAGGCCTGGTCCTTGGTCCAACTGCCCCTATCTTTCAGGAGATAATAAGGGACAGTTGGGTGACGTGGCAAGTGACCTGGAAGACTTGTTCTTTGCCCTTCCTGAGTGCATGCCCGTCGTATAAAAAACTTGCCCGACTGTGAGGTGTCCCTGCCCGTCTGCTAGGCGTCACTGCTCGAGTACATGGGCCTCTGCTCGACCTGTTGGGTCGTAGCCTAATACACTCTTGAGGCCCAGTCCGAAACAGATACAAATTCCACACAACTTCTTGGTGTGAAGGAAAAACAACCGATAACAGTGGGGTGTATGTTAGTGGAATAGTACAAGATGAAACCTCAAATGACTATTATCGCTCTGCTCGACCTGTTGGGTCGTAGCCTAATACACTCTTGAGGCCCCGTCTGGAACAGGAGCCCCCCAAGTCGAGTCTCCGAGTCAGAGCGATGAATTGTAATGTAGTCGAGCGCAAGCGCAATGGATAAAGCAGCGGGCGTATAGCCGAGTTGAGCATGATATTTACAGAGTTGACTGTAGTATTATTTTTCGTCGGGCGTGTGACGTTCAACAGAGTCGAGGACGTTTCACAGGGTCGAGGACATTTCATAGAGTCGGGGAGACGTATGGTTGCTCGGCGTCGTTCAAGATTCCTTATGGATTGACGTGCCTCAACATTAATGGTGCGTCGCTTCGTTTATTGTGCAAACGGCGGCGTAGGCAGTAGGTAATGGTGACTTGACGTGTCAATCCACGCGCTTATGGCTATAAAAAGGGGGTAAACTATTTCATTTGAACTTTTTTCGCTCAGACGTTCACCGGAAGCTCTAAAGAAAACTCCTGTCTCCGCCCGTCTCCGCCACCTGAAACACCGGTGTTGCTCGAGCGCCGCCGTTCCATTTCCTTGTTTTCACTATGTCAGGTACCACCTCTAATCCTCTGTTTTTATGTTTTTTGCGTCTGGTAGCTAGAGATTGCGTGATTTATTTGTATATAGTAGGTAGAATTAGCCTAGAAACAGCTTATTAGATTATACGTGTGAAAATTTTCGGTAGGGTTAGGATATCCCGGGCAAAAATTTCATATGTGTATGAATGAACCGGGCAAAAATTTCATATGCGTATGAATGAACCGGGCTTAAAATTCATACGCATATAATTGTCACGGGCAGATATGCGTGTGAATTTTCCCAAGTGAGGGCCTGGTGATTGCGGGCGTAGAGTCTACGTCAGTGTCACTTCGCAGGCCAGGACTTCACTTGCTCGTGAGGGTCGCCCCTTCGTGAGTCCTAGACCATTAGTCAGGTTTTGGGGCGTGCGTCTTTAGTCTTACGCCCTTTCACTTGACTTGTGGTGGAAGGGTGGATTTGATGCGATGTCGAATTCACTTTTTCTGTCTGTGTTTCAGGTACGACCGAGCGTTTTCAACCTAGAGGAGAAGATACTGAACCGCGACTCGTAGAAGCAGATGTTGTGCGCTTGAATGTCGAGGAGGGAAGTGTTGGGGGGTGTTGCACCCCAAAATTTTCCCTCACAATACAAGACTTTGTGTGCTAAGAAGGTTCACAAGGTTCACAAGTTTCACAATGTTTTCAAGACCTTTCATGAAGGTTCACAAGGTTCACAAGTTTCACAATGTTTTCAAGACCTTTCATGAGGTTCATGAAGTCTACAAGTCACTTCATGAAGGTTCACAAGGTTCACAAGATTCACAATGCTTACAAGACCTTTCATGAGGTTCATGAAGTCTACAAGTCACTTTATGAGGTTCACAAGGTTCACAAGGTCCACAATACCTCCCATGATATTCACAAGACATCTTATGATGGTTCACAAGGTTCACAAAGTTCACAATTGGTCAGAAGAGTTGACAATTCCCTCAGACAATGCACCTCCTAAGCAGTGCATCCAAAACTAGGGTTTTGACTTTAATCAGGCTAAATGAACTTCCAAGACTTAAAGTGAGCTTCATAATATCCTATATATGTGTAAGAATCCCCATGACAAGTTTCAAGACTTTTCTCAAAAGTTTGCTCAGTCAGATGATCAGATAAGTCAAAATCAGTCAAAGCAGTTAAAAAGTCAAACTGAGGTCAACTGTGGTCAAACCAAAGTCAAAATTCATGATTTTTTGCCAACATCAAGTGTATGAATTAAAATTCATCATTTGATCAAGGGTTGATCATGATTCATCAAGGAGATTCCAGATCATCAAGAATCAGGAGTTTCTAAATTAGGGTTTCCTCAGTAAAAGTCAACTGAACTTTGACCAGCCATAACTTTCACATACTTCATCACCAAGTCTCCATCCAAAGCTCATTTTGAAGGAAATTGAATTCTCTACAACTTTGTGTCTCACAAGCCAATCCCAAAAATGCTTCATTTGGAAGGTATGAGCTAAGACATTATAGGTCCTTTTGAAAGTCAACAAAAAGTCAACAACTTCAAAAGGGCATAACTTGAGATTGGTAAATGATATGGACATGAAACCAGTGGGGTTGTTTAGAGGACTCTTCAAGCTTTCCAAAATGTCCAATAACACCCTCATAGCATTAAAATTTAAGGATATGTGCCCTTGCAAAGTTGGGAAATTTTGGGTTGGTTTATGATGAAAATGGAGGTCTAAAACCAATTTCTTCCAAATGGGCTTGCCAAATGATGACCCAATCCATACAATAACTTCATGCACGACCCAAACCATTAAAAATCAGATTTTTTATTATTTTATTTTTATTTATTTTGATTTAATTCATTAAAAATCATTTTAAATAAAAATAAAATATGAAAATGTAAGATTTGGTTTGGATCAAGCTTCTAGAAAATCATAAATTTGATTAGAAGTGAAGAGGAAAGAAATCATGAGGATTAGCCAAAAATAGCAAGTGTTCATACATGAATATTTGATTTTTAAGGCATGATCATTTTGAATCTTTTCATATCAAATTTTCCACACAAGTGATTAATTTTTTGACCTAAATTCAGTCTCCTATAAGTACTTAACTCATTACCCTAACAAGGCACGAATTTTGACAGCCTCAAGAGTAAGTTCCATAAGCCAAAAAACCCTCTCAAAACTCACATTCGGATTCATTGATACAAGGTGTTTGAAGGTAATCTAAAGACATAGCAATGTTCCTTGGACATCCATGAAGCAATACCAATACTCATATGCATCAAAACCATGCCATAATGCATAAACCAAACCTTGCTTGTTCTTGAATATTTTTGTTTCGATTATACTAATTCAGTGCATTCTAATGAGTTTTGTTTGTATAATTCTGTTTGTGATGTTGTATAGATTGTTTCTGGACAATTGAATCAAAGTTTCATGGCCTGAATCGTAATCCACCATAGTTAGGGTTTTATGGCCGTTTTAGGGTTCTTCGATTCATCAACTATAAATGAATTTTAAAGACATGGTTGAGTTGTATGGACCTTGTAGAATGTAATGCACTAATCAATTTCACAAAATTTTGTTGTTTTGTCAATGTTTGAGTTTCGTAGGTATTGCTGCAATTTGATATTCGCAGGTAAATTCGCAAAGGAAAACGCAGGAAATTTCGCAGGAGCCAAGGTTGAAGATGACCCTGCGCGCGTTCAGAAAAATTCAAATTTTATTTAAAATATTTTATGTTATATTGTTGGTTCATTATCACAACAGGTTGTTTGGCCCAGTGGAAGGATCAGCGCGCGTATTATGAGAAGGCAGGGGATCGAATCCTGGCTGCCACCCTTTTTTGCCTATTTTTCCAGCCATTTAGCAACCATAATATATTATCAATTGTTGTTGGATAATTAACAGGCTCGCTCACCCAGCAGGATTGGTCATGTGTATGTTTGCGCGTTTAAGAGGTCCTGAGTTCGATTCTAACCCCAGGCCTTTTACTTTGTTTTATTATTTTTATGATTTTCCAGGTTCAAAGCACAAAACCAATTCCTCTCCCTACAATGTCACACGCGCGCTGATGGCCTAGTGGTGTATGCTGTTGTTGGCAAGCATAAGGGACTGGGTTCAAACCCCAGCCCCATCAGGTTTTTGTTTTCTTATTCTTTTTCTTTATTTCTTTCAATTTAATTAATATTCCATATAAAATAAATTCAAATAATAAATTATCTTTTCCTATTATTTTCTATATTATATTAAAATAATTTCTAAATTATAAAATGTATATATTATATTTTCTAAATTCAAAAATTAATTTTTATTATTATGTATCATAAAATATGTATATGTGTTATTTATTTAAATAAATTATTATTGTAAATTCAAACCCTAATTTTATAAACCCTAGTTTATTTAAAAAAAACAATTATTAAAAACCTAATTTTTATTTTCTAATTTTTGTAAATATAATTATTATGTATATATTTTATATAATATAATTAAATCATAATTAATTCCATTTTAATATATAAATATTCTATCATTGTTTATAATTAATTATATATGTAAATAATTTCTAAAATTGCAAATTTAATAATTTCTTATAACATGTTCATAATTTATTTAATTTGTTTATAACTTTAAATTTTATGATTAATTAATATAATTGTTCTTATTTTTTTATTAAGTCATGAAAATTTTATTTTTCTTATTATTATTGCTAATTATGTTTATTACTAATCCATTTATTTTTTTTTATTATGCTTATTATTATTATTTCACTAATCTTATTTATTATTATTACTAACCCCTATTATAATTATTTTTGTTTACTTATTTATTATTTATATTTTTGCTTATTTATTTATTTTGCTATTTATTATTAATTGCTTATTATTATTATGTATATGTTCCTGGATGTAATTTTTGTAAATATTTAAATTATTTAATTTGCATGCTATGGTTAGTAAAATAGGGAGTGTAGACATGTATTATATTTAAAATTTGAATTTAGGTCATTTTAATTATAAGATAAATACAAAATTAAACACTCACACACGTAAGTCGATTTTTAATCGCCATCTCACTTTCTAGGGTTACCTCTCAATGTTGCCTAATCATAAGGTCAAGTGGGGTGTATAAAGCACAGTCCCTTAAAAGAAAAGTCATCTAGTCCCTTCATAATCAAAGATCAAGTCCCTTAATGGTTTCCTTTCAATATGATCTTGTCCCTTTCGAATAATGATGACAGTCCCTCCAAAATGCTTAATACACCCTACAGTTGCCTTCATTAAACAGATGTCCCTTCATATGTCCCTCACATCCAAGGTAATGACTACCTATTCCTTAATAATAGGGATAGTCTTACCATTTAAAGGATTCAAGAACAGAAAGACTTAAACTTTAGGGTAGGTTCCTCATAGTTACTTGCTCACTATTTCAAAACAAGTTTCAAATACTTCACAAATTTCAAACAATTTCCAAACACAAGTTTTTTACGCATCCGTACATGGATCATTATCAAACTCTTATGAAAATTTCTATCCACACACTTCACATTTTCAAAAACAATTCAAAGTGAGCTAAGTAACTAAGAGCCCATGGATAACCATGGATGTAAAGGGTGCTAACACCTTCCCTTTACATAACCTACCCCCCGGACCCAAAAATCTTTTAAAAGGTCTTTCCTGTTCTTTTATGCCTTTCCTTTGGATAAAATAAAAGTCGGTGGCGACTTTTACTATCCGCAACATAACTAAAGTCAGTTCTCCCACCGTGTTACAGAACTGGCGACTCTGCTGGGGATTTAATAAAAGAGGGGTACCCTTAGGAATTAGATCACTTTAAATTGTTTGCCTTGTTTGCTTTATATTACTTGTTGGGCTCTTATGTGTGAAAGATCCTAACCCGGATCTAGTGTACCTTAGGTAAATGGCAATAGACCAAGGAAACTGTACGACGTATATCGATATGGTTGATCTGGTGGCCATAGTTAGTGTGACTTCTTGGTTGGTGCTTATGTTCCTTAAGTCAAGTTGAGGATAATATGAGGCTGCCATATGTTGTCAATGCACTAACTAACTTTTAGAACCCTAGTTATCCCATCTTGGCCTTTAGAAAGTAGTGAGGTAACCGGCTTTGGTGCAGACTGAAGTTGGTTGACACTCGATACTACACTCATTGAGATCTTAAACTTGGAGGGTTTTGGTTGGCAAGTAAGTTGCCTTCTGATCAACCACCCTTGTGAAGGATCAATGATATTGAGATCCCTTAGAACATGGTTACTTTTGTAGGACAGGATGAACCAACTAACTTCAGGGGAGGGTACTTACCTTTGAACCTCATGCAAGCCTTTAAACCTAGGGCTATTGTGTGACTTGTTTGTGTGTGCCACATGTTTGTGATTGAACATGACATCATGACATCATCATGCATCATAAGCATAGCATTTTCACTAACCATTTCAAGGACCAAAGGATTTATCTTTGTTCTTTGTTGCAGGTCATGGCTTCTGCTCGTAGAAACACCATCAGGATCAACTTTGTAGGGATACCTCCTAAGCTTAAAGAGTTGGTTTCTCAAGTGTCTGATCACTCCCAGTTCATCAAGAGACATGGTCACCTATTGGACCTAGTCACTTCAGGGTTCAATGAAGACATGATGAGTGTCCTATTCCAGTTCTTTGATCCTAAGCACCATTGCTTCACATTCCCCGACTACCAGTTGGTTCCTACAATGGAAGAGTTCTCTAAACTTCTGGGTATACCTGTTCTTGATCAAAGACCCTTCACAGGCTTGGAGAAAGAGCTTAAACCAGAGGTTATTGCTGCAGCTCTACATCTGAAGAAGTCTGACATTGTTCTAGAAACGAGAAGCGGAGTCAAGGGTGTCCTTGCCAAGGTGTTGATAGAGAAGGCTCAAATGTTCTTGAAGGCTATGAGCTACGATGCTTTTGAGGAGATCTTAGCCTTGCTGATTTATGGCTTAGTATTGTTCCCCAATCTAGATCAGTTCATAGACGTTCATGCCATCAAAATATTCCTGAGTCACAATCCAGTACCTACATTGCTTGGAGACATTCTGCACTCTCTTCATACTCGTACTACAAGGGCAAGAGGAACTTTGATGTGCTACATACCTTTGCTTTCTAGGTGGTTTATTTCTCACCTTCCTCGCTCAGTGATGAAGAATGAGCAAGGGTTCAGATGGTCCAAGAGGATCATGTCACTTTCTCACTCAGACATTCATTGGTGCTCCAGATCTATGGAGAATATCACTATCATTGACCGTTGTGGGGAGTTTCCTAATGTGCCACTTCTAGGCATAAGAAGAGGCATCACCTACAATCCCTCTCTAGCTTTACGACAGTTTGGTTACGCTCGGAGTGATGGTCCACATGATATGTTAATTCAGGGCATTGTGTTTGATTACGACAACGATCTTCAAGGTTACCGTCAGAGATTCATACGAGCTTGGGGAAAAGTAAACAGGGTTGACAGCAAGACACTGGAGCCTAAGTACACTATTCCTATGGAAGCTTATCTCAGATGGGTGCGATCTCGTGCTCAGACTCTCATGATGCCATATCCTGCTATCCTGCCAGTTACCATGGAACCTGTTGCTGAAGGAGACATTGCTTATACCATCCTTCACCCAGACATGCCTACTGACATGGAAGACTTACAGAGATCCTGGATCCAGTTGAAGGAGCAAAGGGATACTTTCGAGGCTCATTACAAAGCAAGCCAAGAAAGAGTCTTAGAACTAACAAAGCAACTTCACGAGGAACGGAACCTCAACTCATACCTCAACACAAAGAGGAAACGTCCATGGGAGACTTAAAACCCCATCTTTTGTACTTATTTCATTTCATTTTTTTGTAAGCCTAAAAGGCAAAACAAATTTATTACTAATAAAAGTTTACCTTCTTGTTTGTTTAAGCAAATTTAAATCCTGCGGTCCTTGAAAACATTGCATATGCATTCACATATCATTTCATTGCATCACAGGTTTATAATTGTGCACAGGTTTCTCATCTTCTCGCTGTTTATTTTAGCAATGGCTCTTGAACAATCAGTTAAGGATCTCCAGGCACAAAATGCACAGTTCCAAGAGCTGATCTTGAACCTGTCCAAGGGGCAGGATGAATTGAAGGCACTGTAGGCCAAGAAGACTAAGAAGACTAGAAGGTCAGCTGGTTTGATCAACATGGGAAGAAGGTTCAAAGGTCTTGCCAAGACCAAAGAACCAGCTGAAGACTATGAATCGGAAGAATCTGAAAAAGAGGGAGGCAGTCTCCACAACACTATGGGGGACTCTGATTCTGAGGCTAATTATTACCATGATCCTAATGAGGACAAATTCAAGATGCTGGTGGATAGGATGGATGCTATGGAGTTGAAGAAATCTTCTGGGCTAGATTTTGAAGATTTGAGTCTGATATCTGGGGTTGTCATACCCATTGGTTTCAAGGTTCCTACCTTTGTTGTTTATGATGGGGTCTCTTGTCCCAAGCTGCATCTGAGATCTTATGTCAGAAGAATTCAGCCTCACACTGCTGACAAGAAGTTGTGGATCCATTTCTTTCAAGAAAGCTTATCTGGAGCTCAGTTGGAGTGGTATTATCAATTGGAGATTGTCAACATCAGGGATTGGAATGATCTTGCTGAAGCTTTCTATAAACAGTATCAATACAATGCTGACTTAGCTCCCACTCGCATGCAGTTGCAAAGCATGTCCATGGGTGCCAAAGAAAGTTTTAAGGAGTATGCTCAGAAATGGAGAGACTTAGCTGGAAGAGTTCAACCCCCTTTGACTGACAGGGAATTGGTTGATATGTTCATGTGTACACTGAATGGCCCGTTTTACAGTCATCTCATTGGAAGCTCATCATCTGGCTTCACTGAGTTGATCATGACAGGAGAGCGAGTAGAAAATGGTATAAAGAATGGCAAGATCCATGTGGGTACTTCTTCATCAGGTGCTGCAAAGAAGCCTCCCACTGGGAAGAAAGAATCCAATGCTGTTTATGGTCAGCCTGATCGTAACAGAAGGCATCAGTCTGTTAGTGCAGTTCATATTTCAAATCCAACTCCTGCAACAACAGAGCAGCCACAGGGCAATCAACAGAGGGCTAGAAGGCAGTTCACGAAGATCAACATGTCACTGGCTCAGGCATTGCAACACTTATTAAAGGCTGAACTCATTACTCTGAAAGAGGCTCCTCAGAATCCTAATGTTACCTCTCCCAGGTACAATCCCAATGCACGATGTGCATATCATTCAAACTGTCAGGGTCACGATACTAATAACTGCTGGGTCTTGAAGAACAAAATTCAAGATATGATTGAGGCTGGAGAGATTGAGTTTGACCCTCCAGGTACTCCAAATGTGATTACTGCTCCAATGCCAAATCACGAGAAGACTGTCAATGCCATTGATGAAGATTTACATATCCATTCAGTTGCAGAGTTGACCACACCATTGTCTGTCATCAGGAAAAAGTTAGTGCAAGCTGGGTTCTTTCCGGGTTGTCGTGAAGATTGTATTTATTGTGAGTATAATCCAGATAAGTGTTGGAGGTTGAAGGATGGGATTCAGCGTCTCATGAATAATTACACTATAGTGTTTGAAAGGAGACCATCTTCTGTGGAAAGTATGGTGGAGCATATTACTAAAGGTAAGAAGGTTGAAGAGGTTGATATGGTTGACAAAGTACCGGTAAGAATCACTTCAAAGAGACCTATTAAAATCACCCATCAGGGTCCAATCAAGATTACTGCTGAAGGCCCTGTGAAAGTTGTTGCTAAAGCCAGAGTGGCTCCTCTGATCATTACTACTTCTGGTCCTATTCCATATACATCTGATAAAGTTGTGCCTTGGCACTATGGGTCTGATGTTTACATCCATGGTGTTAAGAAGGAGCCCTTAGCTGATGTGCCTGTTGATATTGATAATATTGCTGGATCTAGCAAGATCACACGTAGTGGAAGAGTCTTCTCACCTCCAGTTACTTCCAAGAATGCAGTTACTCCTGCTGCTACCTCTACCACTGATGCTCGGGGCAAAGGTCCTGTTATTGAGCCTATATCTACTGATATGCCAGCTGCTGATGATCTCTCTAAGCAGATGGAAGAAGTATTGAAAATCATTCGCAAGAGTGATTATGACATTGTGGATCAATTGGGGCATACTCCCTCAAAGATTTCTATGTTGTCCTTGTTGTTGTGTTCTGAAGCTCATGCCAAGTCCTTGATCAAGTTTCTGAAGACTGCTCATGTGCCCAATGCCATTTCTGTTCACCAGTTTGAGAATTGTGTTGCCCACCTGACTTATGATAATGGGTTAGGATTTTCTGATGCTGATTTGACCCCTGCCAAGAGAGATCATAACAGGGCCTTGCATATTTCAATTGAATGCAGGGGCACTACCCTGTCACATGTATTGATAGACAATGGTTCCTCTCTAAATGTGTTGCCCAAGGAAGTCCTGAATAACCTGAGTCCTGAAGATGCTGTGCTAAAGCCCAGTAATATTGTGGTGAAGGCTTTTGGTGGTTCTAGAAGAGTAGTGCATGGGGAAATTGATCTTCCAATTAAAGTTGGCTCTCAGGTTTTTACTGCTACATTTTTTGTGATGGATATTCGTCCTTCGTACTCTTGTCTGCTTGGTCGTCCCTGGATCCATGGGGCAGGTGCTGTAACCTCTACATTACATCAGAAGCTAAGATATCCGGTGGAAGGAAAGGTTGTTACCGTCTATGGAGAAGAAGAATACTTTGTCAGCCATGTAAACACTTTCAAGTATCTGGAAATGGAAGGTGAATACATTGAAACTTCGTGTCAGACATTTGAAGTGGTTCCCTGGATTGTTAATGATTATGTAGCTCCTCCTGTTGCGAAGAAAGTTCCTGTGGTCACCAGAAAACCTCCAACAATGGCAATGGCCTCCCTCAATGATGCTAGGGCTGTGGTAGACGAAGGTGGTTGTACTATTTGGGGTCAGCTTCCTGATATCCCATACAAGTCTGACAAATTTGGTTTGGGTTTCACTGCAGAGTCCCAGAAGGCTATTCGTCGTGCTCGTGCTGTTCGTATCACCAATCAAGGGGTTATGAAAGATCAGATCAATGCTGTGGGAGACTATGATGAAGACTACAATTTGGATGCTTGGATCTTTCCTACTGTGGGTGCTGGACTCAATAATTGGAAAGCTGAAGATGTTATTCCTATCTCCTTTAGTCAGGAGTAAATACTATTACTGTGTTTTTGCTTTTAAGTTTGTAATTTCTTAAACAATTGAACTCTTAAGCCTTGTGCCTTACCCGGGGCACAATGGTGTGCTTGTTACGGGATGTCATTTCATTTGCATACTTCATTCAATAAAAATCAGTGGACGTTTCGTTTTTCGTAAATATTGTGTTCCTTGTCTTTCTTTTCTTTTATTTTTGTTTTATCAGCTATGTGTTCTTACACACACCCACATCACTAAAATGCAGATCCTCATCCACTCTGGATCCTGTTGATAACAGTTCTACTATTGCCAATTATAATTTCGAGAATCCGATCTATCAATCTGAAGACGGAAATGAGGACGATTGTGAAGTACCTGTAGAGCTTGCTAGGTTTTTACAACAAGAAGAGAAAGCCATACAGCCACATGAAGAGCCAGTCGAAGTTGTGAATCTGGGAACTGAAGAAAACAGAAAAGAGGTCAAGATAGGGGCTGAATTAGAGGACAGTGTCAAGAGCAGGTTGATTCAGATGTTACGTGACTATGTGGAGATCTTTGCTTGGTCTTATGAAGATATGCCAGGGTTGGATACAGACATTGTGGTTCACCGTTTACCAGTGAAAGAAGATTGTCGTCCAAAGAAACAGAAAGTTCGTCGTATGCGTCCTGAAATGTCAGAAAAGATCAAAGCAGAGGTAATGAAACAGTTCAATGCAGGGTTTCTAGCAGTGACTTCTTATCCTCAGTGGGTTGCAAATGTGGTGCCAGTACCTAAGAAAGATGGTAAGGTACGTATGTGTGTGGACTACAGAGATTTGAACAAGGCCAGCCCCAAAGATGACTTTCCACTTCCTCATATTGATGTTCTGGTAGACAACACTGCTCAGCATAAGGTATTCTCTTTTATGGATGGTTTCTCTGGTTACAATCAGATCAAGATGGCACCTGAAGATATGGAGAAGACAACATTTGTTACGCAGTGGGGCACCTTTTGCTATAAGGTGATGCCATTTGGTTTGAAGAATGCAGGGGCAACATATCAGCGTGCTATGGTGGCTTTATTTCATGATATGATTCATCATGAGATAGAGGTATATGTGGATGATATGATAGCTAGATCCCAGAATGAAGAACAACATCTTGATCATCTGCACAAGTTGTTTGAGAGGTTGAAGAAATACAAGTTGAGATTGAACCCAAACAAGTGTACTTTTGGAGTTAGATCTGGTAAGCTCCTGGGTTTCATTGTCAGTGGAAAAGGTATTGAAGTGGATCCTGCAAAAGTGAAAGCTATACGAGAAATGCCAGCTCCCCGTACTGAGAAGGAGGTTAGAGGTTTCTTGGGACGATTGAATTACATTGCAAGGTTTATTTCCCAATTAACTGCCATCTGTGAGCCAATCTTCAAGTTGTTGAAGAAAGATCAGGTGATGGAATGGAATGATGAATGCCAGACTGCCTTTGATGAAATCAAGAGATACCTGCTAGAACCACCAATTTTGATGCCACCAGTGGATGGAAGACCCTTGATTATGTACTTAACAGTGTTAGACAACTCAATAGGGTGTGTGTTGGGGCAACATGACGAGTCTGGTCGAAAAGAGCAGGCAATATACTACCTTAGCAAAAAGTTTACCGACTGTGAAACAAGATACTCACTGCTCGAGAAAACTTGCTGCGCTTTGGCATGGGCTGCTCGCCGACTAAGAAAGTATATGTTGACCCATACTACCTTATTGATTTCAAAGATGGATCCAATCAAGTACATATTTGAGAAACCTGCTCTCTCCGGAAGAATTGCCAGATGGCAAATGATTTTGACAGAATATGACATACAGTATACTACTCAGAAGGCCATCAAGGGAAGTGTTGTTGCTGATCATTTGGCTCATCAAGCAGTGGATGATTATCAGTCAATGAGCTTTGAGTTCCCTGATGAAGACATTATGATTATTACCAAAGAACCTGGACAATATGACGGACCTGAACAAGGATCCCGATGGACTATGGTTTTTGATGGTGCCTCTAATGCACTTGGTAATGGTGTTGGTGTTGTGATTAGCTCCCCTGAAGGTTGCCATACCCCGATTACTGCAAGATTGTGTTTCTATTGTACCAATAACATGGCTGAGTATGAGGCATGTATCCTGGGTATTAAAGCTGCTATTGATATGAAGATTCAGTTCCTAGACGTGTATGGAGATTCAGCCCTGGTAGTAAGTCAGATTAAAGGAGATTGGGATACCAAACATGATAATCTCATTCCTAACAGAGAGCATGTTTTGTCTTTGATCCCACATTTTAAAGAGATTACCTTTGGACATATTCCACGAAGAGAGAATCAGTTGGCAGATGCTTTAGCCACCTTGGCATCCATGTTTGAGATCAGCTGGGATGATGAAGCTCCCAAGATTACTATTGATAGATTTGAAAAGCCTGCATACTGCAACGAGATTGACACAGAAGGGGCAGAGGAGAAGCCTTGGTTCTATGAAGTGAAAAGATATCTTGAAGCTCAGGAGTTCCCTGAAGGGGCATCTGTCAAAGATAGGAAGTTTCTGAGAAGGTTTTCTGCTAAGTTTTTCTTGAGTAATGGTATTTTGTACAAGCGCAATCATGATTCAACTTTGCTTCGTTGTGTGGATAAGAAGGAAGCAGTTGAGATTATGGAAGACATGCATGATGGGATCTTTGGCACTCATTCTAGTGGTCATACTATGG
Organism: Lathyrus aphaca; assembly: GCA_963966055.1. NCBI lineage: Eukaryota > Viridiplantae > Streptophyta > Magnoliopsida > Fabales > Fabaceae > Lathyrus > Lathyrus aphaca. The sequence goes on from OZ014525.1 coordinate 149,093,200, forward strand.
CAAAAAAGATATTGAGAGCAGGTTACTATTGGTCTACCATGGAAGCTAACTGCTATCAACATTCCAAAACATGTCACAAGTGTCAAATATATGCTGATAAAGTGTATATACCTCCATCACCATTGAATGTGTTGACTGCTCCTTGGCCTTTTGCCATGTGGGGCATTGATATGATTGGTGAGATCAAGCCTACTGCTTCTAATGGGCATCGTTTCATCCTGGTTGCTATTGATTACTTCACGAAGTGGGTGGAGGCAGCTTCATTTGCATCTGTTACTAAGAATGTGGTGGCCCGATTCATTAAGAACAATCTCATATGTAGGTATGGAATCCCTGAAAGGATTATTACTGACAATGGCTCTAATCTGAACAATACTATGATTACTGATCTCTGCACGCAGTTCAAGATTAAGCATCACAACTCTTCTCCGTATCGTCCAAAGATGAATGGGGCAGTTGAAGCTGCTAATAAGAACATTAAGAAGATTGTACAGAAGATGACTGTTACTTACAAGGATTGGCATGAGATGTTACCGTTTTCTCTTCATGGTTATCGTACCACAATATGTACTTCAACAGGGGCAACCCCATTCTCTTTAGTCTATGGTATGGAAGCAGTTCTGCCCATTGAAGTTCAGATTCCCTCCTTAAGAATTATGAAGGATGCAGGCTTAGATGAGGATGAGTGGATTCAGACTCGACTTGACCAGATAAATTTGATTGATGAGAAGAGGTTAGCAGCAGTTTGTCACGGCCAGATGTACCAGAAGCGAATGATCAAAGCTTTTAACAAGAAGGTTAAGCCAAAGGTATATCAGGCTGGCGATTTGGTAATCAAACGTATCATATTACCACAAGGTGATCCTAGGGGCAAGTGGACTCCAACATATGAAGGACCATTTGTAGTCAAGACAGTGTTCTCAGGAGGTGCCATGATACTTACTACTATGGATGGTGAAGACTTTCCACAGCCTGTAAACGCAGACATAGTTAAAAAATACTACGCATAAAAAGAGACCCGCTAGGTTGACAGGCCTAGGCAAAAATAAGGGCATCCCGGCAAACCAAAAGGGTTTGGGCAAAAATTAGGGATATATATATAAAAAGATGTACACCCGGCAAGTTGAAAACCTGAAAAGGCAGCTTGGGCAAAAAAGGGTATCCCGGTGGATTGAAAACCTGAAAGGGCAATCCAGGCAAAAGTTAGGGATTAAAGCGTATGACTATGTCTCGTTTGGATCACCCATGAAACTGCAACCAGTTGTGTTACTTACTCAAGTTCAAACAGATAAAGCTCAATCCAATCATTTCCGTCTCAACAGCAGAAGATGAGATACTTGAAGATAATGGCAATAGTAGAATTGAAACTCAATAGGATTATTTCCCACATAGCTGATTTTCTTTGTTTTGTAAAAAAACTTTATGACAAAATCCTCTTACTATGGTTTATGTCTCCTTGTACAAACTTGCCCATGTATGGGTCACTTTTTGATATAAATAAATTCCATCTTTTGAATCCAGATTTACTTTTACCCTATTTACATAAGCGAACCGTCCATTGGTTGTGTTTGAATGTATGTATGCTTTTGAATATGATTGATGTTTACCAAAAATGCATGTATGCTTTTAATATGATTGATGTTTACCAGAAATGCATGAAAATGCAGTAATAGTATTTACTAAGGACGAACGAGGGAAGGAATTCAACGAAGCCTCGCCGGTTCATCTTTACAAGACAGTTACAAAACCCTCAGTAGGATAAGTCCATCTTCATAAAGTCACATCTCCCCTGGAATTTATATCCATCTCTTTTATCCTCATACGGATATTCGGGAATTTACTTTCCAATAAGGGTACGACGAACGAAGACGGGAGGTTATATCTATTCTACTATCAAACGAAGACGAAGGTTATGTATACCTTACTATCCCCAGCAGACGGGATGTTATATATACCTTGCTATCCCCAGCAGACGAGAGGTTATATATACTATATTATCAAACAATACGGGACTAAGTTCCTCATATGCTTCAACAATAAATCGGGATTTATTTTCTCTGGCCAGCAGTTATTATACGAAGATATCCAGACGTTTCCAGCAGCATCATATCATACATACATCATTTACATCATACCATAGCATACATATCCATAGATACATAATACGTTACTTAAGTGCATCATATCATACATGCATACATAATGCATAAACTAATATTATCATACAGAATGCTACCTTGTTTTCAGGTTAATTCTCCAGTGAACAGATTCGTGATCATCAGGATTGCTTCATCCTCCTGAAAGTTTATTATCTCATCAGGATTGCTCTATCCTCCTGAAAGCATACTATCACTCCAGGATTGCTTTATCCTCCTGACAGCTTCTTATACCTCAGGATTGCTTTATCCTCCTGACAGCTATCATCATTACCTCAGGATTGCTTCATCCTCCTGAAAGCATATTATCAATCTCTCAAGACTGCTTCATCCTCTTGAAAGCTTATTATCTCATCAGGATTGCTTCATCCTCCTGATAGCTATTATCAACATCTCAGGATTGCTTTATCCTCCTGAAAGCTTATTATTACTTCAGGATTGCTTCATCCTCCTGAAAGATTATTACCTCAGGACTGCTTCATCCTCCTGACAGCTTATTATTACCTCAGGATTGCTTCATCCTCCTGACAGCTTATTATTACCTCAGGATTACTTCATCCTCCTGAAAGCATATTATCAACCTCTCAAGATTGCTTTATCCTCTTGAAAACATATCACTACATCAGGACTGCTTCATCCTCCTGAAAGTTTATTATCTCATCAGGAATGCTTTATCCTCCTGAAAACACATCAATACCTCATGACTGCTCTATCCTCCTGACAGTTATCATCATTACTTCAGGACTGCTTTATCCTCCTGAAAGCTATCATTATACCTTCATACTTTGGACTGCTTTATCCTCCAAGAAATGTATCTGAAGAACTTTTCTCCAAGTGGCATCTTTAAGCCCACCCAAGCATATACAACCAACCATCAATATCACTCTATGCACTGGTGAGTGCAAATTTTTGGGCTTTTGTGTTCAATCCCCTTCAACCTTCCAGGTCACGACTGGCAAATATACCAATCTAACCCCTCAGGTTTCAGAAAATTGAACAGGGGCAGGGGGCACTGAGCATGTCTCCTCGTCTGGACAAAACGACCTTTCCTGGATTGCGGACGAACCCTTGGACGAGGAATCCTATTTTTTCGATGAGTCGACCCGTGCCTACGCCGTGGTGGAAGATCTGGGTCCTGAGGAGTCAGAAAATTGGCAGTGTCGTGCTCCTAAAGAGGTGGACCGGATATGTCATCACTTCCCCGGGAAATAATTTGTCATGTACGAGTTTGCTTTTCGAGAGGCGAGGGTCAGGCTGCCCTTCAACTCATTCCAAATGTCGATCTTCAAGTGGCTTCAGCTGGCGCCGTCGCAGTTGCACCCCAACGTCATCGCTTTCATGCGGGCGTATGAATTAGTTTGTCGTTTCCTCGGCATCGGGTTCACTCGGCCTCTCTTCTTCCATATTTTCCATCTTCAACGGTCCGGTCTTCGAGGGCGTCACAACTGGGTTTCCTTTAAGCATCCGGTGAGGCTGTTCAAGACGTACGTGGATTCCGCCCGACACTTCAAAGGGCGATGGTATGTGGTGAGGCCGATCACCCGTTTCGCCCTACATTCTCTTTATTATTACAAGCGAGACGCGGACGGGGAGGAGAAGCTCATGTCGAGGATACCGTTGAGGTGGCAGCCCGACCATTTCGATCTTTCCACCAGCCATTATCGGGTGAAGTTCTCGAGTCTGGGTGTCGAGGACAGACTTGCTTACAAAAAGCTGGTGGAATTCGTGCAGAGTTACAACCTAGCGGTTTGGGTCGACCGAAAAGGTGTCCCTTATGTCGACGAGGCCGAAATGCCGCTCTGCGAACCCCGTCTCATCAACACGAAGGCTCTGCTCAAATGTGATACTGACGATCAGGCTATGGAATTATTGAGTAGGTGTTCTTTTAGTCCTATGTTTTTTTGTCTCGTGTTTTGCCCGCTGACGTTTGTGTTTTTGTTTTGTAGGTGCTATACCCTTTGCTCGTGACCGAGTTCTCAAGCTGGCCAATCAAGCAGGAGCCCCGGACAGGGTTCCCAAGAAAAAGAAGAAGGCAGCTCCTCGTGTCCAGGAAATAGTTGGTGACTCTGGGGCAGGGACCTCGAACACGGCTAGCCCGGTGCCCACTTCCCCACCGCCCATCCCGCGCTCCTCTCCAATTCATATACCAGATAGCTCGCCTCCATCTACCTCCCCTCTCCACAAGCGGAAGCGCCCGGATGGGACACTTGCAAGGTCTGCCTTGGCGGGGGGCAGCAGTCCGGGTGGCCCCGGGAGCTATTTACTGCCTCCTTGCTACATAGAGAAGGAGTTTTTCAATGTTGAAGATGCTATTGCTATGTCAGCGCCTGAGGCGAAGGCCATTCTGAGCCAGGAGGCTGGTGTCCGGCGAAAGGAGTTGGCGAGGGATCTGGCTGCAATCATCAGGGTGATGGAGACGACCATTGTTCTGACTGATACCTCTGTATCCACGGCTTCCCTGGAGGATGCCCTGCTGAAGGCCCGTTCTGAAAATGACAAGCTGTCAAAGGACCTATCGGACTATAAGGAGGAGCATCAGCTGCAGGAAGGGCTGAAGAAAGAGCTGGAGGAAGTGAAAGGGGAGCGGGATACGCTGAAGACGGAAAAGGCGAGCCTGGAGGAGCAAGCTGCTGAGCATATGAAAGTGGCCGAGGAAAATGCTGAGCTCCGTGCTCGTCTAGCTCTGCTCGAGGACACCGTCTGTCCCTTGGCGAATGATAATGAAGAGGAGCTCGCTCTCCGTTACCAGGGTGAACTGGTGGGACACATCCGTTCACTCAACCAGGACCTGGTGACCGTGTTCAAAGAAGGGTTTGACAATGTTATCGACCAGCTAAGGATACTGAACCCTGAGTTGGTGATGGAGGGGTCAGCTCACAATTACTGCGTCCAGGACGGGGAGATTGTGTGTCCCTTCGAACGGAGGAGGAGCTGGGAGAAGAGGAAGAGTAACTCCGGGCGGAGTCTTTAGATTTTTATTTTGTTTATTTGTATGGCCTGTGTGCCTAATTTGTATGGCCTGCGTGCCCAACTTGTATGAATCTTAGCCTTCGGGCATACTTGTATTTGCTTCGGCTACGGCCGCGTTTGAATGAATGTTTTGTTTTAGCCGTTACCTTGCTCAGTTCTATTCATTTTATATTTGCTATATATTGAACTGTTTATGCTCGACTATGTTGGTCTCGTCGGTTTAAGGAACCGAGGAGGTAGCGGGCGTTGCACTCGCTTAAAATCGAAGCCGAGTTCACGATTGGAGAACTCCGACCTCGGGGCTTGGGCCTTCCCATTGCGAGCTGGGTGCCCTACCAATCTTGGTACTGCGACGCTGGGGCTCGCTTGAGGTCCCAACTATCGGGGAGGGTTGTGTCCGCCGGAGGGGTCGTGTTTGTCCCTTGGTAGCGTGGATCCTCCCTGTAGTTTGGTGGTGGAGAGCGTGGTTGTACCTCCCATGTCTCCCCGCGACAAATTTAGCTGTAATATTGTCTAAGTTTCTCTGCGTTCCATGGTCGAGCGAGTTCTTCACCTTGTAGGGTTTCCAGATAGTAGGCCCCATTACTCGTCTTGCCACGGACGCGGTAGGGACCTTCCCAGTTGGCGGCCAGTTTACCCTCTCTTGTTTTTTTTTTTATTTCTATTGAGGACCAGGCTGCCCACCTGAAACTCTCTCTTTATGACCTTCGCGTCGTGGTACAAGGCTATTTTTTGTTTGAGGGATATTTCCCTAAGGGCTGCTTCGGAGCGGATCTCGTCGACGAGATCCAGCTCGGCTCTAAGTGCCTCGTCGTTCATCTCCTCGTCGAGGGGTTCCTCTATGCGTCTCGTTGGCTCTCGTATTTCTACTGGGATGACTACTTCGGTGTTGTATGTTAGTCGGAATGGGGTTTCCCCGACCGTGGAATGTGGTATCGTGCGGTATGCCCACAGGACGCTGTGTAATTCCTCGACCCATGCCCTTTTTGCCTCGCCGAGTCTGCGCTTCAGCCTGCGCAGGCTTACCCTATTGGCCGCCTCCGCTTTCCCGTTGGTTTGAGGGTTCTCGACGGATGTGAAATGTTGTTTAGTACCTAAACTGGCCACGAAGTCCTGAAATCCTCCGTCCGTGAATTGCGTCCCGTTGTCCGTGATAAGGACTTGGGGTATGCCGAACCGAACGAGGATATTTCGTTTGAAAAATCGAAGAATGTTATGTGTTGTTATGTTGGCCAGAGCCTCTGCTTCGATCCATTTGGTGAAATAGTCTATCCCTACAATGAGGTATTTATTCTGGTATGATCTAGTTACGAAGGGTCTGAGGATGTCCATGCCCCACCATGCGAAGGGCCAAGGAGAGGAGAGTGTTTTTAGTTCGTTCGGGGGTGCAAGGTGCATGTCGGCGTGTCGTTGACATTTGTCGCATTTTTTGACGTGTTCCTTGGAATCGTGTTGCATAGTCGGCCAATAGTAGCCTACTCGAAGAGTCTTTCGTGCGAGCGATCGTCCGCCGGGATGTTGGGCGTTCATTCCTCGGTGCATTTCCCCCAATATGTCGGGAAATTTCTCTTCTTCGACGCATTTGAGTAACGGGATGGAGAGTCCTCTAGTGTAGAGTTTCCCTTCGAGGAGGACGTACGAGCACGCCCTACGTTTGGTGACGGTCGCCTCTTTAGGGTCAGTGGGGAATTCGCCCTTTGTGAGGTAATCATAGATGGGCATCATCCAACAATGAGTATCCCCGATCACGTTAACCTCGAATGGGGGAGGCGGCTTCTCGATACTAGGTCGAGGAAGGATTTCCTGGATTACTGATTTGTTTCCTCCTTTCTTTCTCGTGCTAGCAAGTTTCGACAGGTTGTCTGCTCGTGTGTTGTGCTCGCGAGGTACGTGTTGAACTTCCCATTTCTCGAATTTTCCGAGTCTTTCTTTGACTAGAGCTAAGTACTCGATGAGGTTGTCGTTCTTGGTTTGGTACTCTCCCCGTACTTGTGATGCTACGAGCTGGGAGTCTGTTGATATTTTTACTTCCTTTTCTCCTAAGTCCTCGGCCAGTCTCAGGCCGGAGATGAAAGCTTCGTATTCGGCTTGGTTGTTGGATGTTGGGAAAGCTAATGCTAATGAGACCTCAATCAGGATTCCGTCCTCATTTTCGAGGATGATCTCGGCCCCGCTGCCCGTCGTGCCGGAGGCGCCGTCAACGAAGATCGTCCATTTATGGGCGCCGTCCGCTGGTACCGGTCTGTGAGTCATTTCCGCGACAAAGTCGGCCAGGGCTTGAGCTTTCAGAGCTTTCCTGTTCTCATACTGTATATCGAATTCGGAAAGTTCCAGTGAGCATTTTAGCATTCTGCCAGCCATGTCTGGTCGCCCGAGGAGTTGTTTTATTGGTTGATCAATTCTTACCTTGACCGTGTGAGCGAGGAAGTAATGACGTAATCTCCTCGCTGCGTTTATGAGAGCTAATGCAACCTTTTCAATTTGTTAGTATCTGAGCTCGGGGCCTTGGAGTGCTTTGCTCGTGAAGTAAATGGGCTTTTGTCCCTCGTCGGTTTCTCTGATTAGAGCGGCACTGACGGCCTCGGTTGCTACGGACAGATACAGGTATAAGGTCTCCCTTTCCAATGGTCGTGATAGGACCGAGGGTTCGGAAAGGACATTCTTTAAATGGAGTAGTTCCCGTTCACATTCGTCGGTCCATTCGAAGTTGGCCTCCTTACGGAGGAGTCTAAAGAACGGTAGCGCGTGCTGGGAGGATTTGGCGATGAAACGGGAGAGCGAGGCGAGGACCCCGTTGAGGGATTGGATGGATTTTTTAGATTTCGGGGTCGGAAATTCCGAGAATGCTCGACATTTGTCGGGGTTGGCCTCGATTCCCCTCTCGGTGAGGTAGAAACCTAGGAATTTTCCTGCCCGGACACCGAATGTGCATTTTTCAGGGATAAACCTCATTTTGCACTGTCTCGCCTACTCGAAGACTTTATAGAGGTGTCGAGCGTGGTCGGTCTCCTCGTGTGATTTGATGATCATGTCGTCCATGTATACCTCGAGCATATCCCCGATTTCACCTCGAAAGACTTTGTTCATCATGCGCTGGTACGTGGCCCCGGCGTTCTTGAGTCCGAAGGGCATTACGTTGTAGTAGTAATTGCCGGTCGGGGTCATGAACGCCGTGTGTCTCTTGTCCGTGTCCGACATGGGGATTTTATTATATCCGCTGTATGCATCCATGAAGGACAAGAGTTTGAAACCTGCAGAGTTGTCAACGAGTTTATCTATGTTAGGGAGAGGGAAAGCATCTTTGGGACAAGCCCTATTAAGATCAGTATAATCAACACACATGCGCCATTTTCCATTATTTTTCTTAACGAGGATTACATTAGAGAGCCAGGTTGTGTACTGGGCTTCAGAAATAAATTTTGCCTCTAAGAGGTCTTTTACAGCTCGTTCGGCAGCCTCCGCTTTCTCAGGGGACTGCTTGCGCCTACGCTGTGCTACGGGCTTGACTTCCCGGTCCAAATCTAATTGGTGACATGCGACCTCAGGGTCTAGGCCGGGCATTTCCGCGGCGTTCCATGCGAAGAGATCGGAGTTCTCCCTGAGGCATATCGCGAGTTGCTTCCTTGTTTCTTCGGGCAGCCCCTTGCCTATTTTTACTGTTCTGTCAGGGTTGTCGCCCAGGGGGACGAGCTCGAACTCTCCGTCCGGGACTGGGCGGAATGGGTGAGCGGGATCCTGCTCCTCGGTAGGTTTCCATTCTTCAGTTTCTTCCTGGCCGATGCGGCAATCGAGGTCGATGGCGTTGATTCCCTGGAGGGGAGGCTCCTCGGCCCTGGGCTTTTTGTTACTCTTTGTATTGACTATGGCCTGTCCTTTTACTGCGGCATCGTAACACCTTCGGGCGGCTTCGATGTTGCCGTGAATGGTGACTACGCGGCCTAGTTTGGTGTAATATTTCATCTTCAGGTGGACGATAGACGGGACCGCGGTCAGCTTAGCTAGAGTCGGGCGGCCGAGGATGCAGTTGTAAAGAGAGGGACATTCTATGACTAGGAACTGGATCTTGATTTCTCTGGCCGTCTCTTGCTCTCCGAAGGTGACGAGGAGCTCGACGTAACCCCAAGGTTTTATTGTGGCTCCGTTGAATCCTTGGAGGTCGGACCCGACGTAGGCAGATAGGTTGGTTTTGTCCAATTTTAGGGTCTTGAAAAGGTGGACGTACATGATGTCCACCGAGCTGCCTTGATCGACCAGAATGCGTCGGACGTCGAAGTGAGCCATCTTGTCTCTAATCAACAAGGGGATGCCCGAGTTTGGGGAACCGCCCGGAAGCTCCTCTAGAAAGAAAGATATTGGGTTGGATTTGCCTCGGTACTTTGTCAGTGTTGCCTTTTGCTCGGGTGCGGTCAGAAGGAGCTCGTCGATATGACAAGGGCAGTCGGAAAGTCTTCCCAGGGGCTGAGAGCAGTGACCCGTCCTTCGGGTGGTGTCCCGGGGAAGCTGAAGTCTTCTGGTCGCAATATGCAAAGGGCCACCTGATAGGAAGATCCGTCGGGGGGAGTGTCCTCCCGTGGTCTCTTCATTTCTGGCTCTTCGTGTTTGGAGGCTTCGTTCCTCCTAGTGTATTGCTTGAGATGCCCTTCTTGGATCAAGATCTCTATTGCGTATTTCAGGTGAACGCAGTCTTCAGTCACATGCCCATGACTTCTATGGAACCTGCAGTATTTGGACTTGTCGGTGTGAGGCTTGGGTGCAGACGGTTTTGGGAACCTTACTCTGCCCTGTTTGAACTCGGAGTTGATGCATTCGGCGAGGATGCGCTTGCGGGGAGCTGTCAGTAATGTATACTCGTTGTATCGGCCCGCGAGGCCTCTTCCTTCCCGGGGTTCGCGGGGTTTCTCTTCCCTTCACCTGTCCCCGTTGCGACGGGGAACGTTTGGATCTTCGCGCTTGGGGTGATCGGTTTCCCCGGTGTTGCGGCTGATGCGAGTGTTGTGGGCTACCTGCTTTTCCTCGTATCTGATGTAAGCCTGGGCTTTATGTAGGAGGTCATTCAGAGTGCGGGGAGGTTCTATCCCAACCGCTCGGCTAAGCTCGCTTCCGGGCAGGAGTCCCCTCTCGAGGAGATATTTCTTCATATGTTCCGTGGTGTCCACCTCGACAGCCTCTTGGTTGAATCGTTCGATGTACGAGCGCAATGTTTCATTTTTCCTTTGCACTATGGCTTCAAGGGTCGCCTCCGTCTTGGGATGGCGTCGGGAGGCTGTGAAATGCCTCATGAACATGGATCTCATAACTCTCCAGGATGTGATGGATTATGGGGCCAAGCTTTTGTACCAAGCCATGGCTCCTTTCCTGAGGGTCGTTGAGAACAGCCTGCATTTGAGATGCTCGGTGATGTCGTTGCGGTAGTCGAGCATTGCATTGACATTGTCGACGTGATCGTCGGGGTCAGTGGTCCCGTCGTATATGGCCAGGTTAGGGGGCTTCTCCATGCCTTTGGGGAGTGGAGCTTCCATTATTGCCCGTGACAGGGGCCAATGTAGGTCTTCTTCGTCGCTCCTCGGTAGGGAGAGCTCGTTGTGGTCGGGACTTCGATCGCGCCTAGGCAAGGTTCCCGATCGGCCGGAGTCACGGCGGGCACGCGCCCTACTCATGTTAGGCTCTGGGGAGCAGCGTCCCCGTTTCTTTGTCGCCTCTAGACGTTGTTGCATCCTCCTTTCTTGCTGAGGTCGGCCCTCCTGTCGATCAGCTTCTAGGGCCATGATTCTCTCGTGTTGCTGGTAGAGCATGGAGCTGGCCTGGTTGAGGGCGTTCACCATAGCAATCATGGTGGTGTCCCCTTCGACGGGAACGGGGATGGGTTGGAACGTGTCAGTCACCTGGTTTTGAACTTGAGGTGGGTTCCCATTGTTCTCGGGTTCAGGAGATGGGGTGGCTGGGCGCCCATCTCGGGCGTCAGCCTCATGGTATTGCAGATTGTCCTCCATCGTGTAGTCGACGAGGGGACGGTTGCGTTCGTTGAGTTGTTCTCCGGACATGCTGGAAGGATGGTGTTTGAGCTTTGATCTTCTGTTGTGGAAGAAGGGGAAGCTAGTTTCCCACAGACGGTGCCACTGATCTTACCTGATCAGGAGGACCTTCCAGTGACTTGATGTAATGGCCAAAGAGTGGGAGAAAAAAGGGGGCGTGTACCTGCAAGGCACTCCGATGCTTAAGTGAGTAGAGGTACAATAGAATAAGTGAGTTAGAATGAATTAGAATACCTGACCCTTTAGTGAAAAAAGGTATTTATAGTGAGCCCCCAGCGCTGGGCCAAGGTCCTTCTTTGGGCTAGATCAGCAAGGACCAAGGAAGAACTGCCAAGGAACACGTGAGAAGCGTGAAGACCTAGCTAAGAGGCCTGGTCCTTGGTCCAACTGCCCCTATCTTTCAGGAGATAATAAGGGACAGTTGGGTGATGTGGCAAGTGACCTGGAAGACTTGTTCTTTGCCCTTCCTGAGTGCATGCCCGTCGTATAAAAAACTTGCCCGACTGTGAGGTGTCCCTGCCCGTCTTCTAGGCGTCACTGCTCGAGTACATGGGCCTCTGCTCGACCTGTTGGGCCGTAGCCTAATACACTCTTGAGGCCCAGTCCGGAACAGATACAAATTCCACACAACTTCTTGGTGTGAAGGAAAAACAACCGATAACAGTGGGGTGTATGTTAGTGGAATAGTACAAGATGAAACCTCAAATGACTATTATGGCATTATTACAGAGATTCTAGAATTTGAATGGCCAAGTCAAACAACAAAAAAGTTGGTTTTATTTTACTGTGATTGGTTTGACCCTTCAAGACATGGGATGCAAATACATCGTCCGTACAAAATTGTAGAAGTTAGTAAGGGGATAAAATATAATAAATTTGATCCTTTTATTTTTCCAAAAGCTGCAACACAATTTTATTATTCACCTTATCATGGATGCCCAAGAGATAAGGTTAATTGGTTGGTAGATATAAAGACAAAGACAAGAGGGGTTGTTGATGATAGGCACACATTAGAGGTTGCTTTTCGAGTTCAAGAGTCACAAGTTAATGCAACAATTGAAAATGATCCAATTGATCACCTACAAGATGATGAAGTTGATGGGGAATAGGTTAGTTTGTCAATGATGCAAGAAAATGAAGATGAAGAGGATTCCAATGATGACGGTGAAGATGAAGAGGGTGAAGATGAAGATTAATAGATAGAATCATATTATAAACCAAAATTTAAAATATTTTTTCTGAATTAGGTTTGGATAATCTTTTTTCTGAAATATTTTTTGACATTATCCCCTGATTTATACCATTGATATTAATCATTATAACTAGTAATATTAAGAGTTTTGAGATAGACACATAGCCTTTAATGTGTTTGTCCTTTTTGCAAATGTGTTATTGCCAAGAATTATTTATGTAGTCTCTGTAGTCATTAAGTAAATGTGGTTAATTATAAACTGTTTATCTCTATTGCAACCTTTTCCATTTATGTCACTTTTAATGTGTTTGTCCTTTTTGAAAATGTGTTATTGCCAAGAATTCTTTATGCAGTCTCTGTAGTCATGAAGTAAATGTGCTTAATTATAAATTGTTTAGAAGTTTCTTTCCTTGTTATAGTAGTAGGAATACTAGGATAAATGTAGGTGTAAATGCGTATGTAGATATATACTGAATCATAATAAGTTAATTATAATTTTTTTAAAATTAAAATATTTAGTAGAAAAATATATTTAGGGTCAATTTTTTACTTTGATTATTTTCCTTTTGCTTGGTTAGAATTAAGCTGAATATGAGTCGATATGCATATAAGATTTTCATGAAGGTTGGCTCAATACATGCTTAAGCCTATTCAATTTCTAGTGGTGAGTCTTAGCGCGTGTTGGATTGACAGTGAGTTTAGCAACCATCCGCAGCAGCAATTTTGTTCACACTTTTAAACCTAAGCCATTGGCTTTAGATCCAGTAGCTCAAATTACATATTCGTTAAATCAATTTTAACTTATCTCAACCACTGATTTAGATCTGATAACTGAGATCAATGACGGTTCTTCCATGAAAGATAGGCATGTTATCTACACCGTTAGTCAGATACTCCTTGTCCCTAGTACCAGAACGATTGGTGTAGAAAATACCAGGATCTGATTCTCCAATGTGAAGTGCCCATTGTGGAATTGGGATGGTTACAACATCCCCGACATTCCCTCCACATTGATGGAATGACATTATCAACACTAACAACTCTGAAATAAAATTGTTAAACACACACACACAAGCACATGTATTTATGAGCTAGTTAGTTAGTTGTTTATGTTTTATGTTAAAAATGCTTGAATTTGGTAGCTTAGAAACACATTCGTTTATGTGTATGATGACTTACTGAGAGCATTACATAAACTGGAACATAATTTAGAAGTAAGTTTTTATCAAAAGTGGCTATCTTGCTGCTTGAATTATTTTTGGGATACTGATGCTTGCAATTTTATGGTTGATGTTTCTGTATTTATAACCTAAGATAATATCTCATAGTCTCATTTTTTGAGTTCTTAAAATAATTATCTGTTTGGGATGAAAAGTTCTGAAAATGTTGTATCTGATATTCACTGACTATGGTGGTTATTATTTCTGTTATTAATTGAATACTCAAGTATGATACATTACAGTTTCTTATGGATTTTGCACTCTTATTTTTTAGGTTTTGGAAGATGAAGTCACTTAAAAAGTCCAAGAAGAAGAAGATTTTGCACTCTTATATATGAAGTCATCCAACCTCAACCTATTCCTCATCCCATTCAACCTCAATTCACTCAGTATCAAACTCAACCTCAAGCCCAACATATTCCTCATCTCATTCAACCTCAACTCACTCAATATCAAACTCAACCTCAAGCCCAACCTATTCTACATCCAATTCGGCCTCAACTCACTCAACTCCAACCACAACCCTAATTTATTTCACATCCAAGTCGGCCTCAACTCACTCAACTCTGACCACAACCTTAAACTATTCCACATCCAAGTCGACCTCAACTCACTTAACTCCGACCACAACCCCAAACTATTCCACATACAAGCCGGCCTCAACTCACTCAACTTCAAACACAATCCCAAACTATTCCACATCCAAGTCAGACTCAACTCACTCAACCACCATCTAGATCTATATCCAAATACCATTATTCTCAACCTTGTCCTCAATCCTTCGAATCTCACCCTTTACAAACTCTACCCCAAACTCAAAACCAACCTCGATCACGACCTAAACCCACCCAATATTGCACTCTACCTTCTCAAACTCAACCTAATCAACCTCGTCCTCCATTCACCCAATCCACCCAATCTCACTCTTTACCAACTCAATCCCAACAAAATCAACCTCAACTATAAAATCAACCTCAACCTAATCAACCTCAATCTCGATCCATCCCTTCTCAACCCAATGAATCTCAATCTCAACATCGATATCGATCCATCCCTTCTCAATTTATGGTCGTTGAAGCCCCATCTTCATCTAGTCATGCTAGTGGAGACACCGTTGGAACTAAAATTCCAATACTACCCGAAGGTGATGGGTGAGTCTCTTACTCGTACATAATAAACTCACCGCTCCTATAACTAAAAAAACTCATATTTTGATAGAATAGGATCATCTGAATCTGAAATATATTTAAATATACCATGTGCTTCTTTTTGTTGATAAAATACAGTGTGCATGTACTATATTATATAGCACAATGATTTTTCTTAAAACTAGAAGGTTTACACGTTTTTAAGGGAGATAATCAATCTTACTATTGACTTAAAATTTTACTTTTATATGTATGAAATAAGGCCTAAATATTATGAAATGCACTATATCCTACTTTTAACAGCGCAATGTGTTTTTACACATACAAACATAAATTAATGCGTGTATATTTAGGTAAGATTAGTGCATGTTTGATAGGTACGAAATTATGTCCTTCAAAGAAAGATCCCTAGGCTCTGTTTTGTATGACAAACTTGTATAAATATCATAATAATTCTTTTTTGGTCCCATTTTGTTGGCTAATGGCTACTAATGTCTCTTTTTCAGATTTGATCCTCACAAATTGGTGGTTGCAGAAATTTCTCACATCATACATACTCATTTGAATGAGGGAAAACCGCCATGGAATAAATTATCACAAAAGCAACGAGATTCTTTCTTTGACCTCTTTACGGTAATTAAATCTAAAGATGTGGTTTTATGTTAGAAGCATATTGAAATAAATAAGTAATTGATTCATGTTTTTTTGATACAACAAAAGTTTAAATGGCCATCCGAACACAAGGTTACAATGCAACACAACTTTGAAAAAAGAAGTGCATCTAATATGTCGCAATTAATGTAGGATGTTCGAAGAGATTTAGAGTACAAGCCATAATGGATGGGAGAGGATGTGTGAAAGCAATTAACAGTACATTGGAATTCCTCAAAGTTCAGAAAAGTATTTGCAACAAATAAAAGAAATCGTTTTTCTATGGATGGTGCATCTCTTCACACTGGAGGATCCATTCTTCATCGTTTGCATTGGAAAAGAATGGTATTATAAGTTTTTCTTCATATTTCATAAATTATTATTTATAATAAATGACACTATTCTTTTGTAATTGATAGAAAAAGGAAAAGGGTATCGATCCATCATTGACTGAGTTTTATTTTCGCACCATCGAAAAAAGGATCAAAGTTGGGTGGGTGTTCATGTTGAAGTTGCATATGTAAGTACTCCGAATCAATTCTATATAATATTCAAGAGTATGTGTTGCTTGAAACTTTAGGTTTGTAGGAATATTGACTTCATCTCTCCTAAATTATGTTATAAATATTAACTTTTTGTTATGTCTTTTAAATTTTCTCTTAGGGTGAATTTGAACGGAAAAAGTTAGAGATTTCGTCTCAGAATTCAACTATTCCAGGAGAGGATGAAGTTAATAGTCAGCCTACTATTAAAATGCCGCCTGATTTAGATATATGGGTGGAGTCTTTTGGAAAGAAGAAGAAGAAAGGGAGAGTATTTGGTCTTGGAACCGTTTCCAAGACTTTGATTCCATTATCAACTCAACCAAGTCTTTCGAATAACTCTTAGGAGGTTGATTATTTGAGAAGTCAAGTCCATGCTCTCAATGCTTCATTGCAAAGACAAGAACAAGAGAAGTTTGAGATGAAACAACAACTGCAACGACAAGAAAAAGAAATGATTCAAACGAACAATAAACTTTCATTGTTAATGAATCATTTAGGATTTACTGCATCTTCTTCTCATCCATCCAAAGCCAATATTGAAAGAGATAATCCAAGTGAAGATGATGTTGATGAATCAGATGAAGACATTAGTGAACAGATTAGTAGTGAATTTTGATTAGGATTGTTTTTTTTTGTTAACTAGTAAGAAATTTGGATTGTCTTTTTCTTATTAATTTGGTTGGATAAGTGATTCTTAGTAGTTTGATTGTGTCATTTTTAGTAATGCATTATTGACTTTATAGTAATATTAGCAACTTGGTTGCTTTAAAAATTAGAAAGTGATTAGTTTAGAATTGTCTCATTCAAATTAAATTTTAATTTATATATTATTGTTACTTTGATATTTAACATATTATAATATTTAAAAAATGAATTAGTCAAAAAAATAAAAAAAATATGAGAAAAAGTTCATGCAGAATTACGTGCGATTTTTTATTTACCTGCGAATTTTTCTACGCATTTTATTGCGACTTGAGACTTTCCTGCGCATTTACCTGCGACTTTTTCCTGCAACTTTACTTGCAGATTTTGATTCTTGCAACTTTACCTACGAATTTATATTACCCATAAAGGTTTTAGCTGAGAACAAAAAGTCGCAGTAAACGTGTTTCCTGCGGATTTTTTTACTAAAACCCGCAGGAGAACATTGTATTTCTAGTAGTGGCCAAACATCAAATATACAAGTGAACGTTTATATTTGTATAAGCAATATAAACACTATATTTTAATCTAACAAAACTGATGTGAGACTTATTTCTATTACACACAACAAATGTATGATTCATCAATCTAGTTGTCTACTTACTCCACAACATAACAACAAGGAGACACAAAATTTAAAACGATCATGGAATAAAGGAAATCAAGTGTAAACAATATTTATCATAACATTACTAGAAATACACAAATTATCTGCGGATTTTTCTGCAAAAAATTATCTGCAGGAATACTTGCGGTTTTATCTGTGATTATAAATTTTGAAATATTATTTCCTACGAAAAATTTGGTCGCAGGAAATTTCACAGGAATTCTTGAGAATTTACCTGCGAAATTTGATTTTAAAATAATATTTTTATTTTCTTGCGAATTTTAATCCGAATAATTTCGCAGGAATTAGTTATCCATTGAAACCTCCAAAAGTCTCTAGAAATGTCGTAAGAATTGCTGGGATATTTCCTGCGGAATTTGTTGTGGATTTTGCTGCGATATTCCTGCGAATTTTTAATACAATTTTTTTTAATCATATTTTTACTATTATTAAATACAATTTTAAAATATAATTGACATGTTGATTTCAAGGATATGATTTTGACACATTTTATAATTTTATATTAAATCTTATTTTCTAAAAGAAAATTTTACTAGTGTTTTTTTAGTTATTCTAATTATTTGAAATATTCACTTTTATTTATAGATCTAAAATCACTGCACCACTTTGTGTGAACCCATCATAGGAACATGAAAATCATATTAATAATTGATATTTATTAATAAATGATATTTTTTAATTAAAACTGTTTTTACACCAATTCAAAAATATTGTTTAAGATTTTGAAAAATTTAAGGTATAACAATTTTGAAAAATGAAATCTATGCAAAATTTAAAAGGCAAGTATTAAGTTCATATTCACATCTCATATTGAGTCATAAAATTTATCATTATGTATGGTTAACCTTTTGACTATAAAGCTCACTTAATTTCACAATGTTAAAAATTAATTTTAACTAAAATTAAGTTAAAATAAAATGTATTGTAGACTAGTGTATTGCAGAATATAGATATTTGAGACTGTGCAAATTGGAGAATAGTTGCACATCTAGTTAAAATGAGTCCAACATCGTGTTTTTGTTATAGTTTTAGGTAGTTTTTTTATAAGCAAATGAATTAATAGGAGAAAAATATCTTCTCTAAACAAAACAACATTACAAACCAAAGAGAAGGAAGACAAAATCCTCCAACTTCAAACCAACGCCCACGACTACCAAAATTACAAGAAGTCAAAGGGAAATTTAAACCACTCATATAAACTACAGTTTCTACTATTCCAACGGTCTAAAATCAACTAATTCCCGGAAAAAAATTTGATATCGTTAACGATATCGTCAATAAAACACAAGCCATTGTTGAAAAGGATATCATTCCTACTCTTCCATAAAACCCAACAAGAGAAGAACCAAATAAAATTAACTGCATTTGACTTGCAACGCCCAACTAGCGTCGAATTCCAAGCTTTTGCATGAAGGCAACAATCGATTTCCGCTATCCTATCTATATCAACCCAGTCGCACACCTTGTTCCAAACCAACAACGTGATACGACAAGAACAGAAGAGATGATTAGCATCCTCTAGAAGATCACAGCAAAATAAACACACCTTATCATTATCATTCTGAATAATTTTTCTAGCAGCCAAATTAATTTTCGTTGTAAGTCTATCAAGTACCAATCTCCATGCGAAAACTTGAATTTTAATTGGAATAACCGACTTCCAAACAAAATCCAGCACCTAAACTATATTCGTATCCAATGCGGAACTAATCGCACAAGAATTAATAATGGTGTAGAAAGAATGAATCGAGAATCCTTTAGAGATTTCAGCCCCCCACAACCAAATATCCTTTACATCCCTACTGATATTCTGATTGTGCATCATATTAAAAAGGTCATGAGATTCAGCTTCAATATCATCTTTGCCAGCAAACAAATCCCGATTCTAGCACCAAGTCCCATCCATCAAACCCCTATGCCCGAAACAGAACCGGACTTATTAAAGACCACTTGAAACAACCTTGGATAAGCTTCGGCCAAGGATTAGTTAGCTGTCCAATTTGACTGCCAGAAAGAAACATCCATACCTGAACTAATCTTGCACAATAAAAAGTTGCAGAACCTTACATGATCCACCCCATCATCAATGGAAATCACATCCTTCATCTAAAGAGAATCTCTAGCTTTCTTAGTTCTGACCCTAGCATTATGAACCTTCAAAATCAGATTACCGTATCTATTAACCATAATGGTTCTCCAAATTTCATTGTCGTCTTGAACAAATTTCCAAAGCCACTTAGCCATAAGAGCTCTATTAAAGTTTCCCACATGCTTGATACCAAGACCTCTAACTTCCTTAGATTTACATATCATTTTCCAACTAAATCACGATACAAAGTTGTTACTAGACAAGCCCACCCACAAAAAACGTCTTTGAATGGCAATAATATCCTTCACTACCTTCTTAGGCATCTTAAAAAAAGAGGTAATGAATCGGAATATTAGCAAGAACCAAATTTATTAATGTAACTCTACCACCAATGGAAAGATTGCGACCAATCCAAGACGACAAACGGTTCCTCAATCTAGAGATAATCGGTTTCCAGAAAGATATGCGATGATGATTCCCACCAATTGTAAGGCCAAGAAAATGAAACGGTAAATTAGCATACTTACAATGGATAAAATGCTTAGCTACCTCAAGAATACCCTCCTCTAGACCAACACCATACATGAAGCTCTTAAAATAGTTGATTTTTAAACCTGACCCGAGTTCAAAAGCTCTAAGGATTGACTTGAAAGCCCAAATATTTTCCATTGAACCATCATCGAGAATCATGGTATCATCAGCAAACTGCATAATACTAGTTGTAGGAGCTTAGTTATGATTATGAACTCAGTCAAAATATTATTGGATATGGCAGAACGAACCAAGCAAGTCAGACCTTCCGCAACGGTTACAAAAAGGGAAGGTGATAAGGGATCACCCTGTTTGAGGCCTTTCAAAACTTTGAAGTCCTTGGTAGGACTGCCATTGATCAAAACAGACGTGTAGCTATTGAAAACTAATCTTCTCACCCATTTAATCCAATTAACTCCAAAGCCCATCCTTGAAAGAACATAAACCAAATAGTTCCAGTCGACACAGTCATAAGCCTTAGCAAAGTCCACTTTCAGAATCCAACATTTTCTATTAAATCTCTTTGCATAATCAATTATTTCGCTTGTAAGTAAAACACCATCCATAAGTTGACGGTCGGGAATGAATCCAGTTTGAGTTGGAGAAATCACCTTATGAATAATAACACTTAATCTACCAGCCAACATCTTTGATATTGTTTTCGCAACACAACTGAACAAATTAATTGGTCTGAACTCTTCAAACTTCTGAGGGTTATCTACTTTCGGTATCAAGGCAATGAAGGAAGAAGAAAACATCTTTGGGAGGAAACCAGTGTTAAAGAACTCAAGAATACAATTGATAAAATTATCCCCCACAACATCCCAACAAGCTTTTAGAAAGTAAAAGTTGAAGCCATCAACTCCCTGGCACTTATTGCCATCACAGTCGAAAACTGCCTTTCTAACATCTGCTCTTGTGAACTCAGTCTCCAAAAATTCACCATCATTAGAGTTGAGACAAGCCAAAGAATCCAGATTACAAGTGAAATTCATACTGCTAGAACGGTTGAATTTGGCTTCGAAGAAATTTTTAGGTAGTGTTTAAATAGTTCTTTCAAATTACATGTCATGTCAATATGTGGGTTTAAAGGAACTTGTGACTTAATGGACTTTAAGTTTGGAAAAATAAAATTTTACCTCTTATTCTTATGTTTGTTCTCATACCCCTACATATTTTATAATATTTCAATTTTATCCTTTATATTTTTTATTTAATTATTTTTAAATTTTACCGCGGAGTCAGATAAATAAAAAAAATTTTTTGACAGTGCACGACAAGAATCGGAAGTAGCAAGGGAAATAAATTTGGTGTACAAAATTTGCGAACCAGAAGTAACAAGGGAAAGAAATCTGGTTCACTGAAATCCTACACCGGAACTAACACGTTTATGTTATCCGGTTTATGTAATTTCTTAACCGGAAGTAGCTCATCTATATGTTCCGGTTTGTATTATTTTCCTTCACCGGATGTAACCTTGTTAGGTTATCCGGTTCGTTTTTATTTATTTTTAATTTTTTTATGTTGACACTTTTTTAGGAGACATGAATGTTCCTTTGATGATATGTGGCAAAGATCACACAAATGTAGATACAACAGATATATTCTCAACTACACAAACATTTCCTACAAGAGAAGAGGCGAATAAGTGGATTAGGGAGGTTGGACTCAGAAATAGAGTCACTGTTATAATTACCCATTCAGACACAAAGACTGGTAAGTGTAACACCCTAATTTTTGCCCTAAGATTGTTTCGCATATCATCTGCATTTTGCATATCAAGCAAGATCACATTTGGTTTCCAAGTTTCTCCTCAGATCGGGTCTATGCTTCGCAGGGGATCACCATTATTTTTTTTTACTGTTTTATATTTGTTTATATTTACGGACTTCTAACCAAAATACAAAAAAATATGTTGCAGTGTTCTTCTTCTTCTCTGTGTTGCAGGTTTGCGAAGATGAGACAGTAATTTCATTCAGATGAGTTTGTTCGGTCACGATTCGATTTCAAGTGGATGTTTGACCTAATCTGGTCAAACTATTAAAAGATTGTGTTGACTGTCAGTTGTGCGTGCCAATAATTCATTCATCAGGCAATGTGTTTTCAAAGTACAAGTTAGATTGGGTGACAGTTGTTTCTTGTGCGAAATGTGGTTTGTTCATCAGTTATCAGGCAGTGTGTTGCGGTTTGAATCTTCAGTGTTTATCAGTTCATCATCAATTCATTTAAGGATTTATTTTCCTCAGTTTGGTTTCAAATCATCAAGGCATGTAATCAGATAGTTTTCAGATGACAGTTGGCTTGAGTTGAGAAATATTCAGTTGGGTCTGTGTTGGTTGTGATTCATTTGCATCAGAGGCTTGAGCGAGAGAAATCGAGATTTGTTGTGGGCTTGAAAACCAAATTCTATCCATTATCCATTTTTCCTTCCGATTAAACCATTTTTTTTTGTATCCATTTATACACCTGTATTTTGTATGACCATTTTTCATTATCCACTTTTTTTTTCGATTTCTTTACCAAACCATATTATCCAAATATTATTCATATGTTCGACTAAATCATTTCCATTTATTTCCTTTTTTTTTCCATTATCCTTCTTTTTTTATATTTTTATTGTTTTTCTAATTTTTTCTTATCATTTCCATTTTTTTTACCAAAATAATAAATATAAAAAAATCCAATTAAGTCATTTTAATCTCCAATATTTTTTTACAATGTTTTTTTAAGCCATTTAGCCCCACATCTCTAAACATTTCCTAAAGCCTACAACTTGCAAAAGCCATCAACTTGAAGCAGCCTTTTCCCATCAATCCTTGCCTCACTTTGCTGTCAAGCTTGGCCCACCAACATCACACTTTTGCCCATCAGCCAATATTTCCCACACGCACAAAACTCAAGCCCACAAGCACTTGCTTTCAGCCTAACCCCAAGCTGGCCCCACGCATTCCACAGCTCACGTTACTCTCAGCTTTTGCTAGCCTCATGCACATACCCATTGCCCTCACGTGCCTTCTGTTTAAGCCAAAACCAATACAATCCGTACCGCGCCACACGCGCATGACATCAAGCCAAGGCCCTTTCACGCGCACACTTGCAAAATCCCCACCAAACATCATCACCAGCTGCACCATCCCACGCCCATAACAGCCAGCCGCATCAAACACTTGCCAAACTTCACAATACGCATGCCCATCATACCCAGCTGAAGCCAAGCTGCAAAACCGAAAACAAAATAACTTTTCCCAGCAAAACTACAGCCTGCCACAAGCTAATAAAGTCAGCTTCATCAAAACTCCAGCTTAACAAAAACAGTCGCGGCATAAAACACTAGCCACAAATTTCGAAGCCGTCAGCCAGCTTACAACAATAAGCTACGCCGTACGAAACTCCCAGCACGCCCAAACATCTCAAACCTCAGCTCACTTCAAGCCAAGACTCACGCAGCAAAACCCCACACGCCGTAAGCTTCTCAAAGCTGAATCCAATACTTCCAAATTGCACGCTTCTCGCACATGAACAAATCACGAGCCAAGCACCTGAAAATCAAAAGCAAAACGCAATTGACTTTGAAGCAAAACGCAGTAATCAAGTATCAAAACACACGAGAAATTCGTGAAAGCTCAAAACGCCCAAGATCAAACCGAAACGCAAATTCCCTCTTGACCTTTTTCTTCTATTTAAACAAGCTTCATCTCTCACAAATGCCAAGCTTGAATAGCCATTCAAATTGCTGCCAAATTGAAAACCCCTCTTTCAATCTTATTTCCCAATTCCGAAAACCCTTCCTTCAATTTCAATTTCTAAATCTCAGAATCCCAAACCTATTCCTAATTGAAACCTTGAATCGGTGAGAAGAAAAGGAGAAGAAGAAATCGAAGGTAGAAGAGAAAAAGAAATCGCTGCGAGAGAGGAGAAGAGAGGAAACGTTTCTGGATTTTTTTGTTGAGGGTGAGGTTTCCATCATTTCTCCCCTGGTTCTCTCTGTGTTGCGAAAGAAGAAGCTGATGTTGCTTCTGTGTTTTGTTTTTTTAATTTAAGTTAATTTGTTTTTTTATTTATTATTTTAATAAGAATAAGAAAAATGAACATGGTGCTTGGGCTTGCAACTTGAAGATTGTTGCTAATTACCACAACCCGCAAATCCACCTTCCCCCCTCTCATTTCCTTTCCTTTTTTTTCTTTAGTTTCTTTAATAAAACTTTTATTTCTTTTTTGTTAGGATAAAAGATCTTTTGTAATTTCTATTTTAGAATTGTTAAAAAATATTTTTAGATATTATATGTTTAGAAAAGCATTTTATGAAAAGAATTTAGAAAAAGAGTTTAAGAAAAGAGTTTAAAAAATGATTAAAAAATATTTTCTATTTCTTTTTTGGATCTATTTCTTTTGGATCCATTATTCTTCATCTTTCTTTTTAATTTTGGTCGATGACAATCTTCCGATTCGGGATTGTTGATTTCCGATTAAGCTTAATCTTCATTATTTCAAATCTATGGATGAATGATCATTTGGATCATTCTCCATACTTTGAGATCGTGATAGGTTGCTTTTCGATGAAACTCAACGATAATCTTGATTAAGATTAGACCTTCCTTTTTCTTTTAGTGTGGCATGTTTTCGGAGAACGATCCATTATATCGTTTCTCTAACATGTATTAACACGAATATTTTCCACTTTAATTAGTGGTGGCCGGCCTCATTTGTAGGGTAATTACTTCGTAAATTACTCGGCGATTGCTTAACATAGACCTATATTAGTCCCGATTCGATTAAAGATCCATTTGGATCCGGTTGCCTCATTTTATTTTCATTGTTGTGGTTGTGCTTGATTAAGTTCATCATACCACCTTATATTGTAAATAATATAATAATATGAATATAATTGTTTAAATTTAATCTCTTGCACCTTATCCTTTTATTTTAAATCTCTTGCTCCCTTATCTCCTTATTATATTTTTCCATATTATATCATATATCATTGTTTATATTCATATTTTGTTTGTTGATATTCATAGTGTGCTTGTTTTTATTTTGTCCATTTGGACATCAAAATACTTAATAAAGGATTAAACTCTTAAAAAACTTGTGACTTCTAACTTTGGACTTATGGTTACTATCCCGAACTTTTGGAGATTGGACTTAGATTTCTAGGATTCCCTTTGCTCAAGTTGGAGTGGTTAGAAACCTTGGCCTCGAATTATGTCATTAACTTTTGAAGATGGAAGTCCGAACTTTGAAGATTTGTACATATTATAATTTGGTAACTTCTTTCCTTATCTTTTAATTCAAGCATTAGGACTAGTCTCTTCATCTCCTCCCCTTTCTTTAATTTTCAAAACTTCTTCCTATTTCAAAATCTTCTTGTTTTTCTAAACTTCAAACAATTTTCATAAACAAACCTTGACTTAGGTCAAGCGATTTTTTAATCTTTTCCTTTTATTTTCTTAATCAAAATATTAAGTCATGTAAATATATCAAAAACCTTTTTGTACATACTTTAAAAAATACAAATCCATTCAATTGTTTTTGTGCCTTGTGCACCTTTCTTCTTTTCCATGTTTAGATATGATTCATCCCTTTTAGCGGAATTATTCGCTAAGGGATGACGACTTATCTTTACATCTTAAAATCAACTCAACCCACCTATTCTTTTCAAACTTTGTACCACGAACTACGAGGTTTTGATCTCGCATTGCACTTTGTGGGTACGTAGGCATAAGGCTTTAAAACCTTATCAAACACAAAATCATTAAAAAATATTCTTCTTCTCATCTCTTCCATCATTTTAAACAAACCAATTTCAGACCAAAAGCATTAAGTATTTCAAAGGGCTCCCGTGGAGTACCACGGATGAGTCGGGTGCCTAAAACCTTCCCGGTTCATAACCAATCCCCTTACCCAATCTCTGTTTATTTCTTTTAGCCTTTGCTTTTAGAATCCTAGGTTTTTATTCGTTCTTTTACCTTTTTCCTTTCGGAAATAAAGAAAAGCGCGGTGGCGACTCTGTGTTAATCGAGTTAAGTTAATCAATAGCTTATACTCACGATTTTACCGCTACAGAAAAGTGGCGACTCTGCTGGGGAGTAATCTCTAAGCGGATTTAGCCTACTTTGATTTACTTATTGTTTTGGTTTGAATTGTTTGTTATTTGTTTGTTCCGTTTTGGTTTTTGGTGATCCTCTGTGTGAGATAGATTCTAACCCGGATCTGAGTGACACTTATGATAGGACGGCGATATTCGAAGCGATATGTGATGGAGTAGTCCAAAGCAATATCAATTTGATAATCTCCACTCGGTTAGGCTCTCTTGGATTATCAATGTCATGACGAGTAATCGTACGTGGCATTATTTTCCGACCTTGAGCTGATCATACTGAGGACCTTAGAACCCTTAACCCATCTAAGCCAATTTAGGAACGTAGTGCGGAAGCTGTCTGGATGTAAATCTAAGGCGGTTGTCACGCGATACTACACTCGGACGAGGTCTATTTTAAGAATGTTATCGTTTGGGGAGTAATCCAACGTACCGATAAAATTCTAAAGATGACTGATAACTCCGGGCACCTCTGTTAGCACCCTTTTGGTTTCTTGCAGGTACAATGAAGACAAAACCTTAGTACTTACCTGTGTGGGTTGGTTCTGTTACCTTGACTTCATGCTCGTGACTCGGAACCTAAGCCCGTGTGCCTTGTGTGATCTTGTTTGTGGTTGTTGCATACATGCCATCATAACATTCATGAGCATTATCCGTAAGATTTCAAAGGACTTATAAGAAACTTTTGCAAATTTCAGATGTCCATGGCTATGACTTTTGAAAGGAGGAACACAAAGAAGTACACTTTCAAGAATCCTAATATTGTAGAGTTGAGAAAGCTAGGAGCTTTGGTTGTTGATACCCAAGAGTTCCGAAGATGTCATGGAAAGCTGTTGTATATGTTGGATCTTGATGTACCTGAGGGGATTCTCCCTACTTTGGCTCAGTTTTATGACCCATTGCACCATTGTTTCACCTTTCCGGATTATCAGCTTGTACCTACTTTGGAGGAATATTCTCATTGGTTAGGTTTGCCCATTCTGGACAAAGAGTTTCTTTTCACTGGTTTAGAGAAGGAGCTTACTATCAAGGTCATCGCCAAAGCATTGTTTCTTAAGGAATCCGAGCTTAATGGGAAGTTTCTTCCAAAGGGGAGTGTTCGAGGTATTAATGCCAAGTTTTTTATGGGAAAGGCTTCCACTTCGCTTACTTTGGGTCATAAGGATGCATTTGAGGCTATCCTTGTTTTGCTCATTTACGGCATTGTCTTGTTTCCGAATTTGGATGGCATTGTGGATGAGAATGCTATTCAGATCTTCTTGAAGAAGAACCCGATTCCTACTTTGCTTGGAGATATGTACCATGCTTTTCACTATAGGACTTCTAAAGGTGACGGAGAGATTGTTTGTTGTGCGCCTCTTCTTTATAGGTGGTTTATTTCGCACCTACCGAAGTCGGATGTTTTCAAGGATAATAGAGAGAATCGAAGATGGTCTCAGAGGTTGATGTCGCTTTCTCATAAGAACATGACGTGGTATAGCTCTTATTATGACACTGGAGTTCTCATTGATAGTTGTGGAGAATTTCCTAATGTACCTCTTCTTGGTACACGTGGGGGAATTAGCTACAACCCTATTTTGGCTAGACGACAGTTCGGGTATTGTTTGAAGGATGTTCCAAACAATCTTGCCTTATCCTGTTTCTTCTTTCTTAATGGTGATGATCATATAGAGATGAAGAAAAGAATTGCTCATTCTTGGCATGCTGTTCATAGGAAAGAGA
Source organism: Lathyrus aphaca (assembly GCA_963966055.1). Taxonomy (NCBI): domain Eukaryota; kingdom Viridiplantae; phylum Streptophyta; class Magnoliopsida; order Fabales; family Fabaceae; genus Lathyrus; species Lathyrus aphaca. Next base: position 149,120,883 of record OZ014525.1, read on the forward strand.
AAGGTCAATTGGGTAGACAACACCTTCCTCCTTCCGATTGTTATATTCAGTGGGTTCAATCTAGAGCTTCCAAGCTCAAGATGCCTTATCCACCTGAGGAGCCTATGTTTCCCATATTGCCTTTGTCTGCTTTTCTACCTCCTGTTGATGAGAAGTTGGTTCTTCAAGAAGAGTTAGAGAAGATGAAGAAAGAGAAAGAAGAATGGTTACTTGAGAGGACTACTATGCAGGAGCAGCTTAAGGAGAAGGATGATCTTATCGAGCTACTTGAGCGGCGCGTCACGAAAAGGCCGAGAGAGGATTTATTTTCCTCTAGCACTCCATCTACTATTCCTCCTACTTCCGGTGCTTGGAAGGCCATTGTCGACAAGTTGGTGAAAGATAAGGAAGATATGGAAGAGAGGTACAAGAATGAGATCAAGAGGATTCGTATGAAGTATCAGCCAGGATTCGGGACTTCTTCGGATATGATTCCATAGGCTTAGCTTACTTTTCTCTTATGTATTAGGATTATTGATGTTTTATACTTCATTTGTAATCCTCACTTTGATATTAATGAGAATGAGTTTTTAAGTATTTCAAAAATGTTTCTTTATGAATATTGCAAGTTAACTTATAATCCTTTGAAATCTTTGCATTTGCATATACATAGCATGCATCATACTTGCATTTTTGTCTTGCTTTTTGAGTGTTCTCCAGGGATCTTATTGTTGTTTCTTGGTCTTCATTCAGTGTTCTTGTCAAGCTGACTCATCGCTTTGATACTCGAGCTAATCGGAGAAGAGTGATGGATACTTTGCAACAAGAGAATCGCGAGCTGCGCGAAGAGGTTACTTATCTGAGGGAAAGCTTGGAAAGAGTGACTGCTATGATGGAAAATTTGATGGTTGCTCAGAATCAACCACCTCCTAGTCCTCCTGCTCAGAATACTGTCATCTCAGAGGTTGTTACCGCATCCATTCCTGTTGAGACTGTTGTTTCTCCTCGCCACCGTATACCTGCTAGCACGCCCTGGGGCATGCCTGTTGACTTTTTTCCTACTGGTTACCGTCCTCCTCATCGTCCGGAGAATGTTGCATTTAATGCTATCCCACAGCCAGTGTGGACTACTCTTCCTCCAATTGTGACTACTGCACCGTATGGGGTGCGCAATGTTACGCATCATGATGAAATGATTTACCATGCTGAGCCCAGTGAAGGTGCTGGAGTTGCTGAAAGACTTGATGACTTCCAGGGACGATTTGTCGAGATCCAGAGGGAGATGAGAGCTTTGAAACATAAGGATTTGTTTGGAAAAGATGCTTATGACCTTTGTCTGGTCCCGAATGTTAAAGTTCCTTACAAATTCAAGCTGCCTGAGTTTGAGAAGTACAAAGGCAACACTTATCCGTTGAGCCATCTGACGATGTATGCAAGGAAGATGTCGACTCAGACTGATAATGATAAGCTGCTGATTCACTATTTCCAGGACAGTTTGACCGGTGCACCTATGAGGTGGTATATGAGTCTGGATAATAGCCAAATCAAGACCTTCAATGATTTGGGAGAAGCTTTTGTGAAGCAGTATAAGTACAATGTTGATATGGCGCCTGATAGAGATCAACTTCGTGATATGTCCCAGAAGGACAAAGAGACTTTTAAAGAATATGCGCAGAGATGGAGAGAGCTGGCAGCTCAGATTGTTCCTCCGTTAGAAGAAAAAGAAATGACGAAGATCTTTTTGAAGACGTTGGGTTCATTTTATTATGAGAGGATGATAGCAAGCGCTCCTTCCGATTTCACTGAGATGGTGAGCATGGGTATGCGTTTAGAAGAAGGTGTCCGTGGGGGACGGTTGACTCAAGAGAACGGTAATGGTTCAAGCTCCAAAAGGTTCAATTTCGGGAAAAAGAAAGAAAATGAGACTAATGCAGTATCCCGTGAAAGTTATAGAAGACCTCACAGTCGTGTGAATCACCATTCGAAGCACCATTCGCAGCATGTGGCTTCTGTTACACCGATGATTAACATGGCTCCAACTGTGCCAGCAGTTCCGAAGTTCCAACCTCATTATCAGCAACCTTCTGTGCCACAAGGTGGTAATCAACAAGCTCGGGCTAAGCCCAGTTTTGATCCTATTCCTGTGCCGTATGCGGACTTGCTTCCGTCTTTGATTGCAAAGAATCTTGTGCAGACTCGTCCTCCACCTCCAGTTCCAGAGACTATTCCATGGTGGTATAAGCCAGAGGCTCGTTGTGCTTTTCATCAAGGTGCCCCGGGGCATGATGTTGAGAACTGTTATCCATTGAAGTTCGAAGTACAGAAATTGATGAGGAACAATGTTCTGTATTTTAATGATGTTAATCCTAATGTGCAGAAGGATCCGTTGCCGAAGCATGGTAATGCGTCCGTGAATATGGTTGCTGGTTGTCCTGGGTTGTTCAAGATTTATGAAGTTAGTCATATCCGAAGATCGTTGGTTGAGATGCACGCTTTCTTGAGTGAATATCACGATATCAATCACGACTATGCTGGATGTTGTATCTGCTCGGTGAATCCTCGTGGTTGCGTGATTGTTAAAAGAGATATCCAGAAGATGATGGACGATAAGTTGATCGAAGTAACAGCGAAGAGAGATGAATATGAGAATGAAGTGAATGTCATTATGCCTCAGTTCAATCTTCTTGAAAGGGTTGCTCCTGAGAGAGTGGTGTTTTCTTTTGATAGTCGCCAGACTGCTGTTACTCCATTGGTGATCAATGTACCCGGTCCAATGCCATATGAGTCTGACAAAGCTGTTCCGTACAGGTATAATGCGACGATGATAGAAAATGGTAGGGAAGTTACTCTTCCTACTCCAAAGTCTGTAGTTAGCATTGCTGATGTGACGAAGGTTACCCGAAGTGGTAGATTGTACGCTTCAGACCCTCCGAGGAGAGTTGAAGATACCAGTGCGAGCAAGCAGATTATGGATGCTGTTGTCCAATCGAGCCAATCTGGTAATAGTGATGATGAAGTGCTAAAGCTGATAAAGAAGAGTGAGTATAACATTTCTGAGCAGCTATTGCAGACTCCCTCGAAGATATCAGTGTTGTCTCTTTTGATGAGTTCTGAGGCTCATAGGCAGTCATTACAGAAGATTCTGGATCAAGCCTATGTTGACCATGATGTGACGGTTGATCAATTTGATAGTATTGTGGCGAATATCACGTCATGCAACAATTTGAGTTTCTGTGATGAGGATTTTCCTGAAGAAGGAAGAAATCATAACTTGGCGTTGCACATCTCGGTGAATTGTCAAGAAGATGCTTTATTTAAGGTGCTGGTTGATACCGGCTCGTCTTTGAATGTTATGCCTAAATCGACTTTGTCAAAGCTTGCGTTTCAAGGTGCTCCCATGAGGCACAGTGGGATTATAGTGAAGGCGTTTGACGGGTCAAAGAAGACAGTGATTGGAGAGGTGGATCTTCCCATTCTTATTGGACCGTTTATATTCAAGATTACTTTCCAAGTAATGGATATATGTCCCGCATATAGTTGTCTCCTCGGAAGACCATGGATCCACGAGGCAGGCGCTGTAACATCCACTCTTCATCAGAAGCTGAAGTTTGTGAGAGAAGGTAAATTGGTGACCATTGAAGGCGAGAGGGCGATGCTTGTGAGTAATCTGTCTTCTTTCTCTTATATTGATGCCGAGGAAGAGGTGGGAACGCCGTTTCAAGCTCTTTCTGTTGTGAATAGTGTTGTTAAGAAGAATGCCATGCCCATGTCCTCTTTCAAGGATGCCCTGCGAGTGATTGAAGCTGGTCAGTCTGATGGTTGGGGAAGAATTATTGATGCTGTCGACAACAAGGAAGGTTTTGGTATCGGCTTTGCACCTGGTGCAGTTATCAAAGATCCAAAGACTATTCAAGAAGGCTTCCGAAGTGCTGGATTTATCAACGATCATTCCGCTGCTGCCATCATTGATGATGATGATGAAGACGAAGAAATGCTTGACTTTGTGACGCATGGAAAGATTTGCCAGAACTGGATTGCTATTGATGTTCCTTTTATCGTTCATTCTTCAAAGTAATTTGTTTTTATTTTCTTTCAAAAATCCTTTCACTCTGCCCAAGGTGAAAGTGATGCTTGTCGGGCTTTGTTTCAAATTTGATCATCATCAATAAAATATTATTTTGTTATTTCCATATGTGTTTTTCATTTTTTGCTTTATTCTGAAAAATGGTAACATAAAAAACCCAAAAATATAATAATTGTGTATCTGCATATTGTTTGCACTTTTGCTCATCTTCTAAAATTAAAATAAAATCATTATGCAGATTGACTGATAAACCCATTGAAAACAATGATCCTATGCCCTCTCCCAACTTTGAATTCCCTGTGTTTGAAGCTGAGGAAGAGGATGATGAAGAGATTCCAGATGAAATTTCTCGGTTGCTTGAGCACGAGGAGAAGATTATTCAGCCTCATGGAGAGTCTATAGAGATGGTCAACTTGGGTTCTGATGATGAAAAGAAAGAGGTCAAAGTTGGAGCATTGCTTGATCCTGATGTTAAGAAGAGGATTATAGAGCTTCTCAGAGAATATGTTGATGTATTTGCTTGGTCTTATCAGGACATGTCAGGTCTTGATACTAATATTGTGGAGCATAGATTGCCGCTGAAGCCTGAGTGTCCACCTGTAAAGCAGAAGCTCAGAAGAACTCATCCAGACATGGCATTAAAAATCAAAGAGGAGGTTCAAAAGCAGATTGATGTTGGTTTTCTTGTGACGTCAACTTATCCTGAATGGGTGGCCAATATTGTTCCTGTTCCGAAGAAAGACGGAAAAGTCCGAATGTGCGTAGATTACAGAGATTTGAACAAAGCCAGTCCGAAAGATGATTTTCCATTGCCACACATTGATATGTTGGTAGATAATACGGCTAAGTTTGATGTGTTCTCTTTTATGGACGGATTTTCCGGTTACAATCAAATAAAGATGGCACCCGAGGACATGGAAAAGACCACATTTATTACACCATGGGGAACATTCTGCTACAGAGTGATGCCTTTTGGATTGAGGAATGCTGGTGCGACGTATCAAAGAGCTATGACTACACTTTTCCATGATATGATGCATAAAGAGATCGAAGTATATGTTGATGATATGATTTCCAAGTCAAAGACTGAAGAGGATCATGTTGAGCATTTGCTGAAGTTGTTTCAGAGATTAAGGAAGTATAAGCTTCGTCTGAATCCGAACAAATGCACTTTTGGTGTACGTTCTAGAAAGTTTCTAGGTTTCATTGTCAGCCAAAGAGGTATTGAAGTTGATCCTGATAAAGTGAAAGCTATTCAGGAAATGCCTGCTCCAAGAACCGAAAAGCAAGTCAGAGGATTCTTGGGCCGCTTGAATTATATCTCAAGGTTTATCTCTCACATGACTGCCACATGTGCTCCGATTTTCAAGCTGCTTCGAAAAGATAAAGGTTGTGTCTGGACTGATGATTGCCAGAAGGTGTTTGAAAGTATTAAATAATATCTGCTTGAACCTCCTATTTTGTCTCCTCCGGTGGAAGGTAGACCGTTGATCATGTACTTGACTGTGTTGGAAGATTCCATGGGTTGTGTGCTTGGTCAGCAAGATGAAAATGGAAGAAAAGAACATGCTATTTACTACTTGAGTAAGAAATTCACTGATTGTGAGTCTCGGTATTCAATGCTCGAAAAAACTTGTTGTGCCTTAGCTTGGGCTGCAAAGCGTTTTCGCCAGTATATGCTGAATCATACGACTTGGTTGATCTCTAAAATGGATCCAATCAAGTATATTTTTGAAAAGCCTGCTTTAACTGGGAGGATTGCTCGTTGGCAAATGTTATTGTCAGAATATGATATCGAGTACCGAACTCAAAAAGCTATAAAAAGTAGTATCTTGGCTGACTATTTGGCACATCAACCGATTGATGATTACCAACCTGTCAAGTTTGATTTTCCAGATGAAGATGTGATGTTTTTGAAAGTGAAAGATAATGATGAACCTTTGATTGAGGAAGGGCCGGAGCCTGGGTCTCGATGGGGTTTAGTTTTTGATGGTGCTGTGAATGCACGTGGAAGAGGAATTGGGGCAATGATCATTACTCCCGATGGTTCACATATTCCTTTTGCTGCAAGATTGACTTTTCCTTGTACCAATAATGAAGCTGAGTATGAAGCCTGCATTATGGGTCTTGAAGAAGCTGTTGATTTGAGGATTAAACATCTTGATGTATATGGAGATTCTGCCTTGGTGATTAATCAGATTCAGGGCACGTGGGTAACTCATCAACCTCACTTGATCCCCTATAGAGATTATGCCAGAAAGATATCAACTTTCTTCACCAAAGTTGAGTTTCATTATATTCCTCGTGATGAGAACCAAATGGCTGATGCTTTAGCAACCATAGCTTCTATGATAAAAGTGCACCAGTGGAATGATGTTCCCATGATTAGTGTGAATCGACTTGAAAGACCAGCTCATGCGTTTGCAGTTGAGGAAGTCCATGATGATAAGCCTTGGTATCACGATATTAAATGTTTTCTCCAGAGTCAAGAATACCCGCTTGGGGCATCTGGTAAAGATAAGAGGACTTTGAGGAGATTGGCAGGCAATTTCTTCCTGAATGGAAATGTGCTTTATAAGAGAAATTTTGACATGGTCTTGCTCAGATGCGTGGATAGACACGAAGCAGACATGTTAATGAAAGAGATTCATGAAGGATCCTTTGGCACTCATGCTAATGGGCACGCAATGGCTAAAAAGATGTTGAGAGCAGGTTACTATTGGCTGGCAATGGAATCTGATTGTTGAAAATATGTGAAAAAGTGCCATAAGTGTCAGGTTTATGCTGATAAGATTCACGTGCCACCAGCTTACCTCAATGTGATTTCTTCCCCATGGCCTTTCTCTATGTGGGGAATTGATATGATCGGCATGATTGAACCCAAGGCTTCGAATGGACATCGTTTTATTCTTGTGGCGATTGACTACTTCACCAAGTGGGTGGAAGCGGCATCGTATGCTAATGTGACCAAGCAAGTTGTGGTTCGGTTTATCAAGAATAATCTTATCTGCAGATATGGTGTTCCGAATAGAATCATTACTGATAATGGTTCGAACTTGAACAATAAGATGATGAAAGAGCTTTGTGAAGATTTCAAGATTCAACACCATAATTCCTCTCCTTATAGACCGAAGATGAATGGGGCTGTTGAAGCTGCGAATAAGAACATTAAGAAGATCATTCAGAAGATGGTTGTGACATACAAGGACTGGCATGAGATGCTCCCTTTTGCTTTGCATGGGTATCGTACATCTGTCCGCACTTCAACAGGGGCAACCCCTTTCTCACTTGTTTATGGTATGGAAGCAGTGCTCCCCGTCGAAGTCGAGATCCCATCAATGAGAGTTCTGATGGAAGCCAAGTTGACTGAGGTTGAATGGTGTCAGAGTTGATTTGACCAGTTGAATTTGATTGAAGAAAAGAGAATTAAAGCTTTGTGTCATGGTCGGTTGTACCAACAAAGAATGAAGAAAGCTTTTGATAAGAAGGTCAAACCTCGTGTATTCAGAGAAGGCGACCTCGTGCTCAAAAAGATTCAGTCTTTCCTTAAAGATTCTCGGGGCAAGTGGACTCCGAACTATGATGGACCATATGTTGTTAAGAAAGCCTTCTCTGGCGGTTCATTAATTCTTGCAACTATGGATGGTGAGGAGATCACTCGCCCTGTGAATGCGGATGCAGTCAAGAAATACTTCGCCTAAAAAAATAAAAGAACAGCTCGCTAAGTTGAAAACCCGAAAGGGCGGCTTAGGCAAAAATGAGCGTCTCGGTGGATTGAAAACCCGAAAGGGCGGTCCAGGCAAAAATTAGAGACAAAAACAGAAATAATTATCCTGGTAGATTGAAAACCCGAAAGGGCAATCTAGGCAAAAATTAGGGATCATGGCAAGTAACTGCGTCGACAGACTGAATCACTTGTAGCAACCGAGGATTTCAGATTCTTATTTCCTCAGAAGAATTATTCATCAAAGATTCTTATTCACTCATCCTTGACTGAAGTTTCGGACACAGTGGAGTTCAAAGTTGATAGGGAGAATAGTGATCATTGTATCTCAATGTAGCCCTTTTCCATGTATTTACCATTTTTCAAACTTGTAATGATCCATGGAGTCATGCCATTTGCTGACTACCATTCTATCAATGAATTTGAGCTTTTATCCAATTGTTTGCAATTCTTTATATTGTTTCTGTTTACAAAATTTCAATTTATTGTTGATGATAATTTTTGAAACAAATTTAATAAATTTAATTTTTGAAGATTTTAAAAACATTTTTCTTTTGATATCTGAACAAATAAAGGATGTCAATAGTGATTCCAAGAATGGTAAAGTCTGGATGTGTGTAACTCGTCTCTCCCAAAGCAGGGTTTGATTCGGTTGTGTTCATGCGAAGTTCCTGGATAGTCTTGATCAGTTTGATGTTAATGATATTTTATTCCCCAACCATGATGTTGAATGGAGATTGTATGTATCCCCCAGAAGAGTTGTTGGAAGGGATGTTCAGAATCCCTAGCTGAGTGTTGATCTTTTCCTCAGCAAGTTATCTTTGAATTGAGAAGTATTGGGAATCCCCAGCTGAGCTCATGTTCCTCAGCTTGATTATTTGCATCTTTGAATATAGAAGTATTGATATAGCAATCAGTTTAGAGGTTTTCTTTTACCCTATGTTGGGTACTGATTTAAAATCCCTCGTGACTGTGTTTTGGCTATGATGTTAACTTCTGATATCCCCATATGGATCCCTAGTAGGTCTGCATGTGTTGATTTCCAGCAGATTCCTATGTGATTTATAGCAAGTCTGGCAATCTATCCCCAAGCGGAGCAGGAGTTGTATGACAGTTTTTCTTTGTGAAGTTTGATTTTTATCAAGAATATTTCCATCCTCAGCAGATTATTACTTTTCCTTAGCAGGATGATAGTCCTAGCAGATGTTGTATTATCATGATTTGAGCCTTGTAGTAGGATTTTATTCCTTTGATGGCTTATGATATTCCCCTGCAGATTTCAAAGTTGAATCTCCAGCATGTTTCCCTGCACTGTTGCCTTGGGATTGGCCGAGTATCCAGTTGTTGTGGTGTTCATGTCACCTGTTTCTTATCTTTATGTTTGTTTTGTCAGCATATTCATAAGCATATTCATACGCATAAGCATAGCATTGTTTGCTTGCATTCTTGCGTTTATCATTGTTATCTGCTCTTTGGTGTGGATTTTCCCCACAGAGTGTGTGTGTCGTATTCCTCTCAAGTTTAGAGTGTCGACCTTTTAAGCAGAAAGAGTTAATCCTTTCTAATTCCCCACTGAGCTTGTTTCTCGTGGATGATGTTGATTCAGTTTCCTCCCCAGTTCATTATCTGGATGGAATTTTCCCCAGTTGAGATATTTCCTCCTCGGGATGAGTCTTGTTTGACCGTTTCTTTCCAATTTGTTCTTGGATTGAACTTTGGTTCCCTTTTGTGGATATATTTGCTTTGGAATTAAGCTATCACTGTTTGATAGTGGGCAACATTTTCTCCAGCTTGCATATATTTGCTCTAAGCTATCAGTAAATTGATAGTGGGTAATATTACCAAATTGATCAAGTTCTTTTACTTGTACTCCTACCCAGTAAATCCGGTAGTCAAGTTATTTTCCTCTTACCCAGTAAAAAGGTAATAGAGGTTTTCCTTGCTTAAGCTCCTACCCAGTAAATACGGTAGTCGAGATTTTATCCTCTTATCCAGTAAAAAGGTAATAGAGTTGGTTTTCAGTTGCTTAAGCTCCTACCCAATAAATACGGTAGTCGAGAATTGTTCCTACCCAGTAAATTCGGTAGTTGAGATTTTATCCTTTTGCCCAGTAAAAAGGTAATGGAGTTTGTCCTTTGTTTTAGCTCCTACCCAGTAAATCAGGTAGTTGAGAATTTTGTTCTACCCAGTAAATCCGTAGTCAAATTATCTTCTTCTTACCCAGTAAAAAGGTAACAGAATCAGATATTTCCATCTTACCCAGTAAAAAGGTAATTTGATTGAGTTTCTACCCAGTAAATCCGGTAGCCGATATTTTTTTCTTCTTATCCAGTAAAAAGGTAATAGAAGTTTGTTTCTCTTTGATTGAGTTCCTACCCAGTAAATCAGGTAGATGATCATGCTCCTATCCAGTAAATCGATAGTTGAGTCATTTGTTTTCTCCTGCCCAGTAAATCAGGTAGTTGAAAGTTTTGCTGCTCAGTAAAAAGTAGTAAAGGCTATTCCTCCGAATTTTACTCCTATCCAGTAAATCGATAGTTGAGTCCCTTATGTTCCTACCCAGTAAAAGGTAGTCGAGAGATTCTTACCCAGTAAAAAGGTAATTGAGGTTATCCCTCCGTATTTCACTCCTATCCAGTAAATCGATAGTCGAGTCCTTTATATTCTCTACCCAGTAAATCAGGTAGATGATCATATCTCCTATCCAGTAAATCGATAGTCGAGTCCTTTTATATCTCCTATCCAGTAAAGTGATAGTCGAGTCTGTTATATTACCTACCCTGTAAATCAGGTCGTTGACGATTCTTATCCAACACAGTTATTTCTCCATCTCTTGGATTCAAATACTGCGTTTGATTGATATTTCTGGCAGGGTGTTGATATTTCCCTGGTTGAATGTTGTTCTTGATTATTTCATATCTTTTCCCAAGTGGAATCTGTTATCCAGTGATTTATTTTCCTGGTAACTCTTTGTTTGTCTGTTGTTTCCCCAGCGGGATTTTCTTCTGTGTCCCCAAGTTGTGCTGTTCTCTGGTGGTCATATTTTCCCCACAAAGATCTTGGGTTTGCATATCATATTCATATCATATCATTCGTTCTCTTAGGACAAAAATTGGGTATTCTGTATTTAAGTCTCTCCCATCTTGTAGAGACGAAGATGTCAATCTTCATATCTCCGGATTGAAGAAACTTAAATAGGGGCAGCTGTAACACCCTAATTTTTGCCCTAAGATTGTTTCGCATATCATCTGCATTTTGCATATCAAGCAAGATCACATTTGGTTTCCGAGTTTCTCCTCAGATCGGGTCTATGCTTCGCAGGGGATCACCATTATTTTTTTTTACTGTTTTATATTTGTTTATATTTACGGACTTCTAACCAAAATACAAAAAAATATGTTGCAGTGTTCTTCTTCTTCTCTGTGTTGCAGGTTTGCGAAGATGAGACAGTAATTTCATTCAGATGAGTTTGTTCAGTCACGATTCGATTTCAAGTGGATGTTTGACCTAATCTGGTCAAACTATTAAAAGATTGTGTTGACTGTCAGTTGTGCATGCCAATAATTCATTCATCAGGCAATGTGTTTTCAAAGTACAAGTTAGATTGGGTGACAGTTGTTTCTTGTGCGAAATGTGGTTTGTTCATCAGTTATCAGGCAGTGTGTTGCGGTTTGAATCTTCAGTGTTTATCAGTTCATCATCGATTCATCTAAGGATTTATTTTCCTCAGTTTGGTTTCAAATCATCAAGGCATGTAATCAGATAGTTTTCAGATGACAGTTGGCTTGAGTTGAGAAATATTCAGTTGGGTCTGTGTTGGTTGTGATTCATTTGCATCAGAGGCTTGAGCGAGAGAAATCGAGATTTGTTGTGGGCTTGAAAACCAAATTCTATCCATTAACCATTTTTCCTTCCGATTAAACCATTTTTTTTGTATCCATTTATACACCTGTATTTTGTATGACCATTTTTCATTATCCACTTTTTTTTTCGATTTCTTTACCAAACCATATTATCCAAATATTATTCATATGTTCGACTAAATCATTTCCATTTATTTCCTTTTTTTTACATTATCCTTCCTTTTTTATATTTTTATTGTTTTTCTAATTTTTTCTTATCATTTCCATTTTTTTTTACCAAAATAATAAATATAAAAAAATCCAATTAAGTCATTTTAATCTCCAATATTTTTTTACAATGTTTTTTTAAGCCATTTAGCCCCACATCTCTAAACATTTCCTAAAGCCTACAACTTGCAAAAGCCATCAACTTGAAGCAGCCTTTTCCCATCAATCCTTGCCTCACTTCGCTGTCAAGCTTGGCCCACCAACATCACACTTTTGCCCATCAGCCAATATTTCCCACACGCACAAAACTCAAGCCCACAAGCACTTGCTTTCAGCCTAACCCCAAGCTGGCCCCACGCATTCCACAGCTCACGTTACTCTCAGCTTTTGCTAGCCTCATGCACATACCCATTGCCCTCACGTGCCTTCTGTTTAAGCCAAAACCAATACAATCCGTACCGCGCCACACGCGCATGACATCAAGCCAAGGCCCTTTCACGCGCACACTTGCAAAATCCCCACCAAACATCATCACCAGCTGCACCATCCCACGCCCATAACAGCCAGCCGCATCAAACACTTGCCAAACTTCACAATACGCATGCCCATCATACCCAGCTGAAGCCAAGCTGCAAAACCGAAAACAAAATAACTTTGCCCAGCAAAACTACAGCCTGCCACAAGCTAATAAAGTCAGCTTCATCAAAACTCCAGCTTAACAAAAACAGCCGCGGCATAAAACACTAGCCACAAATTTCGAAGCCGTCAGCCAGCTTACAACAATAAGCTACGCCGTACGAAACTCCCAGCACGCCCAAACATCTCAAACCTCAGCTCACTTCAAGCCAAGACTCACGCAGCAAAACCCCACACGCCGTAAGCTTCTCAAAGCTGAAGCCAATACTTCCAAATTGCACGCTTCTCGCACATGAACAAATCACGAGCCAAGCACCTGAAAACCAAAAGCAAAACGCAATTGACTTTGAAGCAAAACGCAGTAATCAAGTATCAAAACACACGAGAAATTCGTGAAAGCTCAAAACGCCCAAGATCAAACCGAAACGCAAATTCCCTCTTGACCTTTTCTTCTATTTAAACAAGCTTCATCTCTCACAAATGCCAAGCTTGAATAGCCATTCAAATTGCTGCCAAATTGAAAACCCCTCTTTCAATCTTATTTCCCAATTCTGAAAACCCTTCCTTCAATTTCAATTTCTAAATCTCAGAATCCCAAACCTATTCCTAATTGAAACCTTGAATCGGTGAGAAGAAAAGGAGAAGAAGAAATCGAAGGTAGAAGAGAAAAAGAAATCGCTGCGAGAGAGGAGAAGAGAGGAAACGTTTCTGGATTTTTTTGTTGAGGGTGAGGTTTCCATCATTTCTCCCCTGGTTCTCTCTGTGTTGCGAAAGAAGAAGCTGATGTTGCTTCTGTGTTTTGTTTTTTTAATTTAAGTTAATTTGTTTTTTTATTTATTATTTTAATAAGAATAAGAAAAATGAACATGGTGCTTGGGCTTGCAACTTGAAGATTGTTGCTGATTACCACAACCCGCAAATCCACCTTCCCCTCTCTCATTTCCTTTCCTTTTTTTTCTTTAGTTTCTTTAATAAAACTTTTATTTCTTTTTTGTTAGGATAAAAGATCTTTTGTAATTTCTATTTTAGAATTGTTAAAAAATATTTTTAGATATTATATGTTTAGAAAAGCATTTTATGAAAAGAATTTAGAAAAAGAGTTTAAGAAAAGAGTTTAAAAAATGATTAAAAAATATTTTCTATTTCTTTTTTGGATCTATTTCTTTTGGATCCATTATTCTTCATCTTTCTTTTTAATTTTGGTCGATGACAATCTTCCGATTCGGGATTGTTGATTTCCGATTAAGCTTAATCTTCATTATTTCAAATCTATGGATGAATGATCATTTGGATCATTCTCCATACTTTGAGATCGTGATAGGTTGCTTTTCGATGAAACTCAACGATAATCTTGATTAAGATTAGACCTTCCTTTTTCTTTTAGTGTGGCATGTTTTCGGAGAACGATCCATTATATCGTTTCTCTAACATGTATTAACACGAATATTTTCCACTTTAATTAGTGGTGGCCGGCCTCATTTGTAGGGTAATTACTTCGTAAATTACTCGGCGATTGCTTAACATAGACCTATATTAGTCCCGATTCGATTAAAGATCCATTTGGATCCGGTTGCCTCATTTTATTTTCATTGTTGTGGTTGTGCTTGATTAAGTTCATCATACCACCTTATATTGTAAATAATATAATAATATGAATATAATTGTTTAAATTTAATCTCTTGCACCTTATCCTTTTATTTTAAATCTCTTGCTCCCTTATCTCCTTATTATATTTTTCCATATTATATCATATATCATTGTTTATATTCATATTTTGTTTGTTGATATTCATAGTGTGCTTGTTTTTATTTTGTCCATTTGGACATCAAAATACTTAATAAAGGATTAAACTCTTAAAAAACTTGTGACTTCTAACTTTGGACTTATGGTTACTATCCCGAACTTTTGGAGATTGGACTTAGATTTCTAGGATTCCCTTTGCTCAAGTTGGAGTGGTTAGAAACCTTGGCCTCGAATTATGTCATTAACTTTTGAAGATGGAAGTCCGAACTTTGAAGATTTGTACATATTATAATTTGGTAACTTCTTTCCTTATCTTTTAATTCAAGCATTAGGACTAGTCTCTTCATCTCCTCCCCTTTCTTTAATTTTCAAAACTTCTTCCTATTTCAAAATCTTCTTGTTTTTCTAAACTTCAAACAATTTTCATAAACAAACCTTGACTTAGGTCAAGCGATTTTTTAATCTTTTCCTTTTATTTTCTTAATCAAAATATTAAGTCATGTAAATATATCAAAAACCTTTTTGTACATACTTTAAAAAATACAAATCCATTCAATTGTTTTTGTGCCTTGTGCACCTTTCTTCTTTTCCATGTTTAGATATGATTCATCCCTTTTAGCGGAATTATTCGCTAAGGGATGACGACTTATCTTTACATCTTAAAATCAACTCAACCCACCTATTCTTTTCAAACTTTGTACCACGAACTACGAGGTTTTGATCTCGCATTGCACTTTGTGGGTACGTAGGCATAAGGCTTTAAAACCTTATCAAACACAAAATCATTAAAAAATATTCTTCTTCTCATCTCTTCCATCATTTTAAACAAACCAATTTCAGACCAAAAGCATTAAGTATTTCAAAGGGCTCCCGTGGAGTACCACGGATGAGTCGGGTGCCTAAAACCTTCCCGGTTCATAACCAATCCCCTTACCCAATCTCTGTTTATTTCTTTTAGCCTTTGCTTTTAGAATCCTAGGTTTTTATTCGTTCTTTTACCTTTTTCCTTTTGGAAATAAAGAAAAGCG
Organism: Lathyrus aphaca; assembly: GCA_963966055.1. Taxonomy (NCBI): domain Eukaryota; kingdom Viridiplantae; phylum Streptophyta; class Magnoliopsida; order Fabales; family Fabaceae; genus Lathyrus; species Lathyrus aphaca. The sequence goes on from OZ014525.1 coordinate 149,136,147, forward strand.
CGGTGGCGACTCTGTGTTAATCGAGTTAAGTTAATCAATAGCTTATACTCACGATTTTACCGCTACAGTAAGAGAGGAAGAAATGACTAAGTTATATTTGGCTGCGATAGAGGTGGAAAATACAAAGAACGAGAAAGAGAAATAAAAATTACTTCCAAAAGATGTGATTGTCCTTTCAAAGTTAGATTAACACCTTCAAAGGATGGTTTTGGTTGGAAAATCGATGTAAAATGTGTAGTTCACGACCATGGTTTACCTGATAGATTTGAAGTCCATGCTTTTGTGAGTCGGCTCACTGATGATGACCAATAACATATTTTAGATTTGTCAAAACGTCATATTCCTTCAAGATATATATTGTTGTCAATGCAAGAACGAGATCCAAACAATGTGACTCGAATCACCCAAATATATAAACACAAGAGTAAGATTCAGGAAAAAAATCAGGGGAAGTAGAACAGAAATACAACAGTTGCTTAAGTTGATTAAGGAATCAAATTATGTTTACTATAGTAGGAAAAAAGATTAGTCAGAAGTTGTGAAAGATATCTTCTAGGCCCAACCAGACTCAGTGAAATTGTTGAATATGTTCCCGATTATGTTGATTATGAATAATACTTATAAAACCAATAAGTATAGGCAACCTTTGTTTGAAATAGTTGGTGTCACATAAACTGATTTAACATTTGTTGTTGCATTTGTCTATATGGAATATGAGCAAACAAAGACTTTGTATTGGGTACTAGATAAACTGAAACAATTATTCACTAAACAAGGGTTATGGCCCCAAATAATTTTAACCGATAGAGATCTTGCTTTGATGAAAGAAATTAAAACTGTATTTCCAACGACAATTAATATGCTTTGTCGTTTTCACATAAACAAGAATGTGAAAGCGAAGTGCATGCAGTATGTTGTGAAGGATATGTGAGAACCGATAGTGAGGCTTTGGTACGAACTTATAGTGGCTAGTGATGAGGTTGAGTATCATCAAAGGTAGAAATTACATGAGCATTGTAACGCCCCGATTCGATTATTCCATTTTTGTTGAGTCTTTTATTTAAATTGAGTGATAATTGTTTTAATTATAAAATTGGTGTGTTTATGTGATATGTTGATATGTTATATTATTTTACTATTTTGAGAATTTTAGGGTAAAATTAGATTGGAGGGTATTTTAGACATTTGCTAATTAATGTTAAGTTAGAAATTATTTAGAATTATATTTTGTGAGAAAAATGATATTCGGTAGAAAAATAGAAAAATAGAAAATAGAAATAGAAAGATATAAGAGTAGAAAGAGAAGAAAAAGAGATAATAGAAAGAAATAGAAAGGAAAGAAAAGGAGAAGAAGAGAAAAAAGAAGGAAAAGAGGAAAGCTTGGAAAATCTTCAAGATAGCTCCTAGAAATCGAAACAATCGGGTAAGGGTGTGAAATATTGTTATCTTATCATTGTGTATGATTATGTATGTGTTAGATTGATTGGGTTTTTGTTTTGGAGAAGTTTAGAGAATATGAGTTTTAGGGTTTTTGATAAAAATCTAAGAAATTGGTAGATTAATCGGTTGAAACTTGATATAATCGAAGTATGATAGTTAATACATGTTAATGATCATGTTTGTGGAAGTTTGGTTGAGTTTTGAGAGCTTTTGGTATGACTGTTGCGTGACTGAGTTGCTGCTGAAATTGCAGTTTTCACTCAACGAGCGATTCCTCACTCAGTGAGCTTTCTAGGAACATTTTCACTCAGCGAGCATGCTCCTCGCTCAGCGAGACCTGGAAGTGGGAATTTTGTGTTTTAATCCATAACTTTTGATCCGAGTATCTGTTTTAAGCGTTCCACATGTCGATTCGAAGCTAAAAACATGTAGAAAATAATGATGCTAAAAGATGTAATTTTTAGCCGACTTTTACCCGACTTTTCCGATAAAACGTAATTATGTTAGTTAAGGAATTGTGGGATTGATTGTGGTATAGTGGTCGTTTGGTAAATAAATGCATTTCGTGAAGTGAAAATGAACGCATGTTGATATTGAAAGAGTTCGTTGCCGTTTGGCGTAATTGATGCGAATGTGTATAGTTTGTTTGTGATTGTATGAGATGAATGCATAATTATATTGTGAATATGTATGCATTTTCAAGAATGTTGTGGGTCATTTTGCATGTGAAGCATAATGTATGCATTCTTGTATTGTGGGATTCTATGTGAATCCGTTGTAACATCGTGTGCCCATGTGGGGTGTGAGCGATGATTAAAACATGATTGTGTTCCCGTGTGGGGTGTGAGCAATCGGATTGTGTGCCCGTGTGGGGTGTGAGCAATCCATAAACATTGTGTGCCCGTGTGGGGTGTGAGCAATGGGTGATTTAATCACAAATGATTGTGTGCCCGTGTGGGTTGTAAGCAATCAGATTGTGTGCCCGTGTGGGATGTGAGAAATCCATAAACATTGTGTGCCCATGTGGGGTGTGAGCAATGGTTGAACATCGTATGCCCGACGAGGAGTTACTTTAGGTAACGAGCGATGATTCCAATAAGTTCTTGAGTGAACTTGAGATGATTGAGTCGGTACCGCATTGCATTTGCATAGAGTCGTGAGTCGGTCTCTATGATTTGCATTTATCATCTATAATTGAAAATTGGTGAATAAACATGAATAATGTATGTTTATGCGGAGTGATAGAAATTGATGAATAAACATGAATGTAGATGTTTATGTAGAATGATGTGAAATGGTGAAATTGTGCATGATGAATATGCTTGGTTTGTATATATACATTGTGATGTATATGTGTGATGGGTGATGAATTATGGTGAGAATATGTATATGTGTATTTTTATATTAAGATGTATAATTATATGCAATGTTATTATGATAATATTTCTCACTTTTCTATTGTTTTATGATGCTCTATGAGGCATTGCAGAGTAGGTTTGCTGGAGGTCTTTTTGTGAAGCGTGTCTTCATTCTTTTGGTTGGTCGACTCTGATATGTAGCACCAGGTAGCTAGGATTGGCTTGATGCCTTTTTGTGATGCATTTGTATATGTATCTTGGTGATGAATGTTTATGTAAACATGAATTATATGGTGGATCAAACTTGATGATATATATATATATATATATATATATATATATATATATATATATATATATATATATATATATATATATATATATATATATATATATATGTGTGTGTGTGTGTGTGTGTGTATATGTTTGATGTTGTTCAATGTTTAGTTTCCGCTGTTATTTTAATGTTGAAGTATGGGTGTAAGAATTAAATTCCTCTGTTGCAAGTTACCCCATTGTTGCATATCGTTAAATGAGCAGGTGTTGAATGTTTTAAATTCCTCTTTTATACTATGTTTTAATTATACTCTGATGAAATTTTAATATGTGCCTAAATGATTATTTGATTATTTGGGGGTATAGAAAGGGGGTGTTACAAGCATGCCTGTTTGGATTACAGACCTTTTATTGATTATGTGAAAGACACATGGTTGACACCTCATATGCATAAATTTGTTGAAGCTTGGATCAATAAAGTATTGCATTTAGGCAATGCTACGACTAACAGGCAATGTGTTTTTTTAGGGGTTTAAACATAGTTTGTTTGTTGTAATAGTAATGCCACTGAACTTTTTTTAGAGTTGAATCTGCGCATTGGAAGTTGAAGCAGATGTTGGAGAACAACTTAGGTGATATGGTCAAATGTTGGGAGGCTATGAATGGCAACATCAAGATTCAAGTGGGCATTATTAGAGCTTCATTTCAGAAGAGTTTTTATGAGGTTGAGCATGTTCATAGTGGTCCATATCATTGGAATTTGTGTGGATCAGTATCTAGAGTTGCTTTGTGTCACATTGCTGAAAAGTGGCATATGGTTGACATGGTGGGTACAAAAACCCAGATGTGCAGGTGTGTTCATAGAACAATATATGTATTACCTTGTGCCTGTGAGTTAGGGAAATTCACATTGAGTGGTGAACCTTTACCAATCGATGATATTAATATCCATCAGAGGAAATTGAGTATGGAAGGTGAACAAGAGGTAGACACAGAGGATGGAGCAGAGATGGACATGACAAATGCAATTGAGGTATTATGGAAACAGTTTCATTCATTGGATGTTGCAGGAAAGAGAGCATTAAAAAGTAGGGTATGTGAAATAGCTTACCCCACTACAACAAAGATGGTACCACCACCTGAGAAGATAAAGACCAAAGGAGGAGTGAAGAGAAAAGGGAAAAAACATGTTGGGTATGATGTTTATCATAATCCTTCGTATCATGAGTATGTTGAATAAGCACACAACAATTCTCAGAAATCTTCGAAGAGGCCATGTTCACAATTATCCCAAACGTCAAAGAAAAAACCATTTCACAGGTACATCGTACAATTCCCTACACATATCATACCTTTTATTGACGACATTATTGATGTTAAAGATGATGCAGATTATGGGTTTAGATCCATTGCATCAATGCATGGGTATGGTAAAGATGGTTGGTCAATGGTTCGTCGTGATTTAGATAATAAAATTGGAGGTCCTAGAAATAGTTTTTATGTGAAGTTATTTGGAGATTGGTTATCAAAAGTAAGAGAACCCTTGTTGATATCATCTTTAGGTTCCCAACCATATGATAAATGGATGACACTACTAGAAAAAGGTTATGTGATAGCAAATCGGTATAACATCGTTCTTGTCTCATTAAGTGCTCTTAGTTTGACGTTCTTCCCCATGATGAATAAACATAATCCTAATGTCTCCATTTACTGCATTGCTTTTGTAAACTCAAATCATTGGATTTGAGTAAATATTATAAACAATTATTTTCCAATACTATTATATTATTTATTTTGTCATCTCACTAATATATTTATGTAATAGGTAAACATGAACGAAGGTATTTCCTTACCCCAGTTACAATGGATTAGCAGAATAATCGCACATCAGATGCAACATCTTGGATAACAGGATTCTCTGGACGGTTACAACATTGACACAAGCTTACACCAATTCTCCCAAAACATATTATGTTATGATATATTTTCATGTTTTTTTATATTTCTAATGCACGATTATTTACATGTTATTTTTTTAATTCATCTGAATAATTATAAATAATATAAGTTTGATCAATATAGTACTATATAAGTATGCAGAATAATAAGTATGTATGAATATAAAAACAAAAAAGTACTACATCAAAATGTGTGATAATAACTATGTTTGAATAATAAAATAAAAATATCATGCATGCTCGTCCTCATTAATGTAAGTTACCGGTCCACCCTACGCTAGACGTAGTACTCGAAAGACCTCAACATACTCATTATCCTTCTCCTCTACCTCGTGACGCTGCAGATAGTGACTCAGCTCATGTGAAGTATGTTGTAACCTCAAATATGACGCTCCATCATCAAACTCGGGAACTGGAACCTCTCTGCCCTCCCCTTGGGGTGGTGGTATCAAATGAGGATGACATACTGAGTAGTACCAAGCCAGGTACTCTGCCACTGCATCATATGGAACATCTTCAAATTGCGCAGGTTGAATCAATTGCCTAACACTCACATGATAACTAACCCAATCGAAACCTATGTCCAGTGCATCAATGTCAGGTGGATGTGATGGTATGTACTGTCGGTATCCAAACTGACGTAAGCATCTGTCAAGTGAATAAAGGACAAGTGTATCGTACCATCGCAGACCATCCATGTACAAACTAATATCATCAAATGGTTTGTGGTGCATATGATCCCCAAAAGGGCGCCAGATGACATCACCAGGTGTCAATCCATCCAACATAACTCTAATCTCATCAACCTTCGTCGTAGATTGCTTATAGCACCACTTCATCGCCCTCGGAAGTGGACAACCAACACCAGCAATCTTCAAAAATCCTCTCTTCCCAACAGTTGGGAAATACTCATGAATCCAACATTGTCAACAAAATATGAAAATTATCAATTAAAAGTATTATAAATTACATAATACAATTATAAAGTAAATTAAAATAAAACATTTGTACCGGTAGAAGAGAGACATATCCACCAAGTTGTTTACAAGAATAAAACGAAGCATCTCTGAGGTATCTATAGTGTGTGACAAGTGCAACAACACCCCAACAGTATCTGCCACATCTGCCCAAGTCCTCGAAGTGCGGTAAATACTTTGCCTCTACAAGAGTAAAGGTCTTATCAGTAAGAATAATATAGCCAAGTAACAACAACATACAAACCCTAGCAACACAATTAAATCTTCTCTCAGCTAGCAGACGGAAAAATTGTATCTTCAACCACTCAAGTCTATAATAAGGGCCTCTGGATACACAGATCTTCTTAGTTGCATCCTCTAGTGAAATACCCATAAAACGAATAGCAAGACTAATAATATCTGAGTAGTAATCCCTTCTACAAGGCTACATAACTCCCCTCTAATAGGTATATGAGGGAAGCAATATACATCGTCTAGAGTGATGGTCATCTCGCCAAGCGACATTTGAAACGACGATGTCTCGGGATGCCATCTCTCAGCAAATGCAGATAAAAGGTTCGTATATATCCTCGATAAATTGGTTCTCTAAAGAGAGGATAAACCAGAATCAGATATCCATTGCTCCATCTCAGGTGGGAGCATATGTGGAACCCATCCAATAAGTATGTTGCCATGTGCAACACTAAAAAATAAAATTACATTTATTCACCATTGAAAGGTCATAAATTGACTAACTTCGCCTTCCCACATATGTCGAGCGACGTGATTTTGATACCTCACAAAAAGTGATGTATTAGACGGTCCTCCAGGAAATGGTGGATGCGGTGGAACATCCTCTACATGATCAGCAGCCTGAAGTTCCTGTTGGTATAGATGTGTCAGAATTGTCCTTCCATCAGGCAATCACCGATGAATATATCTATTGCGTTCTCTAATGCGGATCACTGGAAAAAAAACCAAAAAAAAATTACAAAAAATATAAACAAAAATAAAAAATTATAATAAAAAATAATAAAAAATAAATTACGAAACTCAACCGGAAGTAGCACATAGGCTACTTTCGGTGTGTAAACCCAAAATATTTGTAAAACGGGAGTAGCAATATAACTACTTCCGGTGTGTAACTGGAAAAATTAACGTAAACCGGAAATAACAATAGAACTATTTCTGGTGTGTAAACGAAAAAAAAAAAATAAACCGGGTGTAGCTTACTTGCTAGTTCTTGAGTGCAAAAACCTTAATTGGATGTCTTGTTGCTGGGTGTTCCGGGAGCAAAATTTGTTTTCCAAAAAATTTCTTTAGTTTGTAGGGTGTAAAAATGAGGAGAAAAAATTTAATCTTTGAATTACACACTATTTATATAAGGATATTTTCATCCAAAAATATTATTCATAGTGGTATTGGGACAAACGTAGGGGTATAAGGTAAAATTTTCTTGAAACAAAAAAAAAATTGAAGTTTATATTAATTAATTATTAATTTAATATGTACGAAAACATTAAATAATACAATATATTCTAGTCATCATTAAATATTTAAAAAATATAATTAAAATTATAAATAATAAAATAACTTAGTCACCAATTCCACGTAATATATATGTTTGGATGATTCATCGCCATCACAATTTTCTTCCTATAAATCGCTCAACCGAAGCTCTAGATACCAGATGTTGAAAATTCACCACAATTTATGGAGAATTTCACTCAATCCTGATGAACAAGATTGTTATCAATCACACAATGAAATGAAAAGAAAGATTGAGAAAGAATGAAAAAAGAACGTGATTTTCTTCCCACGAATCGCTCAACTGAAGTTCTAGTTACCAGATGTTGGAAATTCACCACAATTTATGGAGAATTTCACTCGATCTTGATGAACAAGATTGTTATCAATCTCACAATGAAAAAAGAACGTTGTAGAAGAAAAAATATTCTGCAAAGTTTCTCTCTGCCTACAATCTGTGGAAAACTTCTTTATTCACTTTACAACTACAAAATTCTATGAATACAATGTTATGAGTCGTCATTAATAAAATAAGGGTTACTCTCTATTTATAGATTTATATTAGTTTTCTCCTTAAACCAAAACCCAAAATTGTAAAAACTCAAAAATAATTAACACTACTAAAAATAGGTATAAGTCGAAATCCTCTGTGAATCAATCTGCTTCGACACTTTGACATACTAATACAACTTGACACACAGATATTTCGACACAAAAATTTACATTGTTAATTGTCCTTACTATCGGAGCCAATACAGGAAAAGGTGGGAGACACCAACTATGGCTCATTGTGTCTCCTACGACTAGGTTGTAGTGGGTATTGACTTTTTTACTTGAGACCTCCTCCTAGTGCAATCTTCATGTATTTTATCCAAGTTCAACTTCAAATTGTCCTGTCTTGATCTCTTTCATCTGTAACATACAAAAACATAGATACGAGATAAAAATGCACCAAATAGATATCAAACTACTTAATAATTGAAGTTAAAAAAAAATGCCATTGTTAATATCTCAAGAGCATTTACTCTAATATAGTATCAAAATATATTATTGTTTAGTTTTTCTTTCACATTCTTTCCTCTTCAGTTAAGTATATGTGTGTGTGAAGAGAAAGATTGATTCTCATTACTGAATGTGTAAACTCATACAAAGCCCAAAATAGCTTCAAAGCTTATATACTAAAGGATAGAAGATAAAGTTGAAAATAATTAAAATCTTAAATATTGGCAAAAAGTGGTGTAGACACAACATCTGCATCTAAAATCTTGAAGCATTGATATATAAGTGATCTCTCATTATTTATGTTAGAAAAGATAACACATGAAAAAAAAAAGTGACCTTCATTACATTATATATAGATGATTTTGTATTAACCGAAAAAATTCAAGTTATTCAAGTACAATCATCAACAAAAGAAATTAAAAAAAAATAAAAAAGTGAGCTTTCATTGTAGATGTATACTTGAAAGTTGAAACAGAAAAAAGCAATATAGATGTAACTATGCAAGGCTGGTTAATTTTTCATGTTAATTAAAATGATTAATGCATGAGAAAGGTGATGGTGACAAGAAGAATAGAGAGCACAAAGGAATGAGATGCCATTGCCTTCCATGCATTTCACCATCAGTGCTCTCTATCTTCTGTCAACAGCATCATCAATGCCTCAACCTTTCATGGTAATTGATTTATATATAGATGAGAAAACACCAAATAAAAAATATGACAATATTAATAAATACCACATTTAAGAATCGATATATGAAAGATTGAAATTGAAAAGGGAATAGCTAAGTAGAACAAAAAGGGTTTGTATTGCTGCTATAGAAAGAACCTTAGAGCTAGCTGTTGATATGGTAATATGTCTCGTACAAGTCTTTATTTATAGGGAAAACTATACGAGTATATGCTTTTATTACTACTACCTTTATCCACTATTATTATAATATGAAAAATAAATCATTGACCATTTAACTTTTCTGCTGTCACACATTCCATTTTTTAGTGTAACTATGAGTTTGTTCTTATTCATTTTTAGCCATTGGCATAGCAACTTTGATTAATCCTCTCAACGTGAATACTTGAGGAGTTATTTTAGAAATGATTGTAAAATATATATTTTTTTTCATGTATTAAAAAGTGTCTACAAATTACACTATTTACCATTTAATATTTATAAAACTATTCTTCAAACTCATAAATGAATATCAATCATTCCGAACTTATGTTAGTTGAATTATTTTCTTGATAAATTTTTCGTTAACACTTATCTTAGATGATAATAATAAGGAATGATAATAATAAGGAATGTAGATTGTAGTGATAAATCTACTATCTAATTTTTTTTTGATAAATTGTCGATCAATCTCTACTATGCCAAAAAAGGGCTAAGACAACGTTTTTTTTTTATCTTTAACAACGCTTAAAAGCGTTGTCTAAGGTAGCATTGTCGTAGGTAAAGATAGCATTTCTTTTAAGGAAAAATCGTTGTTAAATGCCTACTTTAGAAAGCACATTATCTTTAAAAGCGTTTTCTAAAGTAGGCATTTAGCAACGTTTTTTTCCTTAAAAAATGCTCTCTAAAGTGAGCTTTTAGACAACGTTTTTAAAAGCACTGTTTAATGTATACGTATAAAATTTTAATGAATTTTTTTTATATACCTTTAGAGAGCGTTTTTTGAGGATAAAGCGTTTTCTTTTGTCCCCCTTTAGACAATTCGCTTTTCAAAGTGTTCTCTAATGTATACCTATAAGTTTAATGAATTTTTTTTTGTACCTTTAGAGAGCGCTTTTTAGAAAAAACGCTTTCTTTTGTGGACTATAAGCAGCGTTTTTCCTTAAAAGCATTGTCTTTTCTATACGTATAATTTTAATGAATTTTTAAAAAAAATCTCATTTTAACCAATTTTTTTTTTGCAGAAACCTGTATAATTCAATCAATTTCAATAAACCTGTATAATTCACATTTCAATCCAAAACTATACATTTCAAGTCATTTACATCTCAAAATTAATATCATTTCACTAATACCACTAATACCATTTCAATCCAAAACTATACAATTCAAGTCATTTACATAAACCACAAGTCAATAACATTCACATAATCTCATAATTCTATACCTGAAACTATTCTTTTTTCAATAAGATATTCGCACAATTCCTCCGTAATTTCTTGCACTTTTGAGGGTGTGTAATGAGAACATGTGTATTCATCAAAGTACTACATAATAAAACAAAATATGCATTAGTTAGTTTAAAATAATAAATTACGATATATCTAATAAATATTAAAATAAATCCTAATTAAGTTATAAATCCATGCATACCTGAATAAGAATCTCTAATTGACCCATTTGAAGAATTTCTCTCATAAACCTCAAAACATAATACCCACAGTCTATGCCATTTTTCTGTTGAGGACACTACACATAGACAAACAAATAAGAAATAACAAATAAGCAACATTGTGAAAATTAATATACCTGCACTTGGACCCATGAAATAATGTTTGTTTTAGCCGTGCTACTCTAGCATCTATTTGTGTCTAGTATACTAGTATAGATCTATACGAGAAAAACGTAAATTTAGAACAATCTCACATAAATAATTAAATATACAAATACACACGAATATTTCGAACAATCTCACTTACGTATCAACCACTTCCTTCATACTCAGATATATTGATCAATCATGCTCTAATGAATTCATATAATAGACCACTTCTTTTTGTAGGATTAATGGAAACCTACAACCAGTCTCCACTGTAAAATATAACAAAAGTTTAGATGGATAATTTCTACGCAAAAAATACAAAGATTAGAATGAAAGTAGAATGAAAATCTTACTTGTGTTCAGTATTATAAGGTAAAAAAACAAAGATTTGTATTGGCCTTCGTAAATCTCTCAATTAAGTGGTCTCTTACTGAAACTGAATTCAAACCAATTATCGTTGCATTGACACGGGTGGAAGCAAAGAAACGAAATATGTTTCACAATTGTGTCCCGCGCATGATTTTTTCAAACAAGAACCTTAAATAAAAACATATATAATAAACATTAGACTATTTTCATTGAAATGTGCAAATAAATTGTTCAACTAAATAAATAATAGATTGGTCGAAGTACCAGATGTATGCATGCATAACACCGATGCATAATTCAAGATGCTTGAAAATCTGCTCCATGTCATCTCTTCTGATTATCTCGGAATGAGGAAAACCAAAAACACCATTGTACATGTCTATTTGACAAATACAACCATGCATCATATATGATGTTGCCACAAGTGTCTCAATACACAACCGAAAGCGATTTGCATGAGCTCTTTTTTCCTGCATGGTACTTGCAGAAACCTTTTTCTTGTTGATGACCTGTTGTGAAGCTTGAGCAGGAACCTAATAATCATATAAGTTAGATAAAGTAGAAAATCATGAAACTTTTGAATTCGGATCATAGAATAACACTTTAAATGTACCTCTCTTTGTGATGCAACAAACTTTTGAATTCGGATCATAGAATAACACTTTAAATGCACCTCTCTTTTTGATGCAACAAACTTTTGAATTTGGATCATAGAATAACACTTTAAATGTACCCCTTATTTTATTAAATGCTCTAGATAATATTAATTAAGATTAATAGGGCTTTGGTGTGCTCTGTGAGTTTTCAATTAAAATAATTAGAGCAACCGACGAACTTAAATTAATTAATTAGTATTATCTGACTCAGAGGTTTTATTAAATAGTTGACTCAGAGACATTTTTGGATACTCTCAATTTGGATCGGTTGTAACTAACTAAAGTTATACCAGTATTTATATTGTGGTATTTGTTATAAAAAGAGAAAAGGAGATAAAGTTAGTAAGAAGGGAAAGAAAGAAAAGAAAGAAAAGGAAGAAGAGAAAGAAGAGAGAAGGAAGAAGCGGAAGAAAACCCTAAAAGAGGAGAGCTTGGATCATCTTCATCTTCATCCATCATCATCTTCATCAAACTCAACGTCGATTGCAAGGGGGTTCTAGTTAGAAGCTTTTATTTCTAGAAGTTGTAGTGTTCTTGAGATTAAGGCATAATCTTAGAAATCGTAGAATCAAGAGATTGAACGGTTGGAATACCGATTAAATGCATGAGTATGCTGGTAATAGGTATAGTAATATCTGTTTAAAACCATTTTGAGGTTTGATGTGTTTTAGTTGGAGTTTGGAGGAATTTTGAGTGTTAAAACGCGGGTTTTTATGCTACTGATTGTCGGTTAACCATATGCGTTAACCGGTTAACGGGACTGTGTTACGCCACTGGAAATGGAAATTTTGACTAGTTAACCGGTTAACCCTATGCGTTAACCGGTTAACACTGTAAGTTTTAGAAAATATTATTTCTTATAAATTCATAACTTTTTACTTGGGTATCCGATTGAGGAAAAGTTTATATCGTTAGAAAGCTACGACAACGTACTATTCAATGGTCAGATAAGATATTGAGTTAAAAGTGAAATTAATTAATTTGTGATATTAATTAATTTATGAGATTTAATTAATTTCGGTATGAATTAAAGGTGTGAATTGATTAATTGTGGTATTAATCAATTTGTAGAATATATATATTAAATCATGAAGATTGAGTGAAAGTAGAGACAATGAGATCATTGTGGGAATAATTTAATTAAAATGTTAGATTATATGTTTGAGAATTATATAATTAAAGGCATCAAGAATAGAAAAAGAGTGAGGAAATCTTACCATAAACCAATAGTTTGGCCTAGTAATGTAACTATAAATTGTTAGATGGCATAACTTGGGAGATGTTTAGGACTACCCTAGGTTGATGTGAAACTGTTGGCGCCTAATACACTAGGTCCTCCGTAAAGTCTTGAATAAGTCTTGAGGTGGGTTATTCTGAGTCCCACGGGAAGCATCCGTAAAGACTTGAGGTATGTATTACACTAGGACCTCTGTAAAGTATTGAGTAAGTCTTGAGGTGGCTTGCTTTGAGTCCCACGGGAAGCATCAGTAAAGGTTTGAGGTGTGTATGTTACTAGATCCTTCGTAAAGTCTTGAGTAAGTCTTGAGGTGGGTTATTCTGAGTCCCACGGGAAGCATTTGTAAAGGCTTGAGGTGAGTACTACATTGGGTTACACAGGAAGTCTTGAGTAAGTCTTGAAGTGGGTTATTCTGAGTCCCACGGGATGCATATTTAAAGACTTGGGGTGGGTGTTACATTGAGTCCTCTGTAGAGTCTTGAGTAAGTCTTGAGGTGGATTACTTTGAATCCCACAGGAAATATCTGTAAGGGCTTGAGGTAGATGTTCCACTCTTTTAGTGTCGAGAGTGTGTATGGACTTTTGTTCCATTTTTTTTTTGGTTCCTTGTAGAGAAGTGAACAAAGAATTGAGAATGTTTAGAATTGAACCTTTAGAGCCAAGAGAACTCTAAGATAGGGAACTCACTGAGATGTTGATATCTCACCCCACTATTGTTATTACTTTTTAGGTTTCTTTTGCATGTCTGATTTACAATGGAGTTATGCTCAGGATGTTTCAAGAGAAGCATAGTTTTAGTTTCTGTTGTGTATTTATCTTTGTACAATAATGGATATTGTATTGATCTTACTATTTTATTTTTAGTATAATTTCCATGTTTTGCACCATAGATTGTATTGTTTTTAGAATTGGTCAAGAATGTGAATTTTACTATTAGGCACTTATGATGGTGTCAGTACCAAATAAACACTTGTATGATATTATTCTAGATATATATTATATGGGGTGTTACATTCGACATACCTTATCATTTGTTGAAATATGGTCTGACGGCCATGCAACGTACGAACCTATTGCATCTCGCAACAATGTAACCTCTGAAACCGAGTCAGACATAGGTAGTACCACATCTATATATTAAACGATATCAACTGACACTTTTTGATATCCATGAGGGAGAGGATTATGGTGAAGTAAATCTCCCACTTTGCTATGCACTTTCCCCTTGCCAACCATGCGATAAGTCGGTAACGACAAATACAGCCGACAAGATGAAATTCCTGAAGCAATAGTGAATGCATAAATGTTAATGTGTATATAGGTCAAATAAAATAAATGTGTTAATTTAATTCAAATAAATATGTGTTAATTACCTTGGGAATTTTTTTTCCACAATTGATACTAGCTTTGTCAATAGTATCTTTCAACCTGAAACTGCGCTTTTCTGCCATATATCTCTCTTTATCCTTTTGCAATTCACGAACTTACGCTTTAGTTCCTCCAATGATTGCATGACTTCTTGGTTGCTGGGATTTTTCCTCTTTGGTTTCTTATAAAAGGAATATGGAGTCACACCAAATCCTTTGCCCCTCACCAGACCGGAATACTCAGGAACATTTAGTACTCGACTAAGAATTCTCCTGCAATCCTCATCACCGGTGGTTAAGGATTTAGATAGTGTCTCCTGGAATTTATTGACAAATCGAAAATTATTAGTGGGGATTAAAAATTAATTATATTTTAATAAAATTTTGATTAACTTAAAGACATAATGATATACTTACACATTCGTCATAAACATGTTGAACATCTTCATTAACAACTCCATCCTTGCTCACACGAGCAGACTTCCACAAAACATGTTCTGGAAGAGATGTTTCTTCACTTTTCTCATCTTCTAGCTACACATTGAGACAAATAATAAGATCGTCAATTATAACATATTGAGACAATTAATAAGATTATATCATTTATATATAGTTACAATTTGTTGCTGTAAGTGTGCATATCCCAAATGCCCTTTTATGTATGGATATGTGGGTTTTGATGCTCTTTGGCGATTAATGGTACTCAAATCCTGGATAAACAAGTTTAAGTCATATCAGAACAAACTAATGCAACAAGTATATAATACAATTAATAGACATGAAAAGATAACATTACATTGAATTTTTTCGGTTTTCCGTTTGGCTACACAAGTGCCCCATTCTTCCAGTGTAATCAAATCCTCATACAAGTGTGGAAGTTCTGCTTCAACAAATTTTTTTCCTTATCCCTCACATATTTGTTTGATAATAAGGCTCGAAACCCTCTATGTCTCTTTCCGACCAATTGGAGACAATACTCCCGCCGACTTTCATCAATATTAAATGACTGCTACAAAAAAACATACACATATAAACATAAAGTGTGTTAGTATAAGTTAAAAAAAATCTAATAACATGTCAATCATGTTTGGTAAGTACCTGTATCTCACTCCATATCTTATCTTTACCAGCTTCCAACAATGGATTCCACCAATTATCGCTGGTAATTGGAATGTGTTGGCGGATAAGTGAACCAATGTATGAAAACAACATTGAATCGTTAGGATCAATTAGTTGGTGTAGAATTTTTTTTATGGCTTTCTAAGCTTGTTGAATTGAAGAGAGGAGTGTTGTTTATATAAAAGAATGGATGGAAGATTTGTGATGTCGTTTTGAAAGTTTTGTTGCGTTTTGGAAGTCACGGTTATCTCAGGTTCGCTACTGTGTTTTGCGATTGTGTTTTGCTTGTTGATAGTTTGCGTTTTACTCACTTGTCATCGTGTGTGTATTGAAAGTGTGATGCAGTCGCGGATTGCATTTTAAGTTGTTTGTTGCTGCGTTTTGAAGGTCATGGTATTCGTGTGTGAGCAGAATTTCTTCAGATGTGTTTTATGTCTTTTGGACCTGCGTTTTGGACGTTTTTTTCAACGTGACTTTTTGCTCGTTTAGTCCGTGTTTTGAAACTCTCTGTGTGCGTGACGTGCGTGAAGCGAAGCTGAAATCGTTCCAAAGACAAGTAATAATAACATAATCATCTTTATCCCAAAGAAGGAAGCTAGGAGAAATTACACAAGAGGATTTCATTCAAGATGGTCAAGTATATCACAATCTTTTAGTGCTTGATGAATCAACTAATATCAATGGATATTAGCTTTTTTTGTTTAGCACATAAGCTTTTTGAATGGTAGAATCGTTAACCTTGAATGAAATGGGATTTTTGGAGGTGGAAGTGTATCAAGATTGGCCATTTTTCCATTGAAGAGAGAATAGAGAAGGGCGTGTTGAACAAATAATCGAATAAAAATAGTCGTAACAAAAAAACTCTAAACAAAGTATGGCGGAATTCGATTTTGACCGCATAAACGGAAATAGGAAGGGCATGTGAAAAATAGATGTTCGGAACACCACAAACGTAGGCCAACAAGATAGAACATGTTTTATTAATATACAAAGTTACTTATTTTACATTTTTTTATCGTTTCAATGTACAAGTATAAATGTTTAACAAATTGTGAATTCGAATCATCTTCATTATCACTACAAATATGAGGTGGAAAATACTGATATATAACTCCATTTGATCCTTGTGGATGAACAAATATTGGATATTGCATGCATTTGTTTCTGATATAAAATTAAAATAGGATTAGATAAATAAAATTAATTTGCAGTTACATGATCAACGATTATGTTAGAAAACCAACATTGAACCATTTTTTTTGCTACTTTTGCAATTCATCACATAATTCTTTGGCAAAGTAAATACACTTTCACCGACCACATATTAAATAAACCTAATTTTTTTCGACTCTTGCAATCTATCATAGTGATACCTTTACTTTTTAAAATCTCATGACACTCTGATTAAACGTAAAGGGTTTCACAATAAAGTTTGGGTTAGGTGAGGTGAAAGTTTTGTCATGAAATGTATTATTTATAGTAGTGATTGTACGGATATAGTCGAAGTGTCTAACATTGAAGTGTCTCGTATAAAAGGATATACTTATCGTATAAAAGGATACACTTAAAACACTTAGCTTTTGTGAGTTTGGAGGGGAATAGAGGGGGGACTTTGGAAAAATGGAAGAATTGAGTGAAAATAATAAAATAATTTAAATACCCAAAGTAGTGAAGGATTTATTTTTATTCAAAAACAAAAATTCCTCTAATTTGGAGGAATTAAAAAATTGCATTAAAGGAGGGGTTTTGAGAGCTAATATGTTCATAATAAACACTCTTTTATTATTTTATACCCAAAAAAAAATTAAAATTTTCTCTATATTTTTAGAAAGTCGTATTTCAAACTCTCATTCACATTCCCTCCAAACCCCCCAACATAACCTTAATCACTTCCAAACATAACCTTAATCTAAATGAGTATATATCTTTCATTAATTAATCTCTATATAAAAACAATTACATAAAAAAATTCATATATCATAATTTAATATACAAAGATTTGTGAACTTTGCATTGGACCTCCAATTAAGTCATTAAACTGAGTCTACAAGTTGGTCTATATTTGTGGGGAAAAAGATTATTGCAATTATAAGGCATGGTCGAGTTGATGTGATAGTGTTTTCTGGCCGTGCATTCCAAAATGACACTCTTGTACAAAATTGTGTTCAACGATTGATTGAAATTAAGATACTTGGAATGTGAATGATTATAACATGGGGGAATCTATTGATTTACTTATATTAATATTTAATATATTTATTCTTCTTGCCATTAGTGGTATGAGCATCAAAGAATATAGAGCCCAATTCAGATATATTTGAGTAAATTCTCTAGAAAAGTTTATTAAAATATACTCTTAAGTGCATTGGTAGGGATGACAAAAAAATATATGTATCCGTGAATATTTACGGATAAAATTCATCAGGATATGAGGCGAATAACTTAATGGATATTCACAGATAAAATAAATGGATATCAAAATATCCGTTTGATAATTGATATGGATACAAGTTTAATGATATACGTACTCACGATTATTCATATCCGTTAATAAATTATAAAAATCATTTAAATATTATCAGTTAAATATACCTTATTTTTTCATCTAAAAAAATTAATCTTCTTATATTTTTTATTTTTTTTGAAATTTTCTTTATGAAAGCCTTTCGCATTTCATTCAAATTCTATAAGTCATTTTATATTTAAACTCTTCAATATTTCATACCTCACTTCAACAATCTCTAAGTCTAACCAACAAGTGTAGACATTCCTTTATCGAATCAATGTCTCATTCTTACTCGTCTGTCGTTCGCGGTTAAATTAAGAACGAATTGTATGAATGTCATGTGATAATAACTGTGTTTTTAAAAGAAATTAAAAATATTTTTTTCAAAAAATAATTTTATAAATAATTTATTATTCATAAATATCTGTAAATATACGTAGATACCGTAAAACTCATGGATTACCCACTTAACAGATATCGGCATAGATATAGACAGATATAGATATCATATTTATCCAATGAAACGGATACAAATATCATATTATTTGTCCAAATTCCATTTACATATTCCTATGCATGGGTAAAGACCGCAACTATCAAACTTTACTAGACGTAAGCAATGTTGTGAAAACAAAAAAAAAACAAAAAAAACAAAAACAGTTTGGGCTAAGTATATAAGTTTTGAGGTGGTATGTGTGAACATAGAACAAAAGATGTGGGCGATGAATAGTATGACTCAAATCAACGACGATGTTAGTTCCACTTGTAGCTACCCTATTGCCTCAACTTTTCATTTTTATTCTCATCTTCCCCTAACCATATCTATCTAAATATTCATCACCCTTGACCCTCCTCACCATCTTTCTTATCCTAGTGCTTTGTGACAGATAAGATAATATTGCACATTCTTTTCTTACACGTACAAATCATTCAAACATATTTATAATATATTATGCTGCGTAAAAGTTCAGTTATTAATTGGAAAAGTTGGAGAATTTTGAAAGTGAAAAGTATTCTGTCCTTCTTGTGGGCTACTTTCCAAAATGGGAAAGCAGAAAAGCTATTCTCTTCAAATTCCAATATAGGATGTTGGCTCCCATACATATTACTGACACTATAGATAACGTAACGATCCTCAATTATTGACCCACCTGCATAATTTTTTCCCACTCTTTCTTCACTTTCTACAACTATCACCTCTTTTTCTTTTGACTCAAGTTTTCTTTAGATCATTAAGCTCATAAATCCTTCCCTAATTAGAAATATTAGAATTCCAAATCTAGAAAACCTAGTTTTGAATTCTACCTTCCTTTCCAACTTGGCTAAGGGTCCCTCACCTCAGCCACATTAATTTTTATATCACATTTTTATATTTTCAAATATTTAATTTTGATATATTGTAAATATTATTTAATTTTCTTGATCGAATGGACTACCAGCTAGAACAGTACCAAAATCCCCATATCACTATATACCTATATAAGACTATACAATTCAATAGAGTTTGCTTAAATGAGTTTTAGTTTCAAGCTTTTAAATTATAAAAGATAGTTTTGAAAAGAAAATAATAAGTTTAGTAATCTTAGTTTTAAAAATTATTTTAAAATTATAGTACAATATTACAAATTAATTTATTATTAATAAAAAGTGTATTTTTTTTCTTCTTTTTATTCATTTCCACAAATCTAAAAACTAAAAACCAAAACTTTTTAAATCTATTTCTGTTTTCTAACTTTTAAAACTCCTAAATACATAATAGTTTCAAAAATAATTTTGTAAAATTAAACTACCAAATAAATTTTATTATTTTCAAACTTTAAAAACTAAAAAACACTTTTATAAAATCAAACCAAACAGCCTCCTAATCTCTGAATGCAAGTATCCATATCTATATAATTTTGAATTAAAATATTTTTAAAATATAATTTTGTTTTTTAAAATGATGATAATCCTAATTTTTTGTTTTGTTTTCACATCTGGTTCAAGGGTTAGTTCTAACATCAAGTGGTTTCAGTCCCCTTCCAATCATAGTTGTGGGGGATCGAAACTGTGATATTTCTTACAAAGTCCAGCACAAATCAACACTGAACCAACTAACGATAATCTTAAATTTAACGAGTAATTGTTTGTTCCCGTAAACAAAAAATATATGAATTCTTTTGGTTATACTCTTTTGGTTATACTATTTATTCACAAAGAATGACAAATTTTAGTTTTTCATAAGAAATTTATGTATTTATCAATCATAATTGTCTCATGTATTTTATTTATAAAAATAGATATTTGTAGTATTTTTTTTGTGATTTTTATTTTTTTTTGTGATTGTCTAATGTATTTTTAACATGTTTTTGATGTATTTACCTGTCATAATTTTTTTTTATCAGTAAAATAGTAAGTGTATTATTTTCACGATTGTAGTAATAATAGGGATTTTATCCCCAGATATCGATCACAAGGACCGCATAGAAACTAATAGGGATTTTATCTCCAGATATCGATCACAAGGACTGCGTAGAAACTATAAATTTTAGGCGATTCAATTGAACAAAAGTTCATTTGGTTTAATTGATGTTGGTTTTAAAATTATAACTAACAAATAAAAGTACTCTATAGAAAATAAGCTGTTTTTGACAAATATGAAAATAACACTATGAAAGGTGTATGAAATCCCTTATAATAATAAATAACCCAAAAA
This sequence comes from Lathyrus aphaca, assembly GCA_963966055.1. Classification (NCBI taxonomy): domain Eukaryota; kingdom Viridiplantae; phylum Streptophyta; class Magnoliopsida; order Fabales; family Fabaceae; genus Lathyrus; species Lathyrus aphaca. The sequence goes on from OZ014525.1 coordinate 149,157,104, forward strand.
TTAGCAAAATCACCACTAGTCTAAATCATCATCACCTTTTTAGAGTAGTTTTCCTAAATTCCTTTAAACAAAACCTTTTAGTATTCTCTCTATATCCCAATTCCTTGGATGTATAGAACGAATACCAAGTTTTTTAATTTATCAAAAGTAATATGGTTACAATATGATATCCCAATTCATCGGCGATATCTAATATAATATTGTTATATAAAAGCGTTAACGATGGTTTTTTCGACCTAAAGTTAACCGTAAATCTGAATCCTATTTTTCAATACAGGTTTGCATTAAGAACATTATATAACAAGATGATTATGAGAAAGCAGTGAAATTACTATGAAAAAGATCAATTTGTCATTACAAAGGGAAATTAGGAACACCCCCTAGCATTGGGGGTTTAGCCACTCATAATATTGAGAGAAATAACAATAAATTGCTCATAAAACATTTTGTCTTCCGAAACCTTGATCTCTCCAATCTTGATCGTGTAAAAACTCTACGTAAAATTGTTCTTCATGTCAAAAGTTCCTCCTCCCTTCCTAAAAACTCATCTAAATAATTAAAAATCACTCAGTTCGATTGGAAATACCCAAAACGCCCCCACATTTTAACATATGGTGAAAATATGAAGAAAAAAAATCAGGAAATCGGCGTCATCTGCTGACACGGGCCGTGTCAGCTCGCTGAATTTTATAACCGAACTTGTTTCGATCATAACTTTTGATCCGTAAGTCTGTTTTGATTCCCGTTCGAAGCGTCAGAAAGCTAACAAAGAGAACTACAACATAGTACAGACAAGGAACTTGGTTGCCAAATAATTTTCCATGTTTTTTGAATTTTAGGTTCAGGCATCTTTTACTTCCTTCCAAAAACTCTTCTGAATTCTCGGAACTTCCATTTTCTTCGCACAAGCTCTTTGGACTTTTCCACTCAGACTTGAAACCATATAAAACTACCAAACCAAAGCATAAAATACAATATAATTGAAATAAAACAATAAATCATAAAATGTAAGAATAAAATACGACAAGTAAAATTGACTTGAAAAACAATGAAAATACAAAACAAAGTGTTACCGATTTTGTGGATTCATGTTGAATAATTGACAAAAACTAGTAGAAATGGTGACCGATCACAACCCCAAACTTATCTCATTACCAGTCCTCAAGTAATGTTTGAGACAACATAAAGGTCACCCCCAAATTAATCAAATTTTTCTTACCACGACACCACTGAGATATTTCGCAACTGTATTTCCACTTTTCTTTCAACATTTCCTTCTTACCTGAGTTTTGACGGTCTGCTACACTTCCACATAAAAGTACCTCTTTACCTGTCAACTTTTCACATTCTCGCCAAATATCTCGAGTTAAAGTGTTTACACTCAATAATCATAACATGCAAAATCAACTCATAAGCTTGAATAATATTTATTTTCATCTCAAACACACACAACACACATTTTTGAGGACTTATGATTGTAATGGGGCTTAGGGACAAGGTGAGATAAACAAACAAAAGGAGAAAATGAGTGTTTTTGGCACAGACTCAGTGTCGTCATTCTTATCACTGTGTTATATGTTCTGTTTCACAATCACGGGTATCAGACACCATTTTACTATGATTTTTTAGTTTCTACTCAATTGTTTATTTAAGCTTATCTTTTTTTTGAATTCTTCTAACTGAATTCTCCTCTAGGTAAGTACTTTATTCTATTTTTTTCTCTTCTTTCTTTTCTCTTTTTCTTTCATTTTCAAAAAATTTCTTTCCATATTTTTTCTTTTTGCAATTTCCTAGTACTTATAGGTATCCCAACCCCAAATTTAGAATTTTTCACAGATCAAAAATCAAAAACACTTATCTTAGCAGGGCAAGGGAGTGTTTGGGTTCTTGTTTAATTGCACGGTTAATAAACAAACAAAGGGAAGAAGGCTTGAGGGGGGTTAACGAAGGATAACATAAAAACAGTAGGCTGGAAAAGCTAAGGGTTAAAAACAAACAAGTACCTCAGTGTGTATATGTGTGCATTGAAATTCCAACAGACGAGTACGCAAACTAAGAGTGACAAAGACATGCCTGACGAACTCTAATGATGATAAGGTGTTTGACATTTTATGATCCTCACCATGTTTGACATACTGACAAATTCCTAAGTACCTTTGGTGTAATGTCGCTTCATTTCCGTCTCAGGTGCACAGTACTCCTGTACCAGTCCAGTGTTGGATAGTCGCATCTAATCATTCACTTAAGCAGTACCAACTTTCGGGGGTTTCCTGGAGAACAAACATGGGTTGCGTCTTTTCATCCACTAACAACAAGTCTCATCATTCATCAAGCACAAATACCTTTATTTTTGTAACACACGTAAAAGTGAAAGGGTTCTTAGAATATTCCTTAGAAGAGTGTGGAAGGGTCTAGAATGTGGTAGAAGTTTCAAGTGAAGTGAAGTGAAGTGAAGTGAAAAATGAAGTGTGAAACAAGGTGGAAGAAATGAAGGGGAAAATGGAGGGAAAAGAGAACAAACTAATTTTTTTGAAGTTTTTGCCCAAGATTCACGCCTGTTAACCAATTAACCATATGCGTTAACCGGTTAACGGCATAAAAAATTCCAATTTTCTTTTCTTAGGTGGCATTATTATTATTATTATTATTATTATTTCCTTTCAGCTCCGATGCTTGACAAGCCTTGTTCGATCACATGCCTCATGCGTATGCAAATGATCATGATTTTTTTAATTTATTTTGAATGTGATGCGATGCTTGGCAATCATGCAAAATGAAGAAGCATAAACCACTTGAGGTTGACAATAAATTAAGAGGGCAAATTTTAGGGTATTACACACTTCCCACACGTTCTCCAGTCATTATCAGCTCAATGAAACCAGATGATAAACTTCCGATTAAGTGACTGTAGAAAGGACCAGTCAGCATACTCATGAACATGTCAACCAATTCCCTGTCAGTCAAAGGAGGTTGAACTCTGCTTGCAAGATCTCTCCACTTTTGGGCATACTCCTTGAAACTTACTTTGGAACCCATAGATATGCGTTGGAGTTGCTTGTGAGTCGGCGCTAAATTAGAGTTATATTGGTACTGCCTATATAAGGCCTCAGCAAGATCATTCCAAGTGCGAATGTTAGTACTCTCAAGTTGATAGTACCATTCCAATTGAGCTCCAGATAAACTCTCCTGGAAGAAATGAATCCACAACTTCCTATCAGCAGTATGTGGCTGGATCCTTCGGACATAAGATCTCAAATGCAGCTTTGGACATGAAACACCATCATATACCACAAAAGTAGGAACCTTTACACCAATAGGGATGACAACTCCAGAAATCAAACTCAGATCTTCAAAATCTAACCCAGAAGTCTTCTGCAATTCCATGGCATTCACACGGTCTTCTAGTAACTTATATTTCTCATCACCAGTCGAATCATGGTAATAATTCTCCTCATAATCAAAATTCCCAGTAGTACCACGTAGACTTTCTTCTTCTTTCGCATAATCTTCATCTTCGGGGTTTTCAACATCATCATATGTCTTGATTAGAGCTTTGAACCTTCTACCCAAATTGATGAAGCCAACTGGTTTTCTGGTCTTCTTCTTTTTCTTGGCCAGGAGTGCCTTCAGTTCTTCTTGTCCCTTGGACAAGTTCAGGATCATCTCTTGGAATTGGGCGTCCTGAGCTTGAAGATCCTTGACAGATTGTTCGAGAGCCATTTCTCCTGAAATAAACAACGAGAATATGAGAAACCTGTTGTGAAAACATGTCATGCAATGATATGGTATGTAGATGCATATGCAATGATTTCAAGGACCAAGTAGGATTTAAATTTGTTTAAAGGAAGACAAACAAAAACTTTCATCAGTAACTAAATATAATTGCCCCTTGGGCTTATAATGAAAGAAAATAAGAAGGAGATAAATAACATATGAGACTTAAGTCTCCCATGGACGCTTCCTCTTTGTGTTGAGATATGTATTGAGGTTCCTCTCTTCGTGAAGTTGTTTTGTCAGCTCCAACACTCTTTCTTGGCTTGCCTTGAACTGAGCTTCAAAGGTATCCCTTTGCTCCTTCAGTTGGATCCAGGACTTATGCAGCTCTTCCAAATCAGTAGGCATATCAGGATGAAGAATGGTATAAGGAACATCTCCTTCAATAATAGGCTCAACAATCATCGGTAGAACAGCAGGATATGGCATCATAAGAGTCTGAGCACGAGACCGCACCCATATGAGGCAAGGTTCCATAGGAATAGAGTATTTTAGTTCCAGAGTCTTGCTATCAAGCTTATTCACCTTGCTCCAAGCTCCTATAAACCTTTGACAGTAACCTTGAAGATCGTTGTCATAATCGAACACAATACCTTGAATAAGCATGTCATGAGGACCATTACTCCAAGCATAACCAAATTGACACAGTGCTAAGGAAGGATTGTAGGTAATGCCCCCTCTTATGCCAAGCAGTGGCACATTAGGGAAATCTCCACAATGGTCAATGATAGTAATATTCTCCATAGATCGGGAACACCAATGAATATCTGAATGAGAGAGTGACATTATCCTTCTAGACCACCTTAAACCTTATTCATTCTTCATCACAGATCGAGAAAGGTGTGAAATAAACCACCTTGATAGTAGAGGTAAGCAACACATCAATAGAGGTATGCAACACATCAGAGTTCCTCGCGCCTTCGTAGTACGAGTGTGAAGAGAGTGCAAAATATCTCCAAGCAAATTAGGCACAGGATTATGAGTAAGAAATATGTTAATGGAGTGCACATCTATGAATTGGTCCAGATTAGGGAACAACACCAAACCATAAATCAACAAAACCAATATCTCCTCAAAAGCATCATAACTCATAGCATCCAAGAACACCTGAGCTTTTTCTATCAATACTTTAGCAAGAATACCCTTAATTCCACTTCTTATTTCTAATACAATGTCTGACTTCTTCAGATGTAAAGTTACTGCAATAGTTTCAGGTTTAGGCTCCTTCTCCGGACCTGTGAAAGGTTTTTGATCAAGGATAGGCATACCAAGTAGTTTGGATAATTCTTCCATTGTGAGCACTAGATGATAATCCGGAAATGTGAAGAAATGGTGTTTAGGATCAGAGAACTGGAATAGGACACGCATCATATCTTCATTAAACCCTGAGGTAACCAAGTCAAGTAGATAACCATGCTTCTTGATGAACTGGGAGCTTTCAGGAACTTTTGAGACTAACTCCTTAAGCTTGGAAGGTATTCTTACAAAGTTGACCCGGATAGTATTCCTACGAGTGGAAGCCATAACCTGCAACAAAGAAAAAAGATAAATCATTTGGTCCTTGAAATGGTTAGTGAGAATTCTATGCTTATGATGTCATGATGTTATGATGTTATGTTCATACACAGGCAAGTAGCACACACAAACAAGTCACATATTTGATCCTAAAATAGTCCTAAGATCAAATATTTGATTTTTCAATATTTATCTTAATTAAAATTGAATTTAAATAAAATAAATCCAATATAATATAAAATAAATATAAAAAATCAGATATTATGATTTATGAGTCATGCATGATCTTATAATTGAGTTTGGGTTAGAAAAATATGGGCCCATTTGGAAGAAACTTTTGGTCATTTTTGCTTCATACACCTCCTCAAAATTGCCCAACTTCAAAAATGCATAACTCTCTCAATTTTTATCCCATGTATGTTTTCTAGGACTTTTTGGAAAGCTTAGAGTTTCCTCTAACTAATACTTTTGGTCCCATGTCCATTTGATCTTCCATTTACAAGTTATGAACTTTTGAAAAAGTTGACTTTTTGTTGACTTTTAAAAGAACCTGTATCGTCTTGGCTCATATCTCTCAAATGAAGCACTTTTTCCCTTGGCTTGTTTGACACAAAGTTGTAGAGAATTGAATTTCCTTCAAAATGAGCTTTGGATGGGAAATTTTTTATGAAGCATGTGAAAATTATGGTTGGTCAAAGTACAATTGACTTTTCCTACACAAACCCTAATTTAGTAACTCCTGATTCTTGATGATTCTGAGGTTTCCTTGATGAATCATGATCAACCCGTGATCAAATGATTAATTTAACCTCATAATATTGATGTTGGCCAAAAATCTTGAAGTTTGACTTTGTGTTGACCACAGTTGACTTATTGACCAAGTTAACTAATTTTGGATCATTTGAGCATCTGACTGACCAAACTTGTAGGGAAAGCCTTGAAACTTGAAATGAGGATTCTTTGAAGTATGTGGGACACCATGAAGTATAATTGAGGCTTTGGAAGTCCATTTGCTTTGGGAAACTCCAAACCCTAGTTTAAGATCCATTGCTTAGGAGGAGGCTTTGTCTGATGAAACCTTGAATCCATTTGAGCAATTGAGAATCTTGTGATCAATAGGAGAACTTTTGAGGTATATTATCTTGAAGATATGAGGGAAAATGTTGGGGTACAACAAACTCGACTTGTAATAACTTTGATCGACTTCAATGTTTTCCATGATGCCATATTTCCTCCATATGCTCACTCTCTGGTGCGGGGTCGAAGGTATTTCCCCAATCCCATGGATCCACTATCGTCCCAACAGTAGGTTGAAGTGTGCCTTTGAGTTGATCACCATGAACAGTGTCGACCTAATGGTTGAACCCACGTCTAACTCGATCTGGATCACCCCTAGGATGTTGCTAGTCTTTCCTTCGTAGTTCGACAGAACCATGTTGTGTTGGCGAAGATCTGCTTCAATCTTCCTTATCTTTTGGAATAGAGTTTGAGGCATTATGTTTAATGTTGCACCTCCGCCTACGAACACTTTGTTAACTGGTATTCCATCAACTGTTCCCTTGATGAAAAGTAGTTTCAAGTGATACATTATCCCAGGGCTAGGACTTTCAAACACAGCTCTCACCTTTTCTACCACCCCACTATTCATGACATAGTAGCACAACGGTTTGTCTTCTGGTGTTTCATTCGACACAAAGTCCTCATCTATCTCTGACACCTCTGGCATAATCTCATATTCAGCTGGTAGTATGGATATTATGTCGTAGTTTACAAAGAAATCATCCCCATATGTAGAATCGTTGGTATCATCATACATATCTTCGTCAAAGTCGTCTTTTGGTGACAAAGTGTACTTTTCGTTAGACTGAGGGGAATAACTAGGTTTTTCCTCATCAGATTGAGTAGTATATTTTGGTTCCTTCTCATTCTTAACCGCATATGTGCAATTTGTGCTTTAGGTTGATACCACCTCTTTTTCTCTAGAAGTTTCGACAACCATGGTCTGCTATGCCACGATGTAACACGGTGGGAGAACTGACTTGGGTGTTTTTGTTTGACAAAAACATGTGCATATAGCAAGAGTCGCCACCAACTTTTATTTTATCCAATTTAGGAAAGGGTATAAAAGAACAGGAAAAACCTTAAAAAGATTTTGAGTTCGGGGGGTAGGTTATACAAAGGGAAGGTTTTAGCACCCTTTGTATCCATGGTTATCCATGGGCTCTTAGTTACTTAGCTCACTTTAACTTGTTTAAAAAATGTGTTATGTGTTTAGAAAAAATTTCTTTAACTTTGCAATGATTCTCGTATGGATGTACACAAAGTGTTTAGTTTGAAAATGTTTCTTTAAAAGTGGGGTGTGAAAAGAGTTTTGAAAGAGTGAGCAAGTAATTAAGTGTTACCTACCCTAAGTTGGACTTTCATGTTTTCTATTTCCTTTCAAGGGTAAGATTGTCCTTACTATTAGGGATTAAGTAGTCATTGCCTTGGATTTGATAAGGGACGGGCATAAGGACATCGTGTGGTCATAGAAGGCAACATGTAGGGGTGTCTTAATAATTCAAAGGGACTATCATCATTTTTTCGTGGGACAAGATCATTATTTTGTAGGCAACTTCGAAGAGACTATGATCTTTTAATCTTGAAGGGACTATGATGATTTTACTGAAGGGACATTTCTTTAAGACACCCCCACTTTCGAGGGACTTGACCATTATATCAAAGGCAACCGAGAGGGGAAACTCTAGGAGGTGCAGATGGAGATCGTAGAACGAACGACTTACGTGTGTGAATATTATTTTCAATTATTTATCTTATAATTAGTTATCTAAGTCCAATTGTTTTCATTTACTCTTTGCACTCCCTAAATTACTAACCACACATTTAAGTTTTTTACGGAAAAAAAAAAACAGAAAATAAAATCCTACGATATTACATGGCTTTGCGGCAATTACATAATAATAGATGCGGAAAGTAAAGCCTACGTTATTATATATGAGAGGCAGATATATAATCGAGCGGAAGAATAAATTACATAATAAGACATTCTAAAAATAATAATAAGAAAATAAATAGAGAAATAAGTTTTTTTTTAAAGAATTAGGTTAAGAAAAATAATTAATGTTTTTACGAAAAAACTTAGGGTTAAGAAAAATCAGGGTTTAGAAAAATTAGGATTGATTAAAAAATTAGGGTTTAATTAACCTAAATCTAATTAATTAATTTTATTTACAAATTTAATTAAAAAAACTAATAAACTAATTTTTATGAAAAATATTAGGTAAGAAAAATAATTAGGGATTAATTGTAAAATTTGTTTTTTAAAAAAGAAGATTAGTAGAGTGACTAATTTTAATGATTAGCGGTTAATTAATTAATTAATTATGTTTAATTAAAATAATAATAATAATAATTAAGAAAGAAGAAAAGGATGAAATTCGCTCAAAAATAATGGTGGAGGCTAGAATCGAACCCCCGCCCTTTACCTCATATGCCACGCTTCTTACCACCAGGCTACCTGCATACTTTGTGAAATATAATGAAAACAATATTATATAAAATAAATCAAAATTTGAATTTTAGAAACTCGCGCGTTTCATCATCTTCTACCTCCGGACCTGCGAAATTTGCTGCGAAATTTGTTATGAATTTTGCTGCGAAATTTTTCTTAAACATACACAAATGCATACGATTAAGTCAAATTGAATATACCAAATGATTTCCCACGAGCTCTACAATCCAAATATGTCATCAAAGGGTCTTTAAATTGTCTAAATCCAGAAACCCCAAATTGGAGTTTTAAACCCTAAAAATGGCATAACTCAATTCCGACAATGAAACTCCAAACAAACAATCCAGAAAGCATCTATACAATCATACAAACAAGAAAACATGATCAAAACCAATTAATTATGCATCAATATTCATAATCGAAAATTAAAAAAAAAAGAAAAAAAAAAGAGTTTGGTTCATGTGTTTTTGTGTGAGCTTGATGACGATGAGGATCAGAGTAGGTCTAGAATGCTTCAATGAATCGGTTTCAACCTTCAAAGTGTTGGAAAAGGCTTGGATCAAGGAAATCGGATTTTGAAATTTTGATGAAACTTTGAAAATTTTGAAATGGTTCTTTTTCTGAATTTGTGTCCCAAGTCTTGTGGTATTGTTGTGAATATATAATAGTGTGATTAGGTAAGATTTTTGGGCCTTAGAAGATGGATTTGTGATTGCTTATAGGTGAAGAAACCAAGTTGCCAAATCTGTCCAAAAATCAAATTTAATCATTATTTTTTGGTCTTACACGAATTTGGAAGTGATCAAACAGTATAATCATCAAATATTTGATCCCAAAATAACTTTGGAATCAAATATTTGATTTTTTATGATTTATTTCAATTAAAATTCAATATAATATAAAATAAATAATAAAAATCAGAAAATATGACTAATGAGTCGTGAATAGTCTTAGAATTGAGTTTGGGTTGAAATATTATGGGCCCATTTGGAGAAATCTTGAGTTTTGGCCTTTTCTGCTTCATACACCTCCTCAAAATTGCCCTACTTCAACAATGCATAACTCCCTCAATTTTTACCCCATGAAGGTGTTCTAGGACATTTTAGAAAGCTTAGAGTGTCCTCTAACTTCTCCTTTTAGTCCCAAGTCCATATCAAATTCCATTTTTAAGTTATGAGCTTTGGAAGAAGTTGACTTTTTGTTGACTTTTAAAAGGACCTATAATGTATTGACCCATATCTCTTAAATGAAGCATTTTTGGCATTGGCTTGTGAGAAATAAAGTTGTAGAGAATTGAATTTCCTTCAAAATGAGCTTTGGATGGGAAATTTATGATGAAGCATGTGAAAGTTATGGCTGGTCAAAGTACAATTGACTTTTCCTGCACAAAACCCTAATTTAGTAACTCTTGATTCTTGATGATTTTGAGGTTTCCTTGATGAATCATGATCAATGCTTGATCAAATGATGAATTTCACCTAATAATATTGATGTTGACCAAAAATCTTGAAGTTTAACTTTATGTTGACCCTAGTTGACTTTTTGACCAAATTAACTGATTTTTGATTATCTAAGCATCTGACTGACCAGACTTGTAGAGAAAGCCTTGAAACTTGACATGAGGATTCTTTGATGTATGTGGGATGTCATGAAGTCAATTTGAGGCTTTGGAAGTCCAATTTGCTTTGAGAAATTCAAAACCCTAGTTTTAAGATCCATTGCTTAGAAGGAGGCTTTGTCTGATGAAACCTGAAATCCCTTAAGTCATTGTGAATCTTGTGACCATCAGGAGACCTCTTGAGATACATTATCTTGAATATGGGAGGGAAAATTTTGGGGTACAACAAACGATCTTTCCTTTTTTGACCCATCTGGTTTTTGGATACTACCTTTTTTGTCATGGGATTCCGACAGGTTTCAACTGAGATGTTGAAGCCTCTTTCCCAACTTTCTTATTCCTTTGATAACACCTCCACTAGGTTCTTGTCATGGGATTTTCCCTTTGTAGTTGGAAGAAACCACATAGCCTCTAGTTTTGAACTTCTTTTCAGCCACGTTGGCTTCTTTTTCTAGGTCCAACACCTTCCACTTAGGACTCTTGTTACCTTTCTGATTGATTGATTCTACCCACTTATCTCGTAGATTGTCTGAAGGTGGAACAAACGTCTTGGGTCTATCTTGTTGGAATTGTTTCTTGTATTCCTCTTTTCAATTAGGAGTCCCTCTTTGATCAAATAGGAATCTTAGGACTAGAGGTCTGCCTACAGGTAGCGCCTTTTTTCTGCCAGCTTCATATCTTTCAGCTGCCTTTTCGTCGAATATGACATTGCATCTTGGGCACAACACCGCCTTCGACCCACCAACTTTTCACTTCTCTTGAAAGTTAGTTAGACTCTTACCAACATGAGGGTAGACTGCCTCAAGTGGTTCTTCAATCTTTTTGTCGGAACCATCAATAGTTTTGACCATCATGCATTCAACATTCTCAGACATAAGTGGATTTAGGAAACCCTCAGTAGCTTTCACTACCATGCAATCATTTAGCTAAAGAGTACATTGCTTCCTCGACCTTCAAAGGTTCTATGTCAACTTGCATATTCGGTTTTTCTCCAAATTGAAGTATGCCATTTATTAACGCCTTCTGCACCAAATCCCTGAAAAGGACACATTAAGATGTTTTATGACCAAGAAAATTATGAAATTTTGCAAAATCCCCTCTTTTTCTTTTGTTCTAAAATGGGATCTTTTGAACCAAGTGGAATAATAATTTGATCATCTTTTACCAATAAATCAAATATCTCATCACACTTTGATACGTCAAATTTGTAAGTTTTTACAACATATTTGTCTAGATTCCCTGTTTCGATGGGGTTTTTTTTCCATTCGATGGCTTTACCAACTTACACTTGCAAGGAGGCCCTGCTTGAGTTCAGCCATGTGAACCTCACTTTCTTCGACGACTTCTTCCTCGTCAGAAGAGAATTTGTCTATTTCTAAGTAATCAACTTTCTTATGATATCGATTAGTCTTTGATTTTTTAGATTTTAAACTTTCGGCCTGTAGAACTCTATCAGTTAGTTAGGCCATATCTCTGAGATACTATGTGTCCAACTTCTTCCTGATCGAGTAGTCGAAGCCGCCCACAACTATTTTTACTAACTCATGTTCAGGGACTTGATTAAAGAATCTAACTTTCAAAAGTCTGAAGCAGATGAGATATTGGTCAACTGATTCGCTAGTCTTTCGTTTCACGCTAGCCAATTTTTTTAGGCTAATCTTGGGCTTCCCCGTGTAGAGTTATTCATGGAGCAATCTCTCTAATTATGTCGAAGTGTGAATGGATTGTGGGGGTAGTGTGGTAAACCAAGTAATGCATTCTTTTTTAGGGAACTAGGGAAGTATTTCATTTTCAAATCCTCATTATTTGCTATATCCCCGGGTTCCGTATGGTATCGTGTTATGTGTTCAACAGTGGATTCCTCTGTTTCACCAGCAAACTTGGTGAATTTTGGAACCTTCCACCCTATAGGTAGTTCCGTCTACAACACATAATATAGTGATGGATACGTATATGTTGGTCGTCGAAGGCCTGGATTGGCCCCATTACCAACCATGATCCATTCGACCATAGCCTTCAAATTCGGCTCTCCATCTATGACATCCTATCAGATCTACCTAACCATATAATCAATATCTTGATGTCGATACACCATTAAAACAGGAGGTCTCCGGGCCACCCTGGGTGTATGTTCAGCTTCCTGATAAGGCGGTTCTCGTGCCTCTTCAAATTCCTCCTCAGGTCGAACTGGTGTTTCTGGTCGAGGAGGTGGGTTTTTATCGACGTGGGGCCATCAATGCCCCTAGGAAGTCCTTTATTCGGATCATATGAGTTGCCAATTGTTGCTAACTCTGTGTCGAATCATGTATCAGAGATCTTAATATGGTTCCCATCTATTGAGTCAACATGTAGTCCATTTTGTGATTACTCTCATCCATCTGTTGTCTCATTACTGCAACATAATTTGGAGTAAATGTTGGGATGGACTGAGATAAGAAACCAAACCATTGGGGTTGATTAAACTGGTTCGTCAAAGGTATTAAGCCTTGGTATGGTGAGAATTCCGACGAAGAACTTTCTCTGAACGTCGATCCATTGTTATGTAAACTTGACATAAACTCTGGTGGCATCCCTAACATTCGTGGCATGGGCATTGTGAAACTATGCATCAGTTGCCCAGTAGTTCTAGTCATTTTCGGCCTTAATGGTTCAGGTCAGCGTGGCGTGGTAGTCAGACCACTATAAGCGGTCAACACCGCTGATGTAATTTGTGCAACTAATCCAGTTGTGTTCGTAACAACTAGAATTTTCTCCGAATACGGTTCTTCGTTTGGACGTGGTGTAACCATCTTGCCACTACACAAGTGCATATATTCAACACAACAAGTCCCACCGGGTGTGCCAATTTGTTCGCGCCCATTTTTCACATGAATCGTCGCTGGCCTCTTGTCTATGGTTTACACTCGGTATCGGCCACATGTATCCAAGAACCACTCTTTATAATGTTGAGTTTAAGTGACATTTTATAGTGTAAGACGGTCGTATCGTGTTTGTTTTGGAAAGAAAGGTAAAATTGCTTGGTAAACGAAATGAAAAGCGGATAAAGAACAAGATAAACATAGGGCAAGTATTAAAATGAATTATAATTTAAATGACTTGAATGAATAAAGTGTTGGACTCTATCATACATTTTTCTTAGGGGGTTAACTATTTTCTCTTGATGCTCGATACTTCGAGTGTTTCCCTTGTACAATGTAAAAAATGCGACCTTTGTTTCTGACAATTAACAATGCTTAAATAGACACTAAAAAAGTAATCGTTGAACCCTCTGTCCACCCTGGTCATGTCACGTGTCGTCCCACTACTCTAATAACCAACCACCATGTTCTCTTGTGATTTGAATCTTTCCCGCCTAAACTCATTCAGTGTCGACATAGCTTCTTGATGTGACATTCCTTGTATCGACAGGGCTTCACCAAATATGATGTCAATCTCAACTTGGTCGAAATCTTGTGGCTAACACCCTCCAACAATGGTATCATGAGACTTTGGTTTCGAGTGAAGGGACTAAATTACTTGTATTGAAACACTTCCCACGGGTGTAAATATAAGGTGTTTTGTTGAGTTCAATAGTGATACAAGTATATATGGAATATAGAGCTTCCACTTGAGGGGGCATTGTATATAGACTCACACTTGAGGGGGAGTATTGAGAATCAAATGTGAGGAAGAAGTTATGCATTGATTAGAAAAGGTGTGTCTCAAGTAAAAATGCTCCCTCGTTGATCCATTGAATCTCTCCAACATCAATTACATAATTATTGATAATTTCTCAATCTACCCCATAATACTCTCAGCAACCTGTTGCATTTTCAAATATGCCCCCTGTTTTCGCTGATACACTTCTGGACACACCAATTTTTTTGGTTTGCATTGAAACCTTCCGCAGATGCATATGCAAAAAGTTCGTAGATGCATCTGCTCAATTTTAGCAGAACCATTTTTTTAAATTAAACCAGTTTTTATTAATAAAGTAGTATCATATATAAATACATCATATATAAATGCACAAACATGAATAAAGTATTATATATATATATATATATATATATATATATATATATATATATATATATATAGATAGAGAGAGAGAGAGAGAGAGTGAGTACATCAATATCATCTTCCAAAGTAAATACATCACTATCATAAAAAACAAAATACATATAGCTATTGTGTGTGCGTGAGTACATCCTCTCCACCATCTCCTCTACCTGCCCCTTATGCATGCTCTCCTCTGCCTCTACTGCCTCATCTGCCTCTGCATCCTCTTCGGATGCCTGCCCCACCAGTCTTGACGCGATGTCTGCGGTATTGTGTGCCACTCAATGTCACCTGAATCATCTCTTCCACTGTACGCATTGCATCAAATCCCTCAGGAAAGAAATTGGCCTCAATCCTTGTCTGCCCAATCCTAACTATCTGTAGACATATAGGCACCAGATCCTAAGTGTGGTCCATCTGGGACTGGTCATCCTCTAATATCTCCTGGTGTGCTGGTCTGGGAGGATCACCATATGTAGTGGGAAATATCAAGGTGAGTGAGACAGTATAGAACTACTTGATGTAGCCATCAACATAGCTCAAATTATATTCAACTCTTATCGCACGAGACTCGTCTAGTATTAGATGGTGCTGAAACTTACCAAAGATCTCGTCTATCTGGCAGAGGGTAATGAGTAAAGGAGCAGACACAAAAGGGTGCCTGGGAATGGTCTGCTGCATCACCAGCTACATGTACTATAGCTGCCTGAGCCCGTGCATAATAAGTGTCCAAGGTGGAATATTTCACATGAGCTCCACGATGAACAGACGCAACGATGACTGCCAGGAGCCACTCGTCCTGTGGTGGAATCACTCTCTTGCGTCCATGGTTATAAAACCTATGAGCTTGACGTGCATAAAAATCATCAAAGAAACAAATTTTAATTAAGAAAATGGTACATATAATATTTTTCGAATGAAAAAAAACTGAGTTATGTTACCTCTCCACGCCAGACATGTGGGACATCATGCTATGCATAACCCAACAGCAGAAACATGTCAGATGAACCCCCGAGATAACTCTCAGGAGCAGTTGCTACAACATTCACCTGTGTCTCCTGAACTCCTTCATGTGTCTACTCTAGGAGGCCAGAGACTGTGAAGTACTCTCAGAAGCATCTCGTTGCCTCTGGGATAAATAAGTTTCTACAACTCCAGATGTAGATGGTACGTCTGATTGGACATGTGCCTTCTCCTTCCAGATATAAACCATGTAAAGACACGTTATTTGTATAATTATAACTTTTATTTAAGTAAAGAGACAAAAGAACTCACGAGTATGATAATAACTTATATATATATGTCATGAGACAAAAAAAACTTCTATAATAATAATAATAATAATTTGTTAACCCTATGAAGTGTAAGTTATTTTGTGGTGGGATGGACCTATGGAGTATATAAGAGGTAAAAGACATGACTGAGTTTGAAGAAGGCATCCTGCCCATTCGATATCTGGGCATACCTATGTCTGATAGAAAGCTGGACATTAATCATTTCATGCCATTTGTGGAAAAGATAACCAGTAGAATTCGACATTGGTCCTCCAAACTTCTGAGTATGACAGGTGGGGTCCAATTAGTGAAAAGCATAAGTATGGTTGTGGTGCAATATTGGATGGCTTGTATACCTTTCCCTAAATGTGTGCTTAAAAAGATTGCCACCATTTGTAGAGGCTTCATTTGGACTGGAAAGGATATCCCTAGTAGGAAGAGTCATATTGCTTGGAACATGGTGTGATGGCATCCTAAACAAGGGGGATTGAATATCATAGACATAAATGTGTGGAACAAGACTGCAATGTTGAAATGTTTATGGAACATATGCATGAAGAGAGATAATATGTGGGTTAGATGGGTGCATAGTTACTACATCAAAGGTCAGGATGTTTGGACTATGCCAATAGCTCTAAATAGTACTTGGATATGGAAGGACATTATGGCTAGTAGGGAGGTTGTTATGCAAAACCATGGGCTGTGGAAGAATATGGTAAATGGCCAGAAATTTGTCATGAGCATATTCTATCACAAGATGAAAGAGGTTCAACCACGGATTGAGTGGTATCCATTAATTTTCCCATAACTTTGTTAGACCTAGGGCAATCTTGTGTTTGTGGTTGCTTTGCCATGGCAGGTTAGCAACAAAGGATAGATTAAAGAAAATGAGAATGGTTCATGATACTAAGTGTCAGTTATGTGGATTGGAAGAGGAGATCAACTTCCATGTTATGTTCCAATGCTACAAAACAGAAGAGGTTTGGCACAAAATGCTGCAGTGGTTAAAGTTTACCCATGGGAGGTAAATTGATATTGCTTGGATCCTTAGGAGGGCCAAAAGTAAAGGATGGAAAGCTGATGTATTCAAGGTTATGGCTGCTGAAGTGATATATGACATATGGAGATATAGAAATAGTAATATTTTTGACAAGGATGGTGAGAAAATTAGTATAGATAGAATTATAGAGAGTATTGTTGATAATATTATATAAAGGGGTTGGATGAGGCCTAAATATAGGATAGGCATAACTAAATTGTTAATATAAGTAACATTAGTAAGAGATGTTGGGCTTTATACCAAGTGATGTGTATTGTTTACTTTTTGAAATAACAACTTTTATTTCAAAATAAAAATAATAATAATAATAATAATAATAATAATAATAATAATAATAATAATAATAATAATAATAATAATAATAATAATAGTAATTTGTTAGGTCTAAACAAAACTCACGGATATTAAAGAATTTAACATAAAAAGATTTACAGTCCATTTTTTTCTTTTTAATTGATTTTGTATAAAGATTAAATAAAATTGAATATAAAAAAGTTTACTTTTTTTTTGTTCTTCAACGTTAAATTATATTTTGATTGTTATTAATGATTTCGATAATTTGTATGAGAAAGGGAAGGAATGGTTAAAAAGTTACAGCTTTATTGAATTAAAAATATAAAAACTGTAATTAGTCAAATATTTTCATTGAATACAAAAACTCAAAAGACATAATAATTAGTTATAGTAATTAATGAAATAGTTTCATAGCAAAATACATATTTTTTATATTCAAGAATTACAACGGGTGTACTTTTGCTTGCTGGGCACTATTTTTAGCTTTATATATATATATATATATATATATATATATATATATATATATATATATATATATATATATATATATATATATATATATATATATATATATATATATATATATATATATATATATATATATATATATATATATATATATATATATATATATATATAAATGTTTAATTGTAGTTAATATATTAAATATTTAAGAAAACATTATAAATAAATAAAATTGATAGATATCATTATTGTTTAATATTATTATGTATTAGTGAATTAGTTTTGATTCATTGTTGTTATCATATTTGATTTTATATTTGTAGGTATTGATAAAATCCTTTACAAATTTTAGATTTAAGATTTTCATCTTTCAATGATTAAATTTTTGACATATTTTGTGAATTGATATTCATTTGTATCATGCTTTTAGCATTGTGTTGATTGTTAATATGAACAATATCTAGTGATTAATACAATAAAGATCATGATAACGCTTGACAAACGGTATTGCGGAGGTGCGTGATAACATTGATGAAGAAAATTGTTCACATATTTAGCAAATTAGTTTAATGCATATTAATCATGTATACGTATTTTGATCATAACGTTATATATGAATCAAATCAGTAGTTTTATATGGATGTTATAGTAATATATGTCTAAACTCTAGACAAAGACTTAGGCGGAACATTCACGTGAGCATCAGTTCTTGATGGTCGTGTTGGTTTTGATGTGTGAGATATCACCGTTGAGACAATATGGTTGGCCTCTCGACTTTGCGTTAGACATAAACTCTGTTGTGGGTGATACATTATGATATTAGACGAACGTTTGAGTTGTGTATATCATGATTAGAAGAATGCATGTGTTATCAATTGATCTTGAAGAGTTTCTCATTTCTAAAAAATGTGTTATTTACTTGTTTTGCTTTTATGTTTTTAATTTCCGCATGCTATCATTTGAAATTCCATTTCAAACTAAAGTTAGAAACGTAGAGATCGTTGAACGACGCTCTTTCACTTGCACCGACTCTGGGGATACGAAAAATCCCAAAATTTTTCCAAACTTAAACTTTTTCTTGTCGCTTTACCATGTAGCTAAGGCGACATGTGTTTGTTGGGCGAATAACACTTCGCTCGGCAAACACGGAACCCCAAAATTTGCTATAAAGTCACATTTTTTTATATTTTTACTTTATGTTTTTGGGAAACTTTTTCCCAACTTCATCAAACACATTTTAGGAGTAGATAGACTTAGAAAACAACATTAAAGGATGCATCTTGATGATTCGGAGTTAGATTTGCTTCAATCGGCTTTGACAAACTCTAAGAAATTTGTTGTTCTTCTTCTCTGTGTATTCTTTCTTATTGAGTTTTGTATGTAATCTCTTGATACTCATTGTATTTCATCTAATATATATTGTGAATTAGTTTTTATTCATTGTTGTTCTTATCTTTGATTTCACATTTGTGGGTATTGATAAAATCCTTTACAAATCTTAGATCTAAGATTTTCATCTTTCAATGAGAAAACTTTTGACATAGTTTGTGAGGATATTCATTTGTATCGTGATTTTAGTATTGTGTTGATTGCTAGTATGAATAACATCTAGTGATTAATACAACAAAGACCGCGATAATGTTTGACAAACGGTATTGCGAGGGTGCGTGATAGAATTGATGAAGAACTTTGTTCACATACATTTGAAAAATTAATTGAATGCATATGAATCATGTGTACGTATTTTGATCATGACATTATATATGAATCAAATCATTAGTTTGATATGGATGTTATAGTAATATCTATTGGGTCTAAACTCTAAACATAGATTTAGGCTAAACATTCACGTGAGTATCAGTTCTTAATACCCTGTATTGGTTTTGTAGTGTGAGATATCACCGAGACAATACGGTTGGCCTCTCGAGTTTGTGTTAGACATAACCTCTATTATGGGTGATACATGATGATATTAGACAGACATTTAGTTATGTATAACATGATTAGAAGAATGTATGTGTTGTCAATTGATCCTTATGAGTTTCTCCTTTTTAAAGAATGTTATTTACTTGCTTTGCTTTTATGCTTTTAATTTTTTCATGTTGTCATTTGAAATTCCATTTCAAACCAAAGTTTAGACCGATAAATGATGTCTTTCCCTCGCATTGTTTCTTGTGGATATGATAAATCCTTCGATGGGCCATTAGCTCATACAAAAAACCAATAGAATCTAGGGAAGATTGATGCTGAACAGAAGCTCGAAGAAGAATTTGGTTTCGTGAAGGCCAATTGGCTTAAGACCTAGTCTAGATTTTGTGAATTCGGCAGTTCTTAGTGTTCTAAGACTATATATGGGAAAACTGTATTTAGACTTTTGTTGGCCTAAGCATTAATTAGGTTGAAAGTGTTGTCTTGATTTTTTGGTTGTAACAAAAACTCTAGTATATTAATTTGCAAATAGTGAAAGACTTTTTTATTGTCATTCGAGGCTGAATTAAGAGTAAGGAGGAGTATCGGTGCACTAACTGCATAGAGGAATACAATTCCCATCTGGGAGATGGCTGAAATTTAAGGATAAAGGATAAAGAATTCTTACATGGAAAATGAAATGAAATTGTTTCAATTTCAACTAATAAATACAATAAATATCCTGCTAAATATATTAAGGCTAATAATTAAATGTCTACCAGGGTAAATCAACAATATTTTTAAATCATATCATAATTAATAAGCACCGATATGAATTGATTTCAATATTATTATACCTATTTTGATCTTTATCAACCTCAGATTTACATTTTAACATACCAAAAGTAGATAACAAAAATATATAATCTTGATAATTTTCAAAAGAAGAATCACATAAAAGCAACACAGAAACTCAATCCAAAAGATAACAGATTAAAAACAGAAAATTAAAATATTATAAATTTCATGATTGTAACAGGATCTAGAATTCGAAATACTTACTTACCTACATCATTTACGACAGTTTCAGATCTAGAACAAGGAATATTAATAAGAAATTAAACTAAATTCAGAGGTTAAGATCTAGTTATGTAGTTTCAGAGATCTAAAAGAAGAAGAAAATAGAAAAAGAAAGTGAGGGAAGGGAAAGGGAGGAGAAATTAGAAATTATAGGAATGGGAGGAATTGGTAAGAAAAAGCGAGGATGAGAATCGCTTCTAACCAATTAACCCATTTCCACAACTTCTAACGACTCTATTCTACCATTCCCATCTCACTGTTTCTTCACGCCGTCGGGACAAACTTCACAAACAAACCCTTGGCAATGAAAATGAACTGTTGGGATGCTCGTATTTATATACAGATAGAGTTTAACCCTAGTATTATTCTACTCTTAGATTAAATTGCCATGAGTTTTGTTTGTCTTAGATTAAAATACTAGAGTTTAATATATATATATATATATATATATATATATATATATATATATATATATATATATATATATATATATATATATATATATATATATATATATATATATGCAATTTTAATCTCTGTTATTTTTTAAAATTTGCTTAAATTTTTAAATAATTTTTTTCATTCATGTTTAGAATACTATAAAATATTTATTTTACTAAATTTTAGAATTTTTTAAAATGAGAAGAATTAAATATGAATTTTTTAAATTTAAAAATATAATGATAAAAGTAATTAAAATTTCTACTTATAAATCAAATTTGAGTTCTTTTTTTTTTCGAGAAACTTTTTATAACATTCTAAAGATATCTGCAAAATAATCATTTAAAAATACGCATTGATTTAATATGAGAGACTAAAACTACGTGCATAATAATTTTGTATGGATTAAAATATATTATTTTTTTAATAGGTACTAAAAATGAAAATTGAGATATTTATAGGGACTAAAAACATATTTAACCCAAAATTTTATAATATACCCCTACGTTTATCCCTATACTTCTATAAATACATTTTTTTAGACGAAAATATCCTCATATAAATAGTGTATAATTCAAAAAATTTACTTTTTTTCTTCTCATTTTTACATCGCACGGACGGTAACAAACTTTTAGCAGATCAATTTTTCTCCCAGAACACCCAAGATCACTACATCCGGTTCAAATTAATTTCACTCCGAAAAACTATAGTAAGTTACTTCCAATTTTACACTTTTTATTTTACACACCAAAGTTGCGCAGCTACTTCTGATTTTATTGCTTTTTTTAGTTAACACACTGGAAGTAGCGCATATGCTACTTTCGATTTTATTGCTTTTTAGTTAACACACCAGAACTAGCTCAGATGCTACTTCCGGTTTATGGTGTTTTGTATTTTCACACCGTAGCGGCTCATGTTCCACCACATTCACCATTTCCTAGAGGATCGTCTGATACCTCACTTTTGGTGAGGTATCAGAGTCACGTCGCTCGACATCTGTGGAAAGGCGAAGTAACTCAATCTATGACCTTTCTATGGTGAATAAATGTAATTTTAATTAAAACATTGTATCATGACATATACTATCTATCATATTCAGGAGAGACGTATGAAGAAGGAGCTGAAGGTTGCTGCACATGGGAGCAAACTGATAGGATGGGTTCCACAGATGCTCCCACCTGAGATTGAGCACGGTATATCTCATTCTGGTTTATCTTCTCTTTAGAGAACCAGTTTATCGAGTATATATACTAACCTGTTATCTGCATTTGTTGAGAGATGGCATCCCGAGACATCGTCGTTTCATATGTCGTTTGGCGAGATGACCATCACTCTGGACGGTTTTTTTTTGCCTCCTTCATATACTTATTAGGGGGAGTTAAGTAACCCTGTATAAAGGATTATTGACTCATATGCTATTACTCTTGTTATTCGTCTGATGGGTGTTTCATTGGAGGATGTAGCTGAGGAGATCCATGCTTCCAGAGGCCCCTGTTATAGACTAGAGTGGTTGAAGAAACAGTTTGTTTGTCTACGAGATGAAAGTAGATTTGATTGTGCTGTTATGATGTATATGTTGTTGTTACTTGGTTTCATTATTCTTACTGATAATGTGAGAGCAATATTTGGTTATGCTCAATATCTTTATATTTTAATAATAACAACGAAGTATTTAAATAAAGGCAATTTTGATACTCTAACGTTTGTTATTGTGTAAGAATGACAAACATGTCCTGACGCTGAGGGAGTTCCTTCCAACCGAAGGCTCTGACATGACAATATTCACTTATGCGCAATTTGGAAGCAAGACTGCTCAAATGCCAACTCATCAGAAATATCTTGAGAAAACTGATGTTGTTGTTGCAACGTTTTCTAGGATTCTGACTCTGAATGAGTAAGACTCTGATACAACCATGTTCTGAAGACCAAGTGCTAAAGACTCTGATGACTTGAGGTTCTAAAGACAGAATGATCTGAAGACCAAGTGTGGAAAGACTCTGAAGACTTGAAGTTTTGAAGAACAAGGGTTTCAAAGATAAGTGTTGAAGTTCTGAAGACTGAAAACTTGAAGATTCTTAAGAAACCACCATTCTTATCTTAACTCATACTTCAATACAATTATCAATCTGAAGCCCATAAAGTTTTGGAGATAAGAATCAAGATCAAGAGACATCCTTTTATCAACTCATGCTTCAATACATCTCTCAACAAGAAGCCTCTGACGTTCTGATATATAGGATCAAGTGTTACTTTTCTCTCTACTCATGCTTCAAACATCTATCAACCAGAAGCCTTTGAAGTTCTGAAGAAAAGAAGTAACGATCAAGAAGGTTAATTTATCTTTGCTCATGTTTCACAAATTTATCAACCATAAGACATTGAAGATCAGAAAATAAGAAATAACAGACAAAAGGGAATAGTAAAATAGTACAAAAACATTTCGTTCCACTACCAATTCCACTATTCCATTATCCTGATTCGATAGTACAAGAAGGACAATTGTGTGTACTATTTTTCACCCTCAGTAACGACATTCTTTTGCCCAACTGTGACGCAACTGATATATTTCTCAAGCGCCAATAAAAGGATTATCTAAAGAAGCAAAGTAACGAACATTGACATATCTTTTATACAATACTACAAAGCTTAAAAGTTCAAAACTCGTGTGTAGTATCAATCTTCAAAAGCTCTTAATTTGTGTTTACACCTGCTTACTTTAGAAGCACTTCTTTGTAAATAAACATTGTAACAAATTGCGTTTGCATTCCCTAAAGAACCTAGTGTAGGTCAGGAGCTTTAGGAAGACTAAGGTTGCGGGTCTTAGTGGTTGTTAGTCATAGAGTTTCTATGCGGTTATAATCTTTTGAGATTATAGTGGATTAAGTCTTTGTTGAAGGAAAAATCACCTTGGTGTGGTGGAATGAAGGTAGCTTGTGGTTGAAAAGTGAACCGGGATAAATTCTTCTGTTCTTTATTTCTTTCGATATTCTTTTATTTGACTGTGTTTGTTCTTATAGCAATTTTTTTCAAAACACCATTCAAACCCCTCTTTCTAGTGTTTTCTCACACCTTCAATCGACATCAAAGCTTTGATTCTGATTGTGATATTGAGATATCATAAACTTAATCGAGTCAGTACCGATCCAACGTTTTTTTTTGTGTGAGTTTACCTTGATATTATGGCCACACCTACTTCATCAACCTCAACATCTCACGAGAAAGATCACTACAACGCCAAACCACTGATTTTTGATGGCGAAAAGTTTGATTACTAGAAAGATAGAATTGAGAGTTTCTTTCTCGGTTAAGTTGTAGACCTATGAGATATGGTAGACGAAGGCTACACACATCCAGTAGATGCTACCAGGAAGAAAGTCGTAAGAAGCTCTATGAGCGACCAACAGAAGAAGGATTACAAAAATCATCACAAGACGAGGACGATTTTGCTTAATGTTATCTCTTATACGGAGTATGAGAAGATAACTAACAAAGAAACTGCCAAGTCCATCTTTGATTCTCTTCAGATAAATCATGAAGGAAATACGCAAGTGAAAAAGACCAAGGCTCTTGCCTTGATTCAAAATTATGAAGCATTCAAGATGGAGGAAGAAGAAATTATTGAAACAATGTTCTCCAAGTTCCAGATGCTTGTTGCTGGGATGAGAGTATTAGACAAAGGATAATCTACTGTTGATCATGTTAAAAAGATTATCAGAAGTCTCCCTGCAAAATGGATACCACTGGTAACAACCTTAAAGCTAGCAAAAGATTTGAACAACCTAAGTCTTGAAGAACTCATTAGTTCTTTAAGAAGTCATGAGATTGATTATAGTAAGATGAACTTCAAAGGAAGATTAAATTTGTTGCTCTAAAGACGAATTCTGGGAAGATGAAGGCATGCAAAGCCAAAGAAGAGTCAGATGGTTCTGACATTGATTCTGAAGAAGAACTATCTCTAATATGCAGAAGAATCAACAGAATATGGAAACAAAGATATAATAAAATTTAGGAGTTCTAGAAGAAATAACGAACTATCAGAACTATCAGGGCAAAGAAGACAAGTTTCTGGAAGGGGGCATGTTTCTTACAACTGTAATGAACTAGGACATTACAAAATGGATTTTCCAAAGTTTCTCAAGAAGGAAAAGATTTCGAAGAAGAACGTCGCCCATGCAAAGAAAGGAATTCTAGCCACATAGGACGAATTTGATTCTGATGAAGGAGATTCTGACGAAGAGCGTGCAAATGTTACTTTTGTTGAAAAAGCAAGTTCTGATGGTCCTGAAGAACCTAAGGACAGAACAACATCAGAATCAAACTCAGATTCAAACACATAAGAGGTATTTTCTCAACTTACACGTAGTGAATTAGAAACATGTCTCTCTGAAATGTTGGAAAGCTATCACAAACTCCAACGTAAGTACAAGGATCTTAAACAAACCCATGTAGTTATTGTGGAAGAAAGAGATAAGCTAAAACAGAGTAATTATTCTCTAGATGAAAATGTTTTTTCCTTGAAAAATGCAAACATTATTTTGAAAAACAAAAATTCATGTCAAGAAGAAGAATTATTATCTAAGGTCTCTGATACTAGTTACATCAACAAGTATGATAGAGCATTCTAACAATTTCTATCTAAGAACATAGATAGAAGCAAGCTTGCAGGAGTTTGAAATGTACGACCTAGGGAAGTTTTCATATTTCTTAGGATTGGAGTTCAAAGATACATGGGAATGAGTGTTCTAGCACCAAAAGAAGTATGCCGAATATATCTTGAAGAGATTCAAGATGAGCAACTCTAATGCAACTATCACACCATTAGAAACTAGAGAAAAGTTGAAGAGTGGACATATGATGAATTTTTATGTGTGACATCGTACAAAAAAAATCATTGGATCCTTTAGGTATGTTTGCAATAACATTCCAGATATCTATCATAGTGTTGGATTGTTGAGTAGAGTCATAATGAACCCTAATGTCATCTCATTGCAGTTAACAGGTTGTTGAGATACATAAAAAGTACGATTGGTCATGGTGTGTTGATGCCAAGGCAGAAGAAGACCAACACAGATGCAAAAGTATATGGCTACACTGATTCATATTTCAGTGGAGATCAAGACAAGAAGAAGAGTATTGCAGGATACATATTCATGATCAAAGGTACTCCAATCTCATAGAGTTCAAGGAATAAATGTATTGTGTCTTTATCATCATGTGAAGATGAGTATGTGGTTGCATCATATGTAGCATGCCAAACAACATGGATAAATATGTTGCTCGAAGAGCTCAAGATAATGGAACCTAAGAAAATTAAGTTGTTTGTCGATTAAAAAGTCAACAATCGACCTGGAGAATCATCTAGTGTATCATGGTCGAAGTAAATACATAGATATGAGATATTATTTTCTAAGGGATAAAGTTAACAAAGGAAAACTTGAACTTAAGCATTGTAAGACATAATGATAACTAGTTGATATAGTCACAAAACCTCTAAAGAAAGTCAGGTTCGATGAGTTGAAGAGAAGCATCGGGATGAAAAGTCTCAAGAACATGAATTATGGGTGTGTTAGAATTTTAATTCAATATTTTGTTGGAGGCTAGCATTTGAATATGTTGTAGTATCTATTCAAGAGTGTAGGAGTAAGATGTACAATATAGTGTTGAATGCAACATTTAAGTTGTTGTGTCGAAGCCAAAATATAACTTATATATTTTAGGTTTGAGTTGTTTTGTATAATTTTTGGTATGAGCTTTAATTGTTTGTATAAAGGTATTGTATGATGTAAATCATAACAACTTCACTCAATAATATTTTCTCTTTTACAATTTAGTTTCTCTCTTTTTCTTTATTCTTCTTCTTTTCTCATCTTTCTTGAAAACTCTTTTGTTACAACATTGGTTAGAAATATGCATACTTGAGCATTTATAAGTGAGAGACACGCCACATACTCACCAAAAACCTTAAGGTGATAGGGTGTGAGTTCCCCCACTTATAAACGCTCAAGTATGCACATTTCTAATCAATGTGAGACTTTTCTACACTACTCACACTTGTTATTCTCAACACTCCCCCTTAAGTGTGAGTCTATCCATAATGCTTCCTGTTGTACCCCAAAATTTTCCCTCACATATTTAAGTTAATTTACCTCAAGAGGGTTCCTAATGATCACAAGATTCTCAATTGCTCAAAGGAATTCCAGGTTTCATCAGACAAAGCCCCTTCCTAAGCAGTGGATTTAAAATTAGGGTTTTGAGTTTTACAAAGAAAATTGGACTTCTAAAAGCCTCAATGGACTTCATGACATCCCACATACCTCAAAGAATCCTCATGTCATGTTTCAAGGCTTTCCCCACAAGTTTGGTCAGTCAGGTGCTCAAATAATCAAAAATCAGTTAACTTGGTCAAAAAGTCATATGTGGTCAACATAAAGTCAAACTTCAAGATTTTTGGTTGACATCAAGATTATAAGGTGAAATTCATCATTTTATCAAGGGTTGATCATGATTCATCAAGGAAGCTTCAGAATCATCAGGAATCAAGAGTTACTAAATTAGGGTTTTGTGCAGGAAAAGTCAACTGTACTTTGACCAACCATAACTTTTACATGCTTCATTAGAAATTTCCCATCCAAATCTCATTTTGAAGAAAATTCAATTCTCTACAACTTTATGTCTCACAAGCCAAGTCCAAAAATGCTTCATTTAAGAGATATGAGCCAAGACATTACAGGTCCTTTTAAAAGAACAAAAAGTCAACTTTTTCAAGAGCTCATAACTTAAAAATGGAAGATCAAATGGACATGGGACCAAAAGTAGAAGTTAGAGGACACTCTAAGCTTTCTAAAAAGTCCTATAACACCTTCATGGTATAAAAATTGAGGGAGTTATGCATTGTTGAAGTTGGACAATTTTGAGGAGGCGTGTGAAGCAAAAAAAGGCCAAAACTCAAGTTTCTTTCAAATGGGCCCATATTCTTTCAACCCAAACTCAATTATAGGATCGTTCACGACCCATTGATCATATTATCTGATTTTCTATATTTATTTTATATTATATTGAATTTAAATAATTTTAATTCAATTTTAATTAAGATAAATAATAAAAAATCAAATATTTGGTCTTAGATCTATTTTTGGATCAAATATTTGATGATTATGATAATTGAGAAGGATCAAATTCGTGCAAAACCAAAAGAGTAAGATTTCATCTAAATTTTGGACAAAAAAAGAAACCATCTTTCTTCATCCTCAAGCAATCAAAAATCCATCCACAAAGGCCCAAATTTTTGACCTAATTACATCACCTATAAGTATACAACAAGAACAAAGTGCAGGAGGACGAAACATTCTGAGTTTATCAACCCTTATCACATTGCAAAATTTTCAAGAAAAGTGATCATTCGGTTTCATCATTCCATCAACTTTCCAAAGGTTTTGAAGGTTCCAATAGATTCCTTAAAGCTTTCTGAATATGAATCAATCATTATCATCATCAAAACATCACAAAATCATCTAACCTGAATCAATTTTTTTATGTTTCTTGATTTTTCCGATTCTTCATATTTGTGCATAATAAATTTTTTTTGTTTGTTTAATCTTGTTTTTGATGATGTGTAGATGAATTTTGGGCCAATTAATTTGAACTTTGATGCAGGATTCGAAGTATACCATTGTTAGGGTTTTGAATGTCGAATTTGGGAATTCGACATAGAGGCGATTTTACATGAAATTGATGGACCAATTGGACTTAGAAGACTGACATTAATTGATTTATGTAATTGGAACAAATTTGTTTGGTGTATTATGATGTTTTTGATTTGCAGGACATGTAGTGACGGACAAAAACCGTCACTACAAGCTTTAGCGACGGGCAAAGTGTCACTATAGCCTAATTGGACAGACCAACGAAGAAAATGACCTTTTCCGCGTGCGTGTTTTCAGAATTCAAAATCTTGTTTTATTTTATAATAATATTATGTTGGTTCTTTGATGCGTAGGTGTGGATGACCCAATGGAAAAGTCTTTGTGTTGGGAGGTGGAGGTCCTGCGTTCGAACCAGACCTCCACCCTTTCTTTTTCTGCCATTTTCTTATTTCTCTTTTCTTTTGTTTTTATTATTATTATTATTATTATGTTTTCTTAATTAATTTACTAATTAACATTTTAATCACAATTAACTAACATATTAATCATACTAATCACCTTAATAATTTCATAAAACTTTTAATCATTTTCTTAATATTTTTCTTATAAATAAAAATTTAGTTTTTTAGGTTTTTTTTTATTAATTTTGTAAATTAATTTATAATTAACTTAGCAATTAGGTTTTAATTAATTTTAACTTTAATCCTGATTTTTCTAAACCCTAATTTTTTTTCATAACTCTAAAACAAATATTTTTTCTTGACCTAAATTTTAATTACTTTCTTTATTTACTTTTTTTTAGAGAAATTGTATAGGATGTACAAAATTATGTAACTTTATTTTTCTCGTTTTTCCGATTATGTAATTGCTCATAATCTGTAATAGCTTATTAGGTTTATTTTCCGCACTTTATTTTTCGCAATCCCCTAAAAGACAAATGTACCCCCTCCCCATGATGTAATAGCCTAGGAACCTTTATTTTCTGCAAAAAAATATAAACTGTGTGGTTAGTAAACCTATGGTGTGAAAAGACTTATATGCTAAAATCAATTGGACCTAGCCCACTAAATTCAAAAGATAAATATTTGAAATTAATATTCACACACGTAAGTCGATCGTTTTACGATTGTCATCTGCATCCCTAGGGTTTCCCCTCTTGGTTGCCTTACAAAATATGGTCAAGTCTCTTGAACGTGGGGATATCTTAGTAAAAGTTTCTTGCGAATAAAAAAAAATAATCAAGTCCCTTCAAGAGATCATAGTCCCTTCGAGTTGCCTACGAACAAATGATCTCGTCCTTCGATGACCATACGAAAAGATGATAGTCCCTTTCGGATTACTAAGATACTCCTACAAGATTGTCTTCTATGACCATATGATGACCCTACGCCCGTCCCTTTAAAACATCCAAGGTAAAAATTACTTACTCACTAATAGTAAGGACAAATTTACCCTTAAAGGAAATAAATAACAAGAAAGACCTTACAAACTTAGGGTAAGTAGTTCTTAAGTACCTGCTCACTTCTTTTCAAAACACTCTTTACACCCCACTTTTCAAACATTTTCAAAACTAAACACTATACATCCATACGAGGATCATTGCAAAGTTAAAGACTTATGAAAATATTTTCTAATCACACACTACACAATTTTTCAAACAAAAGTGAGCTAAGTAGTTAAGAGCTCATGGATAACCATGGATACAAAGGGTGCTAACACCTTCCCTTTGTATAACTTACCCCCCGAACTCAAATCTTTTTAAGAAGAATTTTCATGTTCTTTTATTCCTTTCCTTATTGGATAAAATAAAAATCGGTGGCGACTCTTGCTATCTGCAACATAGTTTTTGTGAAAATAAAAACGACAAAGTCAGTTCTCCCACCGTGTTATACTTCCCCTCAAACGGAAACTCTTTTTTATCACATACACTTGTACCGTAATTGATACTCTTCAACTTGACACTCTACCCACGACCATGTGAGGATACATTCGATACAAGTGAGTTAGACTCTACACTCGAAACAAAGACACATAATATAAGATTTCCCCACACTACTCACATTTGTTATTTTTAACATAATCTTCATGAAAGAAAATAAAAATAAAGAATGAAACACATATATCACGTGAAAGAGAAATAATACCCTTATTCTTCAAAGCATCTCTTATTGGAAGCTTATATACACAAATAGTTAGAGTAAGCTTCTGTCCCTTTATTTTGTTCCTGGTTAGATCTTCCTAACTTATGAGTAAACTACACTAATTATTCATGTGAAACTAGTCAGTGGTCAATATATATATCGTCACAAGATCAATTTTCTATTCTCTCAAAGACTTAGATGTTTGAAGCAGCCATATTATAATATAGGAAGGAAACGTACATTTATTAAAGTTGAATTGAAATCACTCAAATTTCGTTGTTGAATATACAAATATATTTGATCACCTCCATCTGCTAAACTAAATTTTAATCAAGATAAAATTTAAGTCCATTCAACAACATTGACAAAAAAATAAAGAACTCATTAGTGGATCAAAATCAAAAATAAAATAAAGCTAGCAATATTCTTTGATTTCTATTAATCTTTAATGGATGAAAGTACATCAAATTGAACTCCTATACATGAGTTCATTACAAGATGCAAGATATTTTCAAGATAAAGTTTTTTTTAAAAAAAGTACATGAAAATTGAAGAAGGAATTAATCAACTATTACTTGGAGTTTAGTTCATGAGAAGCAACCAACGCTTTAGAGATCTCAAAAATAAGCCTAGCCTCAAAAGCATCCTTTGAATAATCCTTAGAAACATCACGAGTTTTTTGATTTCCAAACGTTGTTTCAGTGTTCATCGACCTCAACATAAACTTCTCATAAGTGTTCTTAAGCTTTGTCCACATCTTCAACGGAGATCTAATAGCCCATGTTAACCTCGGAACTACTCTCATCCTCCACTGCCTCCTTTTCAACCTTATAACCTTCGTCTTCTTCCCGTCACCTGAGGCGGCACCATCAGCATCGAGACGCTGGTATCGCCGCCTCCGTAAGTATCTCGTTGGTTTAGGTATTAGTGACTCCATTTCAATGTTTTTCATCATGGTGGAGGTAGAAGAGGATAAAGAAAAAGAGTAGCTACGTGTTGGAATTGGGAAGTGCTTATGTATGTATATTGTTGGAAAATTTTGGGTTTGCTTTTGATTAAGAAAGTCAAGAAACAACGGTTTGAATATGAATTATTGGTGGGTGAGTGATGTGAGAATTGTCAACATGTGTGATTTACATTGTATTTTTCGTTTCTTAATATATTATATAGTTTTTGGCAGTTCCGATTAAATTATATAATAATTAATATCCTATAGTAATAATTTAGATTCTTTTCGGATGCAGTTTATGTTAGTTACTATTCATGATGCATCAAATGCGTCATTGAGATCAGTATGCCATGAGTTATGTTTGTTGATACAGTGTCTTAGTTTATTAATAATAAAATATGAAAAATGAAATTAATTCTAACTATAAGAAAATGAAGTCAATTGAATTGAATTGTTATTATAGATAAAATTAAATCTGAATATTGCAACAACCTGATTCGGTATTTTGTCAAAAGAAGAAAGCTGACCCAAAAGTTGTGACGTTAAATAATTAATACTACCGCTAAGTGGTTCACATTATGTGACCGGCTTTTTTTTCATTATAAAAAACCGTGATATATGGTTTAAAAGTAGTATTTTTAGAGTAATTATTGTTGGCTCTTAATTTCGAAATCCAGTTAATTTTAATATTATGTTTTGGTTGAAAGGAAAAAACTTCAATTAATTTAAAGTTGAAGGGACCTGAGTCGAAGATGAAAGGAATTATAAGGACATTGACTTTGAATATTTTCTAATTATAAAAAAAGTGGTTTCGACCGTGTATCCTTGGAGTGACAAACATGTTGCGATTGGAATCAATATTGGAGGGAAAAGTTATGTTTCTTTCAAATTTGAATAAAGATAAATGACGCACATTGGAAGTCCAAGAGCATGCAAGAGTACCAAGTGACATATTTTGGGAGGAAACTGCCAATAGCGGTTATTTTCAACTAGTATAAATAAAGTAGTTCTATTGTTAGAATTGTGTGTGAATCATATTGTACAAGTTACTCCATAAACACTCAAAGTACTCGTATGTAGATAAATGAGTGAAGGCGAGAATGTACATGATGAGATCACCACCCTTTTTTCATATCAATGCAATTTATGTTTAAGTCTTTATTTTGAAGTCTTTCTATTTTTGCATTTCCTTTACTTTCAAGCAAGTTCACTATTTAGTCTTTAATTTGTCTTTTACTTGCTTTCTTTACTTTTCTTTGCCATTTATACTTTATTGCATGTTGCTTTTGACTTCAATTGTTTTGAGTCTTGTTTGTTTTCATTTTCTCTTTTTACCAAAATACTTCATAAAGTCTGTCGAAGAGTTTATAACATTATTGCTGAAAAACCTATTAAAACATATTTATAGCACAAGTTTTAGGATCAATATGGTCGATCCTGTGAGTGACTGAAAATATTGTGTTGTTTTTAGAGGACCAACGATTTTTTATAATTTTTAGGGTAAACAAATTGACACGCCCAGTGGGACAATGCTATAAGTCACTATTTTTTTGAAAGTTTTATTAACTTCCTTCAAAATAACCAAATTTAAGAAGTTTATAACTTCATTTTCTTTATGTGTTCGATTGATCAAATTATGGTCTAATCTTTTGCTGCATGTATTTGAGAAATGGAAAGGTAGCCACCACAGACGAATATGTACCAAAGAAAAGAAATACGGGGGAAATAACATCTACTCATGGGAACACAAGTACTCCAAATCCCCATACGAATTGGTCGAATCCTCAACAAAGCAGTTCGACTGCTCCAAGAACTAACATCAGTCCACAAGATACTCCTAGGAGTGACGCGGTGCCCATCCCAAATCCTTCGACAGGGGAGCAACAACGCCAACCATGGTTTCAAAACCACTTTTCGATGTTAGGAACACGGGGAATGATATATAGACCTTATACCCAACTATTGTTGGAATATATTGGAGCATATCCTCAAACTCCACCACCAAACACAACAATGTTTAGATCTTTCCCTCCTCCAGGGTTTTCACAACCTTTGCCAAGGAACCCATCCTATAGCATGCCAACGACGGTGATACAAACCCTACACAATACGCCGACGGTATTTTCAGAAAATTTGTTTGCTTCGCCCTTACAAGAATCAGGATCTGGAATAAACATGGGTCAAAATAGTAAATCCATACGGTTGGGATATTCTGCCCAGAGCCCTGACTTGACAAATGAATCTGCAAATTATTTGAGACAACAAATGGATGAAAGCAATATGCAAATGGTACAAACCTTATTTCAAACAACGGGGGAAGTATTTCAACCGTTAATTCAAAGTACCACATAAATCAATCAACAATTAGCATCCCACATGGCTCGAATAATAGAATTCATGGGTGTGTCTGCCCCTCCGCGACATCCAACTAGACAATATATGAGAGAGAATCATGGTGTCGAATTCAGGGAGAATGTCCAACAGGCGAACCCATAACCTCAAGGGATGGTCGAGCCACCCAGGGTCGAACCTCTGAGGAATCAAATTCATGTTCTTGAATAGAAGAACTAAGGGTAATAATGGTGAATATGAAGAATGAAGATAATGTGGTTCAGCAAGTTTGACATAATAATATGACAGCGGAGAAAAATCTTGCTACTATTGTCGAAAGGATAATGGCGCGAAATGGGATAAATATAGGTTTCACCAGGCCAAACTTAACTTCGTCCATAATCGACTACATACTTCAGTCCGAATTACCTCATAGGACGAAGGTCCCAAAGTTCTCCAAGTTCTCAGGTGATACAACTGAATCCACCGTCGAACATGTGGCACGGTACTTGATCAAAGCTGGGGAAGTTGCAAATGATGATAGCCTAAGGATTAAATACTTCCCTAGTTCTCTCACTAAAAATGCTTTTACATGGTTTACTACCTTACCACCTAGTTCGATTTGTAATTGGACTCAGTTGGAATGTTTATTCCATGAGCAATTTTACATGGGTCGGACTAAAATTATTTTGAAAGAGTTGGCTAGTGTTAAGAGAAAGTTTAATAAGCAAGTTGATGATTATTTGAATAGATTTCGACTCTTCAAGTCTAGATGTTTCACGCAGGTGCCTGAAAGCAAGCTTGTCGAAATGGCCACCGGTGGTCTCGATTACTCTATTAGGAAGAAGATAGACACTAAGTACTTGAGGGATATAGCTCAATTGGCTTATAGAGTTCGACAAGTAGAATATCTAAGAGATGAAAAGCTAGGGAAAAAAAATAGCCTACATTGGATTTCATGAGGGGGTCGAAGAAATATATGATGAACCCATAGATTTTTCTAAAAGCAAAATAGACTTGGCTGAGCTGAAGCAAGGCCCCCTTATTCGTGTAAATTATTAGTCCCTTCAAATGAAAAGAATCCTGTCGAAACTGAAAAAGAATGATAGGTTCCCAAAGAAAACATACACTTTCGACATCACTAAATGTGACAATATTTGATTTGTTAGTTAAAAATGGACAAATAATAGTGCCTCCAGGTGCTAAAACGCTACCTTTAGAACTAAGAAAAAAGAGAGGTTTTTGCAAATACCATAACTTTTTGGGTCATAAAACTTCTTAATGTTTTCTTTTCAGGAGTTTGCTGCAGAACACAATTCAGGAAGAGAGACTCAAGTTCGGTGAAAAGCCAAAGAACCAAATGAAGATCGACTCAGATCCTCTTCAAGTTGCAAAAGCTAACTTCACTGAACTTGGTGAGGTTAACATACTCGAAGTAGCAGATCATTTTAATAGTAGCGTGAGCAGCGTCAACACTGACGAAGCTTTGGGTCGAAATGTTGTACGAAGAGAAATCACTAAAGAATTCATCTATAATGTTTTATTTTACAGTTTCTATGAAGAAATTGATGGCTTTCAGATGGAGAACAACGTCTGCATGGTTGCTGAATACTACTTCAAGAAGTTTCCAGATGTCGAGAAGTTTGGTGTGGGAACAACTGTTAAAGCTCCTGAGGATGTTTGAGGGTCGAACCTCCAGTTGGTAACTAAGGAAACTGTTGATGGTTTCATTAGGATGGACAAGGCTACTGAAGTCATTGACATTTAATTTTCTAAGATAAACTTAAAGGATGAGATCGATGTAAACATGGTCGAAATCAAGAATGAACAAGCCATAACTGTTGAGGGCGTATGCCGTCAGGAGGAATATAACAAGGTGGCATATCCTAAGAAGGACAAGACTATTGTCGAATTTCTGCATAGGTGCCAGAAGAAAAATTCTAACGTGATGATGTGCCCCAGGTGCAGTTCCATCTTCGATAAAAAAGGTTGCCCACAATATTCAGGGAGTGAGAAAAGCTAAAGTAAACCAAGAGCGAAGAAATGCTCAAAAGGCAAGTAGTTTCGAACCAAGAAGAAATACTCAAGGATAATACATTGCTGCAAAGCCCCAGGTTCCTAGAGCAAGGCAACCTACTTTCAAGCCTAGTGGTGAAGTACCCAAAGATAAATGGGTCAAGCCTGTTGACGCCAAAGGAAAAGGGAAATCGAAATGGACCAACTTCGATGTGGATAGAGGTTCTTTGATGGACTATAGGAAGGAGTATAAATCATAAAAAAAGACTTATGTCTCTTAGAATTACAAGGGTAATAACCCTATGTTAAGGTCACAATGGTGAAGGGAATAAAGGCGAAGGAAGGCATAAAGGGATGCCTTAGTGAAAGATCAAGCTCAATCTAGCACCAACATGCTAACAGTTAATGTTGGAGGCTATGAAGACAAGACAACCAACAAGGTGCCTGTGGGGTGAAAATTGGTCAACAAAGAGAAGGCTAAGCTAAAATCTGAAGATGAGAATATGACAGACAACTTCGACTCAGATTCAGAAGCCTCCTTCGACGTGATAGTGATTGTGGTTTCAGTCATGCCTAGAGAGTATGACAAGATAACTGAGGTAAAAAACTTGGATGCTAACACTGAAGCTGAGATGGTAGCACACAAACCAATGTGCTACTATGTGATGAATAATGGTTGTGCGTCGATGAGCAAAATGCTTTCTTTGAACGGCCAACTGACGCCATGAGGGGGCATTTAAAACCTCTCTATATCACTAGAAAAGTGGAAAATATGGCCGTTAACAAAATACTAGTGGATTATGGTGCAATTGTTAACTTGATGCCACATTACTTGCTTACAAAGATCGGTAAGTTCGACACCGATCTAAAGCCTCATAATATGGTTCTTTCTAATTATGAAGGAAAAAGCTAATGAAAATGAAGTCACTGGTACTCATATGTGAGTTTACAAGAACACTAACCGTAGTAAGAATACGTACCTAAAATCGCTCAAACTATTTTTTTTTTGTATTTAAGTCTCTTTTTCCGATTTTTCATTCCCTTTTCATTCAAATAATCAAATTAAGGCATTTTGGAATAATTATTATCATCACATGCAGAAGATCGGTCGAAATTTTTTGTTTAGACATCATGTAAGCAACAATTGCCTTCTTTAATTACCGATGAAATTACACACATTTGCATGTTTAGTTTTTGTCAACTTTGGGACGGCGTATGAGGTTCAACCACCGTTCAGCTAAATAATCGGGTAAAGGTTGCCCAAATTAGAAGATGTAGTTACCTTTTACCGTCTTTTCACTATTTTGATGCTAAAACTATCTGTTTCACAATGCAAGTCTAAATTATGCCAAACTATCATTATGGTTTTCAGAAGCAGAGTACTATGTAAAAACTACACGTTAGACTCACATCTTACTTTGTGAAATTTATGATGTTTGAGTAATACCCATGTTGTCAAGCTTTCACGATGTCCCTAATATTAGCCTTTTATTCCTATAATTCTATATACTTTCTCGATTTCCTTGTTATATTTTTATAATAATTTAATATTTCTTACTTTGTCAAGCTTTACTTATATTTTTATATGATTGTTTTTTTTTCAATTTGCAGTGACAGATTGAATTTATAATAATTTATTTTATAGATTTAAATATCTTTTGTTCTGGATTGGGCCTCTAGAGACTGTATTGGACCGTGGCCCAATACGTCGAGCAGATGCCCATCCACTCGGGCAAGTATGCTGTATAGTCGAGCAGATGCTTCATGGGTCGAGCATACACTTGGAACGTCGAGCAAGTAACGAGTCCACTATTCCACTTGCAACATCACCCGACTATCCCCTATTATCTCCGGAAAGATAGGGGCAGTTGGACCAAGGACTAGACTACTTGCTAGGTCTACACGCTTCTTACGCGTACCTTGGCAGTTTTTCCTTGGGCCTCGCTGATCCAGCCCAAGGAAGGACCTTGGCCCAGCGCTGGGGGCTCACTATAAATACCCTTTTCCACTAAAGGATCAGGTATTCTAAAACACTTCTTACTTACCATTTTTTTTGTACCTCTTACTTACTTTGGCATCAGAGTGCCTTGCAGGTACACCCCCTTTCCATCCCAACCACCTTTGTTGTTCGTGTTCAATTGATGGAAGGTCCTCCTGATCAGGTAAGATCATCTTTAATTAAATAATTTAGTGATTGAAATTCACTTTTTAAAACTGAATATGTGTAGTGTCATATATATATATATATATATATATATATATATATATATATGTATATATATATATATATATATATATATATATATATATATATATATATATATTGTGAATATTGGAACAAACCCTAGTACGAATAACATGCCGTCAAAGTCTGCTCACATGTTATTGTTTAATTGGGCCTTGTGTTATGGATCCAATTGTTTAAGTTAGCTTGTAATGGGTAATTGTTAAAAAGCCCATTAGGTTAGTATGTTAGTTTTATTATAAATAACATACTAGTCTCTCATATTTTGAATAAGGGAAAATAGGAAGATAAAACCCTAATTCAAAATTGAGAGAGGTTATTTGTTATTCTTGTATACTTGTAATCTTGTTTTAAGAGAAAGGAAAGAATAGCAATTTATAACCAATCCTTGTTGTTTTCTTTGGTAACCCTAAACCCTAACCCTTGTGGGTTTCTTGAGAAATCTATTATACTTTGTTTCTAAGGTATCTAATTCACAACAAATTGGTGCGGTGAGCGTGGAGAAGATGCCTTCAACAAAGTATGAGATTGAAAAGTTTACCGGAGTGAACGATTTCGGTCTGTGGCGCTTGAAGATGAAAGCCCTACTTGTTCAGCAGGGTTGTTTGGAAGCGTTGAAGGGAGAGACGACCATGAATGCTACATTGACGACAAATGAAAAGACGACCATGATTGAGAAAGCACACAACACAATATTGTTGAGCCTTGGTGATAAGGTTCTTCGACAGGTATCTAAGGAGACGATGACGTCAGGGTTATTGTTGAAACTTGAAGGTTTGTACATGACCAAATCGTTGATGAATCGACTCTACCTGAAGCAAGCCTTGTATTCATTCAAGATGAGTGAAGACAAAGTGTTGGATGAGAAATTTAATATGTTCAACAAGCTATTTCTTGATCTTGAAAATATTGATGTGAAGATCGATGACGAAGATCAAGCGCTGTTGTTGTTATGCACTTTGCCTATAACACATGCTCACTTCAAAGAAACCCTCTTGTATGGAAGAGAGTCTGTGACCTTTGAAGATTTTCAATTTGCCTTTTACTCTAAGGACTTGAATGAACAAAATAAGCATAAACCTTCGACGATTGGTGAAGGTTTGGCCGTTAAGGCAAAATTCTTGCGAAAGGATGGTAAGTTCGACAAAAAGAAGGGCAAAAGTCACCAGAAGTCTTATAGTGGTGAATCATCTGGTGTTCAATGCTATCATTGTAAGAAGAAGGGTCACATTTGAAAGATGTGCCCTGAACGCCTGAAAGATCATGGATGTAAGGATAATGGCAACGCGGACATTGTTCTAGATGATTTTGAATCATCTGATGTTCTTGTGGTTTCAAGCGGCGACTCAAGAGAATAGTGGATTATGAATTCAGGTTGTACTTGGCACATGACTCTAAACAAATATTTGTTCGAGGAATTATGTGATCAAGATGGTGGATCAGTGCTGTTGGGAAACAACAAAGCTTGCAAAATTGCAGGTATTGGATCTGTGAGATTCAAGCTCCATGATGAGTCAATAAAACTATTGACTGAAGTTAGGTATGTACCTGACTTGAAGAGAAATTTGATTTCTCTTGGTGAATTCGACAAGAAGGGATATGTTTTTCAAGGAGAGAAAAGTATTCTAAGAGTCATGAAGGGGTCGAAGGAAGTCTTGAGAGGCGTGAAGAAACAAGTCTTGTATACCCTTGAGGCTGAAGTTGTAAGTGGTTCGACAAATGTTGATCTTTGGGGGCCTACAAAGAATCCTTCACATTCAGGTGCAAGACATTTTCTATCCATAGTTGATGACTATTCCAGAAAGTTATGGGTATTCATTTAGAAGATGAAGGATGAAACTTTTGAGAATTTCAAGAGTTGGAAGGTTCTGGTCGAAACTCAAACTGACAGAAACGTCAAGAGGTTGGGAACTGATAATGGTCTTGAATTCTACAATGAAGCTTTCGACGGTTGCTGTGTTGAGTATGGGATTGCAAGGCATAAGACTGTAGCAGGTACTCCTCAGCAAAATGGTCTAGCTGAGAGATTCAATAGAACAATCCTCGAAAGGGTTAGATGCATGTTGGTTAGTGCTGGATTGAAGAAGGTGTTTTGGGCTGAGGCTGTTTCGACAACAACATATTTGATAAACAGATGTCCTTCGACTGCGTTAGATATGAAGATACCTGAAGAAGTTTGGTCGGGACATCCACCAGATCTCGACAAACTAAGAGTATTTGGCTGTGTAGCCTATGCTCATATTAGGTAAGACAAAGTCGAACCTAGAGCTCTGAAATGCATGTTCATGGGATACCCTGAAGGAGTCAAAGTTTATAGGCTATAGTGCCTAGAGCCAGATCACAGGAGGTGTATCACCAGTCGAGATGTAGTTTTCAATGAAGCTAAGATGCTATTCAAGAAAACTGACGTTGTTGTCAAAGAGCTGGAACAAGGAGAAATTCCTGTTGAGGTGGAACATAGTGATGCTGAATTGCATGACCCAAATGAAGTCGAAGAAGAAGCAGAAGCTGTTGTCGAAGATGAGGAGATTGATAATGACTATCTGCTGGTAAGAGACAGGTCGAGAAGAGTCATCAACCACCTCAAAGACTTGGGTATGTAGATCTTATAGCTTATGCCTTAATCTCTACAAGTGAGGTTCTGGACGAAGAACCTAGAGACTATGAGGAAGTTATGAGGAGTCGAAATAAGACTGAATGGATGAAGGCCATGGATGATGAGATGAAGTATCTTCATGATAACAACACATGGGAACTGATTGAAAAACCTGCTGGAGCCAGGTTAGTCAGTTGTAAATGGATTTCAAAGTTAAGGAAGGAATCGAAGGAGTGGCGTCGAAGAGATACAAGGCAAGGTTGGCTGCAAGGGGTTTCACTCAGAAAGAAGGTGCCGACTTCAATGATGTGTTCTCTCTTGTTGTGAAGCACATGTTCATTCGAATGTTGCTTGCCATGGTGATACAATTCGACCTTGAACTAGAACAGATAGATGTAAAGACTGCGTTCTTGTATGGTGATCATATATAAATGCACAAACATGAATATATATATATATATATATATATATATATATATATATATATATATATATATATATATATATATATATATATATATATATAAAACTAGTCTTGGACTGAAATTAAATTTTGTATCGGTAAATCAATCTATTAGTTAATGAATACATATTTTATCAAATTTAATATTTCTCTTATCTCACTAAAAAAACAAGTCGGTGACATTTCAATGCACGAAAAGTCATTTTAAGAATAATGTTGGTTTTTGTCTCATAAAATACGTATTAATTTGTACTAATAGACAATCTTAGAGTCTACCGTTTATTTAAGATAGAAAACATTCACAAAATCAATTTAAACAATTTAAGTCATTGATTTAGACGGTTCAATATACTAGTAGCAAATACCCTAGAAAATGTGTTTCCTACATAAGTTGTACGTAATGGACAAGAAAAGTAGTTCGCGTGGGAATGGAATCAAATCATTCTACCGAAATATACTGCATAAAATAAAAGAAAGTTACTTGCAAGTTTGAGTATAAAATAATGAACGTCGGTTGCGGAATTAAGGCATGAGAATGGACAAAATGGATATACAGCCCTCGTTAAAACACTATTTTGTGCACATAATATTTTATAAACATAAAATCCAGATATTCTGTTTGTCACGATGTATCATATTAGAGGTTTTTATTTAGGGAATTGTTTACCTCATTTTAAATGGTGAAAAACATTTTAAAAAAAAATTAGAAATATCCCTTAAATTTTGAAATTGTATATTTAGATACATATTTTTCTCATACGTTTTAAAGTGAGTTCTCACTCCATTTCCCTAAAATTTAATTTGAATATATACTTTTGAATTCATATAAGCCTTCTTAAAACTTGTCAACATTTTCAATGGTGATTTAATGACCCATCTCAGCTTTGGGATTGTTCTAATTCTCCAAAACTTACGTCTGCTCCTTTTAAACCTTATGACCTTCAATTTCTTTCCACTTCCTTCGAGATGCTTGTAGTGTTTTCTTCTCAAGTATTGCTTAAAGCCACAAACGTTAGTTTGATTAGGAAGTAATGATTCTGTTTCCATGTATGAAACAAGTTTGAATTGTGGAGGAAGATGTGAGTTAAGCTTATATTTATATGTAAATTGAATAGGCATTATTTGGCTGGAAAAGAATTCATTTGCCATTTAGAAAGAATGTCAGAAAAATTATTTTTTACTTAGGACGCCATGTAAATGAACTGATTTTAGTTCATCTGTCTTCATTGATTCTAGGCCCTATTTGTTTTTATTTTGAATATGATTAATTTATTAAGAATATAATAATCTTAAAAGTATTTTATTTTATTTTTTTTATAAAAAAATGAACATTGCTGTGTTGACATGAATTTATTACACCGTATGCAAATTACACATGTATTCAATTGTTTTAGTGTTACGCAAGGATCAAAGTGATATAAGAAATTATTAAATGAAATAATGAGTATTATAAAATAGTGTCATAAGAGTGTTTATCTATCAAAAATAGAGGTGATTTTATATATATAAGCAAGATAACGTAAGAGGTATTTGTTTTTTATTTTTTCAAATCTAGATGTTCGGTTTT
Organism: Lathyrus aphaca; assembly: GCA_963966055.1. Lineage (NCBI taxonomy): Eukaryota > Viridiplantae > Streptophyta > Magnoliopsida > Fabales > Fabaceae > Lathyrus > Lathyrus aphaca. The sequence continues at coordinate 149,200,039 of OZ014525.1, forward strand.
TCGATCAACTAATTTAAAATGATCAATTTCATTGTTCATTAACGGATGACCGTTTAAAATCATAATAAAGTTTTATATGGACTAGCTCGACACATGGATTGATTGTACCTAATAAGACTCGAACTTAAGATCTTAAAAATAATATACTTTCAAGATTCAAGTCTTCACCACTAAACCAACTCTTCGGGGGGTTTTGAGGTTGTTATAGGCATTTGTAAACTAGAAAATTGGTGAAGGTTGAATGAACTTGGGTGGAGTCAAATTTTCCATATAATAGAGTGGAGTGAAACAGATTAATATTCTAATTTTTAAGTAAATGAATAAAAAATGATTTTAGCAAGTGACTGAGAGGAATTTCTGAAAAGGTGCATGAAATTTATATAATTAGGGTGATTAGAGTTGTCCCTGTAGGAACTAGTACCTCGTATGGAAGAGCGGTCAATTATATCTGATGGTTGATGATTTTCAAATGACAAGATTGGGTGTAGATTCCCTAATTGTGAGCACCTTAATCTTCAATACCTTAGCTCACACATTATTTCCCTTGAATCTATGGTCGATCCAAAACAATATCATTCAAACTAGATTGACATCAAGTAAACAGATAGGCAGAACGAGCAGTTATTTCAGTTAAATTGGTGCACCAAATCTAATCCAAAATTAATAGTCAAATTTTATTAAATTTTTAAAAAGAAGAAAATGATAATACAAAGCGTTGGGAATGAACAAAATCTCGTATAAGTAAAAAAAACTAAAACTAGGAAATAAATTCCTATTAAAAAAAACATCACTTTCATGAATAAAAAAAGAAATTTAATTTTACTAAGTGCTCACATGTTGGTGAAGACTTTGATCTTGTGTGTGATCATCTCAAGATCTCAATTAGTTAGAATTTTATTAGGTGTTAACAATCATTGTGGTAGGTCAGTCAATAAACATCTCTGTTTTGACTTTAAATGAGCTCCCGCTAGTGGACAGTGAGATTGATCTCTTTGAATTAGTCAGTCTCAAGACTAGGCCAAGTAAAAAAAATCAATGGCAGACCATAAGCTATGACGCGGCCTAAAAAATATATTGTAGGTTAGGTTCAGACCTTACATAGTCTTTTCTGGTCTATTCGTATCCCTAGTCATAATCCTAAATTATGCTTCATTGATTGATTGAGCAAATACACCTTACTTCTTACTTCTCCATGCAACCAAATTTTTACAAAAGAAAGTACAATAATAAGAAATAGACATTCTATCAATAACCAAAATCGAATAATCAACATCAATGTAAGCCTTCATAGTTATACTTCTACCATTTTTAAACAATAGTCTTCTCTCTATAGTGACTTAGAGATATTGTATAACACGACCCACAACATGCAAGTGTCTCACCCTTGCATACATGAATTGACTCGCCACACTGATTTCATATGCCAAATTCAGCCTAATGCGTGTCAAATAAATTAACTTTTCCACCAACCTTTGATTTTGACCCCTATCAACTTTTGCACTTTCCTCCTCATAGTTCATCTTATGATTTTGTTCAATGGGCATATTTTTATGCTTGCATTCAAGTTTTCCTATTTTCTACAAAAGATCAAGCACATATTTTTCCAAAGAGAAATAAAATGTCTTTAATTAAATGGGCTACCTCAATTCTAAGTACCCGAGTTTCTCAAGTCCTTTATATCAAGCTTTGTTGATAATTTCTCTTTGAGTAGTTGTCTCTAAGTTAAATCACTTATTGTAACAATAATAGTTTTAACATACACAAGAATTATAGTTTGTTTTCCTCCTTGTGTATGTTTATAAACAAAGTGTGATATCTCTTTGGCTTTGCTTATAGCCCAAACACAAGATTTCAATTGTGAATCTTCTAACCATATCCATATAAGGTTTTCATCAATTGACATGCCTTGTTGGCTTGACTTGTGAAACTAAAGTCAGGTGAAGCCTCTACATATTCTCCTTCCTCTAAATTTCCATGCAAGTGTATTATAATTTGTAGCAATAAAAACTCACATGTGATGAATAAAAATTATTGATCCACAGAATTTGTCTTAACTTTTACAAAGCTAAAGTGGTCATATATGAAATTATGTAAAAAAGATTACAAATAATTAAAGAGGGGTGCACGTAACGTGATTGATTTGATTGTGGGAATAAATGTAAAACTACTTCAACTAAACTATCGTTAAAATATTATAATAAAAGAAGTTTAATCCACCCTACGAATCATTTTTCCTTTATATGTGGTCAATCCTTACTTCAACCTATAATGAATCTTCTTATATCATGGCCATTTAAAAAAATAGTTATGTGCGATGTCTCAGTCACGTGTAATATGCTTCATCTAACTACGATATCCCAATGTCTTGGACAAAACCCCAACCTTTGAATATTTGATCGAACTTGAATTAATTATGTCATGATCGAGTGTGGCCTACATTTATTGTTCATAAAATACCTCTTAATAATATCTAATTTTAATAGAAAAACCTACAATAAGTTCTCAATTTCTATCTAGATCGACCCCCCTAATTCTATACTAGGAAAAAGAATTAAAGACAAGATATTGTTGAATAATTATAAGAAGTATATCATTACATTTCACATGTCTAAATGGATCACATGTTTTATATTATAAGGGAAAATTTATCAACGGTGACATAATCTAAGGAAAAATAGTCACTCATCATTTCTTATTCCCTTATTGACAGTAGCGACATTTCCTTCAAAGCGAAACCCTAGCACCCATTTTTTCTCTTCTTCACCATTAACCATGAATCTTGTGCTTCATACATTAACATATTCTTCTTCTTCCATCTATTGTTAGATGTTTCTCATTATCTCTTTTGTTGCATGATGTTTATTATTCTTCTTCTTCCATCTTTGGCAGCAAACTTCATCTAGTTTTAGAAATAATGAAAAGAAATTTAAGAAGTATGAAGCTTTTATTTAAGCTTCTTCCTCCTTGTATTTCTTCTTCATTATTTCACAAACTAGATGAATATGGTGATGATGATGTCACTACACCAAACAAGACCTTAGACAAAGCTTTTTTTGGCCTTAGACAGTGCTTTAAAGCGCTGTCTAAAGCGTTGTCTAAGGTGCGCTGTTAAATGTCATTTTTGGCATAATGTGTTGGTGGTAGCAAGCCTAATGTACATATTGTTTGTGTAGTTATGGAAAATAATGTATTCTTCTACTTCAATCTTCTTCTTAGATAGTTCTCATTATCTTGTTTGCTTCATATTATTTTTGTTGATTGTTTTCATTTTTCAGATTCGTCTTCAATGCATTAACAAAGATCATACATTATGGGACATATTTTTTATGTAGCAATAGAAAAAAGTATAAGAAGTGTGAATCTATATATGATGGAAACTTCATCCACCTTGTATTTTTTTTCCAATTAATGATCAATATCTTTTGATCCTTTTCTTACACCAACATGTATTTTCTTTAGCCTCACCAGGCTTACAAGACTGATTACAAAGCTTCGGCTACCTTACACTATCACGCAAGATCAACCTTGACTCGAGGATATACAAGTATTAAGTATGATTTGTAAGGAGGATTGTATTCACAATTCCTCAACAAATGATTATTGAGAGGATGTGGTTTTAAGACAAATAATCTTAGAATTAGAGATCCTTGATTCTAAGTTTATGATTTTAGTAAAAATATAACTTTGGTAGAATATGATGAATTTTCTCTGTTGAACTCTCCTTAAATGAACGTGTTTTCTCTCTTGATTATTCCTTGAATGAATGATGTGACTTTAAGACAAATATTCTCAGAATGAATATCCTTGATTCTAAGAATATGATTTTAGTGAGTAAGAATTTTGGTAAGCAAATTGATGAATGTTTCTCTTGGAATTTTTGCCTTTTAGATGTGTTGAAAATGAAATGAAGAACAAATGCTTTTATAGAATTTTTGATCCTCTTACTTGTTGAGTACCAAGGCTGCCCTGGGTATTAACCTCTATTTACAAGTCTGCCACTAGTAATTACCATTTTGCTATTTGTAGTGTAAAGTGGAAGATCTTCTATTTACGAAAATGTCATTTAGTGATGCTGATCATCATCTTATATTTTCTTGATCCTTTGTTGATTTATGTAATTAAAAAAAGGTCATTTGATAATTAGAGCTTTGTCATTGTTTTAATTCCTTGTTCTCCATGTATTAAAAGATATTATAACTTTGACATTACTTTAATTTCTTGATATTCATGGATGATAGATAATTACCATGATGTCATTGTAAAATATTCTTGATATTCATGTTTTAACCTTTGATCCTCTTGTGTGAAATAAAATAATATTCAAATAATTTTATTTTCTTGTAATGAGCTTGATAATAAACTTGAGAACCATTTATTCTCGCATTCATTGATGATAACATTTATACATATTTGTCTTATTAATTTCCACTCAAGAGCACACATTAAATAACAAATAAGATCATAATCTTAATTATATTTCACTCAAAAGTTTGTCATCTTCAAAACATTACAAATATTTTTTCCTCAACAATCTCCCCCTTTTTGATGATGATAAATTTTTTGTAATTAAGATTTTGATTTTTTAGAAATTGAGAAATTGTGTGCTTCCTCTCAATTAGTGCATAAAATAAAGTTTATGCTCCCCCTCAATTTATACACGAAAAATATGATTTTATTTATTTTATATTTTAAGTTCAAAATATTTCTCCCTTAATTATTCTCCCCTTTTTATCATCATGCAAAAAGAAATGGGAAATTCAAATAATACCATGGAGAAAGAGATGCAATTTTTGAGATAAATGCTCTTAAATAAATTTGATATAAATAACACGTACCTCCTTTAGATGTGTTTCTTACACCGAGTCTTGAAGATGAAATCATCTTCAATTTTTAGTTTCTCCCCAATCTCATCTAATGATTTTGGCTTAATTGGGAGATAATGGTCATATTGTTTGAATCTTCTTTTAACGATTGTATTGTTCTGACTCCGTCAAAGATATTTCCAATTACTTGAGTCTGAGGATGATATTTCATTATTTTCCAGCTTCTAGGAGGATCTTGAGAGGATGGTGTTTGTATTTCCTCATCATTTTGATTGTTATCAAAAGTGTGGTTTTGTTCATCTTATTCATCATCGCATTCCTTTCTTTTATCATCAAAAACATTAAGTTCATAAAAAACAACATGCATATTTTCTTCTACAGATTTATTTTTGAGATTGTATACCCTCCTATATTTTCTTGAGGATGTAGAATATCCTATAAATATGCCTTTGATTGATTTTGAGTCAAACTTCTCCAAACTTTCTTTCAAAATATAACAATTACACCAAAATGTACAAAAGTATGATATAATTGGTTTTTCATTTTTCCAAAATTCATATGGAGTTTTATTTAAGATATCTCTAATAGAACAACGATTCAAAACATAGCATGAAGTGTTAATGGCTTCGGCCCAAAATTGTTTTTTAACATTTGATTCAAATAAAACATTTCTAGTCATTCTGGCAAGATTCTATTTTTTCTCTAAACATGTTACTTATAATCACAGACATGGGACCATTGTTGTATTCTGGAAAGCGCGTGTTATATTACAATGGTTATGTATGACAATCATTGTGATACATACAAAATATCACAACAATTATGTTTTTTAACCGTTGTGGAATATACCCTTAGTTTGTTATATACAAATATATAAATTGGTTGTATTACCATACACCTAATTAAAGAATTACAACCATTTAAATCGGTAAAGAACTATATAATATGAAAATTAAACTGTTCTTAAAAATCAACTTAAACAGACCACTGTTTCCAAATTGCATCTCTCTCATTCAGCACATTTTATGTTCTTTAACACAAAAATGATCCAATTGTCTGTTTCCTTCAATCAATCGATGTCTTTCATTATAGTTTACCTCATCATTGGCACCTATCATGGCGATTGTTATGATGACTTATCATAACCATCATCGTGAAAAGTGACGACGATGAGGTAAAGTAGAACTATAGATATAGATGAATTGAAGCAAACACACCATTGAACCATATATATTGAGTTAAGGAACATAAAAAATGTTGAATGAGAGGGGCACAATTCGAAAAACATTGATCGACATAGGTTTATTTTCAAATACATCTTAATTTTCAGATTATACGTTTCTATGTCAATTTAAATGATTGCATTTTCAATAAAAGGATAGTGAATCAAATAAATACATAATATATAATAAATTAAATTTCATATACAATATCAAGAGGAGTGAGAAGCAATGAAGTTGAAACAAAACTCTTAGAAGTGGGATTGTACCATTACAATGAAGTTCATCTAGCTTGTGAAGCTTGGAAGTCGAATCTGCAAAAAATGAGAACAATCAACAAAGACAACATGAAGCAAAAGAGATAATGGGAACTATCTAACAACAAGGTTGAAGTATAAGAATACCTTATTTTCCATAAACAATATGTATATTACGCTTGCTACCGCCAACATCATTACCATGTTCATCTAGTTTTTGACTCTACATGAAGAAATACAAGGCGGAAGAAGCTTAAATCAAAAGTTTCATACTTCTTATATTTCTTTTCGTAGATTCTAAAACAAGATGAAGTTTGTTGTCAAAACTGGAAGAACAAAAATACCTTAATGTAGAGAAAAATGGTTATTAGGGTTTCACTGTGGGATTGTTACAATGAAGTTCACCTAGCTTGTGAAGCTTGGAAGTCAAATCTGCAAAAAATGAGAACAATCAACAAAGACAACATGAAGCAAACGAGATAATGAGAACTATCTAACAACAAGATTGAAGTAGAAGAATACCTTATTTTCCATAAACAATATGTACATTACGCTTGCTATTGACAACATCATCACCATGTTCATCTAGCTTTTGACTCTACAAGAAGAAATACAAGGAGGACGAAGCTTAAATCAAAAGCTTCATACTTCTTGTATTTCTTTTCGTAGATTCTAAAACAAGATGAAGTTTGTTGCCAAAAATGGAAGAAGAAGAAGAAGAAGAATATCTTAATGTAGAGAAAAAATGGGTGTTAGGGTTTCACTGTGAAGGAAACGACGCTACTGTCAATAAGCGAAAGTTAATTCCTTTATATATGTAAATTTTTCACAACGGATATCTATAAGAACCGTAATGATAAGTATAGATTTATTTTAAATATATCACAACGGTTAGTAATAACAACCACACCGATACCCATTATACTTGGTACAAGGTTCAACTCCATGCAATAATATTTTTCTATAATTATGTAAAATATAAAAATGTTGTTGCTTGGAGTCGAACCTTGTACCAAGTATAAGAGGTATCGCTACAGTTAATATTACTAACCGTTGTAATATTACAACCCTTGCTTTTCCCGGAGGAGAGAAACACTTTGGCCAAGTATAATGATGATTTATAATTTTCTCGATTTTTCACAAAATATCATTCGAGAATATCAACCATTTACAAGTTATCATCATTGCAAGCATTAAACTATCAAACTTTTCATCTTCAACCTCATCTATAAATAGACAGTTTTACGTTTCTTCATAATATATTATTCGTAACAATGCGTTCAACAAATGAGAATGCTAACGTCATCAAACTATATCAACATATTCTCTTGCACTTAAAAATATAAAAACAAAGATGAATTTTGTATTTTGAGGTTAAAGTCCCCGTAACACTAACAAAAGAAATAACATATATGTTTAAAATATAAAAATATGGGAAAAATGTAATTTGTGGGAATCGAAGCTTATTACACATAATGTATTACAATGGTGTTATAATACAACCGTTGTTAAATCGGGTGTTATAGTTGTAAATTTTTTAACCTATTACAACGGTGAGATACAAATCTGTTGTAAATTCGGCGTCATTAAATGCGTATTTTGTAGTAGTGTGTATTGAAGGAAACTGACAATTGAACCATATTTGTACTAAGGAACATAAAATGTGCACGATAGGATGCATGCAATTCGAAAAACAGTGGTGTGTTTAAGTTGGTTTTTAAGAACAATTTAATTTTCAGATTATATAGTTCTTTACCAATTTTAATGGTTGTATTTCTTTAATTAGGTGTATGGTAAAACAAGCAATATACATTGGTATATAATAAATTAATGGTACGTTCCACAACGGTTGAAACTCATAATAGTTGTGATATTTAATATATATTACAACGGTTGTTATACATAACCGTTGTAATATACCACACACTTTTCAGAATACAATAATGGGCTCAGGTCCGTGATTACGAGTAACAAACTTACGACTGCGTGATTATATGTAGTTTACAACCGTTGTTATATGGATTTTCCGTATAATAGTATATATAATTAGTTATAAATTTTGTTATATTCATGTCGTTACAAAACGCTTCCTTACCTTCCTCTCCAAATTTACTAAAAGATACAAGATGTTAAAACCAAATAAAATTTCACACACAAAGAAGAATAGAGGTAAAAAATGTCTTAAAAAGAGAATTTCATGATGCATGTTACATGGGAAATAGTTTATGAGAAGCAATCAAGGCCTTGGAAATCTCATATATGAGCCTAGCCTGAAACACATCACTGGCATAATCCTCAGAAACTTGAGGAGCCTTTGGAATCTGGTTCCCACCAAAGATGGCATCAGTGCTCAAAGATTTTAACATAAAATTCATATAAGCATTCTTAAAATTTGTCAGCATTTTCAACGGCGATTTAATCACCCATCTCAGCTTTGTGATTGTTCTGATTCTCCAAAATCTATATCTGCTCCTTTTAAACCTTATGATCTTCAATTTCTTTCCACTTCCTTCGAGATGCTTGTAGTGCCTTCTTCTCAAGTATTGCTTAATGCCACAAACGTTGGTTGGGTTCGGAAGTAGTGATTCAGTTTCCATTTGTGAAAGAAGTTTTAGTTGTGGAGGAACATATGAATTAAGCTTATATTTATATGTTAGGTGTGTAAAATTGAATATGTATTATTTGGCTGGAAAGGCATTCATTTGCCATTGAGAAGGAAAGTCAATAAAATAATTTTTTACTTAGGACGCCCTGTAAATGAACAGACTTTAGTTCATCTGTCTTCATTGTTTCCTCAAAATATGGATTCTAGGTCCCATTTGTTTTTATTTTGAATAAAATTAATTTATTAAGAATAAATTAATCTTAAAAGTATTGTTTTTTTCTTATAAAAATATAAGTTGATTTTATTTTTAATCGAGACAGAGGTACAAGTGCACAGGAAATGCATATGTTCCGAATAAGAATTAGATATCCGTGGAGGTCGAATGAATTTGTGCTCTAATGTGGTGGAGTGAACTTTGATGCAGAAGAGTAGAGATTAAATTACAAGATTAACACTCTAACATTCAAGTCAATAAATAAATGAGAAAGTAGTTGTGATGAGTGAATGAGAGAAAATCTAAAATGATAAATGTTGGACTTTATATAATAAGAGCGGTTAGAATTGTCCCCGTAGAATACATTATCTCGCACATGAGCTATTTGATTATATTTCGCGGTGGATATATGATACGTAGAGGACGAGGATCGGGTGCAGATCCCCTGATTGTGAGCACTTTGAATTTTAAAACCTTAGCACACACATTTTTAAATTGGATCTCATTGTAATTGGGCTTTTGTTATTGATCATGGTGATGATATGAGCCATGATGAAAACAAGCATGAGGAGGAAGAATTGATTAGGGTCATACCTCCTGTGAAAAATAAGGAGAAATTCTTACCCCACTCCATGGACTTTTTACACATCACGTGGGTTTTCAATTTTGCTCTTCTGCTTTCGGAGATATATCTTCGGACGTACAATATTTTTTCTCAACGTTGGTTTGTTCCGGAGACATATCTACAGAATGATTCAAGTTATATATCTCTGGAACATATGTTTATACAATTCGTGTCCGACCATTTTCCTCCCTATTTTCACTTTTCATCTTCTTTTTCATACTCTCTACTTCAAAATTTGATTTTTCACCAAAACACTTTGTTTTCACTCGAGTTTGACACAGAGTCCCAATATAATCGGTAAGTTTTCGAGTTTCCAAGTTATTTTCGAGTTTTCTCTGTAATCGATTTAGAATAGATTTTTAGATGTAGAAATCATTAAATAAGTTTAGAAACGTAGTTTAGAGACAATGTAGATATTGTTTTTTGGATTAAACGGACGATCAGGGAAAAATGTCGATTTTTTGATGGTGGGTCATTAATGGCGTTGTTGTTTTATTTTGAAGTTGCACAAGGTTCTGTAGGTGCATCTACGGAACAAATTAATGTTAGAATGTTCCGTAGATGCATTTGTGGAGCAACCCAGACTTTTTGAATTCTAGGTACTTTCGTAAATGCATTTGCGGAAGCCTTCTGTGGATGCATTTACGGGAACAAAAAAAAAGTCATTTTTTATTGTATCTAATTCTAATTTATTGGTTATATCTTGCAGATTATATGGCTAATTCAGATTCAGACCCCGACTGATACATGCACGGCTTGCCCAACATGCATTTTTCCAACGTGCACGTATCTAGACAGATGTACATCAGTCTACATCACAGGCCTAGGCAGATGTACAATCTCCTATATCATAGGCCCGTCACACTTCTTCATCTTGGAGACATCAAGATGCTACTGAGGGTACATCACAGTCTCCGCCCTCCTGCAGGCGACTTCAGGACAATCCGGTTCCACTACCAGAGCCTGATGTAGATCCGGTCCCACCTTCAGAAGGGTATGAGCATACATATGAGGATGCTGGTGACTATGATGATGCTCCTAAGGGTTTCCCGGGGGTCTATCTAATATGTCATTGCTAACAAGTTACGTAGAACATACTTCCCGATATTTATGGGATGAAGAGGTAACATTACTCAGATAATTTCTTTTTTTCATTAGGAATTTATTATTTGTACCATTGTTATTAAAATAGTTTCATTGTAAATTTTCAGACGCGTGAACCGTAGAACCGGTTCTATAACCATGGGCGGAAGAGGTTGCCTTTTCCATAGGAGGATTGGTTCCATACTGCCTTACTGACTCTGGTCTGAAGAACCTTTGTGAGATTGGGTACGACCTGATCCACAACGGCATGCTCATGGATTTTGCGGAGAGATGTCTACCAGAGACCTCCTCCTTCCATCTACCACACGGCGAGATCATCATTACCCTTGACGATATCTTATGTCTATTACATAAACCAATCAGGGGTACCCTCCCCCGTCACGGTAGGATGACAAAGGAAGATACGATATATTTTATGGTTGAAGAGCTCAGATACTCTCCACTGGATACGTTGGACGAAGTGGATAAGACCCAAAAGACTCATGTGAGGTTCTCCATCCTGACCACTAGATATGAGCAGGCTATGGCTGTTGCAGGACAGACAGAGGGTGATCCAGCTGAGGTTAAGATACACAGACAACAGGCATTGAGATGTTACTTGTTATACTTGGTCGGCACGCAGCTGTTTGTGGACACCAACTCCACTTATACAGATGTAGCTTGATACCGATGTTTTTTATTTTCATTTCAGGCTTGGATCTTCCAGTATTTTTCGTTCATAACTGGGTGGGGAGTGTGCCTAAGTACATGGAGGACTGGTTGCGGGCACGTGCCTTTCTCCTGTTGAAAGGGAACTAAGTGGTCGACCCGTACATAGTCTATCTGTACCGTAAGGTTGTTGAGGACATCAGATACGACGTATATGCATATCACCTTCAGACGCGTCTGTTTGATGACATCTCATTGTTCAGCGAATGGTTGGCATGCAGTTCGACCATCAATGTGTCATATTTGCCCGAGCGCGTCATGCGATAGTTCAGTTATACTCAGACCATATCCAGGCACCCTGTTGTCTCCGCTCCTCTTGGGCTGACCTGTAGACAGATGGACGTGTTATTTTCTAACTATTAGAACCACCTGGTACCAGACGAGGCTCGTGAGACCAGAGCTGATAGAGGTTGGAGTTATGTCGATGACTACATCAGGTGGTTCTTTACCGTCTCACATTCCTACATGGTGACCACTGTAGTGGGATCACCTCCCAGACCAGCTCGTTAAGAGATATTAGAGGAAGAGCAGTCTCAGCTGGATCACACTCAGGATGTGATGCCTCGATGTCGTGAGATAGTTATTTTGCGATGACATTGACGTAGTATTTGTATGACTTCTTTTATATATATATATATATATATATATATATATATATATATATATATATATATATATATATATATATATATATATATATATATATATATATATATATATATATATATGGGTTAAATATGTTATTGGTCCCTCTAAATATCTCATTTTTTGAATTAGGTCCCTTTAAATATTTTCTTCAAACATTGGTCCTCCAAAACATTTCCGTTTCGAAATCTAGTCCCTAACGTTAGTTTGAACTAACGGATGCTGAGTTGGCATGCCATGTGTGCGTAAATAATTTGCCATGTTGTATGAATGTGGCCAGCGTGGATAATCTGGAAAAAAGAAAAGGTAAATATGAAGAGAAATGTTAAGAGTTACATTGCAATGAAAGCATAAGTCAACCTACCTCCAAGTGATGCGATTTTGACTTCTCCTTCTGAAGCTTCTTCCATAGTGCTTTGATTCTGTTTTCTCTTCTCAAGTTTAGAATATAGTAGTTTGCCCAAGTCAACTGTCAGAGTGGTCCCAAGCAAGCGATTTTGACTTCTCCTTCTTGAAGGTGGTCCCAGGTTAGTAAAACTTGTCTGCCATTGTTATACTTGTGTGGTCCCATTTTTTTCGATTTAGGTTGTTTGATGCACTAAGTGTTTCTGTTTGTTACTGTTTGTTACTGTGAATAAAGAATTAGGGCATAGCAACATGTTTATGTTTTCAATTTTGATTTGGTGAAAATTCAGGGTTACTATAATTTCCTATATTAAACCTAGGTTAAATTATGTGTACAGGTAAATGGATAAGTTCAAGATAGTTTTCTTCACAAAGGGTCGTTTTGTAAAAGACACTAAGTTAAAATATGAGGGTGGGGATGTATTTGCGTTTAGGGGACAAGAACCCGATTATTGGAGTTTCATTGAGGCTATTGATCTGGTGAAATTGATAGAACCTGAGTTTGATTATTCTAAAGTTAACATGTGGTGGAAGCATGAAGGTGGTTTGCTTGAAGAAGACTTAAAAAAATTTGTGGATGATGGAGATGCACATGAGCTAGCCATGTATGCAATTGGATACAAGTGTGATGTAGAGATTTATTGTGAAGCTAAGGTTGATGGAGAGGAAAGTTTCATGACTAAATATAAAGAGAAAGGTAAGGCAATGAAACGTGTTGAAAAAGCTGAGGATAGTGAATCAAGTACTGATTTTGTTGATAATTCAGTGGAAGGTGTACACTTTGAGGATAGTGAAGATGAAAGGATGGCTGGTTTTGAAGAAGGTCTTGTAGATGTAACTGTCAATAGGGATGATGTAAAGAAGGTAGGTAATTCTGATGATGGAAAGAGTAAAGAAGATGAAAAGGTGTTTATTACTCAAGAGATGGGTAAGGAGCATTTGATTGAGGATGAATATATAACGGATGAGCTTGATAGTGGAGGTGATGATGAAAGTGGTGATGAGAGGCCTTCTATTTTGAGGTATAATGAGGATGAGACACTATGCAAAGATTTTGCTTTCAAAGTTGGAATGGAGTTTTCATCTCTAAGACAATTCAAAGATGCTATTTTAGAGCATAATGTTTTAAATGGAAGGGAGGTAAAGTTTCAGAAAAATGACTCTAATAGATGTAGGATTGTGTGTAAGGACAAGGCTAAATGTGACTATACCGTGCTATGTAGTAGGGTACTCAAGACCACCACATTCAGAATCAAAACCTTATATTCAAAACATAAGTGTGGAAGGAAATTTTTTAACAGCAATGCTAGAGCTGAATGGGTGGCTAAAGTTATTGTGGATGGTTTAAAGAATAATTCAAAGATGAGGTTAACTGAGGTTGTAGCTGATGTGAGGCAAAGGTATTCCACAGAGATCCCAGCATGTAGGGCATTCAAGGCAAGAAAGATTGCAAGAGCCATTGTTGAAGGTGATTCTAGCAAACAATTTAGTCTTCTATGGTCTTATGGGGCTGAATTGAGAAGGGCATCAAGTGGAAACACTTTTAAAATAAACACAAGTACTCCTACTGAAGGGATGGCTCCAAGATTTGAAAGATGCTACATGTCCCTAGATGGAACCAAAAAAGCTTTGACAAGATCATGTAGACCTTTCATAGGATTGGATGGTTGTCATTTGAAGCATAAGTATGGAGGGATTCTCTTGATTGTTGTAGGCAGAGATCCTAATGATCAGTACCTTCCAATTGCATTTGCTGTGGTAGAGATGGAAACTAAATATTCATGGAGCTGGTTCATGAAATTGCTAATTGAGGACATTGGTGATCGTAGGTGGTGCTTCATCTCTGACCAACAAAAGGTAGTTTTAATATTTTGTTTGAAACATTGTTATTGCAATTATTAAGTTTGAAAAATTGTTATTTCCTGCACTTATTCATTCTAGCAAACATTGTTATTTCCTGCACTTATTCATTCTAGCAAACATTGTTATTTCATGCACTTATTCATTCTGAAACATTGTTATTTCCTGCACTTATTCATTCTAGCAAACATTGTTATTTCCTGCACTTATTCATTCTGAAACATTGTTATTTCCTGCACAAACAGGGTCTGGTCCAGGTTTTTGAAGAAGAGTATCCAACATACGAGCATAGGTTTTGCTTGAGACACCTATATGCAAACTTTAAGAAGAAGTTTGGAGGTGGCACATTGTATAGAGATCTCATGATGGCTGCTGCAAAAGCAACATATTTTGAAGCACATGAGGCTAAGATGTCAATGATCAAAGAGATTAGTGTGGAAGCATTTGAGTGGATAGAATCAATTCCTAAGAACAAATGGTGTAAGCATGCCTTTCCTTTTTTTTCTAAATGTGATGTGTTAATGAATAACTTAAGTGAGTCCTTCAATGCAACAATCTTGTTACAACGAGATAAACCTATCATAACAATGTTGGAGTGGATTAGAAATTATTTAATGGGGAGGTTTGCCACACTTAGGGAAAAAGTAGAGGGTTATAAGGGAGTGATTATGACAAAACCCTTAAGGAGATTGGATAGAGAGATAGAGAAAAGTGCTAGCTGGACAGCAACCTATGCTGGTAGGTTGACATTTCAGGTCACCCATGTGTTGTTTACTGACAGTTTTGTTGTGGACTTAGAAAAAAGGACATGTTCTTGTAACTTTTGGGAGCTTGTAGGTATTCCATGTAGACATGCTGTAGCTGCAATATATAGGAAGGTTGATGACCCGTTAAAGTATGTAGACAAGTGTTATCACAAGAGCACTTATCAAGCCTGTTATGGTGAGATCATAACTCCATTGAATGGACAAAACAAATGGCCTAGGACTGAGAATGCAACCATGCTTCCACCTAGGTATAAACGTGGGCCAGGTAGACCAAAGAAACTGAGAAGGAGGGAATTGGATGAGGTTGCACAAACTAGGTGGAAAAGAACAAACACTAGCCATAGATGCAAATTCTGTTTTGAATTGGGACATAACAAGAGGACCTGCAAGAAATTGAAGCAAGAGGTAGAATCAAAGTCACAGACAGGACATGCTACTACTGAACAAACACAGCCTAATGTTGAAGACATTCCTACCCAATCTTCTCAGAATATACCTAGGCAAGCAAATGTACCTTCAACTGTGGCAAGCAAAAAAAGGGTAATACTTATGTTGAGATAATGATTTTTATTAGGTCTAATGGTAATTTAAGTGTATTCTAATGTTAATATCATATGTGTTGTAGGTGAGGCCCAAGGGCACCATAAACAAAGATTCCAAAAAGACCAAGGGAGCACAATCTAGCATGGAAGCAACAACTAGTAGAGGTACTGTGAACAGAATTCAAGGGGTAGCAAAAAGGAATTCAACTTCAAAGGATGCACCAATTATGAAGAAACCAAGAGTGACTAAGAATGTAAAACCTACTGTCAATGAACCACCTGTGAATGAGAATGAGAATGAGAATTCAAAGGATGCACCAATTATGAAGAAACCAAATGTGACTGAGAATGTAAAGGCTACTGTCAATGAACCACCTATAAAAGAACCAGTTGTGCCTCAACCAGCTGTGAAAGAACCAATTGTCAATGAAGCTGAGCCAACTGAGAATCAAACAACTGCTGAGCCAACTGAGAATCAAACAACTGCTGAGCCAACTGAGAATCAAACAACTACTGAGCCAACTGAGAATCAAACAACTGATGATCATGAACCACAACCAATTGTCATTGAGGACCCTACATCATTGGATGAGATCATGGCTGCCCTACTGAAAGGTGATAGTGTATTGGACATTCAACCTCTTAGAATTGATAGGTCACCTCTCAAATCACCTACTAAGCCTAGTGGAGCAGCAAGAGTTTTTTTTGGGAAGAAACCAAAGGTGTTTAGAGCTACTCCTTTCAAACCACCAGGGATAAGAA
Organism: Lathyrus aphaca; assembly: GCA_963966055.1. Taxonomy (NCBI): domain Eukaryota; kingdom Viridiplantae; phylum Streptophyta; class Magnoliopsida; order Fabales; family Fabaceae; genus Lathyrus; species Lathyrus aphaca. The sequence goes on from OZ014525.1 coordinate 149,216,576, forward strand.
CAGCTTTGTCAAGGCCATCGAGCAGTGAACCTATCAAACATAGGACACAAAGCAGGTACAAATCTGGAAGCAATGTGTTACCTGAAAAAAGGCAGAGTGAGAGGTTGAGGACTTTGAAGTCCAAGAACATACAAGGGCCTGGAAAAGAACCTGATGATCCACTGGTTATAGAAGAAGAAGTATGCACAAGCAAGGGAAAAACTGAATGAAGTAGCAAACCATGTTCTTTGTTGTTTTTTTTTGTTTTAATTAAGTATCTAAGAAACAATTCTGGTGTGAAGTGTTTTTTTGATTTTGGATTCAGATGTAATGCACAATGTTAAATAATTATGATATTGGATTTTGTTTTAAGGATGTACAATGCACTTCTGTTTATTGGATTTTGTTTTGATGATGTGTAATGCACTTCTGTTTTAATGATGTAAAATGTTAAACAATTATGATATTTTTTGTTGTAATGCATTTTTGTTGTAATGTACTTCTGTTTCTGGTGTAAATCTTACTGGTTTAACATGATTATGTACCAAAGCAGAAACAACATTTGTAAAAAATAACATATTGTTCATAACAGATTTGTACCAGATTTGTACCAGACCAGAACAAAATATGTACCAGACCAGAACAAAATCTGGAGTTTTAACAGATTTGTAAAAAACAAGATTTGTAAAAAACAACATATTGTACAATTTGTATATCAAAACAAAAACAGATTGTGCAAAAACAAATAAGTACTCATCACCAAATTCACAAACATATTTGTTCATAACATTCCAACATACCAAATTACAAACATTCCAAGATACCAAATTACACAGTACCTAAACATTAGTACCTAAACATTACAAATTCAACTTACTACCTAAACATTACTTGTTCAAAACAACATTAACATTTACATCTAAGAACAAAATACATGTTGACCAACATTGAAATTACAATACATATGGTCTTAAACTTTCCAAATAATTCCTCCTTCTTTAACTTCAGCTTCAACCTGGTGTTCTTCTTCAGTGATGCTTCATAAAGCTCTTTAAACGTATCAACAAACTGCATATCTCTCTCATCATTGTTGCATTCAGAATCTTCCTTCTTTAAGCAATAATCATCATCCCAGACGAACATATTACACGTTCCCGCATTCTTCCAATATGGGCATCTCCAGAACAATCTCCCATTATTCTTTCCCTTCTTGCACATGTATGCAATCATAGTAGCCTTGCATCCACACTTTTTCTCTTCATTGTTGGTGGCAATGATGGATTGTTGTGACCTTAAGTTACTTGCCCTAGATGAAGAAGACATCACGATTTGGAATAAGGAGAAGAATTTGTGGATGTGTAGAAGAGAAAATATGAACCCTAATTTACAAATTATGTGAAAATATGAACCCTAATGTTTGACTACATATACACTGCACTGCATTCACACGTGGGTTCTTTCAGTTACAACATGGCAAATTATTTACGCACACATGGCATGCCAACTCAGCATCCGTTAGTTCAAACTAACGTTAGGGACTAAATTTCGAAACGGAAAAGTTTTGGAGGACCAATGTTTGAAGAAAATATTTAGAGGGACCTAATTCAAAAAATGAGATATTTAGAGGGACCAATAACATATTTAACCCTATATATATATATATATATATATATATATATATATATATATATATATATATATATATAACTTTATTTATGTTTGTATGATATTGTATGTTCATCTGCAACAGCTAATTTGCATTTGCGATTAACAAAATTGGATTTATTTATAAGAAAAAAATTGTTTTGATAAAATTTCAGAGATACATCTACGGAACTATTTCCGCAAACCCCCACCATCCTTGCCTCAATATATTCGATATCTAGTTTAGGTTATCCACGTTTTTCAAAAAAATTGCTAGTTCTTCACAACTTTTTCAAAATCCTATACGTATTTCTTAAAAAGAATCCGGTCTTTCTTCGTAATTTTTTCATAAATCCTAAATAATTATTGAAACCAATGGATTTTTATCAATTTTTTCAAAAATATCTAGTAATTCTTCATGGAAATGAATGAAATCCGGTAAGGTTTATAAAACATTTGAAATAAATTCATGTTAAATCACATAAAACTTAAATCTTATAAAAAAAAATCCAATATTTAAGGAAAAAAATCCGATACAGCACAATATCTTTTAAAATTCGATTAAATTTATATAAAAAATTATTTAAAAAAAACATAACAATAAAAGCATAGTTCCATAAATATGCCAACTATGATTGAGATCCTTAGTTTAGAGACATACTAGTACAAAAACACTTCTTAAGTCGGGTAAAATGAGTTCTTAGGTCGGTTTCGTATCGGAATTAAGAGTAGATGTCGTAACAAGTATTGACCTTTTAAGTCGGATGTTTGACCCGACTTAACAAAAGCGCAAATTAAAACTTGTTCCTGAACATGTACTCAATGGTAACCTTGTCGGATTCTGGTGGAAAAAGACAAAATAAATGGACGAACTCTAGGCCCATAAGCTCCCTAAGCCTGAAATTCCAGCAACACTTGATGGACTTTGGAGTAAAAGGTGGAACTTCAAATCATCAGTTACATTGGAGATTACTTAAACAACATGCGTGCGTTAAGAAAGAAGGGGTTTAGGTTAGGATTTGGGAGAAGAAAGTGAGAAGAAAGGGTTAGGGTTATAGTTCTGATTGATTTGATTGAAGAATTGTGTCATAGGGAAGAATGGGTTTAGGTTATGGTTTGAGAGCAATGAATCCTGAGAAAAATTGTATGAAGAATGGTGAATGAAGTAGAAACATTCGTAAGATTTTGGTTAGGAGGGAAGAATTAGCGCTCAATGAAAATTAGAAAGGAAATATGACATAAAGAGTACTGGGTTCGATTCCATTATTATACATACTAAAATTTAATTTGTTGGAAGTAATTAAAACATAGGTCAGGTGGGAGAATCAGACTTTAATAAATACACTTCTTAAGTTAGATAGTGTACACAAACGACTTAAGAAATTTAATTCAAATTATAAATTTTTATTTAATTTTTGTTAGGTCGGTTTTAAATGCACCCAATCTAACTAAGTCATATAGAAGGTAAACTGACTTAACAACAACTTCCGCTAAAAAAAATGTATTTTTGTATTAGAATACATAAAACATCAAAAATGATATTCCTACACCAAATTATACACCTACACCGTATTTCACTGTTCACCAATACGGTGAACAGTGAAATATTATAATAATATTTTTTTAAAATAATATAAAAAAAAAATTTTAATATTTTTTTTTTAATTTTTCTGAACATTTATTAACCAACTTCATTATTGCATTAACCAAATTTTTATACTACATTAACCAACTTTGGTGACTACTAAAATTATTTTTAATGTCTGAACATTATTAACCAACTTCATTACTGCATTAATCAAGTTTTTTATATTGCATTAACCAACTTATTTTACTACTTTTAAAGTTATTGTGCATAGATAATGTTCACATGTACTGTTCATGCGTTGGAATTATTCATACGACACTGTTTATGTACGGTTTTACTGTTCACTGACACTATTTATTAAAAATATTATTTTAATTGAAAAATACACTGTTTACCGTATAAATACGATGAACAGTAAATACGATGTATATATTAGTGTCAAAAAAGGTGTAGGAATAGCAAACCTGATAAAACATTAACGATAACAACATTAACTGTGCCGTTCATTTAAGTCAATTAGTCCAATATTTAAAATATTTAAAAACTCAAAGCAACTAGAAGAAAAGAAAGCAAATTCAATTGTTGAATCTCGATTTTCATACTCTCTTATATTTGTTTACTCCAACATATTATATCGTGTCAGTGTTGTTTATTGACTTTGTTTAAAATGCAACCCTTACTTTTATTTTTTAATATGTTTTGACCAAATTAAACGTGCTATTATTTTATAATATATAGTCCAATAAGCATAGCATATAGCAAGGTTAATTCAATTTCAAACAACAATCTCTATTCATTTCCATAAAGTGAGAAAACCATCATAGACTTCACTCTCATTCACCATCTTAACAAATTCAAAACATGGACATAAAGAGGTACTTGAGCAGAAAGGGCCACCGGCGTCTCGACTACGGCGACACTACCACCACCCGCCAACCAAAGAAGATGCAGATCATACGGATGAGAGGTCCACGTAGGGATCGGAGGGTCAGAACGAGTCCAAAGCTAAGATGGATGATAAGATCACCATTGAAGTTGGTGACAAAGGTTAAGAATGTTTATATGAGCTTTATGTTGAAGTTGGCAGGTAATGTAGGAGGGGCACTGAACACTGATAACAAATTTGGCGGGAAACGGATTCCAAAGGCTTCTCAAGTGTCTTCTAAAGGTTGTTCTGGTGATGCATTTGAGGCTAGAGTTATACTTGAGATTTCTAAGAACTTGGTTGCTTCACATAAACTATATTCCATGTAATTGATTGTTCGTTTTTTTTCTTAATTTTATTGTAAGATCTTCCACATGGTTACCCATTAGAAATGTTAAGGAATGAATCCAAATGTATTTTAATTTGGAGTACTTTGCAAGAATACATTTTTTTCAAAAAAAACAAATTGAATCATTATCACTATTTACAACATCCTTATTCGTTTTTAACTTTTGAGCATTTTTTTTTATAAGCAACAATTTGTATAATTAGAGGTACTAGGGTGCACAACCCTTAACACAAAAAATAAAAATAAAATAAGAGAAGAGACCAAAGACCTCAAAGCCAAAAATTACAAATATTTATAATTCGAGCCGGATGGCACTTCCAATCCTCTCAACAAAGAGAAACACTATTTAAAAAAAGAGTTATACCATTTTCAGGAAAGACCTTTAACTCTATCAACAAACTCTAAGTTGAGGAGTTCTTTATCTTTGAAAATAATAGCGTTTCAGTTTAATCAAAGGAGCCAATAAGTTGTTGCCCAAAACAAACTAAGTAGTTTGTCAAGAAATCTCTTCTCCAACTTTGAGGAAGAGTTAGGTGAAGCTCATCAAAGTAAAAAATTCAAAACAACTTGAATGGCTTAGTTGAACACATTGTTTTAATTTAGCTATATTTGTCCTACTTGACACTCACAAATCGCAAGACTGGATAGTTATTCCCCATGTAATTGTCTAAAAGATATTTATAACAGTTGAGAATAACAAGTGTAAGCTATGTGAGAAAGTCTAACATTGGTTATAAATGTGGAGATTTGAGTATTTATAAGTCGGAGGATTCACACATCTATCACTTTAAAGTTTTTGTAAATATGTGATGTGTCTCTTACAAATGTGTTTTTCTCTTAAAGAAAAGCCCCAAAATATAAAACTGTTCCCAAGTGTTGACCCTCAGAATTGACCCTAACAATGGTATTATGAGCCTTTTGTTCGAATGAAAAGACTGATTCACTTGTATCGAAAGTATATCCACATAGTTGTGGATAAAGTGTCTATTGAAGAGTATCAACAGTGATACGAGTGCATGTGATGAGAAAAAAAAAAGAGCTTTCGAGGGTCTATTATAAGACTCATACTTAAGGGAGAGTGTTGAGAATAACAAGTATGAATAGTGTGAAAAAGTTTCACATTGATTAAAAATATAGATGAATAGTGTTTCTCACACAAAAGTGTGTTGCTCTTAAAGAAAAGTCCCATAGTGTAAAAAAAACTCCCTAAAATTTACCTTGAATTGACTAACAATAACCAACCAAAACTGTTAATTCAGAATTTACCTTAAATGACACAATATAATGCCTAACTTTGACATCTATAAAAGAAATAGATATAAGAACATTATGCAATAACAAACCATTATTAGAAAACAAATGAAAAAAAAAAAAAAAACTCAAAGCATCTAGAAGGAAAGAATGCAAACTCATTTGTTTAAATGTCTCTTTATACAAGTGGGTATACTTTTCTCTCTTTAATGTCATTTGTTGATTGTATTAAAGAGAGAAAACTTTTCAAGGAAGGAAAGAACGGTTTGTCTAGGTCATATTCGTTTCACTCGCGCATACTATGCATTATCTCGGGTCAAACTGTTGTTTGTTGACTTTACTAGTCAAATATGTAGCCATTTCTATATCTTGTACTATGCACAATTACGCTATATATGTGATTGCTATGTTTTGAGCAAATTAAACATGTACTATTTTTTTATTTTCCTCTCTCATATATATAGTCCAATAAGCATAGCATAGTTCATTCAAGCAACAATCTTTATTCATTCACATAAAGTGAGAAAGCCATCATAAACGTCATCCTCATTCACCACCATCTTCTCCAAGTTCAACCTATTACAAATATGGAAATAAAGAGATACTTAAGCAAAAGGGGCTATCGGCGTCTCGACTACGGCACAACCACCACCGGCCAACGGAAGAAGATGCAGATCATACGGATGAGAGGTCCACATAGAGATTGGAGGATCAGAACAAGTCCAAAGCTGAGATGGATGATAAAATCACCATTGAAGTTGGTGAGAAAGGTTAAGAATATTTATATGAACTTTATGTTGAAGTTGGCTGGTAATGTAGGAGGGGCATTGAACACTGATAGCAAGTTTGGTGCGAAAACGACTCCAAAGACTCGTCAAGTGTCTTCTAAAGGTTATTCTGGTGATGCATTTGAGGCCAGACTTATATTTGAGATTTCCAAGACTTTGGTTGCGTCACATGAACTATACTCCATATGATTGTTTGATTCTTTTTGTTTTCTTAAATTTATTGTAAGAACTTCCACGTGATTCCCCATTAAGAAATGCTACGAATGAATTCAATTGTATCTTAGTTTTGATTGCATAATTGTGTGTTTTCTCCCAGACGCACGAGCATTAGAATGTCCGGTCTAACCTAACTTATTTCATCCTTGCTATCAAGAATGATGAATTCTTAAGATACAGAAAACAAAAAATGTTATAAAAATTAAGATGGACAAAATAACATCCAAAAAGTGAACATCCTAAAAAAATTAAGCTTCTGTTTGTGCAATGCACATACTACTTTCGGAGGACGAATCGTGTATATTAATATATCTCCCTCTGTATGTAAACTAATTGGATATATCACAAACACCGAAAGGAAGGAGAGAGAATCCTCTAAAAACTTCTCCTTTAACCATGTATTCCTGATATTTAAATCTTTTCAATATCAATCCAACTGGATCCTGGTATTTTCTTCACATTCCTTATCTCCATTAGTTCTCTCAGACTCACCACGCCGTCCCAATTGCTTGATTCAGCCAGCATATTAGACAATAATACATAGGATGACGGGTCGTTTTTGTCGTGTTTTATGGCATGTTCTGCTGCAAGTTTCCCGGTCTCTACATCCCCGTGAACCTGACAAGCACTGAGCAATGTTTGCCAAACCCGCACACCAGGTTGAAATGGCATTCGTAAGATTAACTCCTTAGCTTCTTTGATAAGCCCGGCCCGGCCTAGGATACTCACCATGCAAATGTAGTGATCTTCTCCGGGAGAGATTCCATAGTCATTATTCATGGAGGAAAAATATTTCCACCCTTCATCAACAAACCCACCTTGACTACACGCATAAAGAACACAAATGAATGTGATGTAATTTGGTACTACACTTGTTTCCCTCATTTCATCAAAAATTTGAAGAGCTTCTCTGGATTGACCATTCTGTGCACACGCCATTATCATTGTTGTCCATGAGATAACAGAACGAGAATCCATCAACCGAAAAAGTGCCCGTGAACTATCCATGCAGCCACATTTTGCATACATATCAAGAAGAGCATTATCAACACAAACATCAACGTCACTTCCAAGTTTGATCCTCAAGCCATGAAACTGTTTCCCTTCCTCCAATGAAGTCAAACAAGCACAAGCATTCAGAGCAGATGCCAAGGTAAATTTATTTGGCTTGACACTCATTTTCTTCATTTCTGCAATGACGGCAAGCGCCTTTCTTGGTTCCCCCCAACGTAAACATCCATCCGCCATTTGTGTCCAAGAGCATACGTCTTTGTTAGGCATCTCATCAAAAGCTTTGAAACCCTCCTCCAACTTTTGATTTTTTATATACATATCAACTAAAGAATTCCCCACACAAATATCATCCCCATAACCACTTTTAACAAGGTGCCCATGAACCTGCATTCCCATTTCAAGACAGGAGATGGCAGCCAACCCAGTTAAAACACTGGAAAAACTGAACTCGTCCGGCCTCACACCCTTACAAATCATGTAGCGCCAAAATACCGGAATCCTTTCACAAGAAAACTGCAAGTAACCCCCTATCATAGTGTTCCATGTCACAATATCTCTAATAGAACTCGTCTCAAAAATTCGCAAGGCTTCCGTCAATTTACCATGCCTAACTAAGGCGGTCAAAAACACATTAAGCAAAAAGACATTAGACTCAAGTCCCGACCGAACTACTAACGAATAAATCTGGTAAGCCTGCGTCTCATTATCAATTAACGAAGAAGCTTGAAGAGCACTAACAAAAGTAAACTCATTCGGTTTCGTGAGGGACTCACGGTGCATACTGGTGAACAAAGAAAGAGCTTCTGAAGAACAGCCATTACGAACGCAACCAGCTATGACAACAGACCACGACACAACATTTCTCTCTGGCATTTCATCAAACAGTTGGAGTCCAGAAGTAAGGTCTGGGATTTTGATATACATGTTGAGCAAATGGTTTTGGAGAAAAAGAGTAAAAGGAATATACCCTTTGATGAAATGAGCGTGAATTGCTGTTCCTTTCAGAAAGTTTGAGTCTTGTGAATATACTCGTAATAGATTTGAGTATAAGTCTTCTCGTTTGGCCATTTCTTTGATGCAAAACATGATTACAAAACGGGTAGGAGAGTGTAACAATAACGATAAACTGTTTCAATGAAACTGAGACTGTGAAATAACTTTGATGGCTTTTCCCTCTCGTGCTGCTTCTTGTCTTGTAGTATATCTGGCTATAAGGACTGTCTTGACAGAGAATTATTCAGGTCAAATTGACCGCCATTGAACTTGTTTTTGAAATGTGAGTATATTTTTTAAACTCGTAGATTGGGATCGAAACTCTAGGCTCAATTCGCTAAACAATAAACTCAACTCAATGAGTTTTAATATAAATAAAGAGTTAGTATGACATAAACTCCTTTTTAAATAAACTTTTATGAATTGACTTAAGCTCTAATCAACAAATACAATTTTACATTGTTTAGGAGATTAAGATTCAATTTTAATTTTAATCTATTAACTGTGGAGCCTCTTTTTATAAATGATGAAACACGATATACGTGTTACCCGTGAAATATAATCACATCACCGAGATCAATGACGAAAGATCAAAGTGGATTTGTAGAGAATTGACAAAAGACTTATGAGAAGATAAGGTTATATTTGAAAGGCCAGACTACCCCCTAAAAGTTGGATTACTCTCCAGAAATTTCTATGTGATCATCACATAATAACATAGGGATTTGTGGTTTGCCAATTCAGGGGGTAAAAGACTTAGAATTTAAAATTTTCAGGGGGGATAATCCATTTTTTAAGGGGGTAAATCAAAACACGCTTATATTGCAGATAGGTAAATGACTATCAAACAACTAATCAAAGTGTTGAAGGAGTTCAAAGATTTCTTTGCCTGAGATTATGACGAGATGTTAGGACATAGTTGGTTGTTTGTGGAGTTAAAATTGTCAGTTTAGCCTGACAATAAGCCAATAAAGCAAATGTCAAAAAGGTTTGTCCCAGAAGTCATGTCAAATATAAAAATATAGATCAAGAGGCTTCTCAAAACTAAATTAACAATGACTGACGGGTACGTTGAATGGTTAGAAAACATTGTCCATGTAATTAAAAAGAATGGAACTCTTAGAGTTTATATTGACTTTAGAGACCTAAATGCTAGTACGCCAAAAGATGAATAATCAATTCAACTGGTAGAAATGCTAGTCGATTTCGCGGATGGTTTTTAGTATTTAATTATTTTATATGGTTATTCTGGACACGATTATTTTATATGGTTATTCTGGACACTATATATCTCTCTCTTTCTCTCTCTCTATCTCTTCAAACCATGTTCAGAATCTTGAAAAATGCACATGGTAACCATTCCACATGACTTCGAAGTTGAAATTTTTTAATGAGGACTTAGGATATTTTCAAGTCAAAAGACTATGTGATATGGAGATGTCTCAGCCTTCTACAAGGGGAGTTAAAGCGTTCAAAAATGGTTATCATTGCAATTATCACCACATTTTGTTTAGTTTTTATCAATTTCTCTTTGAAGATGCATGGAAGCAAGTTAGAGCAAAAGTAACCCACGTAGCAGGACATGCATCAAACATATAACCAACAAATGTTGTCGACATTTATTTTAGGATTAGTATATAAATTAGGATCAGACCTTGAATTAGGGGTCGTAATATTCTCATTCATTCTCTATAGTACTAGAATACCTAAGTCATCGAGCGAAATAGTTTGTGATAAATGTATGTATGCGTCCACTCTTTAGATTCTCTGCAAGTCCTTTATATTTCAAGCATTTACAATTAACGTCATTTACTTCGTTTACTTTGTTTATTACTTTTTATCTTTATCCAAAGTTTATTACTTCCATTAGTAAATTTATTACCCCAAATATTTTAAATCCAAATCACAAAATTTTCATTGTATATTTTCTTTACACAAATTGTCTTTGTGATTTTTCAAGTTAATCTCTTAAGTGGATTAAACTCGTGATTGTTTATTAAAATACACCAGTAAACAGGTACATAATTCTTTTGAGGTTCTTAGTGACAAGCTACCAAGATTGACGAGAAAGATGGTTTACCATGTTTTATCCAATACGCACATAAAAGTTTTCATTACAAGCTTGTTTAACATTTGACAAGGATATTTTGATTCCTTGTGTGGATATTTTCCTATATTTAATAAGGATACAAACAATTTTTCCAACCCAAACAAAGATATGTTTATTGGAGCTTTCCAAAACATCCTTATAATCGAGCACTTCAATAAGTCCTTGGACCAAAAGGCGGAAAACTTGATGTAAAGGGCTCGCCATCCAATACAAAGGAAATTTATGAGTCTCATCCTCCTCATACATGACCTCAGAAAATCTGTCACAACCTCTGAATCGGATAAACTTATCTTTCCATTGTTTATAATTGGATGTGTAATGGGAAAGAAATACTCGTTGATCACATGTAATTTATCGTCTTTATTTTATTTATTTCTGTGTTTTCGTAGTTTTGATTTGCATAATATTGAAAAACTTAGGTGTTTTCATTTTGTTTCAGGTATATGTCGATTGACACTGAATAAGGAAAGAATCGGTCAAAAAGGAAAAGAAGGAGAAGGATTCAAGATACATGACGGGTATGCATGACGTCTGTCATGCTTTCATGCCCAAAGAAAGTTGATTGTTATGGTCTTAGCATGAAAAATAAGATAACTCTAAAGAACCCATGATGGGGCAGCTCATCATTCATCATGACACCTATGTATCGTTGTTATTGTCATTTATTTCTTTGGTGCACTTTCATTGGATCATTGTTGTATACTTGGACCCAAGTCTCCCTTCGGAGCACCTTTAATTTAGAAAGAGTTCATTACATATTCCATCTTTACTGTTTTTATTATGGATTTATCATATGCATGTGTTGTTTTTCTAGTTACCATATCTGACTAGGTAATTTAGAGCCTGAGACATGACGACATTCAAACTGATGGACCTCATGTGAATTAGGAAAATGTTAATTATAACAATAATGGTGCATTTTTTTTACAGTTTAGGTTTTCAAAATAAAATATGGTTGTTTCTAAAGTAGAAACACCGATATACCATTTACGCGTCGAAAGGGCGAAAATGGTATCTGACATAGGAGTTCGAGCAATAGGTTCAGATATTTGTGAAAGTCATTCAGAACTTATCGATAAATTACATAAGTTTATGTTTTGCGGTTTCTATTTTAAAAGGAAACAAATACTTGTTACGAAAGTAGGAACGCCGAGATATCGTTTATGTGTCAAAACACTATGCCAAAAATAACTTTTCGCAACACAACAAAGACAGCGCTTTTAGAAACAAACACTGCAATATGTTTTTAAAATTTTCACTTAAAAAAATCGCTTTTAAATGGTCACCTTAGAAAACGCTTTTAGAAACTGCTTTTAGAAAGCATTGCTAAAGGCCTTAAGTTTGCCCCATCTTTGAAAGTGCTTTCTATAAAACCCTACTAAAGATTTACCTTAGAAAGCGCTGCTAAAGGTTTACCTTAGAAAGCGCTTTCTAAAAGTGCTGCTATAAGGCAATGAATAGAAAGCGCTTTCAGTGAAAACCATAAATAAAAAATTATATGAAAAAACAACAAAAATCACAAAAATGGCAACAAAAAAAAAGGGGTCAAACTCGCGCCCTTGAGGTAGGGAAATGCATAATACATGCACATTATCCACTGAGGTGGTGATACATCCAATGTTTAAATCACAAAGATAAATATATAAGGGTTTTATTTGAATTAATTAATGAAATAAAATGATAAAATATCAAATTTATTCATAAAAATGTTATGGCTTTGAAATTATGATTAAAAAACATATGTTATTTGTATGATGATGTGAAAATTTATTTGTTTGAATAAATTGATGAAAATAATTTATTTAAAATGTTTTGAAACAAAATAAAAAGAAATTCTTTAAAATATATTTAAAATTAATCAAATAATAATATTTTTTTGTTATTTTTGTGAAAATAATTATTTGAATGTATGAATAAAAAATCATATGTTATTTGTATGATGATGTGAAAATTTCTTTGTTTGAAGAAAATTATGAAAATAATTTATTTAAAATGTTTTGAAACAAAATAAAAAGAAATTCTTTAAAATATTTAAAATTAATCAAATAATAATATATTTTTTTATTTTTGTGAAAATAATCATTTGAATGTATGAATGAAAAATCATATGTTATTTGCATGATGATTTGAAAATTTTCTTTGTTTGAAGAAATTGATGAAAATAATTTATTTAAAATGTTTTGAAACAAAATAAAAAGAAATTCTTTAAAATATTTAAAATTAATCAAATAATAATATTTTTTATTATTTTTATGAAAATAATCATTTGAATGTATGAATAAAAAATCATATGTTATTTGTATGATGATGTAAAAATTTCTTTGTTTGAAGAAATTGATGAAAATAATTTATTTAAAATGTTTTGAAACAAAATAAAAAGAAATTCTTTAAAATATTTAAAATTAAACAAATAATAATATTTTTTGTTATTTTTGTGAAAATAATCATTTGGATAATTATTTGTTATGTGCAAAAAGTTATTCAAAAATGATTTATTTTGAGTGTTTAAATAATTAATTGAAAAATAAAATTAAAATAAAATATTATATGAAAAAACATCAAAAATCACAAAAAAGGGGGTCGAACCCGCGATCTTGAGGTAGAGAAAGACATTGTACATGCGCATTAACCACTAGGGTGGTGATACATCTAATGTTTAAAATACAAAGATAATATGAGGTGCCTAATTGCTAAGCCCCATATTTGAAAGTGCTTTCTATAGAGAGTTGCTAAAGGTTTACTTAAAAGCACTGATAAAGGCCTTAAAAATGTTCCACCTTAGAAAACGCTTTTTAAAAGCACTGCTATAAGGCAATGAATAGAAAGTACTTTCAGTGAAAAAGCGCTGCCTTACGGCTTTTATTAATTAAAAAATACAACCCCCCAAATTTTTATAAGCCCTTATCATTTTTTTCGCACATTTTTTTCCTTCCCTCAATCATTTGTTTCAATCATTCTTGCCCCCCAAATTTTCATAGGTTGTTTCAATCATTCTTCGTTCTTGCTTAGAGTTCTTGCAATTGTTGTTTGGTTGCCATTATTCGTGAAGAAGAAAATTGTTCTTTCCATTGTCGTTCGTGAAGAAGAAAACCAGGAATGACTTTCTTACGAAAACAAAAACGAAAGTCATTGTTAGTTGTTATTATATTGTTATTGTCGTTGTTGTTTCCATTGTTATTGTACTGTTGTTGCCATTGTCATTGTTGTACTATTGCCATTGTTGTATTATTGTTGTTGCCCTAGGGTTTGAATGACATTGTTGTTGTTCTTTTGTTGTTGTGTTCTTATTGTCATTGTTGTCACGAATGTTTCGAATGTTGTTGATAGATTCTGAATGTGCTTCTTAGAGATAGGTTCTGAATGTTGTTGATAGATTCTGAATGTTGTTGTTTAGTTGTTATTGTTGATAGATTCTGAATGTGTCTAAATGTTGTTGTTGATAGATTCTGTTCTGGACTGGGCCATGACGATATGCACGGAACGGCCCAATGCTCGTCGGGTACAGGCCCAAACGTCCGGGCACATGAATGCGTCGGGCAAGGGTTCGTCCATCCATGTCGAAGGGACGTCACCTCGACAACTCTACTGCGTGTCGGCCAAGGAACGCGTCCCCCGCTCATTGATCTTCATCCACACATCACCTACCTATATCACGGGCACATGAGCCATGTCGGGCAGAACCACATCCGCCACCTCATCTGGCACGTCACCCAACTCCCCTATACTATCTTCGTAGGGATAGGGGCAGTTGGACCAGGGGATAGACCTTTGGTCTAGGTCTTCACGCTTCTTACGCGTCCCCTGACAGCTCCTCCTTGGGCTTAGCTAAATCCAGCCCATTTGGAGCCTTGGCCCAGCGCTGGGGGCTCAATATAAATACCCTTTCATAGCAAAGGGTCAGGTATTCTAACTTACTATAAAATAACCTTACTCTGTACCTCTTCTAACTTAAGCATTGGAACACCTTGCAGGTATACCCCCCTCACTCACCTTACTCTCTGGCCCAGTCTTCAAATCCTTGGAAGGCCTTCCTGATCAGGTAAGATCAGTGGCGCCGTCTGTGGGAACTAGCTATCCCCGTCTTCATCAACAGAGGATCAAAGCTCATCCATTCCTGTCCTTCCAACATGGCCGGAGAACAACCTAGCGAGCGCAGCCGTCCCCTTGTCTACTACACTATGGATGATGGCTCGCAGCCCCATGAAGCAGACGCTCGAGACGGTCGTCCATCTACCCCGTCTCCAGAGCCTCAAAACAACGGGGATGTCTCTCACGCCCAAAACCAAGGGGCAGAGAGATTCCATCCCATCCCCGTCCCCGTTGAAGGAGACGCCACCATGATTGCCATGGTGAATGCCCTCAACCAGGCCGGTTCTATGCTCTACCAGCAGCACGAGAGAATCATGGCCCTCGAAGCCGAGCGACAGGAGGTCCGACCCCAGCAGGAGAGGAGGACACAGCAACGTCCAGAGCCAGCAAAGAAGCGAGGGCGTCGCTCTCCCGAACCTCACGTCTGCAGGGCACGCGCCCGTCGTGACAATGATCGAGCAGGAACATCACCAAGGCGCGGGCGCAGCCCCGACAACAATGAACTATCTCCATTAAGGAGCGACGAGGAAGACTTGCACTGCCCCCTGTCTCGGGCAATAATGGAAGCCCCGCTCCCCAAAGGCATGGAAAAACCGCCCAATCTAGCTGTGTACGACTGGACTACAGATCCCGACGACCACGTCGACAACGTCAACGCAATGCTCGACTACCGCAATGATATCACCGGTCATCTCAAATGCCGACTGTTTTCAACAACCCTCAGGAAAGGGGCCATGGCTTGGTACAAAAGCTTGGCTCCCGAATCCATCACATCTTGGAGAGTCATGAGGTCCATGTTCACCAGGCACTTCACCGCTTCCCGTCGTCATCCCAAGACTGAGGCGACCCTTGAAGTCATAGTACAAAAGAAGAATGAAACACTGCGCTCATACATCGAGCGATTCAACCAGGAAGCTGTCGAGGTGGATACCACCGAACACATGAAGAAGTATCTCCTCGAAAGAGGACTCTTGCCCGGCAGTGAACTTAGCAGAGCCGTCGGGATCGAACCTCCCCGCACCTTGAACGAACTCCTGCACAAGGCCCAGGCCTACATCAGATATGAGGAAAAACAGGTAGCACACAACGCCCGCAGCGGTCGTAGTGCTGGGGATACCGATCATTCCAAATGCGAGGATCCAAACATTCCCCGTCGCAACGGGGATAAGCGAAGGGAAGACAGACCCCGCGAGCTCCGAGAGGGAAGAGGCCCCGCGGGCCGATACAGCGAGTACACCTTACTGACAGCTCCTCGAGAGCGTATCCTCGCGGAATGCATCAACTCTGAATTCAAACAGGGCAGAGTAAGGTTCCCAAAACCATCTGCGCCAAAGCCCCACACCGACAAATCCAAGTACTGTCGGTTCCACAGGAGCCACGGGCACGTGACCGAAGACTGTGTCCACCTGAAAGATGCAATAGAGATTTTAATCCAAGAAGGGCACCTAAAACAGTATACGAGGAGGAACGAAACCCCCAGACACGACGAAGCAGAGAAGAAGAGACCCCGGGAAGAAACACCCCCCAACAACTCTCCTTATCAAGTGGCCCTCTGCGTGTCACGCCCGAAAGATTTCATCCTCCCCGAGCCATTGCCCGAAGGTAGAATCACTGCACTCAGCCCCTGGGAAGATTTCCCAACCGCACTGGTTATATCAGGTGGAGGAATTAACGGCGAAGCCGCTGCCCTCTCGGTCAAACGTAAATTTGACGAGCTCCTACTGACTGCCCCCGAGCAAAAGGTGACGCTGACAAAATATCGGGGTAAATCCAACCCAATATCCTTCTTTCTGGAGGAACTTCCGGGCGGATCCGCGAATTCAGGCATCCCACTGTTGATCAGGGCAAAGATGGCCTAGTTCGACGTCAGACGCATCCTGGTCGATCAGGGCAGCTCGGTGGACATCATGTATGTCCACCTCTTCAATACCCTGAAATTAGGCAAGACCAACCTGGCCCCCTACGTCGGATCCGACCTCCAGGGGTTCAACGGAGCAACAACAAGGCCGTGGGGATATGTCGAGCTCCTCGTCACCTTCGGGGAGTAGGAAACGGCCAGGGAAATCAAGATCCAATTCCTGGTCGTGGACTGTCCATCCCTTTACAATTGCATCTTTGGACGCCCGACACTGGCCGAACTCACCGCGGTCCCATCCACCGTCCACCTGAAGATGAAATACTACACCAAATTGGGTCGCGTGGTCACCATTCACGGTGACATAGAAGCTGTCCGACGGTGCTACGACGCTGCGGTAAAAGGACAAGCCATGGTCAACACAAAGAATAGCAACAACAACAAAAAACTCAGGACCGAGGAACCTCCTCGGGGAGTTAACGCCATTGACCTCGACTGTCGCATTGGGCTAGACGAAACCGAAGAAGGGAAACCCACCGAGGAACGATCTCTCGAACACCCGGTCCGACCAATCCCCGACGGAGAGTTCGAACTCATTCCTCTCGGTGACGATCCAGAAAGGACAGTGAAGATAGGCAAGGGACTGCCCGAAGGAACAAGGGAGAAGCTCGTGGCATGCCTCAAAGAGAACTCTGACCTCTTCGCCTGGAATGCCGCAGAAATGCCCGGGCTGGATCCTGAAATCGCGTGTCACCAGCTAGCTTTAGATCGGGTAGTCAAACCCATAGCACAACGTAGGCGCAAACAGTCCCCCGAGAAGGCGGAGGCTGCCGAACGAGCTGTAAAAGACCTTTTAGAGGCAAATTTTATTTCTGAAGCCCAGTACACAACCTGGCTCTCTAATGTAGTCCTCGTTAAGAAAAATAATGGAAAATGGCGCATGTGTGTTGATTATACTGATCTTAATAGGGCTTGCCCGAAAGTTGCTTTCCCCCTCCCTAATATAGATATGCTCGTAGACAATTCTGCAGGTTTCAAACTCTTGTCCTTCATGGACGCATATAGCGGATACAACCAAATCCCTATGTCGCCCACAGACAAGAGACACACGACATTCATGACCCCGACGGGCAATTACTATTACAACGTAATGCCGTTCGGGCTCAAGAACGTCGGTGCCACATACCAACGCATGATGAACAAAGTTTTCAAGGACGAAATAGGGGACATGCTCGAAGTATACATGGACGACATGATCGTCAAGTCACACGAGGAGGTTACCCATGCTCGACACCTAACCAAAGTTTTCGAGCAGGCGAGGCAGTGCAAAATGAGGTTCAACCCTGAAAAATGCACGTTCGGGGTACGGGCAGGAAAATTCCTAGGTTTCTACCTCACCGAAAGGGGGATCGAAGCCAACCCCGACAAATGCCGAGCGTTCTCAGAATTTCCGACCCCGAGGACCAAGAAATCGATCCAATCCCTCAACGGGGTGCTCGCCTCACTCTCCCGTTTCATCGTCAAGTCCGCCCAGCATGCACTGCCATTCTTCAGACTCCTGCGCAAAGAGGCCAGCTTCGACTGGACCGACGAGTGCGAGCAGACATTACTCCATTTGAAAAAGGTTCTCTCCGAACCCCCGGTCTTATCACGACCATTGGAAAAGGAAACTCTATACCTATATCTATTCGTGGCGACCGAGGCCGTCAGCGCCGTCCTAATAAGGGAGACCGACGAAGGACAAAAACCTATCTATTTTACGAGCAAAGCACTCCAAGGCCCTGAGCTCCGATATCAGCAAATCGAAAAGGTCGCCCTGGCCCTCATAAATGCGGCGAGGAGGCTACGTTACTACTTCCTCGCACATATGATAAAAGTAAGGACCGACCAGCCGATCAAACAGTTACTCGGGCGACCAGATATGGCCGGCAGAATGCTCAAGTGGTCACTAGAACTCTCCGAATTCGACATCCAATACGAAAATAGAAAGGCCTTGAAAGCCCAAGCACTGGCCGACTTCGTCGCGGAAATGACCCACTGCCCAACACCGGCGGACGGCGCCCACAGGTGGACGATCTTCGTCGACGGCGCCTCCAGCACATCAGGCAGCGGAGCCGGGATCATCCTCGAGAATGAGGATGGGATCTTGATCGAGGTCTCATTAGCGCTGGCTTTCCCGACGTCGAACAACCAGGCCGAATACGAGGCTTTTATCGCCGGTCTGAGATTAGCCGAGGACCTAGGAGCAAAGGAAGTGAAAATATCCATAGACTCCCAGCTCGTGGCTTCACAAGTACGAGGAGAGTACCAAACCAAGAACGACAACCTCGTCGAATATTTGTCCCTTGTCAAAGAAAAACTCGAGAAATTCGAGAAGTGGGAAGTACAACACGTACCTCGCGAGCACAATACACGGGCAGATATCCTCTCAAAACTAGCCAGCACGAGGAAAAAGGGCGGAAACAAATCCGTAATTCAAGAAATCCTTCCTCGACCTAGCATCGAAAAATTACCCCCTCCATTCGAAGTCAACGCGATCGGGGATGCTCACTGTTGGATGACTGTTGCACCCCAAAATTTGCCCTCACAATACAAGACTTTGTGTGCTAAGAAGGTTCACAAGGTTCACAAGATTCACAATGCTTACAATACCTTTCATGAGGTTCATGAAGTCTACAATATACTTTATGAGGTTCACAAGGTTCACAAGATTCACAATGCTCACAAGACCTTCCATGAGGTTCATGAAATCTACAAGTCACTTTATGAGGTTCACAAGGTTCACAAGACCTCCCATGAGGTTCACAAGGTTAACAAGACATCTTATGATGGTTCCCAAGGTTCACAAAGTTCACAATTGGTCAGAAGAGTTGACAACTCCCTCAGACAATGCACCTCCTAAGCAGTGCATCCAAAACTAGGTTTTTGACTTTAATCAGGCTAAATGAACTTCCAAGACTTCAAGTTAGCTTCATAACATCTTATATGTGTGTAAGAACCCCCATGACAAGTTTCAAGACTTTTCTAAAAAGTTTGCCCAGTCAGATGATCAGATAAGTCAAAATCAGTCAAAGTAGTTAAAAAGTCAAACTGAGGTCAACTGTGGTCAAACCAAAGTCAAACTTCATGATTTTTTTGCCAACATCAAGTATATGAAGTAAGATTCATCATTTGATCAAGGGTTGATCATGATTCATCAAGGAGATTTCAGATCATCAAGAATCAGGAGTTTCTAAATTAGGGTTTCCTTAGTAAAAGTCAACTGAACTTTGACCAGCCATAACTTTCACATGCTTCATCACCAAGTCTCCATCCAAAGCTCATTTTGAAGGAAATTGAATTCTCTACAACTTTGTGTCTCACAAGTCAAGCCCAAAAATGCTTCATTTGGAAGGTATGAGCTAAGACATTATAGGTCCTTTTGAAAGTCAACAAAAAGTCAACAACTTCAAAAGGGCATAACTTGAGAATGGTAAATGATATGGACATGAAACCAGTGGGGTTGGTTAGAGGACTCTTCAATCTTTCCAAAATGTCCAAGAACACCCTCATACTATTAAAATTGAAGGATATGTGCCCTTGCAAAGTTGGGAAATTTTTGGTTGATTTATGAAGAAAAGGGAGGTCTAAAACCAATTTCTTCCAAATGGGCTTGCCATATGATGACCCAATCCATACTATAACATCATGCACGAAATTAAATTGATTTATTCATAATTTTATTCATTTTGTTTTTATTTATTATGATTTTTTATATTAAAAATCATTTTAAATTCAAATAAAATATAAAATAATGAAAATTTAAATTGATTTGGTTTCTAGAAGGTCATAAGATATATTTAGACTTGATTGATATAAGAATTATGAAAATCATCCTAAAATAGCAATGTGAGATCAAGAATATTCAAAATTTAAAAGCTTATCTTTTTCAATCTCCCAAAGATCAAATATCCATCAAATTGTTAAAGTTTCTGACCTAATTCATTGTACCATATATATACAACACAAAGACAATCACAAGCCACGAATTTGCAGCCTCAAACAACACATTGCAAACTTCAAAATTTTATCCAAAAACTCACATTCAGATTCTTGGCTAGAGACACTTTCAAGGCAATTTAAAGGTTGCTACATGTTCTTTGGACATCATTGAGTCTATCCCAACCCTCAAACGCATTCAACTCATGCTCATATGACCAACCCGAATGCATATTGTTCATACTTTTATTTTTTTCGATTTGAATTATTTATGCAATTATAATGAATTCTAACTACATATTTGTGTTAGTGATGATGTTTAGATGCTTTCTGGGCAAAGAAATTGAAGGATGAGGACCTAAACCGAAAACGGCCATTGTTAGGGTTCTTGAACCAAAATTAGGGTTCTTCGATTTAGACCATATAAATTAATTTTAAGGACATAAATGAACTGTGTGAAGTGTGGTGATCATAACCATGTGTTTAATTTGATGAATGGTTGCATATTCATGATGATATGAGATTGGCAGGTTTCAAGTGCAGGAAAATTCGCAGGAAATATGGTGGATAAATTCGCAGGTAATTTCGCAAGTCAGGAGGTTGAAGATGAAGCAGCTTTGGCGCGAAATCAGAATTCAAAATTTGATTTGTTTTTATAATATATAGTTGTTAGTTTGTTATCTGTTGGTGTAAGCCCTAGAGGCCAATACTTTTTGGTACTTGTATCAGATTATTCGTTTAATAATAAAAGGCATTTCTTTATTATGTTTGTCTTTCAGAATAATAAAGTCCCTAGAATAGTTAGTCTGTTTAATGAAATGTTAAGTGTGACTTAATCATGAGATCCCATTAAACATAAAGACATTATTCTTAAAATATCCGTAGTCAAGCTTTATTGCAAAGTGGGATAACATTAAAGCATTGAGACTATTATGAAGATAGACTGATGATCACATCTCATGGATCATGGATAAAGAGTTATCAAGTCTTGACATAGGTATAAATATTAGGAGTAATATTTATACCGGATTGACCCGCTATGAGAATACTACATAGTATGTTATGCAAAGTGTCATAAGTTATTCTCATGGTGATAATGGTGTATTACCACCCTTCGACCTGAAACCACTATGGACCCTAGATGTAGAGTCGGGTGCTTTATTGCTGATCAAACATTATCCGTAACTGGATGATCATAAAGACGGTTGATGGGCACTCCACGAAGCATGCTGAGGGACATGAGTGTCCTAGATGGAATTTGCCAATCCTGCATAACAGGAGAAATGTCTAAGGGCCCAATATTGAACTGGACAAGGATGACACAGTGTATGCCTTGTGTTCAATATAGACATAGGGGCAAAAGGGTAATTGTACAAACATATATTATCACGAAAAAGGTTTTGTCAGATCACATGACACTTTCGTGACTTGGGTAGCAGTGATGTGTTGCTAGATACCGCTCACTGTTTATTATGTTAAATATATAATTTAATATAATTACCAACGTTACGAAATCCTACAGGGTCACACACATAAGGACAGTTTGATGAGAGATAGAGAAATCAAAGGAACATCGTAAGGTACGGTGCACTTAAGTGAAAAATAGAAATTCGGATAATATAATAATAATTATTGTTATTTTATAATGGTTATAAAATAATAATAAAATAAATATATTTATTATAATAATAGTTATTATAATAATATATAATATTATTATGGATCATGTGAATTGGGCTTTTAGCCCGCAGCCCACAAGAGAGTCTATAAAAGGAACCCTTGTGATGAAGCTTTCATTTGATGCAATTTCGTTTTTGATTCTCTTTTCTCACTCAAATAATTCCGTTCGTAAAGCAGCTAGCACTGTGACCGGAAGCTGTTCGTGTGGACTGAGTAGAGGCGTTGCACTTCATCAACGCTTGTGATCGCTGCATCAAAGATCTGAATCGCCACAAAGAGGTAACGATTCTATCACTGACCATGCTCATTCGTAAGGATCACTAAAGGAAAATTTTTGTTTTCCGCTGCGTTTAGATCGCAATTTTCCTTCAGTGGTATCAGAGCCACTTACGAAACCATGGATCTGATAGCTGTTAAATTTCCGTCTTTTCTGTATTTGATTCGATTAAAACACAGAATGAATTTAACAATAAACAATTAATTAAATTTGGCATCTGTTGTGTACGATTTGGATGATTGATGTTGATTATGCTTCAGAAACCGACATTAGTATGGTGAAGTTGTGCGATACATTGATCATCCATAGGTTACACAATTAGATCGATCACTTTTATATAAGATATAAGAAATTCTGATGCAAAGATGGTATATGGGATATACTGTTTTGATTTCATCCATTCAATCACATAAGGATTGTAATTCTTTTGAAAGATCATCATTTTCATTCGCTTCGGAATCCGACGTTAGTATGGTGAAGCAGTGACATGTTGATCTATCATATTGAGTTATCAATCGAGTTGTGTTTGACGGCATGAAATTGTTGCATTAGGATTAATGGCAGTACAAGTGTTGTATTGCCGCAGACTTTTCCGGTTGGGGTTGTAAATGCACAAAAGTTGTGCAGGAAACGACGTGAAATACAATGAAGTGTTCAAAAAAAAAATTTTCTCCGGGGCGCTGCCCCTGACAACCCCGCAAGGAGGCGCTGCCCCCTTGACCCCCGTCCGCTGAACGGTCAGCGGAACCCCCGGCTAAGTCTGCAAAGTGTGATCAATCAGCCGAAATTTAATTTAGTTTATTCAATTATCGGAATTTTAAACTAATAATAAAAGTGTGTTTATTATTATTTATTTGTGGTGATCAGTTATGGCCTTAGTTTATCCTTTATTATTGTTTTGGGATTTTTAAATACGGCCTGCGTGTCGTGCCTCTCTCTCAATCTCTTTATGTAATTTCTTTTCTCATCTCACTCCCTCGTATGTAAAACGAGTTTTCTTATATGTAATGTAATATTATGTTATGAAGAAAAAGGAAGTATTCAATATTAAAGGAGGATAACCTTGGAGATCATGCTTGGAGAAGCTTAGATCGTTATTAGGTTAGCTTAGGTTCTCTCATTGGCTTGAGAGAACAATTGCGTTAGGGGCCATAATTGTATCTTTTTATATGTATGTTGATGCATGTAATTGTATGTTGATGCATGTGAGAGACGTTTTGCATGTTAAGCCGGTGAGATCAAACTAATAACAAATTCCCTCAAAATTAAATATTAAGTTTATGCTTTCCAATTTTTAGCACTCATCAAGACTAGTATCGAGCATTGTAGGTTTCGCCTACGCGAGGTGCATGTTTTATATTAGTAAGGTGTGATGGGATAATTGTAATATCCAATTGCTAAAACAATGGGTCAAACTTAACTAAACAAATTATAATAAGATTATACATGTTTAGAAGCAAGAATTGGGAATGATTCATGTGATGGATCAGAATAAGGAGTTATTCACCCAATTGAAAATATTCGAGAGTTGTATGAGATACAATTGGAAGGAGTTCCTACCTAAATAACTTAGTTTTGTGTAATCAGCCTAACGCTGACTTAAAACAAAGTGAAACATGGATCTCGACCCACTAGAAAGTCTTCCAACGGGATTTTCCGAATCAAATGATGAGGGTCATTTGTTTTGAATAAAATAGTGGGAGCATATTTGATTAAAGGCCTAATTAAATATGTTGTTTTAATGATACTTATATTTTCATATTTCTCTTGTAGATTACCATGACAACAAACACATCGAACAATATTTTGCGATCCATCCTAGATAAGGAAAAATTGTCTGGGACAAATTTCCTGGATTGGCACCGTAATCTGAGGATTGTCCTCAAGCACGATAAGAAGCTGTATGTCTTGGAGACACCAGTTCCTGAGGAGGAACCTCCTAGTTCTGCATCAAAGGCAGAAAGAGATGCTTATAAGAAGCATTTCGATGATGCCAATGAAACCGCTTGCCTCATGCTTGCTACCATGAACTCTGAGTTGCAAAAGCAACACGAGAACATGTCTGCGTTCGATATGATCGGACATCTGAAAATGCTTTATCAAGAGCAAGCAAGAAATGAGAGGTTTCAGGTTTCAAAGTCCCTTTTTAACAGCAAGTTAGCTGAGGGAGCCCCTGTAAGTCCCCATGTACTCAAGATGATTGGGTATGTGGAGAACCTTGACAGATTAGGGTTTCCCCTTGGAAAAGAACTTGCGATTGATCTGATCTTGCAATCGTTGCCAGAGAGCTTCAGTCAGTTTGTCTTGAATTTCAATATGAATGACTTGGACAAAAGTCTTCCAGAACTGCTAGGCATGTTGAGAACTGCTGAGCAGAATATGAAGACAAAAGGGAAATCCATTCTGATGGTCAGTAATGGAAAGAAACAGAACAAGAGGCCCATCAAACAGGGTGGTAGAGGGAAAGGCAAGGAAGTTGCCAAACCCAAACCCACTCCTCCTGTTTTGAAGCCTGGTGGAGGAATAGCAAAGGAGGGCACTTGCTTCCATTGCGGTAAGACCGGACATTGGAAGAGAAATTGCCCAAAGTACCTGGAAGATAAGAAAAATGGAGTAGAGACTTCAAATTCAGGTATTTTTGTTATTGAAATTAATTTATCTACTTCTGCATCATGGGTATTAGATACTGGATGCGGTTCTCACATTTGTACTAATGTGCAGGGGCTAAAAAGGAGTAGAGATTTGGCAAAAGGTGAAGTTGACCTACGAGTTGGCAATGGAGCAAAGGTTGCTGCTTTAGCTGTAGGAACTTATGTTTTAACTTTACCTAGTGGTTTAATAATTCAGTTAGAGAACTGTTATTATGTACCTGCAATTAGCAGGAATATTATTTTCGTTTCTTGTTTGGACAAGTTTGGTTTTTCATTCATAATAAAGAACAATTGTTGCTCCATTTATTTGAATGATATACTCTATGCTACTGCAAAAATGAATAATGGACTATATGTCCTTGATCTTGAAATGCCAATTTATAACATTAATACTAAAAGGTTGAAACCTAATGAGTTGAATCCAACTTACCTTTGGCACTGTCGATTAGGCCACATAAATGAGAAACGCATTTCCAAACTCCATAAAGATGGACTCTTGGACTCTTTTGATTATGAATTATATGAGACATGCAGATCTTGTTTAATTGGAAAGATGACAAAGTCCCCATTCACAGGAAAAGGTGAAAGGGCTAATGATCTTTTGGCACTCATACATACTGATGTATGTGGACCACTGAACATACCAGCCAGAGGAGGTTTTCAGTACTTCATCACTTTTACTGATGACTTCAGTAGATACGGGTATGTGTATTTAATGAAACACAAATCTGAGTCCTTTGAAAAGTTCAAGGAATTCAAGAATGAAGTACAAAACCAACTAGGTAAGAATATTAAAGTTCTTCGATCAGATCGAGGCGGTGAATATTTAAGCCTAGAATTTGATGACCATCTAAAAGAGTATGGGATTCTATCCCAACTTACTCCTCCTGGAACACCACAATGGAATGGTGTATATGAGAGAAGAAATCGAACCTTGTTAGACATGGTCCGATCCATGATGAGTCACGCCGATCTTCCAAACTCCTTTTGGGGACATGCATTATTAACAGCAGCTTACACACTTAACCGTGTTCCATCCAAAAAGGTTGATAAGACACCATATGAGATATGGAGTGGTAAGAAACCACATATGTCTTACATGAAGATTTGGGGTTGCGAAGTTTACGTCAAACGACAAATTTCAACCAAGCTTGAGCCCAAATCTGACAAATGCTTATTTGTGGGGTATCCTAAAGAAACAAGAGGATATTACTTCTACAATCCTTCTGAGGGCAAAGTGTTTGTCGCTCGAACTGGAGTCTTTCTGGAAAGGGATTTTATTTCCAAAGGAAACAGTGGGAGGAAAATAGAGCTTGAAGAAATTCAAGAATCACAAAACATTGAAACACATATGGAGGGACTAGAGCAGGAAACACAAGTAGTTGTGGAAGAGCAACCTGCTCAAGTAGAACAAGACCAGCGTAGGTCAAGCAGGATACGTCACCAACCTGAGAGATATGGATATCTCATAAGTGATCAGGGTGATGTATTACTCATGGATCAAGATGAGCCTGTGACCTACAAAGAGGCCATAACTGGTCCTGAGTCTGAGAAGTGGCTAGAAGCCATGAAATCTGAAATGGATTCCATGTACACAAACCAGGTTTGGACCTTGGTAGAACCTCCTATAGGAGTTAACCCTATAGGATGCAAGTGGGTCTTCAAGAAGAAGACTGACATGGATGGTAAGGTACATACCTATAAAGCAAGACTGGTTGCAAAAGGCTATAAACAAATTCATGGGGTTGACTATGATGAAACCTTTTCACCAGTTGCAATGCTTAAATCTGTTCGGATTTTACTTGCCATCGCTGCATATCATGATTATGAAATATGGCAGATGGATGTCAAAACTGCTTTCCTTAATGGGAATCTTCTTGAGGATGTGTACATGACACAACCTGAAGGATTTGACATACCACAAGATGCCCAAAAGATATGCAAGTTACAGCGATCAATCTATGGATTGAAGCAAGCTTCCAGAAGCTGGAATCTTCGTTTTGATGAAACCGTAAAACAATATGGATTCATCAAAAATGAAGATGAACCTTGTGTCTACAAGAAGGTTAGTGGGAGCATGATCGTGTTTCTGGTATTATATGTAGATGACATATTACTCATTGGAAACGATGTCCCTACCTTGCAACAAGTGAAGACTTGGTTAGGGAATTGTTTTTCTATGAAAGACCTAGGTGAAGCAGCCTATATATTAGGAATTAGGATCTATAGAGATAGATCACAAAAACTGCTTGGCCTAAGTCAGAGTACATACATAGATAAAGTGTTGAGACGCTTTAATATGCATGATTCCAAGAAAGGATTCATACCTATGCAACATGGTCTGTGTTTATCAAAAACACAATCCCCTTCAACTAAGGAAGAAAGGGATCGCATGAATAAGATTCCATATGCATCTGCAATAGGATCTATCATGTATGCCATGTTATGTACTCGACCAGATGTCTCGTATGCATTAAGTGCAACGAGTAGGTACCAATCTGATCCCGGTGATGCTCACTGGGTAGCTGTCAAGAATATCCTTAAGTACTTGAGAAGGACTAAGGATTCATTCTTGATATATGGAGGTCAGGAAGAGCTTGATGTAATTGGTTACACTGATGCTAGCTTCCAGACAGATAAGGATGATTTTAGATCACAATCTGGTTATGTGTTCTGTCTCAATGGTGGCGCTGTGAGCTGGAAAAGTTCAAAGCAGGAAACAGTTGCTGATTCTACAACTGAGGCCGAGTATATTGCTGCCTCAAATGCAGCAAAGGAAGCTGTTTGGATCAAGAAGTTCATTAGTGAACTTGGCATAGTCCCTAGCATTGTGGATCCCATTGGTTTATATTGTGATAACAATGGTGCTATCGCACAAGCTAAGGAGCCTAGATCTCACCAACGATCCAAACACATACTTAGGCGTTATCACCTCATTCGAGAGATAATCGATCGGGGAGATGTGAAGATATGCAGAGTACCTACACTTGACAATATTGCTGACCCATTAACAAAGCCTCTTGCGCAACAGAAGCATGATGGTCATACTAGATCTATGGGTATTAAGGGTATGCCTAATTGGCTCTAGTGCTAGTGGGAGATTGTTGGTGTAAGCCCTAGAGGCCAATACTTTTTGGTACTTGTATCAGATTATTCGTTTAATAATAAAAGGCATTTCTTTATTATGTTTGTCTTTCAGAATAATAAAGTCCCTAGAATAGTTAGTCTGTTTAATGAAATGTTAAGTGTGACTTAATCATGAGATCCCATTAAACATAAAGACATTATTCTTAAAATATCCGTAGTCAAGCTTTATTGCAAAGTGGGATAACATTAAAGCATTGAGACTATTATGAAGATAGACTGATGATCACATCTCATGGATCATGGATAAAGAGTTATCAAGTCTTGACATAGGTATAAATATTAGGAGTAATATTTATACCGGATTGACCCGCTATGAGAATACTACATAGTATGTTATGCAAAGTGTCATAAGTTATTCTCATGGTGATAATGGTGTATTACCACCCTTCGACCTGAAACCACTATGGACCCTAGATGTAGAGTCGGGTGCTTTATTGCTGATCAAACATTATCCGTAACTGGATGATCATAAAGACGGTTGATGGGCACTCCACGAAGCATGCTGAGGGACATGAGTGTCCTAGATGGAATTTGCCAATCCTGCATAACAGGAGAAATGTCTAAGGGCCCAATATTGAACTGGACAAGGATGACACAGTGTATGCCTTGTGTTCAATATAGACATAGGGGCAAAAGGGTAATTGTACAAACATATATTATCACGAAAAAGGTTTTGTCAGATCACATGACACTTTCGTGACTTGGGTAGCAGTGATGTGTTGCTAGATACCGCTCACTGTTTATTATGTTAAATATATAATTTAATATAATTACCAACGTTACGAAATCCTACAGGGTCACACACATAAGGACAGTTTGATGAGAGATAGAGAAATCAAAGGAACATCGTAAGGTACGGTGCACTTAAGTGAAAAATAGAAATTCGGATAATATAATAATAATTATTGTTATTTTATAATGGTTATAAAATAATAATAAAATAAATATATTTATTATAATAATAGTTATTATAATAATATATAATATTATTATGGATCATGTGAATTGGGCTTTTAGCCCGCAGCCCACAAGAGAGTCTATAAAAGGAACCCTTGTGATGAAGCTTTCATTTGATGCAATTTCGTTTTTGATTCTCTTTTCTCACTCAAATAATTCCGTTCGTAAAGCAGCTAGCACTGTGACCGGAAGCTGTTCGTGTGGACTGAGTAGAGGCGTTGCACTTCATCAACGCTTGTGATCGCTGCATCAAAGATCTGAATCGCCACAAAGAGGTAACGATTCTATCACTGACCATGCTCATTCGTAAGGATCACTAAAGGAAAATTTTTGTTTTCCGCTGCGTTTAGATCGCAATTTTCCTTCATTATCAACTAACGCGCATGGCTCAATTGGTAAGGTGGTGATGGCTGTAGGTATCAGGGCGTGGGTTCGAACCCAATCCTCAGCAATTTTTTTTATTTTTTTCAACTAATTCACTTGATTTATCATATAATGTTTGTTTGCTGGCTTTAGGTCATCAGCTGCGTGCGCAGCCCAGTGGTTTTGACTCCCTCAGGTAAAGGGGAGGTCCTGGGTTCAAATCCAGGCCTCCCCATTTTTTTTAAAAAAACCCAATTTTCTTCTATTTTCTTATTATTTATTCAATTATATATTTTATAAATTAATTTCTTTTAAAAATAATAGTATAATAATTCTAATAAGAAAATAAAAATAGAAAACTTTGTATTTTATTTTTGCAATATATTTTGTTTATGTATATGTTATTATTATATATTGATTTTTGTAAATAATCAAATTAATATTGTAATTCAAATTATAAACCCTAATTTTATTTTTAAATCTCTAACCCTAATTCTTATTTAATTTTAAATATTAACTTAATTAATTTTTCTAATACTTAATTAAATAATTAATTTTGTTCTTTTTTTGTAAATAATTATTATATTGTTTATTATCATTATTATAATGCCTTTATTATTTATTTCTTAAAAATTCTTAAAAATTGCTTATTTAATTTAAAAATGTTCTTTTAAATTCTATAAATTTTTGTATATTCGTACTAACCTTTCTTTCTTATAATTATTTTGTCACTAACCCCATTTATTTTTAAATTGTGATTATTACTATTATTTTCTACTAACCCAATTATAATTGCTTATTTATTTTGCTTATTATTTTATTTTTGCTTATTTATTTAAATTGCTTTTATTATTATTATGTAATTGCTTCTGGATGTAATATTTTTTAAATGTTTAAATTATTTATTTTATGCCATGGTTAGTAAAAATAGGGAGTGTAAACATGTATGTTATTTAAAATTAATTTAGATCACTTAATTTAAAAGATAAATATTAAATTGAACACTCACACACGTAAGTCGATCTTTAATCGACATCTCACTTTCTAGGGTTACCTCTCATTGTTGCCTAATCAAAAGGTCAAGTAGGGTGTATAAAGCAAAAGTCCCTCAAAAATAAAGTCATCTAGTCCCTTAAACAATAAAAGATCAAGTCCCTTAATGGTTGCCTTCATGATGATCTTGTCCCTTTCGAATAATGATGACAGTCCCTCCAAAAATGCTTAATACACCCCACAATTGCCTTCATTAAACAGATGACCCTTCACTTGTCCCTCACATCCAAGGTAATGACTACCTATTCCTTAATAATAGGGATAGTCTTACCATTTAAAGGATTCAAGAACATAAAAGACTTAAACTTAGGGTAGGTTCCTCTTAGATACTTGCTCACTTTTCAAAAACTTTTCAAATACTTCACAAATTTCAAACAATTTTCAAAACAAAGGTTTTTTACGCATCCGTACATGGATCATTATAAAACTCTTAAGAAAATTTTTATTCACACACTTCACATTTCAAAAACATTTTAAAGTGAGCTAAGTAACTAAGAGCCCATGGATAACCATGGATGTAAAGGGTGCTAATACCTTCCTTTTACATAACCTACCCCCCGGACCCAAAAATATTTTAAAAAGGTCTTTCCTGTTCTTTTATGCCTTTTATTTGGATAAAATAAAAGTCGGTGGCGACTCTTGCTATCCGCAACATAACTAAAGTCAGTTCTCCCACCGTGTTACAGAACTGGCGACTCTGCTGGGGATTTAAATTAAAGAGGGGTACCCTTAGGAATTAGATCACTTAAATTGTTTGTCTTGTTTGCTTTATATTATCTGTTGGGCTCTTATGTGTGAAAGATCCTAACCCGGATCTAGTGTACCTTAGGTAAATGGCAATAGACTAAGGAAACTGTACGGCGTATACCGATATGGTTGATCTGGTGGCCATAGTTAGTGTGACTTCTTGGTTGGTGCTTATGTTCCTTAAGTCAAGTTGAGGATAATATGAGGCTGCCATATGTTGTCAATACACTAACTAACTTTTAGAACCCTATTTATCCCATCTTGGCCTTTAGAAAAGTAGTGAGGTAACCGGCTTTGGTGCAGACTGAAGTTGGTTGACACTCGATACTACACTCATTGAGATCTTAAACTTGGAGGGTTTTGGTTGGCAAGTAAGTTGCCTACTGAACAACCACCCTTGTGAAGGATCAATGATATTGAGATCCCTTAGAACATGGTTACTTTTATAGGACAGGATGAACCATCTAAACTTCAGGGGAGGGTACTTACCTTTGAACCTCATGCAAGCCTTTAAACCTAGGGCTATGGTGTGACTTGTTTGTGTGTGCCACATGTTTGTGATTGAGCATAACATCATGCATCATAAGCATAACATTTTCACTAACCATTTCAAGGACCAAAGGATTTATCTTTGTTCTTTGTTGTAGGTCATGGCTTCTGCTCGTAGGAACACTATCCGGATCCACTTTGTAGGAAACCTCCTAAGCTTAAGGAATTGGTCTCTCAAGTTTCTAAAAGCTCCCAATTCATCAAGAGGCATGGTTACCTATTGGATCTAGTCACTTCAGGGTTCAATGAAGACATGGTGAGTGTTCTGTTTCAGTTCTTTGACCCTAAGCACCACTGCTTTACATTCCCTGACTATCAGCTGGTTCCAACCATGGAGGAGTTCTCTAAACTTCTGGGTATACCTGTTCTTGATCAAAGACCCTTCACAGGTTTGGAGAAGGAGCTTAAACCAGAGGTTATTGCTGCAACTCTACATCTAAAGAAGTCTGACATTGTTCTAGAAACGAGAAGCGGAGTTAAAGGTATCCTTGCTAAGGTGTTAATGGATAAAGCTCAAATGTTCTTGAAGGCTATGAGCTATGATGCTTTTGAGGAGATCTTAGCCTTGTTGATTTATGGCTTGGTGTTGTTCCCCAATCCAGATCAGTTCATAGACGTTCATGCCATCAACATATTCCTGAGTCACAATCCAGTGCCTACATTGCTTGGAGACATCCTACATTCTCTTCACACCCGTACTACAAGGGCAAGAGGAACTTTGATGTGTTGCATACCTCTGCTTTCTAGGTGGTTTATTTCTCACCTTCCTCGCTCAGTGATGAAGAATGAACAAGGGTTCAGGTGGTCCAAGAGGATCATGTCACTTTCTCACTCAGATATCCATTGGTGCTCCAGATCTATGGAGAATGTCACTATCATTGACCGTTGTGGGGAGTTTCCTAATGTGCCACTTCTAGGCATAAGAGGAGGCATCACCTACAACCCCTCTCTAGCTTTACGACAGTTTGGTTATGCTCGGAGTGATGGTCCTCATGACATGTTGATTCAAGGCATTGTGTTTGACTACGACAACGATCTTCAAGGTTACCGTCAGAGATTCATACGAGCATGGGGAAAAGTGAACAAGGTTGACAGCAAGACTCTGGAGCCTAAGTACACTATTCCTATGGAAGCTTATCTCAGATGGGTGCGATCTCGTGCTCAGACTCTCATGATGCCATATCCTGCTATCCTGCCAGTTACCATGGAACCTGTTGCTGAAGGAGATACTTCTTATACCATCCTTTACCCAGACATGCCTACTGACATGGAAGACTTGCAGAGATCCTGGATCCAGTTGAAGGAACAAAGGGATACTTTCGAGGCTCATTACAAAGCAAGCCAAGGAAGAATCCTGGAACTAACAAAGCAACTTCACGAGGAGCGGAATCTTAACTCATACCTCAACACAAAGAGGAAACGTCCATGGGAGACTTAAAACCCCATCTTTTGTATTTATTTCATTTCATTTTGTAAGCCCAAAGGGCAAACAAATTTATTACTAATAAAAGTTTACCTTCTTGTTTGTTTAAGCAAATTTAAATCCTACGGTCCTTGAAAACATTGCATATACATTCACATACCATTTCATTGCATCACAGGTTTATAATTGTGCACAGGTTTCTCATCTTCTCGCTGTTTATTTCAGCAATGGATCTTGAACAATCAGTTAAGGATCTCCAGGCACAAAATGCACAGTTCCAAGAGCTGATCCTGAACCTGACCAAGGGGCAGGATGAATTAAAGACACTGCTGGCCAAGAAGACTAAGAAGACTAGAAGGTCAGGTGGCCTGATCAACATGGGAAGAAGGTTCAAAGGTCTTGCCAAGACCAAAGAACCAGTTGAAGACTATGAATCTGAAGAGTCTGAAAAAGAGGGAGGCATTCTCCACAACACTATGGGGGACTCTGATTCTGAGGCTAATTACTACCATGAGCCTAATGAAGACAAATTCAAAATGCTGGTGGATAGAATGGATGCTATGGAATTGCAGAAGTCTTCTGGGCTGGATTTTGAAGATTTGAGTCTGATATCTGGGGTAGTCATACCCATTGGTTTCAAGGTTCCTACCTTTGTTGTTTATGATGGGGTCTCTTGTACCAAGCTGCATCTGAGGTCTTATGTCAGAAGAATCCAACCTCACACTGCTGATAAAAAGTTGTGGATCCATTTTTTTCAAGAGAGCTTATCTAGAGCTCAATTGGAGTGGTATTATCAATTGGAAAGTGTCAACATCAGGGATTGGAATGATCTTGCTGAAGCTTTCTACAAGCAGTATCAATACAATGCTGATTTAGCTCCCACTCGCATGCAGCTGCAAAGCATGTCTATGGGTGCCAAAGAAAGTTTCAAGGAGTATGCTCAGAAGTGGAAAGATTTAGCTGGAAGAGTACAACCCCCTTTAACTGACAGAGAATTGGTTGATATGTTCATGTGTACGCTGAATGGTCCTTTTTACAGTCATCTCATTGGAAGCTCATCATCTGGCTTCACTGAGTTGATAATGACGGGAGAGCGCGTGGAAAATGGTATAAAGAGTGGCAAAATCCAAGTGGGTACTTCTTCATCAGGTGCTTCAAAGAAGCCTCCCACTGGGAAGAAAGA
The DNA here is from genome assembly GCA_963966055.1 of Lathyrus aphaca. Classification (NCBI taxonomy): domain Eukaryota; kingdom Viridiplantae; phylum Streptophyta; class Magnoliopsida; order Fabales; family Fabaceae; genus Lathyrus; species Lathyrus aphaca. Next base: position 149,251,385 of record OZ014525.1, read on the forward strand.
ATCCAATGCTGTTTATGGTCAACCTGATCGTAATAGAAGGCATCAGTCTGTGAGTGCAGTTCATATTTCAAATCCAACACCTACAACACCAGAGCAGCCACAAGGCAACCAACAGAGGGCTAGAAGGCAGTTCACAAAAATCAACATGTCAATGGCTCAGGCATTGCAACACTTGTTGAAGGCTGAACTTATTACTTTGAAAGAGGCTCCTCAGAATCCTAATGTTACCTCTCCCAGGTACAATCCCAATGCACGCTGTGCATATCATTCAAACTGTCAGGGACATGATACTAATAGCTGTTGGGTCTTAAAGAACAAAATTCAAGATATGATTGAGGCTGGAGAGATTGAGTTTGATCCTCCGGGTACTCCAAATGTGATTACTGCTCCCATGCCAAATCATGAGAAGACTGTCAATGCCATTGATGAAGATTTACATATCTATTCGGTTGCGGAGTTGACCACACCATTGTCTGTTATCAAGAAAAAGTTAGTGCAAGTTGGGTTCTTTCCAGGTTGTCTTGAAGATTGTTTGTATTGTACCTATAAGTCGGATAGTTGTTGGAGATTGAGAGATGGAATTCATCGTCTCATGAATAAGTATACTATAGTGTTTGAGAGGATTCCGTCGTCTGTAGAAAGTATGGTGGATCATATTACTAATGGTAGGAAGACTGAAGAAGTTGACATGGTTGATAAGGTACCGGTAAGGATCACTTCAAAGGGACCTGTTAAAATCACTCATAAGGGTCCAATTAAGATTACTGCTGAAGGCCCTGTGAATACTGTTGCTGAAGCCAGAGTGGCTCCTGTGGTCATTACCACTCCTGGTCCTATTCCGTATACGTCTGATAAAGCTGTGCCTTGGCATTATGGGTCTGATGTTTACATCCATGGTGTTAAGCAAGAACCACTAGCTGATATGCCTGTTGATGTTGATAATATTGCTGGATCTAGTAAGATCACCCGAAGTGGAAGAGTCTTCTCCCCTCCAGTTACTTCCAAGAGTGCAGCTACTCCAGCTGCTACCTCCACCACTGATGCTCGGGGCAAAGGTCCTGTTATTGAACCTATATCTACTGATGTGCCAGCTGCTGATGATATCTCTAAGTAGATGGAAGAAGTACTGAAAATCATTCGCAAGAGTGATTATGACATTGTTGATCAGTTGGGGCATACTCCCTCAAAGATTTCTATGATGTCCTTGTTGTTATGTTCTGAGGCTCATGCCAAAGCTTTGATCAAGTTTCTGAAGACTGATCATGTACCCAATGCAATTTATGTTGACCAGTTTGAGAATTGTGTTGCCCACCTGACCTATGATAATGGGTTAGGGTTTTCTGATGCTGATTTGACCCCTGCCAAGAGGGATCATAACAGGGCCCTGCATATCTCAATTGAATGCAGGGGCACTACCCTGTCACATGTATTAATAGACAATGGTTCCTCTCAGAATGTGTTGCCCAAGGAAGTCCTGAATAAGCTGAGTCCTGAAGATGCTGTGCTGAAGCCCAGTAGTATTGTGGTGAAGGCTTTTGATGGTTCTAGAAGAGTAGTGCATGGGGAAATTGATCTCCCAATCAAAGTTGGGTCTCAGGTTTTTAATGCTACATTTTATGTGATGGATATTCGTCCTTCGTACTCTTGTCTGCTTGGTCGTCCCTGGATCCATGGGGCAGGTGCTGTAACCTCTACCTTACATCAGAAGCTGAGGTATCCGGTGGAAGGAAAAGTTGTTACTGTCTATGGAGAGGAAGAATATTTTGTTAGTCATGTGAACACCTTCAAGTATCTGGAAGTGGAAGGTGAATACGTTGAAACTCCGTGTCAGACATTTGAAGTGGTCCCTTGGATTGTTAATGATTATGTATCTCCTCCGGCTGTCAAGAAAGTTCCTATGGTCACCAGAATACCTCCAACAATGGCCTCCCTCAAGGATGCTAGAGCTGTAGTGGATGAAGGTGGTTGTACTATTTGGGGTCAGCTTCCTGATATCCCATACAAGTCTGACAAATTTGGTTTGGGTTTCACTACAGAGTCCCAGAAAGCTGTTCGTCGTGCTCGTGCTGTTCGTATCACCAATCAAGGGGTTATGAAAGATCAGATCAATGCTGTGGGAGACTATGATGAAGACTACAATCTGGATGCTTGGATTTTTCCTACTGTGGGTGCTGGACTCAATAATTGGAAAGCTGAAGATGTTATCCCTATCTCCTTTAGTCAGGACTAAATACTATTACCGTGTTGTTGCTTTTTAAGTTTGTAATTTCTTGAACAATTGAACTCTTAAGCCTTGTGCCTTACCCGGGGCACAACGGTGTGCTTGTTACGGGATGTCATTTCATTTGCATACTTCATTCAATAAAAATCAGTGGACGTTTCGTTTTCGTAAATATTGTGTTCCTTGTCTTTCTTTTCTTTTATTTTTGTTTTATCAGCTATGTGTTCTTACACACACCCACATCACTAAAATGCAGATCCTCATCCACTCTGGATCCTGTTGATAACAGTTCTATTATTGCCAATTATAATTTCGAGAATCCGATCTATCAAACTGAAGACGGAAATGAGGACGATTGTGAAGTACCTGTAGAGCTTGCTAGGTTGTTACAACAAGAAGAGAAAGCCATACAGCCACATGAAGAGCCAGTCGAAGTTGTGAATCTGGGAACTGAAGAAAACAGGAAAAAGGTCAAGATAGGGGCTGATTTAGAGGATAGTGTCAAGAGCAGATTGATTCAGATGTTACGTGACTATGTGGAGATCTTTGCTTGGTCTTATGAAGATATGCCAGGGTTGGATACAAACATTGTAGTTCACTGTTTACCAGTAAAAGAAGACTGTCGTCCAAAGAAGCAGAAGGTTCGTCGTATGCGTCCTGAGATGTCAGAAAAGATCAAAGCAGAGGTAATGAAACAGTTTGATGCAGGGTTCTTAGCTGTGACTTCTTATCCTCAGTGGGTTGCAAACGTGGTACCAGTTCCTAAGAAAGACGGTAAGGTACGTATGTGTGTAGACTACAGGGATTTGAATAAGGCCAGCCCCAAAGATGACTTTCCGCTTCCTCATATTGATGTTCTAGTAGACAACACTGCTCAGCACAAGGTATTCTCTTTTATGGATGGTTTCTCTGGTTACAATCAAATCAAGATGGCTCCTGAAGATATGGAAAAGACAACATTTGTTACACAGTGGGGCACCTTTTGCTATAAGGTGATGCCATTTGGTTTGAAGAATGCAGGGGCAACATATCAGCGTGCTATGGTGGCTTTGTTTCATGATATGATTCATCATGAGATAGAGGTATATGTGGATGATATGATAGCCAGATCTCAGAATGAAGAACAACATCTTGATCATTTGCATAAATTGTTTGAGAGGTTGAAGAAGTACAAGCTAAGATTGAACCCAAACAAGTGTACTTTTGGAGTTAGGTCTGGTAAGCTCCTGGGTTTCATAGTCAGTGGAAAAGGTATTGAAGTGGATCCTGCAAAAGTGAAAGCTATACGAGAGATGCCAGCTCCCCGCACTGAGAAAGAGGTTAGAGGTTTCTTGGGACGATTAAATTACATTGCAAGATTTATTTCCCAATTAACTGCCATCTGTGAGCCAATCTTCAAATTGTTGAAGAAAGATCAGGTGATGGAATGGAATGATGAGTGCCAGACTGCCTTTGATGAAATCAAGAGATATCTGCTAGAACCTCCAATTTTAATGCCACCAGTTGATGGAAGACCCTTGATTATGTACTTAACAGTGTTAGACAACTCAATGGGGTGTGTGTTGGGGCAACATGACGAGTCTGGTCGAAAAGAGTAGGCAATATACTACCTTAGCAAAAAGTTTACCGACTGTGAAACAAGATACTCACTGCTCGAGAAAACTTGCTGCGCTTTGGCATGGGCTGCTCGCCGACTAAGACAGTATATGTTGACTCATACTACCTTGTTGATTTCGAAGATGGATCCAATCAAGTACATATTTGAGAAACCTGCTCTCTCCGGAAGAATTGCAAGATGGCAAATGATCTTGACAGAATATGACATACAATATACCACTCAGAAGGCCATTAAGGGAAGTGTTGTAGCAGATCATTTGGCTCATCAAGCAGTAGATGATTACCAGTCAATGAGTTTTGAGTTCCCTGATGAAGACATTATGATTATTACCAAAGAACCTGGACAATATGACGGACCTGAACAAGGATCCCGATGGACTATGGTTTTTGATGGTGCCTCTAATGCACTTGGTAATGGTGTTGGTGTTGTGATTAGTTCCCCTGAAGGTTGTCATACCCCGATTACTGCCAGACTTTGTTTCTATTGTACCAATAACATGGATGAGTATGAGGCATGTATCCTGGGTATTAAAGCTGCTATTGATATGAAGATTCAGTTCCTTGACGTATATGGAGATTCAGCCCTGGTAGTTAGTCAGATTAAAGGAGATTGGGATACCAAGCATGATAATCTCATTCCTTACAGAAAGCATGTGTTGTCTTTGATCCCACATTTCAAAGAGATTACCTTTGGACATATTCCACGAAGAGAGAATCAGTTGGCAGATGCATTAGCCACCATGGCATCTATGTTTGAGATCAGCTGGGATGATGAAGCTCCCAAGATTACTATTGATAGATTTGAGAAGCCTGCATACTGCAATGAGATTGACACAGAAGGGGCAGAGGAGAAGCCTTGGTTCTACGAAGTAAAAAGATATCTTGAAGCTCAGGAGTTCCCTGAAGGGGCATCTGTCAAAGATAGGAAGTTTCTGAGAAGGTTCTCTGCTAAGTTCTTTTTGAGTAATGGGATTTTGTACAAGCGCAATCATGATTCAACTATGCTTCGTTGCGTGGATAAGAAGGAAGCAATAGAGATTATGGAAGATATGCATGATGGGATCTTTGGCACTCATTCTAGTGGTCATACCATGGCAAAGAAGATATTGAGAGCAGGTTACTATTGGTCTACCATGGAAGCTGACTGCTATCAACACTCCCGAACATGTCACAAGTGTCAAATTTATGCTGATAAAGTACATATACCTCCATCACCATTGAATGTGTTGACTGCTCCTTGGCCATTTGCCATGTGGGGCATTGATATGATTGGTGAGATCAAGCCTACTGCTTCTAACGGGCATCGTTTCATCCTGGTTGTTATTGATTACTTCACGAAGTGGGTGGAGGCAGCTTCATTTGCATCTGTTACCAAGAATGTTGTGGCTCGATTCATTAAGAATAATCTCATATGTAGGTATGGCATCCCTGAAAGGATTATCACTGACAATGGCTCTAATCTGAACAACACTATGATTACTGATCTCTGCACGCAGTTCAAGATTAAGCATCACAACTCTTCTCCGTATCGTCCAAAGATGAATGGGGCAGTTGAAGCTGCTAACAAGAACATTAAGAAGATTGTACAGAAGATGACTGTTACCTACAAGGATTGGCATGAGATGTTACCATTTGCTCTTCATGGTTATCGCACTACAATACGTACTTCAACAGGGGCAACCCCATTCTCCTTGGTCTATGGTATGGAAGCAGTTCTGCCCATTGAAGTTCAGATTCCCTCCTTAAGAATTATGAAGGATGCAGGCTTGGATGAAGATGAGTGGATTCAGACTCGACTTGACCAGATAAATTTGATTGATGAGAAGATATTAGCAACAGTTTGTCATGGCCAGATGTACCAGAAACGAATGATCAAAGCTTTTAACAAGAAGGTTAAGCCAAAGGTATATCAGGCTGGTTGTAACACCCCGATAATAATATAATAATTATTTAAATTAAGTTAATAATATATTTATTGATTTAATTAAATAATTGAATTATTATTATTATTATTATTATTTTGGAATAATAATTATTGGGATAATTATTTATTGGAATAATATATAAGTTGGAAATGAGAAAAATCCCATTTTTTGGTAAAAAGGTTATTTCACGTGAAAAAGGGAAAAGAGGCAGAAAGGGCAAAAAAGCCAGAGGACGAAGGTTGAAGGAAGGAAAAGCTTAGAGCTCGGAGGCTACCGGATTAACTCAGGTAAGGGGGGTTTATCATCGGTTAAAGGGTATTATATGATAATATGTACTGAGTAGTGATAACCATTGATTGTACCTCTATTTTGATTGATGCATGATGAGTTTGTGAAATGTTGGATGAATGAAATTGAATGATAATTGAAAAGAATTCGTAGGAATTAGAAGGGATAATGTTAGGATTGATGAAGATGAATAGGATATGATTCGTGTAGATGATGTGGGTGATTATTTTGTGTAATTTGGACTGTGGAAGGTTGGATTGGATAGATTTCGTATCAGAGAAAACCACAGCAGATCTGAGAATTCTGGTTTCTGGTCATACGCGTATGGCACTAGGCAATACGCGTATGAGCTGGCTGGTACGCGTATGGAGGAAGCCTTACGCGTATGGGTGGAAAAGATGGTATTTTGAACGTAAATTGGTCTCTGTTGGTACGCGTATGGAGTAGGTAATACGCGTATGAGTTGAGCGAGGCAATGCGCAATACGCGTATGAGAGTGGGCGTTACGCGTATGGACTTGGTCAGGTTTGGGCAATACGCGTATGGACATGGGCAATACGCGTATGGGCAGAATTGTGATTTTTCTGTGCTACTGCTGTGCAGTTTCGGTTGTTTAGGCTGAGTGATGCGACTTAGCCGAGATATGATGTGATAGGGATCATTTCCCGTTGTTTTGAGTGGTAAAGGCATTAGTAGAGTGTGCTAATACTGTGTTTGATTATGTGGCATGATAGGATATGCTTTTGTGATTAATTATGTTGATAATGTGTGATGGTATACATGATAATGTGAATGTATACATTTGTGAATAGACTTTATTATGGCTTAGAGTGTGAGCATGTGTCTATTCTTGATTTTGTTGATGTTGCATTGCTAGGTGATTAGCATGCATATTGTGGCCTTCGGGTGGTAGCTAATTCCATGGTGAGGAATTAGTGAGTAAATCATTTTGATTGTTGTTGATTGTTGCATGCTAGGTGAGTAGCTTGCATAACATGGCCCATTTGGGGTGGTAGCTAATTCCCATGGTGAGGAATTAGTGAGTGAGTCACTATGTCTCAAATGAGTGGGACTAGTGAGCTTGGTAGCCGTGCCTGGATTTGGACGGTGAGGTTGAACTATATGTTCACAACATAGTCGGTACCGCATGCATAGAGTCTCATTGCATAATGAATGTATGGCATATAATATGAACGGATGTATTCCAGTATTATATGTGTGTTGTGTGTTGCGTTGTTAATGTTGAATATAGTTGAGAATCTACTGTCGAGTATGATGTTTTGAACGGATATTGATGTTGCTGAAGGCTTAGCCTAAATTGGGTGAATTAATGTGTTAATTACTTAGCATTACATGTTGTTTTATAATGCTTATTATATTGATTGAGGAACTCACCCTTACATCTATTTTTCAGGTAACGAGAAATGAGTTGAGTAGAAGCTAATGCTTGGAGTCTAGGGTAGTTCTTATGGGTCATGCTCTGATAGATGTAACATCGGGAGGGGATGTTTTAATTAATTTGAGATTGGTTGTTGAATGATTTTCATGTAGTGTGTTACATGTTTTACATTGATGTTGGATTTTATTCCGCTGCGAATTATGCAAAGGAACCTTATTTTGATTAAATAAATGAGCATGACAGGATGTTTTGATAATTGTTGTGAAATGATTGTGTGACACCCTTCGGGGCATAATTACTCTGATGAATATATTGTTATTTTAATTATAATAATTTGGGGTATTTAGAAGGGTGTTACATTAGTGGTATCAGAGCATAGTCGGTCGTGTCGAGTCGTAATTATTCTGTTTCCCTTGTACGATATAGGTGTTGTGTAACCCTATCAGTACTTATTGTTTTAGTTGTTGGGTTTCAGAATAGAGATGGCTGGGAGAGGTAGAGATGATGCTGCGATTGCTGAGGCTCTGGGTATGCTAGCTGGAGTACTTGGAGGAAATCCGAATGTTATGGGAATGGGAGCTGCTCGTCAGTTGAGTGAGTTCCAGAAGAACAATCCTCCAATGTTCAAAGGAGCATACGATCCAGATGGTGCTCAGAAGTGGTTGAAGGAGATAGAGAGGATCTTCAGAGTAACTGAGTGTGCTGATAACCAGAAGGTCAGGTTCGGTACACATATGCTGTCAGAAGAAGCCGATGATTGGTGGGTTGCTACCCGCACTGAGTTGGAAACTGCTGGAAATGCTGAGATTTCTTGGGCGGTGTTCAGAGAGAGATTTCTGAGGAAGTATTTTCCCGAGGATGTCAGAGGAAAGAAGGAGATAGAGTTCTTGGAATTGAAGCAGGGTAACAGGTCTGTTACGGAGTATGCTGCTAAGTTCACAGAACTGTCGAAGTATTATACTCCCTATGCTGAGGCTGCTGGGGAATTTTCAAAGTGTGTGAAGTTTGAGAACGGGTTGCGTCCCGAGATCAAGCAGGCTATTGGATATCAAAGGATTAGAGTGTTTTCTGATTTGGTTGACTGTTGCAGGATTTTCGAACAGGATTCCAAGGCCAGAGCTGAGAGCTATCAGCAGAAGGTTGATAGAAAAGGTAAGAATCAGATTGATCGTGGAAAACCGTATGCAGCTGGCAAAGGTTTTCAGAGGCAGAGTGGGATGAAGAGGCCTAGTGGGGGAGACTCTAGTGCTCCTGTTAAGTGTTACAGATGTGGTCAGGCTGGACATCGTATCCATGAGTGTACCAGTAGTGAGAAGAAGTGTTTCAAATGTGGGAAAGGTGGTCATTTGGCTGCAGATTGCCGGTTGAAGACTGTGACTTGCTTCAACTGTGGAGAAGTGGGTCATATCAGCCCACAGTGTCCTAAGCCGAAGAAAGAGAATCAGTCAGGAGGCAAGGTTTTTGCTTTATCGGGTTCTGAGACTTCTGCAGATGATCGTTTGATCCGAGGTACGTGTTATATTAATGGCTTTCCTCTTGTAGCTATTATTGACACAGGTGCGACTCATTCTTTTATATCCTTGGATTGTGCTGTGAAACTTAAGTTAGAGATGTCTGAGATGTGTGGTAGTATGGTGATTGATACTCCTGCGAAGGGTTCAGTGACTACTACTTCGGTTTGTTTGAGATGTCCTTTGAGTATTTTTGGTAGAGACTTTGGGATAGACCTTGTGTGTCTTCCATTAGTGCAGATTGATGTTATTCTGGGTATGAACTGGTTGGTGTTTAACCGAGTTTATATTAATTGTTTTGATAAGACTGTGATATTTCCTGAGGATGAGGAAGGAAAGAGTTTGTTTCTATCAGCAAGACAAGTGAGTGAGGAAGTGGCAGATGGGGCAGAGTTGTTTATGCTGTTAGCGACCTTGGAGACTAAAGATAAACTGGGGATTGGCAATCTAGCTGTGGTGTGTGATTTTCCTGATGTGTTCCCGGAAGAGGTGAATGAATTGCCGCCAGAGCGTGAAGTTGAGTTCTCGATTGACTTGGTACCTGGTACTAGACCGATATCGATGGCTCCTTATCGTATGTCTGCTGTTGAACTAGCTGAATTGAAGAGTCAGCTGGAAGATCTGTTAGATAAGAAATTTATTCGTCCGAGTGTGTCACCGTGGGGTGCACCAGTGTTGTTGGTTAAGAAAAAAGAAGGTACTATGAGGTTGTGTGTAGATTACAGGCAACTGAATAAAGTGACGATCAAGAATCGGTATCCTTTGCCGAGGATTGATGATTTAATGGATCAGTTGGTTGGTGCGAGAGTGTTCAGCAAAATAGATTTGAGATCGGGATATCATCAGATACGTGTGAAAACTGAGGATATTCAGAAGACTGCCTTCAGAACAAGGTATGGACATTATGAGTATTCTGTAATGCCTTTTGGTGTGACTAATGCACCTGGAGTATTTATGGAGTATATGAATAGGATTTTCCATCCGTACCTAGATCAGTTTGTTGTGGTGTTTATTGATGACATTTTGGTGTATTCGAAATCTGAAGAAGAGCATGCTGAACATTTGAGAGAGGTTTTAGGAGTTCTGCGAGAAAAGAAGTTATTTGCTAAACTGTCTAAGTGTGAATTTTGGTTAGAAGAAGTTAGTTTTCTTGGTCATGTGATTTCCAGAGGTGGTGTTGCTGTTGATCCTTCTAAGATAGAAGCGGTGTCTAAGTGGGAAACTCCTAAGTCTGTTACTGAGATTCGAAGTTTCCTTGGTTTGGCTGGGTATTATAGGAAGTTCATTGAGGGATTTTCTAAGTTGGCGTTACCGTTGACAATGTTGACTAGAAAGGGGCAAGCGTTTGTTTGGGACTCAAAATGTGAAGAAGGTTTCCAAGAGTTAAAGAGAAGGTTAACTACTGCTCCTATCCTGATATTACCGAGTTCGTCGGAACTATTTGAGGTTTATTGTGATGCTTCATTGTTGGGTTTAGGTGGTGTGTTGATGCAGAATAAGCAGGTTATAGCTTATGCTTCGAGACAGCTAAGGGTTCACGAGAGGAATTATCCGACACATGATTTAGAGCTGGCAGCTGTAGTATTTGTTCTGAAGTTATGGAGGCATTATTTGTACGGTTCAAGATTTGAAGTTTTCAGTGACCATAAGAGTTTAAAGTATTTGTTTGATCAGAAAGAGCTGAATATGAGACAGAGGAGATGGTTAGAATTTCTGAAGGATTATGATTTTGGTTTGAATTACCATCCGGGTAAAGCAAATGTAGTAGCTGATGCATTGAGTCGGAAATCATTACATATGTCTATGTTAATGGTTAAGGAATTGGACTTAATTGAGCAGTTTAGAGATCTGAGTTTGGTGTGTGAGAGTACTCACAATAGTGTTAAACTGGGAATGTTGAAGTTAACGAGTGGTATTCTGGACGAGATCAGAGAGGGTCAGAAATCCGATGCACTTTTGGTTGATAAGTTGACTTTAGTGAATCAAGGTCAAGGTGGCGAATTCAGAGTTGATGAGAATGGTATTTTGAAATTTGGTAGTCGGGTGTGTATTCCGGATGTTACAGAACTTAAGAAGAGTATCCTTGAGGAAGGACATCGTAGTGGCTTGAGTATTCATCCTGGAGCTACGAAGATGTACCATGATTTGAAAGGGTTATTTTGGTGGCCGGGAATGAAAAGAGAAATTGCAAGTTTTGTGTATTCTTGTTTGACTTGTCAGAAGTCGAAGATTGAGCATCAGAAGCCGTCTGGGCTAATGCAACCGTTGGCTATTCCAGAGTGGAAGTGGGACAGTATCAGTATGGATTTTGTTTCTGGTTTGCCGAGAACAAGTAAGAATTTTGAGGCTATTTGGGTGATTGTGGATAGATTGACGAAGTCGGCTCATTTCATTCCGATCAGAATGGATTATCCGTTAGAGAGGCTAGCTGAGTTGTATATTGAGAAGATTGTAAGTTTGCATGGTATTCCGTCTAGTATTGTTTCGGACAGAGATCCTAGATTTACATCGAAGTTTTGGGAAGGTTTGCAGAAGGCTTTGGGAACTAAGCTGAGATTGAGTTCTGCATATCATCCGCAGACTGATGGTCAGACTGAGAGGACGATTCAGTCACTAGAGGATCTTTTGAGGGCTTGTGTTTTGGAAAATGGAGGTGCTTGGGATTGTTATTTGCCTTTGATTGAGTTTACCTACAACAATAGTTTTCATTCGAGCATTGGTATGGCACCGTTTGAAGCTTTGTATGGTAGGAGATGTCGGACACCTTTATGTTGGTATGAGTCCGGTGAGAGTGCTGTGGTTGGACCGGAGATTGTTCAACAAACTACGGGAAAGATTAAGATGATTCAGGATAAGATGAGAATTGCTCAGAGTCGTCAAAAGAGTTATCATGACAAGAGGAAGAAGTCACTTGAGTTCCAAGAGGGAGATCATGTGTTTCTTCGTGTTACTCCGATAACTGGTGTTGGTCGAGCCTTGAAGTCGAAGAAGTTGACACCTCGATTTATTGGTCCTTATCAGATTTTGGAGAGGATAGGAGAGGTAGCCTATCGTATCGCTTTACCGCCGTCGCTTGCGAATTTGCATGATGTTTTTCATGTGTCTCAGTTGAGGAGATACATTCATGATCCGTCGCATGTTGTCCAAGTAGATGATGTACAGGTGAGAGATAACCTGACTGTTGAAACATCACCTATGAGGATCGAGGATCGAGAGTTGAAGCAGTTGCGGGGTAAAGAGATTGCCTTGGTGAAGGTAGCTTGGGGAGGACCAGCAGGTGGCAATGTGACTTGGGAACTGGAGAGCCAGATGAAGGAGTCTTATCCGGAGTTGTTCGATTGAGGTATGTTTTCGAGGACGAAAACTCTTTTAGTGGGGGAGAGTTGTAACACCCCGATAATAATATAATAATTATTTAAATTAAGTTAATAATATATTTATTGATTTAATTAAATAATTGAATTATTATTATTATTATTATTATTTTGGAATAATAATTATTGGGATAATTATTTATTGGAATAATATATAAGTTGGAAATGAGAAAAATCCCATTTTTTGGTAAAAAGGTTATTTCACGTGAAAAAGGGAAAAGAGGCAGAAAGGGCAAAAAAGCCAGAGGACGAAGGTTGAAGGAAGGAAAAGCTTAGAGCTCGGAGGCTACCGGATTAACTCAGGTAAGGGGGGTTTATCATCGGTTAAAGGGTATTATATGATAATATGTACTGAGTAGTGATAACCATTGATTGTACCTCTATTTTGATTGATGCATGATGAGTTTGTGAAATGTTGGATGAATGAAATTGAATGATAATTGAAAAGAATTCGTAGGAATTAGAAGGGATAATGTTAGGATTGATGAAGATGAATAGGATATGATTCGTGTAGATGATGTGGGTGATTATTTTGTGTAATTTGGACTGTGGAAGGTTGGATTGGATAGATTTCGTATCAGAGAAAACCACAGCAGATCTGAGAATTCTGGTTTCTGGTCATACGCGTATGGCACTAGGCAATACGCGTATGAGCTGGCTGGTACGCGTATGGAGGAAGCCTTACGCGTATGGGTGGAAAAGATGGTATTTTGAACGTAAATTGGTCTCTGTTGGTACGCGTATGGAGTAGGTAATACGCGTATGAGTTGAGCGAGGCAATGCGCAATACGCGTATGAGAGTGGGCGTTACGCGTATGGACTTGGTCAGGTTTGGGCAATACGCGTATGGACATGGGCAATACGCGTATGGGCAGAATTGTGATTTTTCTGTGCTACTGCTGTGCAGTTTCGGTTGTTTAGGCTGAGTGATGCGACTTAGCCGAGATATGATGTGATAGGGATCATTTCCCGTTGTTTTGAGTGGTAAAGGCATTAGTAGAGTGTGCTAATACTGTGTTTGATTATGTGGCATGATAGGATATGCTTTTGTGATTAATTATGTTGATAATGTGTGATGGTATACATGATAATGTGAATGTATACATTTGTGAATAGACTTTATTATGGCTTAGAGTGTGAGCATGTGTCTATTCTTGATTTTGTTGATGTTGCATTGCTAGGTGATTAGCATGCATATTGTGGCCTTCGGGTGGTAGCTAATTCCATGGTGAGGAATTAGTGAGTAAATCATTTTGATTGTTGTTGATTGTTGCATGCTAGGTGAGTAGCTTGCATAACATGGCCCATTTGGGGTGGTAGCTAATTCCCATGGTGAGGAATTAGTGAGTGAGTCACTATGTCTCAAATGAGTGGGACTAGTGAGCTTGGTAGCCGTGCCTGGATTTGGACGGTGAGGTTGAACTATATGTTCACAACATAGTCGGTACCGCATGCATAGAGTCTCATTGCATAATGAATGTATGGCATATAATATGAACGGATGTATTCCAGTATTATATGTGTGTTGTGTGTTGCGTTGTTAATGTTGAATATAGTTGAGAATCTACTGTCGAGTATGATGTTTTGAACGGATATTGATGTTGCTGAAGGCTTAGCCTAAATTGGGTGAATTAATGTGTTAATTACTTAGCATTACATGTTGTTTTATAATGCTTATTATATTGATTGAGGAACTCACCCTTACATCTATTTTTCAGGTAACGAGAAATGAGTTGAGTAGAAGCTAATGCTTGGAGTCTAGGGTAGTTCTTATGGGTCATGCTCTGATAGATGTAACATCGGGAGGGGATGTTTTAATTAATTTGAGATTGGTTGTTGAATGATTTTCATGTAGTGTGTTACATGTTTTACATTGATGTTGGATTTTATTCCGCTGCGAATTATGCAAAGGAACCTTATTTTGATTAAATAAATGAGCATGACAGGATGTTTTGATAATTGTTGTGAAATGATTGTGTGACACCCTTCGGGGCATAATTACTCTGATGAATATATTGTTATTTTAATTATAATAATTTGGGGTATTTAGAAGGGTGTTACACTGGTGACTTGGTAATTAAGCGTATCATATTACCACAGGGTTATCCTAGGGGCAAGTGGACTCCAACATATGAAGGACCATTTGTGGTCAAAACAGTATTCTCAGGAGGTGCCATGATACTCACTACTATGGATGGTGAAGATTTCCCACAGCCTGTAAACGCAGACATAGTTAAAAAATACTACGCATGAAAAGAGACCCGCTAGGTTGACAGGCCTAGGCAAAAATAAGGGCATCCCGGCAAACCAAAAGGGTTTGGGCAAAAATTAGGGATATATATAAAAAGATGTACACCCGGCAAGTCGAAAACCTGAAAAGGCGGCTTGGGCAAAAAAGGGTATCCCGGTGGATTGAAAACCTGAAAGGGCAATCCAGGCAAAAGTTAGGGATTAAAGCGTATGACTATGTCTCGTTTGGATCACTCATGAAACTGCAACCAATTGTACTACTTACTCAAGCTCGAACAGATAAAGCTCAATTCAATCGTTTCCGTCTCAACAGTAGAAGATGAGATACTTGAAGATAATGGCAATAGTAGAATTGAAACTTAACAGGATTATTTCCCACATAGCTGATTTTCTTTGTTTTGTAAAATTTTATGACAAAATCCTCTTACTAGGGTTTATGTCTCCTTGTACAAACTTACCCATGTATGTGTCACTTGTTTGATATGAATAAAATTCCATCTTTGAATCCAGATTTACTTTTACCCTATTTACATAAGCGAAACGTCCATTGGTTGTGTTTGAATGTATGTATGCTTTTGAATATGATTGATGTTTACCAGAAATGCATGAAAATGCAGTAATAGTGTTTACTAAGGACGAACGAGGGAAGGATTTCAACAAAGCTTTGTCGGTTCACCTCTACAAGACAGTTACAAAACCCTCAGTAGGACAAATCCATCTTCATAAAGTCACATCTCCCCTGGAATTTATATCCATCTCTTTTATCCTCATACGGATATTCGGGAATTTACTTTCCAATAAGGGTACGACGAACGAAGACGGGATGTTATATCCACCCTACTATCAATCGAAGACGAAGGTTATGTATACCCTACTATCCCCAGCAGACGGGAGGTTATATATGCCTTATTATCAAACAAGACGGGAACGAGTTCCTCATATCCTTCAACAACAAACTGGGATTTATTTTCCCTGGCCAGCAGTTATTATACGAAGATATTCAGACGCTTCCGGCAGCATCATATCATACATACATCATTTACATCATACCATAATATACATATCTATAGATACATAATACATTGCATCATATTATACATGCATACATAATGCATAAACTAATATTATCATACAGAATGCTACCTTGTTTTCAGGTTAATTCTCCAACAAACAAATTTCATCAACAAATTGTGATCATTGGGCCGTTGTTTATCTTCCCAAAGGTTATCATCACCTCAGGACTGCTTTATCCTCCTGAAAGCTTCTTATACCTCAGGACTGCTTTATCCTCCTGAAAGCATATCACCACCTCAGGACTGCTTTATCCTCCTGAAAGCATATTATCTCCTCAGAACGTTGTTCATCTTTCTGAAAGCATATCATCACTTCCTCAGGACGTTGTTATCCTCCTGAAAGCATATTATTACTTTGGGCCGTTGTTATCTTCCCAAAGGTTACCACTTCCTCAGGACGTTGTTATCCTCCTGAAAGCATATTATTAATTTGGGCCGTTGTTATCTTCAAAAAGGTTACCACTTCCTCAGGACGTTGTTATCCTCCTGAAAGCATATTATCTCCTCGGGACGTTGTCTATCTTCCCGAAAGCTATCACCCCTACCTCAGGACTGCTTTAACCTCCTGAAAGCATATTATTACCTCAGAACGTTGTTCATCTTTCTGAAAGCATATCATCACTTCAGGATGTTGTCTATCCTCCTGAAAGCATATTATTACCTCAGGACTGCTTTATCCTCCTAAAAGCTATCATTATACCTTCATATTTTGGACTGCTTTATCCTCCAAGAAATGTATCTGAAGAACTTTTCTCCAAGTGGCATCTTTAAGCCCACTCAAGCATATTCAACTAGTCACCTGTATCACTCTACGCACTGGTGAGTGCAAATATTTGGGCTTTTATGTTCAATCCCCTTCAACCTTCCAGGTCACGACTGGCAAATATACCAATCTAACCCCTCAGGTTTCAGAAAATTGAACAGGGGCAGCTGTTGCACCCCAAAATTTGCCCTCACAATACAAGACTTTATGTGCTAAGAAGGTTCACAAGGTTCACAAGATTCACAATGCTTACAATACCTTTCATGAGGTTCATGAAGTCTACAAGATACTTTATGAGGTTCACAAGGTTCACAAGATTCACAATGCTCACAAGACCTTCCATGAGGTTCATGAAGTCTACAAGTCACTTTATGAGGTTCACAAGGTTCACAAGACCTCCCATGAGGTTCACAAGGTTCACAAGACATCTTATGATGGTTCCCAAGGTTCACAAAGTTCACAATTGGTCAGAAGAGTTGACAACTCCCTCAGACAATGCACCTCCTAAGCAGTGCATCCAAAACTAGGTTTTTGACTTTAATCAGGCTAAATGAACTTCCAAGACTTCAAGTGAGCTTCATAACATCTTATATGTGTGTAAGAACCCCCATGACAAGTTTCAAGACTTTTCTCAAAAGTTTGCCCAGTCAGATGATCAGATAAGTCAAAATCAGTCAAAGTAGTTAAAAAGTCAAACTGAGGTCAACTGTGGTCAAACCAAAGTCAAACTTCATGATTTTTTTCCAACATCAAGTATATGAAGTAATATTCATCATTTGATCAAGGGTTGATCATGATTCATCAAGGAGATTTCAGATCATCAAGAATCAGGAGTTTCTAAATTAGGGTTTCCTTAGTAAAAGTCAACTGAACTTTGACCAGCCATAACTTTCACATGCTTCATCACCAAGTCTCCATCCAAAGCTCATTTTGAAGTAAATTGAATTATCTACAACTTTGTGTCTCACAAGCCAAGCCCAAAAATGCTTCATTTAGAAGGTATGAGCTAAGACATTATAGGTCCTTTTGAAAGTCAACAAAAAGTCAACAACTTCAAAAGGGCATAACTTGAGAATGGTAAATGATATGGACATGAAACCAGTGGGGTTGGTTAGAGGACTCTTCAAGATTTCCAAAATGTCCAAGAACACCCTCATACTATTAAAATTGAAGGATATGTGCCCTTGCAAAGTTGGGAAATTTTTGGTTGGTTTATGAAGAAAAGGGAGGTCTAAAACCAATTTCTTCCAAATGGGCTTGCCATATGATGACCCAATCCTTACTATAACATCATGCACGAAATTAAATTGATTTATTCATAATTTTATTCATTTTGTTTTTATTTATTATGATTTTTTATATTAAAAATCATTTTAAATTCAAATAAAATATAAAATAATGAAAATTTAAATTGATTTGGTTTCTAGAAGGTCATAAGATATATTTAGACTTGATTGATATAAGAATTATGAAGATCATCCTAAAATAGCAATGTGAGATCAAGAATATTCAAAATTTAAAAGCTTATCTTTTTCAATCTCCCAAAGATCAAATATCCATCAAATTGTTAAAGTTTCTGAACTAATTCATTGTACCATATATATACAACACAAAGACAATCACAAGCCACGAATTTGCAGCCTCAAACAACACATTGCAAACTTCAAAATTTCATCCAAAAACTCACATTCGGATTCTTGGCTAGAGACACTTTCAAGGCAATTTAAAGGTTGCTACATGTTCTTTGGACATCATTGAGTCTATCCCAACCCTCAAACGCATTCAACTCATGCTCATATGACCAACCCGAATGCATATTGTTCATACTTTTATTTTTTTCGATTTGAATTATTTATGCAGTTATAATGAATTCTAACTACATATTTGTGTTAGTGATGATGTTTAGATGCTTTCTGGGCAAAGAAATTGAAGGATGAGGACCTAAACCGAAAACGGCCATTGTTAGGGTTCTTGAACCAAAATTAGGGTTCTTCGATTTAGACCATATAAATTAATTTTAAGGACATAAATGAACTGTGTGAAGTGTGGTGATCATAACCATGTGTTTAATTTGATGAATGGTTGCATATTCATGATGATATGAGATTGGCAGGTTTCAAGTGCAGGAAAATTCGCAGGAAATATGGTGGATAAATTTGCAGGTAATTTCGCAAGTCAGGAGGTTGAAGATGAAGCAGCTTTGGCGCGAAATCAGAATTCAAAATTTGATTTGTTTTTATAATATATAGTTGTTAGTTTGTTATCAGCTAACGCGCATGGCTCAATTGGTAAGGTGGTGATGGCTGTAGGTATCAGGGCGTGGGTTCGAACCCAATCCTCAGCAATTTTTTTTATTTTTTTCAACTAATTCACTTGATTTATCATATAATGTTTGTTTGCTGGCTTTAGGTCATCAGCTGCGTGCGCAGCCCAGTGGTTTTGACTCCCTCAGGTAAAGGGGAGGTCCTGGGTTCAAATCCAGGCCTCCCCATTTTTTTTTAAAAAAACCTAATTTTCTTCTATTTTCTTATTATTTATTCAATTATATATTTTATAAATTAATTTCTTTTAAAAATAATAGTATAATAATTCTAATAAGAAAATAAAAATAGAAAACTTTGTATTTTATTTTTGCAATATATTTTGTTTATGTATATGTTATTATTATATATTGATTTTTGTAAATAATCAAATTAATATTGTAATTCAAATTATAAACCCTAATTTTATTTTTAAATCTCTAACCCTAATTCTTATTTAATTTTAAATATTAACTTAATTAATTTTTCTAATACTTAATTAAATAATTAATTTTGTTCTTTTTTTGTAAATAATTATTATATTGTTTATTATCATTATTATAATGCCTTTATTATTTATTTCTTAAAAATTCTTAAAAATTGCTTATTTAATTTAAAAATGTTCTTTTAAATTCTATAAATTTTTGTATATTCGTACTAACCTTTCTTTCTTATAATTATTTTGTCACTAACCCCATTTATTTTTAAATTGTGATTATTACTATTATTTTCTACTAACCCAATTATAATTGCTTATATATTTTGCTTATTATTTTATTTTTGCTTATTTATTTAAATTGCTTTTATTATTATTATGTAATTGCTTCTGGATGTAATATTTTTTAAATGTTTAAATTATTTATTTTATGCCATGATTAGTAAAAATAGGGAGTGTAAACATGTATGTTATTTAAAATTAATTTAGATCACTTAATTTAAAAGATAAATATTAAATTGAACACTCACACACGTAAGTCGATCTTTGATCGACATCTCACTTTCTAGGGTTACCTCTCATTGTTGCCTAATCAAAAGGTCAAGTAGGGTGTATAAAGCAAAAGTCCCTCAAAAATAAAGTCATCTAGTCCCTTAAACAATAAAAGATCAAGTCCTTTAATGGTTGCCTTCATGATGATCTTGTCCCTTTCGAATAATGATGACAGTCCCTCCAAAAATGCTTAATACACCCCACAATTGCCTTCATTAAACAGATGACCCTTCACTTGTCCCTCACATCCAAGGTAATGACTACCTATTCCTTAATAATAGGGATAGTCTTACCATTTAAAGGATTCAAGAACATAAAAGACTTAAACTTAGGGTAGGTTCCTCTTAGATACTTGCTCACTTTTCAAAAACTTTTCAAATACTTCACAAATTTCAAACAATTTTCAAAACCAAGGTTTTTTACGCATCCGTACATGGATCATTATAAAACTCTTAAGAAAATTTTTATTCACACACTTCACATTTCAAAAACATTTTAAAGTGAGCTAAGTAACTAAGAGCCCATGGATAACCATGGATGTAAAGGATGCTAATACCTTCCCTTTACATAACCTACCCCCCGGACCCAAAAATCTTTTAAAAAGGTCTTTCCTGTTCTTTTATGCCTTTCCTTTGGATAAAATAAAAGACGGTGGCGACTCTTGCTATCCGCAACATAACTAAAGTCAGTTCTCCCACCGTGTTACAATGACACCCATCTACAATTACCTAACGAAAGACGAACTCCCAGTCGACCCAAAGGAGGCGACCGCCACCAAACGTCGGGCATGCTCATACGTACTCCTCGAAGGTAAACTCTACCGTAGAGGGTTCTCCATCCCGCTACTCAAGTGTGTCGAGGAAGAGAAAGTTCCCGACATACTTGGAGAAATACACCGGGGGATCAACGCTCAACACCTCGGCGGGCGATCGCTCGCACGAAAAGCCCTTCGAGTAGGCTACTACTGGCCGACCATGCAACACGACTCAAAGGAGCATGTAAAAAAATGCGACAAATGCCAACAACACGCCGACATGCACCTCGCACCCCCGAATGACCTAAAATCACTGTCTTCCCCGTGGCCCTTCGCATGGTCGGGCATGGACATCCTCGGACCTTTTGTCACCGGATCGTACCAAAATAAATACCTCATCGTCGGGGTGGATTATTTTACGAAATGGATTGAAGTAGAGGCATTGGCTAAAATAATCGCACAGAACATTCTCCGGTTCTTTAAACGCGACATCCTCACTCGGTTCGGCGTACCCCAGGCCCTCATCACGGACAATGGGACACAATTCACGGACGGAGGATTCCAAGACTTCGTCGCCAGCCTAGGTACTAAACAACATTTCACGTCTGTCGAACATCCACAGACGAACGGACAAGCGGAGGCGGCCAACAGGGTAATCTTACGTGGCCTTAAACGCAGGCTCGGCGAGGCGAAAAGGGCATGGGTCGAGGAACTACATAGCGTCCTATGGGCTTACCGCACGACACCACACTCCACCACCGGGGAGACCCCATTCCGACTGACTTACGGCACCGAAGCAGTCATCCCGGTGGAAATACGGAAACCAACGAGGAGGATAGAATTGCCCCTAGACGAGGAAATGAACGACGAGACCCTTAGAGCCGAACTCGACCTAGTCGAAGAGATTCGTTCCGAAGCAGCCCTCAGGGAAATGTCCCTCAAACAAAAAATAGCACTACGCCACGACGCGAAGGTCATAAGAAGAGAGTTCCAGGTCGGCACCCTGGTCCTCAGAAGAAACCAGAAAAACCCAAAAGAGGGTAAACTGGCCGCCAACTGGGAAGGCCCCTACCGCGTCCGCGACAAGACAAGCAACGGGGCCTATTACCTAGAAAACCTACAAGGGGAAGAACTCGCTCGACCATGGAACGCAGAAAAACTTAGACAATATTACAGCTAAATGTATCACGGGGAGACGTGGGTGGTACGACCACGCTCTTCGTCTCCAAAACCCCAAAGAGGAACCGCAAGACCCGGGGACGAACCGGGCCACACAGCGAACACAACCCTCCCCGACGATTGGGATCTCAATCGAGACTCAACGTCGAAGTACCACGGCAGGCAGGGCACCCAGCTCGCGATGGGAAAGCCCAAGCCTCGAGGCCATAGTCCGAACAACGAACCCGGGCTTCGATCCCAACGGGCACAAAGTCCGACACTTCGTCGGTTCCCTAAACCGAGGAGACTAACGAGGTCGAGCAGAGTATAAATTCATAAAAAAGCAAATATAACGCATACACGAACACAATGAATGACAACAGAAAACATTCATATATTTAAAACGAATAACATAACAACGGCCAAGGCCAAGTACGCCCGAAGGCCATATTACATATGCCCGAAGGCCAAAATACATGAAGGGCACGCAGGCCACACAACAAGGCACGCAGGCCATAACAAAAACAACAAATCAAAAGAAAAATAACCAAGTTTCCGCCCGGAGCACCTCCTCAACATCCTCCACCTCCTCCTCGTCATCCCCCAGCTCCTCCTCAGCTTCGAAAGGGCATACGATCTCTCCCTCCCTGACGCAATAATTATGGGCCGACCCCTCCGTCACCAACTCAGGATTTAGAAGCCTCAGTTGTTCGACGGCATTATCGAAACCCTCCTTGAAAACGACCACGAGGTCCTGGTTGAGAGAGCGTATGTGCCCCAGCAGCTCGCCACGGGAACCAAGGGCAAACTCCTCCTCGGTCTCATCAGCCAAAGGACAGACCTTTTCCTCGAGAGATTCAAGCTGAGCCCGCAGTCCAGCATTGTCCTCGATCAGCTTTTGGTGCCCAACTACCTGTTCCTCCAAGCTCACCTTGGCCGCCTTCAGCTGGTCCCGCTCTTTTTCTGCCTCTTCCAATTTCTTATTCAGCCCCTCCTGCAGCTGATGCTCTTCCTTGTAGTCCGACAGGTCTTTGGACAGCTTGTCCTTCTCCGACCGAACCTGCACGAGAGCGTCCTCCAGGGAGGCAGTAGAGACCGAGGTATCAGTCAAGACCATGGTCGTCTCCATCACCCGGATGACAGCTGCCAGGTCCCTAGCCAGCTCCTTGCGTCGGACACCAACATCTTGGTCCAGGATAGCCTTTGCCTCAGGCGCCGGCACAACGATCGCATCCTCGACTTTGAAGAACGACCGCTCCACATAGCAGGGAGGTAACAAATAGCTGCCCGGTCCACCCGGACTTCCCAAGGATGACCTCGAAAGAGTCCCCGCCGAACGTTTCCATTTATGGTGAGGAGAGGCCGATTGCGGCGGACTATCAGGTATATTTATCGTCGACACCCGGGGAGGAGAGGAAGGTGTCGGGCTTGCTGTGTTCGAAGTCCCGACCCCAGCATCAGCAGCGGTCACCTGAACACGGGCCACGGTTTTCTTTTTCTTTTTCGGCACCCGGTCAGCCGCACCGACCTGATTGGCCAGCTTCAGGACCCGATCACGCGTACTGGGCATGGCACCTGCGAAACATTACACACAAACATTAGCGAGCGAAAACATAGACAAAAATAAAAGATCAAGAAAAATCTGCCTACTCAGTAATTCTAGAGCCTTCTCCTAGGTCCCACACTCGAGCAAGGCCTTTGTATTAATATAGCGCGTCTCAGTAATTGGCGCTCCGGCCTCGTCAAGATAGGGCACGCCCTGTCGATTCGCCCAGACCCCCAAACTGAAACTCTGCACGTAATCAACCAGCTTCTTGTACGCGAGCCTATCCTCAACGCCGAGCATCGCATATTTGATCCTATAATGGGCGGTGGAGAGGTCGAAATGATCGCGCTGCCACCTCAGCGGTATCTTCGACATCAATTTCTCCTCCCCGTTTGATGCTCGTTGATAATAGTAAAGGGAGTGAAGGGCGGCACGGGTGATCGGTCTCACCACATACCAACGACCCTTGAAATGATGGGCAGAGTCCACGTACGTCTTGAACAAGCGCACAGGCTGTTTAAAAGAAACCCAACTGTGGCGCCCGCGGAGGCCGGACCGCTGGAGGTGGAAGACGTGGAAGAAGAGGGCTCGAGTACACCCGATGCCGAGGAAGCGGCAGACCAACTCGAATGCCCGCATGAAGACGAGAGCGTTGGGATGCAGTTGGGATGGCGCCAGCCGAAGCCATTTGAAAATCGACATTTGGAAGGAATTGAAGGGCAGTCTGATCCCCGCCTCCCGGAAAGCGAACTCGTACATAGTGAACTGCTTCCCCGGGAAATGATGGCATATACGGTCCTCCTCCTTGGGGGCACAGCAATACCAATTCGGCGGATCTTCCCGGCTTATGTCTTCGACCATGGCGTAAGCAGGGATAGTCTCGTCACAGAAATATGACTCCTCCTCCAAAGGTTCATCCGCAACCCAGGAAAGATCGACCTGCCCGGAGGATGAGGCGTGCTCAGTACCGTCCCTGACACTCCCATCCCCAACAGGTAGACGAGCGATGGCCGCATCTTCAGTCGAGGACCCAGAGTCTTCCCCCATCGGTCGTAAACGCCCGGTAGCACCTGAAACGCAGACAGAAAGAGTGAATTCGACGTCATATCAAATCCACCCTTCC
The DNA here is from genome assembly GCA_963966055.1 of Lathyrus aphaca. Taxonomy (NCBI): domain Eukaryota; kingdom Viridiplantae; phylum Streptophyta; class Magnoliopsida; order Fabales; family Fabaceae; genus Lathyrus; species Lathyrus aphaca. Next base: position 149,275,675 of record OZ014525.1, read on the forward strand.
ACCGCAGGTCAAGTGAAAGGGCGTAGCAGCAACGGACACTAATTGTGTTCGACGCGAAGATACGCACGTTCTTAAGTGACCGGGCAGAAAGTTCATACAGCTTATGCAAATATTGCCCGACATATGTAATTTCTGCCCAGGACAGTATAACCCTAACCCTATTTTCTACCATCTATAGTCCATCTACAGTCCATTTTACTATTCCTAAGTCAAATCTAACCACATACTACGAATATAACATACATTTGTAGACATTTGACACAAACAGAAAGGAAAATGATGGATTACGGAAGCAAAGTGGTACCTGACATATAGGAAGTTGAGAAAGAGACGGTGGCGCACGGGCAGAGACGGTGGTTCAGGCAACAAGACGGGCTGAGGCGGCGGTTCAGACGGCAAGGCGAGCAGACACAGGAGAAGTCTTCAGAACTTCTGGTGAACGTAGGAGCGAAAAAGTGAAAATGAAGTCACTCAACTTCCTTTTATAGTCCCTGGCGCGTGGGCCAACGCGCTAGGTCATCATTGCCTACTGCCTACGTCGTCTTTGCACACAAAACGAAGCGACGCCATTAAGTCTGAGACACGTCTACCCAAAAAAGAAACTGAAACGACGCCGAGCATCTGTCCATCTCCCCGACTCATCAAGATGCCATATCCCCGCGTCGAGCCCTCGGCCGTTACGAGGAAGATGCGCACCCATCGATCACTTTCCATCCCCGACACTACCGTGGAAAGAGGAGCTCGCAAGCAAATCTATTATAACCTCCCATGCCGAACGACCGCGCCTCTCCCTCAACACGGGGAACCCCAGTTGCAATACAAGTCATCACTCTAACTCAGAGACTCGACTTGGGGGGCTCCTGTTCTAGACTGGGCCATGACGATATGCACGGCACGGACAAATGCTCGTCGGGTACAGGCCCAAACGTCCGGGCACATGAATGCGTCGGGAAAGGGTTCGTCCATCCATGTCGAAGGGACGTCACCTCGACAACTCTACTGCGTGTCGGCCAAGGAACGCGTCCCCCGCTCATTGATCTTCATCCACACATCACCTACCTATATCACGGGCACATGAGCCATGTCGGGCAGAACCACATCCGCCACCTCATCTGGCACGTCACCCAACTCCCCTATACTATCTCCGTAGGGATAGGGGCAGTTGGACCAGGGGATAGACCTTTGGTCTAGGTCTTCACGCTTCTTACGCGTCCCCTGACAGCTCCTCCTTGGGCTTAGCTAAATCCAGCCCATTTGGAGCCTTGGCCCAGCGCTGGGGGCTCAATATAAATACCCTTTTGTAACACGGTGGGAGAACTGACTTTAAGTTATGTTGCGGATAGCAAGAGTCGCCACCGACTTTTATTTTATCCAAAAGGAAAGGTTATAAAAGAACAGGAAAGACCTTAAGAGATATTTTTGGGTCCGGGGGGTAGGTTATGTAAAGGGAAGGTGTTAGCACCCTTTACATCCATGGTTATCCATGGGCTCTTAGTTACTTAGCTCACTTTAAATTGTTTTTGAAAGTGTAGTGTGTGAATAGAAAAATTTTCAGAGTAGTTAATAATAATCCATGAACGGATGTGTAAAAACTTGTTTTTGAAAATTTGTTTGAAATTTGTTAAGTGTGAAAAGTTTTTGAAGTGAGCAAGTACATAAGAGGAACCTACCCTAAAGTTTTAAGTCTTTCTTGTTCTTTATTCTTTCCTTTAGTAAGACTATCCCTACTATGATGGAGTAGGTAGTCCTTACTTTGGATGTTTAAGGGACATATGAGGGACAAGTTGATTTTGAAGGCAATGGTGAGGTGTAATAAGCATTTATAAGGGACTATCATCATTTTTTTCGAAGGGACTCGATTCGTATAGGCAACCAAAAAGGGACTTTGATGATTTTTACTCGAGGGACTTGCTTTTATACACCCCACTTAACCATTATTCGTAGGCAACGAGAGGGGTATCCCTAAGGAAGTGAGATGGCGATTAAAATCGACTTACGTGTGTGAAGTGTTTAATTTAATTATCTTTGATTAAAAATTTTCTAAATTTATTTTAAATAACAAACATATTGTGTACACTCCCTAATTACTAACCATAATAATAATTAAATAATTACATCCAGGAAACAATTACAAGAAATTAAAATAATAAGCAAAATACTAAACAAAATAATAAATAAATAATAAATATAAGGGGTTAGTAAATAATAATAAGTAATAATATGAAATTAATAAAACAAAATAATTTGATTAGTAAAATAATAATAATAATAATTAGAATAAATGAGATTATCAACATAAAAATAAATAACAACATGGTTAGTAATAAAAATTAAAAGATTAATGAAATTATAATAAGCAAGAAATTAATTAATAATAATAATAGAAATCAACCATATAAAAAAAAATAATTAACATACATAATTAAATAATTTTTTAATTCATATAATATTTAAATTATTATAATTACAAAAACTTTAATTATTATGAACATATTTTTACATCTAAATACATATTATAAGGAAAAAAATAGATTTTAAATATCATATTAAAATTTAATTTCTATCGGTCATTATATTTATAAATTAATTTTAACTATATACAAAATATATAAATTAAACTATTTCTAAATATTAAAAGAAAATTAATTTAAATTACAAATACAAAATTTTATGAAAAATTATAATTATATTAGGATTTAATAAAAAAAAAAGAATTAAATGTTATTTAGAAAAATATTTTAAGATTTGGAAAATTAGGTTTTTACATTTTTTAGGGTTTTAGAATTAGGGTTTATATATATATACAAATTTATTTTTAATATTTTCATAACATTATTTTAATTAGCATAAACTATACAAAATAAAAAAATTTTAAATAAATAAAAAAACAAGAGTGTTATTTTTTCCTAGAACAATTGTTTTTTAGAATAATTTAAACCATATAATATACATATACATATTTTATAATAATAATATAATAATTATTTTAAATTAATTGAATTAACATAGAAAACAAAAAGAAAACAAAGAAAAAGAGAAAAGGAACCTGATGGGATTTGATCCCAGGACCTCTTGCTTGCAGGCAGCAACAAGAACCACCAGGCCAGCCAAGCGCAGGTGCTAGAAGAATAAGTCCAGACTCTTTTGTGCTTTGATCTTGAAAATTCCATAGAAAATAAAAGGAACAAAAAGGCCTGGGGAGGATTTGATCCCAGGACCCTCATATTCACAAACGCGCATCTCACCACCCGGCTGGAAGAGCCCAACTGTTAATTGAATAGGAACAATACATAATATATAATGCTCACTTAATTCCTGAAAAAAAAAATAATATGATCAAAAGCCAGGGATCGAACCCCTGCCCTTTGGTTTCGCACGCCCAGGACCAAGCCCATAACCACTGGGACAACCACATGGTTGTGATAATAAACAGAAACATAAAAATAATATTTTAAACCATAAATTTGAAAATGAATTTCGCGCCAGCCTGGTTCATCTTCAACCTCAGGATTTTGAAATTTGCTGCGAATTTTGATGCAATGATACCTGCGATTTTTCCTGCACTCATAAAACCTACGAATTTCAAAGTACCATTAAACAATACAATTTCATTAAATTGAGAGCATTTTCGGATTCTTCATAACCTGTACAATTCAATTTCATCAATCAAATTCATTTATAGTGAGCAAATCAAGCAACCCTAATTCGAAGGTCAAACCCTAATAATGGTGGATTCTGTTCTAGGCCATGGAGCTTCACCAAATCATCCAGATTTCATCTATAGGAGTGGACAAACAAGTTTACATAATCAAAAATCATTAATACACAATGAATAGTTAGAATCGAAAAAAATATGTTCAAGCCAAAACTTGCTTCGGGTTGGCCAATACAGAGGTCATGAGATGCATATGATGGATGTTTTCACTTCAAGGATGATCAAAGAACATGTCTATGTTCTTTATTTACCTTCTAAAGATCTCAAACTCAAAAACCGATTTTCACTTTTGGATGAACTTTGGTGCTTTTGAACTTACCTCTTGGCTGCTCAAATTCGTGTGTGTGCATTAGGTTTATGATCAGTATATATGTGGGAGTAATTTAGGTCAAAAACATGAACTTGTTGTATGGATATTTGATCCAAAAAATATTCAAAAAGATTAAGTGTTAAAATTCAAATATTTGGTCATAAGGTCTTGCTATTTTGGGAGGGATCTCATGATTTCCTTCTCTTTTGACTCCAATCACCATTTATGATTTTTTAGATCCAATCACAAAAATATCCTTTCATGTTTAATATTTTTTTTTAAATTTAAAATGATTTAAAATGTAATAAATCATAATAAATTAATAAAATAAAATAAAAAATATGAGAATATCATGAAAATTTCGTGCATGGCATTATGAAGTGGATTGGGTCACAAATTGAATGGCCCATTTGAAAAGAAATGATTTTGAACCTCCCTTTTCAACATAAACCATCACAAAATTGTCCAATTTTGCAAGGGCACATTTCCCTCAATTTTAAAGGTATGAGGGTGTTCTTGGACTTTTTGGAAAGCTTGAAGAGTCCTCTAAACAACCCCACTGGTTTCAGGTCTATATCATTTACCAATCTCAAGTTATGCCCTTTTGAAGTTGTTGACTTTTTGTTGACTTTTGAAATGACCTATAATGTCCTAGATCATATCTTTCAAATGAAGCATTTTCAGGCTTAACTTCCAACATCAAAGTTGTAGAGAATTCAATTTCCTTCAAAATGAGCTTTGGATGGAGACTTGGTGATGAAGTATGTGAAAGTTATGCCTGGTCAAAGTTCAGTTGACTTTTACTGAGGAAACCCTAATTTAGAAACTCCTGATTATTGATGATCTGGAATCTCCTTGATGAATCATGATCAACCCTTGATTAAATGATGAATTTTACTTCATATACTTGATGTTGGCAAAAAATCATGAAGTTTTACTTTGGTTTGACCACAGTTGACCTTAGTTTGACCTTTTAACTGCATTGACTGATTTTGACTTATCTGATCATCTGACTGAGCAAACTTTTGAGAAAAGTCTTGAAACTTGACATGGGGGTTCTTATACACATATAAGATGTTATGAAACTCACTTGAGGTATTGGAAGTCCATTTAGCCTGATTAAAGTCAAAACCCTAGTTTTGGATGCACTGCTTAGGAGGTGCATTGTCTGAGGGAATTATCAACTTCTTTGACCAATTGTGAACTTTGTGAACCTTGTGAATCTTCATAAAGTGTCCTGTGATACTCATGGGAGGCATTGTGAAGCTTGTGAACCTTGTGAACCTCCTGGAGTGGCTTTATAGACCTTATGAACCTCAGGAAAGCTTTGTAAACATTGTGGAACTTGTGAACCTTGTGAACCCTCAAGAAGTAACTTGTGGACTTCATGAGCCTCAAGAAAGGTTATGGAAATATTGAGAAGATTGTGAACCTTGTGAACCTTCAAGAAGCAACTTGTAGACCTCATGAATCTCATACAAGGTTATGTAAATGTAGAGCAAGCTTGTGAACCTTGTGAACCTTCAAGAAGCAGCTTAGGGACTTCATGAACCTCATGAAAGGTTATATAAGCCTTGAGAAACTTGTGAACCTTGTGAACCTTCAAGAAGTGACTTGTAGACCTCCTGAACCTCATGAAAGGTTATGCAAGTGTTGGGGAACTTGTGAACCTTGTGAACCTTCTTAGAACACAAAGTCTTGTATTGTGAGGGCAAATTTTGGGGTGCAACAGCTGCCCCTGTTCAATTTTCTGAAACCTGAGGGGTTAGATTGGTATATTTGCCAGTCGTAACCTGGAAGGTTGAAGGGGATTGAACACAAAAGCCCAAAAATTTGCACTCACTAGTGCATAGTTGGTTGAACATGATTGAGTGGGCTTAAAGATGCCACTAGGGGAAAGTTCTTCAGCAGTATAATGAGAACTGTCAGGAGTCTGGAGTAATATTGATGTAACAGTATGTCTTCATGAGGATAGAGCAATCAATAATGATAACCCTAAAGCAGTCTTGAAGAAATAATATGACTTCAGGAGGATAGAGCAATGAATAGCTCTAAAGCAGTCTTGAAGATATGATTTCAGGAGGATAGAGCAATGGATAGCTCTAAAGCAGTCTTGAAATAATAATGTAATGGTCTTCAGGAGGATAGAGCACTGGATAGCTCTAAAGCAGTCTTGAAATAATAATGTAATGGTCTTCAGGAGGATAGAGCACTGGATAGCTCTAAAGCAGTCTTGAAATAATAATGTAATGGTCTTCAGGAGGATAGAGCACTGGATAGCTCTAAAGCAGTCTTGAAGAAATAATATAATTGTCTTCAGGAGGATAGAGCACTGGATAGCTCTAAAGCAGTCTTGAAGATATGATTTCAGGAGGATAGAGCAATGGATAGCTCTAAAGCAGTCTTGAAATACTAATGTAATTGTCTTCAGGAGGATAGAGCACTGGATAGCTCTAAAGCAGTCTTGAAGTCATGAGAAATTATCAGGAGGATAAAATAACCCTGAGGTTACAATAAAGCAGTCCCAAAATAATAAGAAGCTCCTCAGGAGGATAAAGTAACCCTGAGGTTACAATAAAGCAGTCCCAAAGATCATAAGCTTGTTTGTTGGATAATTAACCTGGAAACAAGGTAGCATTCTGTATAATGATATTAGTTTATGCATTATGTATGCATGTATATCATGATGCACTTAGGTAATGTACTATATGTCTATGGATATATATGCTATGGTATGATGTAAATGATGTATGTATGATATGATACTGCCGGAAGCGTCTGGATATCTTCGTATAACAACTGCTGGCCAGGGAAAATAAATCCCTATTCGTTATTGAAGAATATATAACCCTCTGTCTGCTGGGGATAACAGGGTATCGATAATTTCCCGTCTGCTGGGGATAACAGGGTATAGATAATCTTCGTCTTCGTCTGATAGTAGGATAAGTATAACATCCCGTCTTCGTTCGTCGTACCCTTATTGGAAAGTAATTTCCCGAATATCCGTATGAGGATAAAAGAGATGGATATAAATTCCAGGGGAGATGAGACCTTATGAAGATGGATTCGTCCTACTGAGGGTTTGTAACTGTCTTGTAAAGGTGAACCGGCGAGGCTTCGTTGAAATCCTTCCCTCGTTCGTCCTTAGTAAATACTATTACTGCATTTTCATGCATTTTTGGTAAACATTAATCATATTAAAAGCATACATGCATTCAAACACAACCAATGGACGTTTCGCTTATGTAAAATAGGGTAAAAGTAAATCTGGATTCAAAAGATGGAATTTATTTATATCAACAGTGACCCATACACGGGTAAGTTTGTACAAGGAGACATAAACCCTAGTAAGAGGATTTTGTCATAAAGTTTTTACAAAAAGAATCAGCTATATGGGAAATAATCCTATTGAGTTTCAATTCTACTATTGCCACTCAAGTATCTCATCTTCTTGCTGTTGAGGCGAAAACGATTGGATTGATCTTTATCTGTTCGAGCTTGAATAAGTAGTACAACTGGTTGCAGCTTCATGGGTGATCTAAACGAGACATAGTCATACGCTTTAATCCCTAACTTTTGCCTGGATTGCCCTTTCAGGTTTTCAATCCACCGGGATACCCTTTTTTGCCCAAGCCGCCTTTTCAGGTTTTCGACTTGCCGGGTGTACATCTTTTTATATATATCCCTAATTTTTGCCCAAACCCTTTTGGTTTGCCGGGATGCCCTTATTTTTGCCTAGGCCTGTCAACCTAGCGGGTCTCTTTTTATGCGTAGTATTTTTTAACTATGTCTGCGTTTACAGGCTGTGGGAAGTCTTCACCATCCATTGTAGTCAGTATCATGGCACCTCCTGAGAATACAGTCTTAACTACGAATGGTCCTTCATATGTTGGAGTCCACTTGCCCCTAGGATCACCCTGTGGTAATATGATACGCTTGATTACCAAGTCACCAGCCTGATATACCTTTGGCTTAACCTTCTTGTTAAAAGCTTTGATCATTCGCTTCTGGTACATCTGGCCATGACAAACTGCTTCTAACCTTTTCTCATCAATCAAATTTATCTGGTCAAGTCGAGTCTGAATCCACTCATCTTCATCCAAGCCTGCATCCTTCATAATCCTCAAGGAGGGGATCTGAACTTCAATGGGCAGAACTGCTTCCATACCATAGACTAAGGAGAATGGGGTTGCCCCTGTTGAAGTACGTATTGTAGTACGATAACCATGAAGAGCAAATGGTAACATCTCATGCCAATCCTTGTAAGTAACAGTCATCTTCTGTACAATCTTCTTAATGTTCTTATTAGCAGCTTCAACTGCCCCATTCATCTTCGGACGATACGGAGAAGAGTTGTGATGCTTAATCTTGAACTGCGTGCAGAGATCAGTAATCATAGTGTTGTTCAGATTAGAGCCATTGTCAGTGATAATCCTTTCAGGGATGCCATACCTACATATGAGATTATTCTTGATGAACCGAGCCACAACATTCTTAGTAACAGATGCATATGAAGCTGCTTCTACCCACTTCGTAAAATAATCAATAGCCACCAGGATGAAACGATGCCCATTAGAAGCAGTAGGCTTGATCTCACCAATCATATCAATGCCCCACATGGCAAAGGGCCAAGGAGCAGTCAACACATTCAGTGGTGATGGAGGTACATGAACTTTATCAGCATAGATTTGACATTTGTGACAAGTTCTGGAATGTTGATAGCAATCAGCTTCCATGGTAGACCAATAGTAACCTGCTCTCAATATTTTCTTTGCCATGGTATGACCACTAGAATGAGTGCCAAAGGTCCCATCATGCATTTCTTCCATAATCTCAGTTGCTTCCTTCTTATCCACACAACGAAGCATAGTTGAATCATGATTGCGCTTGTACAGAATCCCATTACTCAGAAAGAACTTAGCAACAAACCTCCTCAGGAATTTCCTATCTTTGACAGATGCCCCTTCAGGGAATTCCTGAGCTTCAAGATATCTTTTCACTTCATAGAACCAAGGCTTCTCCTCTGCCCCCTCAGTGTCAATCTCATTGCAGTATGCAGGCTTCTCAAATCTATCAATGGTAATCTTGGGAGCTTCATCATCCCAACTGATCTCAAACATAGATGCCATGGTGGCCAATGCATCTGCCCACTGATTCTCTCTTCGTGGAATATGTCCAAAGGTAATCTCTTTGAAATGTGGGATCAAAGACAACACATGTTCTCTGTAAGGAATGAGATTATCATGCCTTGTATCCCAATCTCCTTTAATCTGACTTACTACCAGGGCTGAATCTCCATACACATCAAGGAACTGAATCTTCATATCAATAGCAGCTTTAATACCCAGGATACATGCCTCATACTCAGCCATGTTATTGGTACAATGGAAACAAAGTCTGGCAGTAATCGGGGTATGACAACCTTCAGGGGAACTAATCACAACACCAACACCATTACCAAGTGCATTAGAGGCACCATCAAAAACCATAGTCCATCGGGATCCTTGTTCAGGTCCGTCATATTGTCCAGGTTCTTTGGTAATAATCATAATATCTTCATCAGGGAACTCAAAATTCATTGACTGATAATCATCCACTGCTTGATGAGCCAAATGATCAGCAACAACACTTCCTTTAATGGCCTTCTGAGTAGTATACTGTATGTCATATTCTGTCAAGATCATTTGCCATCTTGCAATTCTTCCGGAGAGAGCAGGTTTCTCAAATATGTACTTGATTGGATCCATCTTCGAAATCAACAAGGTAGTATGGGTTAACATATACTGTCTTAGTCGGCGAGCAGCCCATGCCAAAGCGCAGCAAGTTTTCTCGAGCAGTGAGTATCTTGTTTCACAGTCGGTAAACTTTTTGCTAAGGTAGTATATTGCCTGCTCTTTTCGACCAGACTCGTCATGTTGCCCCAACACACACCCCATTGAGTTGTCTAACACTGTTAAGTACATAATCAAGGGTCTTCCATCAACTGGTGGCATCAAAATTGGTGGCTCTAGCAGATATCTCTTAATCTCATCAAAGGCAGTCTGGCACTCATCATTCCATTCCATCACCTGATCTTTCTTCAACAACTTGAAGATTGGCTCACAGATGGTAGTTAACTGGGAAATAAATCTTGCAATGTAGTTCAATCGTCCCAAGAAACCTCTAACCTCTTTCTCAGTACGGGGAGCTGGCATCTCTCGTATAGCTTTTACTTTTGCAGGATCCACTTCAATACCTTTTCCACTGACAATGAAACCCAGGAGCTTTCCAGATCTAACTCCAAACGTACACTTGTTTGGATTCAATCTCAACTTGTATTTCTTCAACCTCTCAAACAACTTGTGCAGATGATCAAGATGTTGCTCTTCATTCTGCGATCTGGCTATCATATCATCTACATATACCTCTATCTCATGATGAATCATATCATGAAACAAAGCCACCATAGCACGCTGATATGTTGCCCCTGCATTCTTCAAACCAAATGGCATCACTTTATAGCAAAAGGTGCCCCACTGTGTAACAAATGTTGTCTTCTCCATATCTTCAGGTGCCATCTTGATTTGATTGTAACCAGAGAAACCATCCATAAAGGAGAATACCTTATGCTGAGCAGTGTTGTCTACCAGAATATCAATATGAGGGAGTGGAAAGTCATCTTTAGGGCTGGCCTTGTTCAAATCTCTGTAGTCTACACACATACGTACCTTACCATCTTTCTTAGGAACTGGTACCACATTTGCAACCCACTGAGGATAAGAAGTCACTGCTAAGAACCCTGCATTGAACTGTTTCATTACCTCTGCCTTGATCTTTTCTGACATTTCAGGACGCATACGACGAACCTTCTGCTTCTTTGGACGACAATCTTCTTTCACTGGCAAACGGTGAACCACAATGTCTGTATCCAACCCTGGCATATCTTCATAAGACCAAGCAAAGATCTCCACATAGTCACGTAACATCTGAATCAACTTGCTCTTGACACTGTCCTCTAAATCAGCCCCTACCTTGACCTCTTTTCTGTTTTCTTCAGTTCCCAGATTCACAACTTCGACTGGCTCTTCATGTGGCTGTATAGCTTTCTCTTCTTGTTGTAACAACCTAGCAAGCTCTACAGGTATTTCACAATCGTCCTCATTTCCGTCTTCAGTTTGATAGATCGGATTCTCGAAATTGTAATTGGCAATAGTAGAACTGTTATCAACAGGATCCAGAGTGGATGAGGATCTGCATTTAGTGATGTGGGTGTGTGTAAGAACACATAGCTGATAAAACAAAAATAAAAGAAAAAGAAAGACAAGGAACACAATATTTACGAAAACGAAACGTCCACTGATTTTATTGAATGAAGTATGCAAATGAAATGACAACCCGTAACAAGCACACCATTGTGCCCCGGGTAAGGCACATGGCTTGAAAGTTTTATTGTTCCAGAAATTACAAACTTAAAAACATAACACAGTAATAGTATTTACTCCTGACTAAAGGAGATAGGGATAACATCTTCAGCTTTCCAATTATTGAGTCCAGCACCCACAGTAGGAAAAATCCATGCCTCCAAGTTGTAGTCTTCATCTTGATCTTCCACAGCATTAATCACCCCTTGATTGGTGATACGAGCAGCACGAGCACGACGAACAGCCTTCTGAGACTCTGCAGTGAAACCCAAACCGAACTTGTCAGACTTGTAGGGAATATCAGGAAGCTGACCCCAAACAGTACAACCACCTTCTTTCACCACAGCTTTTGCATCATTGAGAGAGGCCATTGCCATTGTTGGAGAGTTTCTGATAACCACAGGAACCTTCTTCACAGCAGGAGGAACTACACAATCATTACCAACCCAAGGAACCACTTCAAATGACTGACATGGAGTTTCAATGTATTCACCTTCCACTTCCAGATACTTGAAAGTGTTCACATGGCTGACAAAGTATTCTTCTTCTCCGAAGACAGTAACAACCTTTCCATTCACCGGATATCTCAACTTTTGATGCAATGTAGAGGTCACAGCACCTGCCCCATGGATCCAGGGACGACCAAGCAGACAAGAGTATGAAGGACGAATATCCATCACATAAAATGTAGCAGTAAACATCTGAGAGCCAACCTTGATTGGAAGATCAATTTCCCCATGCACTACTCTTCTAGAACCATCAAAAGCTTTCACCACAATATTACTGGGCTTCAACACAGTATCTTCAGGACTCAGCTTGTTCAGGACTTCCTTAGGCAATACATTCAAAGAGGAACCATTGTCTATCAGCACATGAGACAGGGTAGTGCCCCTGCATTCAATTGAAATATGCAAGGCCCTGTTATGATCCCTCTTGGCAGGGGTCAAGTCAGCATCAGAAAATCCTAACCCGTTGTCATAGGTCAGGTGGGCAACACAGTTTTCAAATTGGTCAACAGAAATTGCACTGGGTACATGAGCCATCTTCAGGAACTTGATCAATGACTTGGCATGAGCCTCAGAACATAATAATAGGGAGAGCATAGAAATCTTTGAGGGAGTATGCCCCAGCTGATCAACAATATCATAATCACTCTTGCGAATGATTTTCAATACTTCTTCCATCTGTTTAGAGAGGTCATCAGCAGCTGGAACATCAGTGGATACAGGCTCAATAACAGGACCCTTGCCCCGAGTATCAGTGGTGGAAGTAGCAGCAGGAGTAACTGCATTCTTGGAAGTATCTGGAGGAGAGAAGACTCTTCCACTACGAGTGATCTTGCTAGATCCAGCAATATTATCAATGTCAACAGGCACATCAGGTAAAGGCTCCTGCTTAACACCATGGATGTAAACGTCAGACCCATAGTGCCAAGGCACAGCTTTGTCAGATGTATAAGGAATAGGACCAGGAGTGGTAATGATCAGGGGAGCCACTCTGGCTTCAGCAACAATTTTCACAGGACCTTCAGCAGTAATCTTGATTGGGCCCTGATGAGTGATTTTAATGGGACCCTTTGAAGTGATTCTTACCGGTACTTTGTCAACCATATCAACCTCTTCAATCTTCTTTCCCTGAGTCAGCTGGTCCACCATATCTTCTACAGATGCGGGTCTTCTTTCGAACACTATGGTATACTTATCCATGAGACGTTGAATGCCATCTCTCAAAATGAAGCAACTATCCGGCTTATAGGTACAATACAGACAATCTTCACGACAACCTGGAAAGATCCCAGCTTGTACTAACTTCTTTTTGATAACAGACAATGGTGTGCTCAACTCCATAACTGAGTAGACATGCAGATCTTCATCAATATCTTCATCAATGGCATTGACAGTCTTCTCGTGATTTGGCATTGGAGCTGTAATCACATTTGGAGTACCTGGTGGATCAAACTCAATTTCTCCAGCATCAATCATATCTTGAATTTTGTTCTTCAAGACCCAGCAGTTATTAGTATCATGTCCTGGACAGTTTGAATGATATGCACACCGTGCATTGGGATTGTACTTGGGAGACGTAACATTGGGATTCTGAGGAGCCTCCCTCAGGGTAATAAGTTCAGCCTTCAACAAGTGTTGCAATGCCTGAGCCATTGACATGTTGATCTTCGTGAACTGTCTTCTATCCCTCTGTTGGTTGCCTTGAGGCTGCTCTGTTGGTGCAGGAGTTGGATTTGAAATATGAACTGCACTAACAGACTGATGCCTTCTGTTACGATCAGGTTGACCATACACAGCATTAGATTCTTTCTTTCCAGTGGGAGGCTTCTTCGCAGCACCTGATGAAGAAGTGCCCACTTGGATCTTACCACTCTTGATACCATTCTCTACCCGCTCTCCTGTCATGATCAACTCAGTGAAGCCAGATGATGAGCTTCCAATGAGATGACTGTAAAACGGACCATTCAGCGTACACATGAACATATCAACCAATTCCCTGTCAGTCAAAGGGGGTTGAACTCTTCCAGCTAAATCTCTCCATTTCTGAGCATACTCTTTAAAGCTTTCTTTGGCACCCATAGACATGCTCTGAAGCTGCATGCGAGTGGGGGCTAAGTCAGCATTGTATTGATACTGCTTGTAAAAAGCTTCAGCAAGATCATTCCAGTCTCTGATGTTGACACTCTCCAACTGATAATACCACTCTAGCTGAGCTCCAGATAAGCTCTCCTGAAAGAAATGGATCCACAACTTCTTATCAGCAGTGTGAGGTTGAATCCTTCTAACATAAGACCTCAGATGCAATTTGGGACAAGAGACCCCATCATAGACAACAAATGTAGGAACTTTGAAACCAATGGGTATGACTACCCCAGATATCAGACTCAAATCTTCAAAATCCAGCCCAGATGATTTCTGCAACTCCATGGCATCCATCCTATCCACCAGCATCTTGAATTTGTCTTCATTAGGCTCATGGTAATAGTTAGCCTCAGAATCAGAATCTCCCATAGTGTTGTGGAGACTACCTCTCTCTTGCTCAGATTCTTCAGATTCATAGTCTTCAACCTGTTCCTTGGTCTTGACAGGACCCTTGAACCTTCTTCCCATATTGAGTAACCCAGCAGACCTTCTAGTCTTCTTAGTCTTCTTGGCCAGCAGTGCCTTCAAATCATCTTGCCCCTTGGACAGGTTCAAGATCAGCTCTTGGAACTGTGCATTTTGTGCCTGAAGATCCTTAACTGATTGTTCAAGTGCCATTGCTGAAATAAACAGCGAGAAGATGAGAAACCTGTGTACAATTATAAACCTGTGATGCAATGAAATGATATGGGAATGCATATGCAATGTTTTCAAGGACCGCAGGATTTAAATTTGCTTAAACAACCAAGAAAGTAACTTTTTATTAGTAATAACTTGTTTTGCCTTTAAGGCTTACAGAAATGAAAGTGAAATAAGTACAAAAGATGGGGTTTTAAGTCTCCCATGGACGTTTCCTCTTTGTGTTGAGGTATGAGTTGAGATTTCGTTCCTCGTGAAGTTGCTTTGTGAGCTCTAGGATTCTTGCTTGGCTTGCTTTGTAATGAGCCTCGAAAGTATCCCTTTGCTCCTTCAGTTGGATCCATGATCTCTGCAAGTCTTCCATATCAGTAGGCATGTCTGGGTGAAGGATGGTATAAGCTGTGTCTCCTTCAGCAACAGGCTCCATGGTAACTGGTAGGACGGCAGGATATGGCATCATGAGTGTCTGAGCACGAGATCGTACCCATCTGAGATAAGACTCCATAGGAATAGTGTACTTAGGCTCCAGTGTCTTGCTGTCAATCCTGTTTACCTTTCCCCAAGCTCGTATGAATCTCTGACGGTAACCCTGAAGATCGTTGTCGTAATCAAACACAATGCCCTGAATCAACATGTCATGTGGGCCATCACTCCGGGCGTAACCAAACTGTCGTAAAGCTAGAGATGGGTTGTAGGTGATGCCTCCTCTTATGCCTAGAAGTGGCACATTAGGAAACTCCCCACAACGGTCAATGATGGTGACATTCTCCATAGATCTGGAGCACCAATGGATGTCTGAGTGAGAAAGTGACATGATCCTCTTGGACCATCTGAACCCTTGCTCATTCTTCATTACTGAGCGAGGAAGGTGAGAAATAAACCACCTGGATAGTAAAGGTATGCAGCACATCAAAGTTCCTCTTGCCCTTGTAGTACGGGTGTGAAGAGAACGCAGGATGTCTCCAAGCAATGTAGGCACTGGATTGTGACTCAGGAAAATGTTGATGGCATGAACATCTATGAACTGATCTGGATTGGGGAACAATACTAAGCCATATATCAGCAAGGCTAAGATCTCCTCAAAAGCATCATAGCTCATGGCCTTCAAGAACATTTGAGCCTTATCCATTAGCACCTTGGCAAGAATACCCTTGACTCCACTTCTCGTTTCTAGGACAATGTCAGACTTCTTCAGATGTAGAGCTGCAGCAATAACCTCTGGTTTAAGTTCCTTCTCCAAACCCGTGAATGGTTTCTGATCAAGAACAGGGATATCCAGAAGTTTAGAGAACTCCTCCATGGTTGGAACTAACTGATAATCTGGAAATGTAAAGCAATGGTGCTTAGGGTCAAAGAATTGAAACAGCACACTCATCATGTCTTCACTGAACCCTGAAGTGACTAGATCCAATAGGTGACCATGTCTCTTGTTGAACCTAGAATGATCAGACACTTGAGAAACCAACTCCTTAAGCTTGGGAGGTATCCCCACAAAGTTGATTCTGATGGTGTTTCTACGAGCTGAAGCCATGACCTGCAACAAAGAACAAAGATAAATCCCTTGGTCCTTGAAATGGTTAGTGAAAATGCTATGCTCATGATGCATGATGATGTCATGATGTTATGCTCAATCACAAACATGTGGCACACACAAACAAGTCACACAATTGCCCTAGGTTTAAAGGCTTGCATGAGGTTTAAAGGTAAGTACCCTCCCCTGAAGTTAGATGGTTCATCCTGTCCTATAAAAGTAACCAGGTTCTAAGGGATCTCAATATCATTGATCCTTCACAAGGGTGGTTGATCAGAAGGCAACTTACTTGCCAACCAAAACCCTCCGAGTTTAAGATCTCAATGAGCGTAGCATCGAGTGTCAACCAACTTCAGTCTGCACCAAAGCCGGTTACCTCACTACTTTCTAAAGGCCAAGATGAGTTAACTAGGGTTCTAAAAGTTAGTTAGTGCATTGACAACATATGGCAGCCTCAATATTATCCTCAACTTGACTTAAGGAATATAAGCACCAACCAAGAAGTCGCACTAACTATGGCCACCAGATCAACCGTATCGATATACGTCGTACAGTTTCCTTGGTCTATTGCCATTTACCTAAGGTACACTAGATCCGGGTTAGGACCTTTCACACATAAGAGCACCCCAACAGGATAACATAAATCAAACAAGGCAAGCAATTCAAAGTGATCTTAATTCCTAAGGATACCCCTCTTAAAATATTATCCCCAGCAGAGTCGCCAGTTCTGTAACACGGTGGGAGAACTGACTTTAAGTTATGTTGCGGATAGCAAGAGTCGCCACCGACTTTTATTTTATCCAAAAGGAAAGGTTATAAAAGAACAGGAAAGACCTTAAGAGATATTTTTGGGTCCGGGGGGTAGGTTATGTAAAGGGAAGGTGTTAGCACCCTTTACATCCATGGTTATCCATGGGCTCTTAGTTACTTAGCTCACTTTAAATTGTTTTTGAAAGTGTAGTGTGTGAATAGAAAAATTTTCAGAGTAGTTAATAATAATCCATGAACGGATGTGTAAAAACTTGTTTTTGAAAATTTGTTTGAAATTTGTTAAGTGTGAAAAGTTTTTGAAGTGAGCAAGTACATAAGAGGAACCTACCCTAAAGTTTTAAGTCTTTCTTGTTCTTTATTCTTTCCTTTAGTAAGACTATCCCTACTATGATGGAGTAGGTAGTCCTTACTTTGGATGTTTAAGGGACATATGAGGGACAAGTTGATTTTGAAGGCAATGGTGAGGTGTAATAAGCATTTATAAGGGACTATCATCATTTTTTTCGAAGGGACTCGATTCGTATAGGCAACCAAAAAGGGACTTTGATGATTTTTACTCGAGGGACTTGCTTTTATACACCCCACTTAACCATTATTCGTAGGCAACGAGAGGGGTATCCCTAAGGAAGTGAGATGGCGATTAAAATCGACTTACGTGTGTGAAGTGTTTAATTTAATTATCTTTGATTAAAAATTTTCTAAATTTATTTTAAATAACAAACATATTGTGTACACTCCCTAATTACTAACCATAATAATAATTAAATAATTACATCCAGGAAACAATTACAAGAAATTAAAATAATAAGCAAAATACTAAACAAAATAATAAATAAATAATAAATATAAGGGGTTAGTAAATAATAATAAGTAATAATATGAAATTAATAAAACAAAATAATTTGATTAGTAAAATAATAATAATAATAATTAGAATAAATGAGATTATCAACATAAAAATAAATAACAACATGGTTAGTAATAAAAATTAAAAGATTAATGAAATTATAATAAGCAAGAAATTAATTAATAATAATAATAGAAATCAACCATATAAAAAAAAATAATTAACATACATAATTAAATAATTTTTTAATTCATATAATATTTAAATTATTATAATTACAAAAACTTTAATTATTATGAACATATTTTTACATCTAAATACATATTATAAGGAAAAAAATAGATTTTAAATATCATATTAAAATTTAATTTCTATCGGTCATTATATTTATAAATTAATTTTAACTATATACAAAATATATAAATTAAACTATTTCTAAATATTAAAAGAAAATTAATTTAAATTACAAATACAAAATTTTATGAAAAATTATAATTATATTAGGATTTAATAAAAAAAAAAGAATTAAATGTTATTTAGAAAAATATTTTAAGATTTGGAAAATTAGGTTTTTACATTTTTTAGGGTTTTAGAATTAGGGTTTATATATATATACAAATTTATTTTTAATATTTTCATAACATTATTTTAATTAGCATAAACTATACAAAATAAAAAAATTTTAAATAAATAAAAAAACAAGAGTGTTATTTTTTCCTAGAACAATTGTTTTTTAGAATAATTTAAACCATATAATATACATATACATATTTTATAATAATAATATAATAATTATTTTAAATTAATTGAATTAACATAGAAAACAAAAAGAAAACAAAGAAAAAGAGAAAAGGAACCTGATGGGATTTGATCCCAGGACCTCTTGCTTGCAGGCAGCAACAAGAACCACCAGGCCAGCCAAGCGCAGGTGCTAGAAGAATAAGTCCAGACTCTTTTGTGCTTTGATCTTGAAAATTCCATAGAAAATAAAAGGAACAAAAAGGCCTGGGGAGGATTTGATCCCAGGACCCTCATATTCACAAACGCGCATCTCACCACCCGGCTGGAAGAGCCCAACTGTTAATTGAATAGGAACAATACATAATATATAATGCTCACTTAATTCCTGAAAAAAAAAAATAATATGATCAAAAGCCAGGGATCGAACCCCTGCCCTTTGGTTTCGCACGCCCAGGACCAAGCCCATAACCACTGGGACAACCACATGGTTGTGATAATAAACAGAAACATAAAAATAATATTTTAAACCATAAATTTGAAAATGAATTTCGCGCCAGCCTGGTTCATCTTCAACCTCAGGATTTTGAAATTTGCTGCGAATTTTGATGCAATGATACCTGCGATTTTTCCTGCACTCATAAAACCTACGAATTTCAAAGTACCATTAAACAATACAATTTCATTAAATTGAGAGCATTTTCGGATTCTTCATAACCTGTACAATTCAATTTCATCAATCAAATTCATTTATAGTGAGCAAATCAAGCAACCCTAATTCGAAGGTCAAACCCTAATAATGGTGGATTCTGTTCTAGGCCATGGAGCTTCACCAAATCATCCAGATTTCATCTATAGGAGTGGACAAACAAGTTTACATAATCAAAAATCATTAATACACAATGAATAGTTAGAATCGAAAAAAATATGTTCAAGCCAAAACTTGCTTCGGGTTGGCCAATACAGAGGTCATGAGATGCATATGATGGATGTTTTCACTTCAAGGATGATCAAAGAACATGTCTATGTTCTTTATTTACCTTCTAAAGATCTCAAACTCAAAAACCGATTTTCACTTTTGGATGAACTTTGGTGCTTTTGAACTTACCTCTTGGCTGCTCAAATTCGTGTGTGTGCATTAGGTTTATGATCAGTATATATGTGGGAGTAATTTAGGTCAAAAACATGAACTTGTTGTATGGATATTTGATCCAAAAAATATTCAAAAAGATTAAGTGTTAAAATTCAAATATTTGGTCATAAGGTCTTGCTATTTTGGGAGGGATCTCATGATTTCCTTCTCTTTTGACTCCAATCACCATTTATGATTTTTTAGATCCAATCACAAAAATATCCTTTCATGTTTAATATTTTTTTTTAAATTTAAAATGATTTAAAATGTAATAAATCATAATAAATTAATAAAATAAAATAAAAAATATGAGAATATCATGAAAATTTCGTGCATGGCATTATGAAGTGGATTGGGTCACAAATTGAATGGCCCATTTGAAAAGAAATGATTTTGAACCTCCCTTTTCAACATAAACCATCACAAAATTGTCCAATTTTGCAAGGGCACATTTCCCTCAATTTTAAAGGTATGAGGGTGTTCTTGGACTTTTTGGAAAGCTTGAAGAGTCCTCTAAACAACCCCACTGGTTTCAGGTCTATATCATTTACCAATCTCAAGTTATGCCCTTTTGAAGTTGTTGACTTTTTGTTGACTTTTGAAATGACCTATAATGTCCTAGATCATATCTTTCAAATGAAGCATTTTCAGGCTTAACTTCCAACATCAAAGTTGTAGAGAATTCAATTTCCTTCAAAATGAGCTTTGGATGGAGACTTGGTGATGAAGTATGTGAAAGTTATGCCTGGTCAAAGTTCAGTTGACTTTTACTGAGGAAACCCTAATTTAGAAACTCCTGATTATTGATGATCTGGAATCTCCTTGATGAATCATGATCAACCCTTGATTAAATGATGAATTTTACTTCATATACTTGATGTTGGCAAAAAATCATGAAGTTTTACTTTGGTTTGACCACAGTTGACCTTAGTTTGACCTTTTAACTGCATTGACTGATTTTGACTTATCTGATCATCTGACTGAGCAAACTTTTGAGAAAAGTCTTGAAACTTGACATGGGGGTTCTTATACACATATAAGATGTTATGAAACTCACTTGAGGTATTGGAAGTCCATTTAGCCTGATTAAAGTCAAAACCCTAGTTTTGGATGCACTGCTTAGGAGGTGCATTGTCTGAGGGAATTATCAACTTCTTTGACCAATTGTGAACTTTGTGAACCTTGTGAATCTTCATAAAGTGTCCTGTGATACTCATGGGAGGCATTGTGAAGCTTGTGAACCTTGTGAACCTCCTGGAGTGGCTTTATAGACCTTATGAACCTCAGGAAAGCTTTGTAAACATTGTGGAACTTGTGAACCTTGTGAACCCTCAAGAAGTAACTTGTGGACTTCATGAGCCTCAAGAAAGGTTATGGAAATATTGAGAAGATTGTGAACCTTGTGAACCTTCAAGAAGCAACTTGTAGACCTCATGAATCTCATACAAGGTTATGTAAATGTAGAGCAAGCTTGTGAACCTTGTGAACCTTCAAGAAGCAGCTTAGGGACTTCATGAACCTCATGAAAGGTTATATAAGCCTTGAGAAACTTGTGAACCTTGTGAACCTTCAAGAAGTGACTTGTAGACCTCCTGAACCTCATGAAAGGTTATGCAAGTGTTGGGGAACTTGTGAACCTTGTGAACCTTCTTAGAACACAAAGTCTTGTATTGTGAGGGCAAATTTTGGGGTGCAACACCTTTCATAGCAAAGGGTCAGGTATTCTAACTTACTCTAAAATAACCTTACTCTGTACCTCTTCTAACTTAAGCATTGGAGCACCTTGTAGGTACACCCCCTCACTCACCTTACTCTCTGGCCCAGTCTTCAAATCCTTGGAAGGCCTTCCTGATCAGGTAAGATCAGATTCTAAATGTCATTTTGAATGTTGTTTATACATAATTCATAGCTTTGAATTATATGGATCACTATATTTTAAACTAAACTTAAGTGCAGTTTTGAACTTATGTATGATTTGAAATGTATAAACTGTTAGAGTGAATTATGTGGATTTTCCAATGATTTATTCCAGCTCTTGTTTTGCTTTTGTCATAATCTTTTATTTTGTTAATACTGAGTTTGAATTATGTAACTTTAGAACTTTGAGTTGAACTTAACTTATAAGAATAATTTGCAACCTATAACACTATTCTTAATTATAAAAATATCACAAAGTCAAGCTTCTTTAATTTTTTAGATTCTTTAAGGAATTAGTTGTCAAATTTTCAAAGTTATTTTATGTTATACTGTTTTTGTTGCCCCTGGGGTTTGAATGTCATTATTGTTGTTATGTTGTTGTTGTCACTGTTGTCACGAATGTTTCAAATGTTGTTGATAGACTCTGAATGTGCTTCTTAGAGATAGATTCTGAATGTTGTTGATAGATTATGAATATGGTTTATTCAAATATATAGTATTTAAATTTAATATAGTATTTTTATATGATTTTGTTAACACTTGGTGAGATAATCTTGTTGAATTTTTACCATATATTATATATAATATTTATAGAACTTTATTAAATTTTCATGATCAATAATTTGTGGGTTCCTTATGCTGGTCAAATACCTTTGAATATTGTCCTGTTATATTATCGTATACACCTAAGTTATTAACTTATTGAATTTGCTATATATAGGGGTTACTTGTGAATAGTGAAAGTTTGTTCCAAGAATCTTACACTATGTTGGTCCAGAAGCTGTTGACTTCCCTACAGGTGAATATTTTTTATTTTGTTTTTATTTAGTTTAATTAGTATAACTATGGATAAGAAATGGATGTCTTCGAGTCGATTGTCGAATGAGTACGAGAATGGGGTATCAGAATTTGTTAAGTTTGTTGTTGCGCATGTCAAAGAACTCATTTGAATGATATGTCCTTATTTGGGTTGCTGTTTTGGGAGTCAGGTTGACGCAATTCAGTTGACATCGCATTTAAAGAGGTGTGGAATTGATAGAAGATATACTTGTTGGAATTTTCATGGTGAGAAAATTAACAAGAATGTTGAACCGAGGGATAATACGACTTATGCTTCAAACGACAATGGCACATATACATACGATTATGATCGAGTCGAAGAGATTGCAGAAGCACTTGGAGATGATATTAAGGATTTTCGTGAAATGTTTGAGAGGTTGGTAAGCGATACAGAGAAACCGTTGTATAATGGTTGCACTAAATTCACAAGATTGTTTGTGGTATTAAAGTTGTACAACTTAAAGGAGAGAAATGGATGGTCAGATAAAAGTTTCACAGAGCTATTGGCCCTTACGAAAGATATGCTTCCAGAGGATAATGTTCTTCCAATCGAACATATGAGGCCAAAAAGATGTTGTGCTCTATTGGCGTGAGTTATAATAAGATACATGCATGTCCAAACAATTGCATTTTGTTTCGAAATGATTATGCATCATTAAATGGGTTTCCTAAATGTGATGTCTCTCGATATATGAAGAAGTTGTCTCCAGCAAAAGGCTTATGGTATTTTCCTATAATTCTGAGATTTAGACGCATGTTTTATAGTGAAACCGATTCAATACACTTGACTTGGCATGCAGATGAAAGAATTATTGATGGAAAGTTTTGACATCCGGCAGATTCACCACAGTGGATGAAAATTGATAATGATTATCCTGAATTTGGAAAAGAAGCAAGAAACTGTTGGTTGGCATTATCTACTGATGGAATGAACCCACACGGTCTTCAAAGCATCTCACATAGTACTTGCCCTGTGAGTTTAATGATTTATAACCTACCTCTGTGGCTATGTATGAAGCATAAGTACATGATGTTATCTATGCTAATTTATGGGCCTAAATAACCAGGGAATGACATAGACGTATACTTGACACCCTTAATCGAAGATTTAAAGTTTTTATGAAAGAACAGTGTGGAGGTTGATGATGGGTATAGGAAAGAAAGTTTCAAATTGAGGGCGATGTTGTTTGGCAAAATTAATAATTTTCTAGCATACGAAAATCTATTAGGGTACAACATAAAAGGTCAATGTGTGTGTCCTATTTGTGAAGATAAAATAGATTAGATGCGATTGGAGTTTGGTCAAAAGAATGCCTTTTTCGGTCATCGTAGATTCTTAAATTCTAATCATCACTACCGTGGGTGGAGAAAAGCCTTCAATGGAGACACAAAACAAGGTAGAGCCCCACCTATATTGACAAGTGATCAAATTTTTGAAAAGGTGAAAGATGTGAATACTCAGTTTGGCAAGCCTTTTGCACATACACTTGTCGAGAGTGGGTGGAAGAAGAGGTTGATTTTTTTTAGTTACCATATTAGAAGTCATTGTATGTAAGACATTTTCTCGATGTTATGCATATTGAAAAAAATGTGTTTGACAATGTTATTGGTACGTTACTCAATATACAAGGAAAGTCTAAGGATGACCTTAAAGCAAGAAAAGACTTGATAGCGATGGAGATAAAAACTGAATTAGGACCCTTGAAGAAATGGAAACAAACATATTTACCACCTGTTGCATATACTCTATCTAGAAAGGAGAAAAAAAGAATTGTGTAAGTTTCTAAGTGAAGTTAAATTTCCAGAAGGATACTCTTCAGATATAAGAAGACTTGTGTCTATGAAATACCTCAAGTTAAAGATTTTAAAGACACATGACTGCCATGTTATAATGGAACATTTTGTACCAATAGATATACGTTATATTTTGCCAGAAAAAGTAAGAAGCGCAATAACTAAATTATGTTTTTTCTTCAAGTCAATTTGCAGTAAGGTGATCGATCTTGCGGTCTTAGCAACATTGCAAAAAGAAATAGTTATTACTTTGTGTGATCTTGAAATATATTTTCCTCCCTCGTTTTTTGACATAATGGTTCATCTAGTTGTTCATCTGGTGAAAGAGACACAATTGTGTGGACCGACTTATATGAGATGGATGTACCCTGCTGAATGTTATATGAAGGTATTTAAAGGGTATGTGAAAAACCAAAGTCGACCAGAGGGTTGTATTGTCGAACGATACATTGTTAAAGATGTGATTGAGTTTTGTATTGAATATTTGTCCAATGTACAATCAATTGGACTCCCCAAATATCATATTGTCGGGAAAAAAAAGGAAAAAAAGTTAATTGAAAATGAAGTTGTGACAGTATCAAGGGTCGAATGGGATCAAGTGAATTTTTATGTTATGAACAATGAAAATGAGGTTGAGTCATATGTTGAAATGCACATGGATGTTCTCTGAGGTTTAAATTCGAATAGAAATAAGAATTGGATAGTACGAGAGCACAATCGAAGTTTCGTACATTGGTTTAAGGATCATATTTACTCAAAGTATTATTTAGATCGGCTACAATAACAGAGAGGTTGAGATGTTTAGCATATGGTCCAAGTTTAGTTGTGTTTTCTTATAGCGCATACGCAATTAATGGTTACACATTTTATACCAAAGAACAAGATGATAAAAGTACTATGCAAAATAGTGGTGTCACCATAGTAACTAAAGCAATGCACATTTCAAATGTGAAGGACTTAAACCCTAAATTTGCAAATCTGTCATATTTTGGGGTTATCGAGCGCATTTGGGTGTTTGATTATGAGAAGTTTCAGATTCCTATATTTCATTACAAGTGGGTTGAAAATAATAATAGCATATGAATGGATAAGTTAGGATTTTTTCAAGTGGATCTTAATAGGGTGAGGTACAAATATGAGCCTTTTATTCTAGCCTTTCAAGCTAAATAAGTGTTCTATGTTACTGATCCGACAAGTACAAAATGGTTTATAGTGATTTTATCTAACAAAGTAATTGATGAAAACATTGGAGATCAAGGTGATATTGATGTTGATATTGAATCATTTATTAGGAATGATCAAGATGAAAATATTATAGTGAATGAATCATATACTAGAAATGATCATAATGAGAGTATTTGGATCAATCCAATCATATGTGTTGTTAAGAGACAGGTAGAACATTTTCCAAACAAGAAAAGAAAGAGACGTTAGTGAATAAGATACTAGTTATAAAACTTTAGCTTATATCATTCAATAATATTATGGATTATGGATTGTAGATTTTTATAGCTTATGTCATGTTATATATATTCAATGGATTATGGATTACGGATTTAGGATTTCAATAAAATTATAGCTTATGTCATGTTATATATATTCAATGGATTATGGATTATGGATTTTTATATTTTTCATTTAATTTTTGTTTTTTTCTTTCTTACAGGTCAAATGGATAATAACCAGGAAGACTCACACGAGACATGTAACCAGGAAGACTCACACGAGACACATAAGCAGGAAGACTCACACGAGACACATGATACAAATGAAGCTCAAGGTGTAGAAAGTAAAATAAAACAAGGAATAACTATTATAAAGTCAATCATTCGTGCAAGAGATAAAAGGATTCAATTTGATGTACATTGGACTGATGAAAACCAACTAATTGAGTCTAACGGTTCAATGTTGACTAGTTACATAGGTTCCCTTGTCCGTCAGCATATTCCGATCACCAGTGATAATTGGAGGAATAAATTGTTGCAAGCCGGTAAAGATAAAATATGGACTGAGATACATGTACTTACCAAATATGATTGATGTTATTAGATTTTTGTTGACAATTAAGTCTTTAATTTATTTATACTAACACACTTTATGTGTATGTTTTTTCATAGAGGTCTTTTAATATTGATGAGAGCCGAAAAAAAGTATTGTCTTCAATTGGCCGTAAAAAGACACAGAGGGTTAGAAGTGACGAAAAGTATTATCTCAATGTGTAGTTAGAAGAGACGAAAAGTGAAGAAACATCACTTCCAGAACATGTTTTGTGGAAGGAAGCTCGTGTGGGCAATGATGGAGTTGTTAGGGAAGTTGTTCAACATGTTTATGATGAATGTGTAAGTATAACATTATGTCTTTAAGTTAATCTAAATTTTATTAAAATATAATTAATTTTTAATCTCCACTAATAATTTTTGATATGTCAATGAATTTCAGGAAACTCTATCTATATCCTTAACCACGAGTGAGGAGGATTGCAGGAGCATACTTAGTAAAGTATTAAATGTTCCTAAGTATTCCGGTCGGGTGAGGGATAAAGGATTTGGTGTGGCTCCATCTTCCTTGTATAAGCAGCCAAAGAGAATAAATCCTAGCAATCAAGAAGTGATGCAATCGTTGGAGGAATTAAAAGCGCAAGTCTGTGAATTTCAAAAGGATAAAGAGAGATATGAGGCGGAAAAGCACGGTTCGGAGTTGAAAGATACTAGTGACAAAGCTAGTATCAATTGTCAAAAGAAAATTCTCGAGGTAAGTAGCACATTTATTTTAATTGACATATATTTATTTTAATTAAATTAACACATTTATTTTAATTGATATATATATATATATACACACACACACACACATTAACAACTACATATTTATTATTGTTTTAGGGCATTTCATCTTGTCAGCTATTTTTATCGTTACCGACTTATCGCATAGTTGGCAAGGGAAAAGTGCATAACAAATTGGGAGAGTTACTTTATCATAAACCGCTCCTTGATGGATATTTGAAAGTGTCGGTTGATATTGATTTAGATAGGGATGCATTACTACCTATACCTGACTTGGTTTCAGAGGGAACAATGGTGGGAGATGCAATAGGCTCGTTTGTTGCATGGTCATCAGACCTTATTTTCATAGATGATGAGGTATGTTGAAAACCATTATGAATCTTTTAGTATTCAAATGTCAATTCTGAACCATTAAGAAAATCATTATGAACCATTACATACATTTTTTTACATGGTAATGTTAGACTTCTACAAAACCCGCATCTACTGATAAAGGGATTTTGCCGCACAACGAGTCTGTTGCATCAAAAAAAGAGCTACATTGAAAGTGTTATTCTATGATCTGAATTCAAAAGCTTCATGATTTTCTTCTTTACCTAACTTATTTGATTTTTGGTTTCCTGCTCAAGTTTCACAACAAGTCAGCAAGAAAAGAGCTCCTACAAGGACCGAGCTAGAAAAAAGAGCTCTTCCACCTCATTTTCATATGTGTCTTAAAACACGTGTGGCAACATCATATTTGAAGGATGGTGTTATTCGTCAAATTAACATGGACGAAGATGTTTTTGGTTTTCCTCATTTCGAAACGATTGTGTCGCTCCCGGGATTTCCATCCTGGTACAAACGCGAAAGTGGCGCGGAAAAGGTAGAGTCGCCAGCCAGACATTTTTATCCCGAACGAATGGGAAAGGTAATGTTGCACAAACCTGAGGAAGAAGGAAAGGACAAGGTCCTGCGAACCAAAGATCTGAGTTCGGGAGTCGGTTACGACCTGGGAAGGTATTAGCACCCCAAATCGTCCGTCGTACCCGACGGGATCCACGCTTGCTTGTTTTGTTTCAAAGGGTGAGAAATAATAATGCTGCCGAACAAATGAACCGCGAACTGGGAACTGGAATGAAAATGAGAAGGGGAATCGGAAAAGAAAATGGAAAGAAAGGGGGAAATGTAGGGAAAATAAAGAATGTGCTCGAATGGGCCCTACCCCACTGCCTACGTACCTCATCGGGATAAATGAGGATCAGAGACGCCGTAGTTCGTCTAACTAGGGGTAGAAAAGAAATTGCTCGTGAATTAAAGGCTTGAACTGCCTATGCCATTGCTCAGGTGTTGCAGGCTCAGACGACGAGTGCGTAACCGTCTTGCAAAATGACAAGTAGGAGCAAGTTCGCGTACGGAGCGAAGGAGATGAGAAAAGAATTCCCGAAGGAGAGACGCTTATTGTTTGTTTGTGTTTTTTAGAAGCTTTTATGAGTGTGTCACAAGGAAGTGAACTCAAGCTCTTTTCCATGGAATGTGTACCTGTCACTACATTCCAAGATGGAATAATAGAACAAGCACACTCAAGTAAGGAGAAGATCCCCAAAACTCGAACCCACAGATTATGGCTTAGGCTCACTAACTTGCTTAATTATTAAGTGTTTTTAGTTATTTACATGAAGAAGTGTTTTTTATGCTTTTCTTTATGAAGAAGATACCTTGATCAGACTTGTGCATCACAAAGTAAACATGTACTATCCCAAGATGGGAAGACTACAAGCATACC
Source organism: Lathyrus aphaca (assembly GCA_963966055.1). NCBI lineage: Eukaryota > Viridiplantae > Streptophyta > Magnoliopsida > Fabales > Fabaceae > Lathyrus > Lathyrus aphaca. The sequence continues at coordinate 149,304,505 of OZ014525.1, forward strand.
TCATGGAATAAGGCTATGGATCAATGCATCACTTCCCATTTATTAAAGTGTTTTTTAAGAGTTATGAGATGAGAAGAGAAGAAGAACCAAAAAGGATCTCAAAGGAAAAATTCTAAAGGGGGACTAAAATAATCCTAAGTATTCACATGCATGGATATCCCAAGGGTTAGTGAGGTGTCTCTAACCTAAAAAGAAGATCTCAAGAGAAGAAGAAGAATATAAAAGGAGAGATGAGAAAGGCCTAAGCCCAACAAGAAGATGTTAGTCCATATAAACAAAATGAGAAGAGATGAGAAATGGAGATGTGGAACTCAATTCCCACACCTCACACTTACCATAGCCCCTGCAAGGTTAGCATGCACAAGTGAACAAAAATGAACAATATTAACATAACATCACCCAAAAATCAAAAGTGAAATAAAGTAAACAAATGCTTAATGCTAATTCAACTCAAATAAATGCAAATAAGAGACTTGTGAATTAAAATGAAGCAACATGAATACATGTGGAAACGAATGCGCTCTTATGAAAGATGTAATACAAAACACACAAAATACAAGCACAAAGTTCACAAACAGAATCAAAATGATATAAATAATGGCTTAGGAGGCCAGCAAGATGAAGAGAGAAGTCACACAATACCAAACAATGTCAAAATAGAAGCCATGGAACCAAAAGATGGAATTTAAACACTTAAAGAAACAAATGACTTCAATATGGAGCAAACTCAAAAATTTAGAAGAACCAAGACCTATCCTAGGACCAGGAAGGTACCCATACCCCAAAGGAACCCCAAATGAGCAGAAGAAGTTGGCACAAGTGCCCTTCTAAGCCTATAAGAGATCTAATGAACCAAAAGAAGCAAAATGGGATAAGGTGAGAACAAAAATCCACAAATAATCAACCAGCCATCTAAAAATTCTACAACTGAAACCAAATGATCTTAAAACACATTATATTAACTTTCCAAAAGGATTTGCAAAAATTCAGAAAGGAACTAGGTCAAATGAATGCATAAACACAAGTTAGGACAGAAAACTTATATCACAAGATACCAGACCAAAACTTAAGAAATAAATTTCTAAAAATTCTGAGAAAAATCACATGAAAACTAGAAGATCTTAGGAACACAATGAAAAAAGAATGGGATCAAAAATCCAAGTATTGAAGTCTATAGAAAATCAACAAGACAGGCTGGTCAAGAAATGGATCAAAAGAAGCTATGTACATTGGTGATTTAATTCTGGCACGCTAATTAATGAAAAAAATAAAATAAAAATGTGAGAAAATTTTAGAGACACAAAGAAACATTCATGATTTATTTGGGAATTTTTAGAGGATTATAACTATTTTATTTGAATTAAAATGAAACTGATTAATAAAAGAAATTAAAAAGGAAAGAAAATAAAAAGGAAATGAAGGTGGTGAGATTAGTAAAGGTCCTGAACTGAATTCACTTGGGCTGAAATGGTTGGGGTGCGAATATTAATTGTGACTAAGCCCACACGAAAATTGATTAACCACTGGTAAAAACAGAATTAATGTTATTACTACTTACATGTGACATGCTACTTTATTAAAAAGAAAAAACAAAATTATGTGAACCTTGGCTCAACCGGTCCACTTTCATTTAAGTGAAATTAAATCAGAATTAAACAAAATAAGAAATAAACAAAAAAAGAGGACCAACCACACGCCGCCACCTACTCACCTTCTTCCCCATGCCATGAAGAAGAACAATGAACCAGAAACATAGCGATGGCGACGAAAAAACACAGCAAGAACACATCAACATCAAGCACTCATAACTCCCTCAATTCTCAACGAAATTGGAAAATTCTAAAACCAAAATCGAACTACGAAACAAGGGGAACAACACCACGCCATTAGTTCTTACAAACATTCAGAAACCACAAAGTAACAAGGCCAACAAGCTTAGACATCAAAGTTGCAAATCAAGATAAAATGCAATACAAAGCCTCATGATACTTCCACCAAGTTAAGTTGATCAATTAAAGCATGAAATAGCCAAAAATACCGCGAAACACAATTAACCGAGTCATGATATTCGAACCTGTGATGAAGCTTCTTCTGGAGATCTTCAGAAAACCAGAGATGGTGCGAACGTTCTCTTGCGTCCTTGAAGCTTATTGGAGGCCAAATAAAGGCCTACAACTTCGGGAATGGTGAAAGATCCGAAACTGTGGTTGATCTTCAATCTATCAACAAATATTCCTCAAGATTTCAACAATGGTGACTTGGCTAGAAGATGGTGCTTAGGCACATTTGTGATGTTGATGAAGCATGAGCAGCACGAATCCAAGGAGAATCTGGATTAGATTGGATCTGAGTTTTTTGGTTAGTGTTATGAGAGGTTAATGTTATGAGAGCCACAACTCTGTGTTGAAGAAGAATTCGGGATGAGCTCTTCTTTCCTTTTCCGTGAATCCTTTTTCTTTTTCTTTTTGAGAGTGATTGTGTATGAGGGTTATGAAATGTGAGAGTGCATGAAAAAATGGTGAGTGTGAGTGTGCATGAGTGGTGTGACGTGTGTGAGTGTGAGTGGCGTGAGGTATGGGTGGTGTGAGGTGAGGTCAGCGAGTGAGAGAGTGAGGAAAAGTGAGTGCATGAAAAAGGTGAGTAAAAGGAAAAAGTGAGAAAAATGTGACCTGAGTGGGCAGAAGAGGAAAAAGAAGTGTGAGGGAGATCATGCTTTTCTCCTTTTGTGATATAAAAAGAAAAACGCGTGTGTTGAGTGTGTATTGGTGGCTGGAATTCTCACTATCACATGGTACTTCTTATGCTATTATTTTTCTCTAAAAATTCCACAAAAAGTTAAACAAACTAATATGAAATATTTACACACTTTTTGGCCACGTGAATCAAGGAAATGGCATCACTAAAATGTGTAGAAAAATGATGGAATTATAATGTGACACAAGAAAATAATATAGACCAATGAAAAATTGACAAGTGTGCTTCAAAAAAAACCTAAAGAACATTAAGCTTCAAAAAATCATATCTTGAATTCTAGGAAGGCTATGAAAGTGTTCTTGGACTTTTTGGAAAGGGAAAATCACGTCCTACAACTTTTGTGTTCACCGGAAAATCATTCGGAGCTTTTTCGCACATGAAATAATAGCTTGAAGTTTCGGGACAAATAATTTCCAAAAACTGGACATTTCTAGATATCCAATTTTAGTAACTTTTTGTATACTCCCGATTTTTGACATCTGAGCTCAACTGAATTATTCTTTGACATGATATGACCTCACAAATTGATAATCCTGATAAAAACCCTGAAATTTTCATGTTGACTTTTTTTTTTTACTGCAAAGTTGACTTTCTTGCTTCACCTTCAAGTAACTAGACCAAATCTTGACTTTTTCAATGAATTTTTTCTCAAACTTCATATATAAGCCATGCAAATCAAATGAGATCCTTTACCCAGAAGAAATGGTCAGAATTAAGAGGATAGGAGGATTTGGCCCATAACCCTAATCAGGATTTCCCCCACACAAGAGAAAAGTTGTATTCTTGAACTTGTGAATGCCATGTAGATTCCTCATGGGACTTGGACAAGTCCATTGGGCCTCTTATTATTGCTTGTAATACCTCAAATCCACCCTGTTGCACCCCAAAATTTGCCCTCTATTTTTAACTCTAACCGACTTTTTGTTTCGCATTCATTTGCATCATCTTCATAGCATAACATGTATTTCATCTTAATATTAGCCGGAATAATTTCTCGGAATTTACAGACAGACTGGTCAAATTAATTATTTTTAACTATGCCTAAAATCAGTCAACGAAAAATGTCAAGTTTAAGTTTGCAAATGTCGGTAACATTAATCTGCGGTTCACGTGGTTTAATTTGACATGCTAAAAATATTTTTACGACTATTTTTGGTCATATGTTGATCAGTCTAAGCAGTTTAAGCGGTCATAATTTTTATCCGACCAAACGCTGTATTTTTCCGAGTCATTTATTTCGCGCCGATTATTTTGACGTGTTCATTTTATTTTTTCGAGCACTTTGGCGCTTGACTTTTATTTTTTGAGTCTATTTATTTTTATATAGAGTCTAGAATAAATAAATAGGATTATTAGTTTTTATTTCATTTTAACTAATTTAATTATTAAAACTTTATTTGTTTTTTAAATTAATATTTTATTGGGTCTAGAATAAATAAATAGGTTAATTAGTTTTTATTTTAATTTTAATTATTTTTATTAAATTTTATTTAATTATTTATATTAATATTTTATTGGGTTCCAAAATAGACATTAAGGCCCATTATCATTAAACCTAATTGATCCTATATATATTAACTAATGGAGATCAGAAGAAAAAAAGGGGCGGAAACGAAAAGAAAAGAAAAAAAACATAAGCGGCGGATCTACTCTGCAGAAAACGTACATTCACATGTGCGCGCGTGTCTTAGTGTCAAGAAGGCAATGCTGGTTTTGACAAAGAAACATGGGTTTTTTATTCTTTTTCTTAATTTTCTCTAATTCCTTTAATTCTCTAATTTCCTAATTAACTAACCTCTTAATTTTTTTTCTTTCTACTATAATTACTTATTTCATAAATCAATTTATAATATTAGTTATTATTTCTTTTGTTTTAAATTAATAGTTAGATCTAGTTTTTTTCTAAACTTCTTCGTTTACCTAAAATTAAACTTAAAATTTTTTTTATATATATTTTTTAGAAAATTAACTAATTAGTTTTTTATAAACCTCAAACTTTTCATAAACCTTAATTTTTCATGTAAACCTTAAAACTTTCTCATAAACTTTAACCGTGTTATTTCCTCTAAACCATAAACCTTTTCTTAAACCTTAACAAACCTTATTATTATTTCCTATTTTCGCTCATATTTATGTTATTCATACACTGTAACTGCTTCGCCCTTGTGATATTCTAAGTTTTAACTTGTAATATTTTCAGTTTTACTTTTCGCCATCTTTATTATGTAACTGCACCAAAGCGTTGTAATAGTTAGGATTTTATTTTCTGCCATTTAGTTTCTGCCATTTATTTTTCTGCCATTTAAATTCCTGCCATTGATCCTATATTAACTGCGTGGTTTAGTAACGTAGGGCGTGAAAACTTACTAAATTCATTATTTACTATTTTTCTATAACCTTTATATTTTTTGTAAAAAAATAATAAATACTAACTATTTTAATAATTTTTTTTTTATTACTTACTTATAATAATAAATTTTTATATATTTTGTAAATAAAATCTAATTGACCATTTTTCTAATTGAATAATAATAATTCTAAAATCTTGAATAATAATAATAAATCTATTAATCTAATAATTTGATATTTTCTATAATCTTTATTTATTTTGTAAATAACTAACTTAATATTTTTCATATAACTCTTTTATTTTATATTAATTCTTTTATTATTACTAATTTATTTTAAACTCATATTTTTCTAATAACTTCTAAAAAAATCTAACTTGTCTAATCCAAACTTTTTCTTTTTAATTAAATATTTAATTGTTATTTCTTTAATTTATTTTAACTTTATTATTATAATTACTTTATTATTATTATTATTGCTTTATTGTTATTATCGCTTCATTATTTTTGCTTCATTATTATTATTATTATTATTATTATTATTATTATTGCTTATTTATTATTTTATTATATCTATTGTTCTTACTTTATAATTTATTTTTATCCTATTATTATGTATCTGCCAAAGCCTTGTAATAGCTTATAGATTTATTTTTCCGTCTTTATTTTCTTTGTAAATATTTTACTATATGGTTAGTAACCTTAGGGTGTGTATAACTTATATGTAATTAAATTGAACTTAGATAATTAAAATAAGATAAATACCTGAATATAAACACTCACACACGTAAGTCGATCTTTGATCGCCATCTTGCACTTCCTAAGTTACCCCTCTCAGTTGCCTAATCAAAAGGTCAAGTAGGGTGTATAAAGCAGAAAGTCCCTCAAAGTAAAGTCATCTAGTCCCTTAACAGTAAAAGATCAAGTCCCTCTTCGAATGTTGCCTTCGTAATGATCTTGTCCCTTCCGAATAAAGATGACAGTCCCTCCAAAAATGCTTATACACCCCACAGTTGCCTTCATAAAAAACAGATGTCCCTCTCATGTCCCTTAACACATCCAAGGTAATGACTACCTACTCCTTAATAGTAGGGATAGTCTTACCAATGAAAGGATACAGAATAAGAAAGACTTTAAACTTTAGGGTAGGTTCCTCTTATATACTTGCTCACTTCAAAAACTTTTCAAACTCTTCACAATTTCAAACAAATTTTCAAAAACAAGTTTTTACGCATCCGTACATGGATCATTATCAACTATTCTGAAAATTTTTCTATTCACACACTACACTTTCAAAAACAATTCAAAAAAGTGAGCTAAGTAACTAAGAGCCCATGGATAACCATGGATGTAAAGGGTGCTAACACCTTCCCTTTACATAACCTACCCCCCGGACCCAAAAATATCTCTTAAGGTCTTTCCTGTTCTCTTATACCCTTTCCTTTTGGATAAAATAAAAGTCGGTGGCGACTCTTGCTATCCGCAACATAACTAAAGTCAGTTCTCCCACCGTGTTACAGAACTGGCGACTCTGCTGGGGATTTAAATTTAAGAGGGGTACCCTTAGGAATTAAGATCACTTTAATATTGTTTGATTTGTTTGCTTTATATTACTTGTTGGGGTGCTCTTATGTGTGAAAGGTCCTAACCCGGATCTAGTGTACCTTAGGTAAATGGCAATAGACCAAGGAAACTGTACGACGTATATCGATACGGTTGATCTGGTGGCCATAGTTAGTGTGACTTCTTGGTTGGTGCTTATGTTCCTTAAGTCAAGTTGAGGATAATATGAGGCTGCCATATGTTGTCAATGCACTAACTAACTTTTAGAACCCTAGTTAACTCATCTTGGCCTTTAGAAAGTAGTGAGGTAACCGGCTTTGGTGCAGACTGAAGTTGGTTGACACTCGATACTACGCTCATTGAGATTCTAAACTTGGAGGGTTTTGGTTGGCAAGTAAGTTGCCTTCTGATCAACCACCCTTGTGAAGGATCAATGATATTGAGATCCCTTAGAACCCGGTTACTTTTGTAGGACAGGATGAACCATCTAACTTCAGGGAAGGGTACTTACCTTAAACCTCATGCAAGCCTTTAAACCTAGGGCTATGGTGTGACTTGTTTGTGTGTGCCACATGTTTGTGATTGAGCATAACATCATGACATCATCATGCATCATAAGCATAGCATTTTCACTAACCATTTCAAGGACCAAAGGATTTATCTTTGTTCTTTGTTGCAGGTCATGGCTTCTGCTCGTAGAAACACCATCAAGATCAACTTTGTGGGCATACCTGCCAAGCTTAAAGAGTTGGTTTCTCAAGTGTCTGATCATTCCCAGTTCATCAAGAGACATGGTCACCTATTGGATCTAGTCACTTCAGGGTTCAATGAAGACATGATGAGTGTTCTGTTTCAGTTCTTTGATCCTAAACATCACTGTTTCACATTCCCCGACTATCAGTTAGTCCCTACCATGGAGGAGTTCTCTAAGCTTCTGGGTATACCTGTTCTTGATCAAAGACCCTTCACAGGCTTGGAGAAGGAGCCCAAACCAGAGGTTATTGCTGCAGCCCTACATCTGAAGAAGTCTGACATTGTTCTAGAAACGAGAAGTGGAGTCAAGGGTATTCTTGCTAAGGTATTAATGGATAAAGCTCAGATGTTCTTGAAGGCCATGAGCTATGATGCTTTTGAGGAGGTCTTAGCCTTGCTGATATATGGCTTAGTATTGTTCCCCAATCCAGATCAGTTCATAGACGTTCATGCCATCAACATATTCCTGAGTCACAATCCAGTGCCTACATTGCTTGGAGACATTCTACATTCTCTTCATACCCGTACTACAAGGGCAAGAGGAACTTTGATGTGCTGCATACCTTTACTTTCTAGGTGGTTTATTTCTCACTTTCCTCGCTCCGTAATGAAGAATGAGCAAGGGTTTAGATGTTCCAAGAGGATCATGTCACTTTCTCACTCAGATATCCATTGGTGCTCCAGATCTATGGAGAATGTCACCATCATTGACCGTTGTGGGGAGTTTCCTAATGTGCCACTTCTAGGCATAAGAGGAGGCATCACCTACAACCCCTCTCTAGCTTTACGACAGTTTGGTTACGCTCGAAGCGATGGCCCACATGACATGTTGATTCAGGGCATTGTGTTTGACTAGGACAACGATCTTCAGGGTTACCGTCAGAGATTCATACGAGCTTGGGGAAAGGTAAACAAGGTTGACAGCAAGACACTGGAGCCTAAGTACACTATTCCTATGGAGGCTTATCTCAGATGGGTACGATCTCGTGCTCAGACACTCATGATGCCATAGCCTGTCGTCCTACCAGTTACCATGGAACCTGTTGCTGAAGGAGACACAGCTTATACCATCCTTCACCCAGACATGCCTACTGATATGGAAGACTTGCAGAGATCATGGATCCAACTGAAAGAGCAAAGGGATACTTTCGAGGCTCATTACAAAGCAAGCCAAGAAAAGATCCTGGAGCTAACAAAGCTACTTTACGAGGAACGAAACCTCAACTCATACCTCAATACAAAGAGGAAACGTCCATGGGAGACTTAAAACCCCATCTTTTGTACTTATTTCATTTTCATTTTTGTAAGCCTAAAAGGCAAAACAAGTTATTACTAATAAAAGTTTACTTTCTTGTTTGTTTAAGCAAATTTAAATCTTGCGGTCCTTGAAAACATTGCATATGCATTCACATATCATTTCATTGCATCACAGGTTTATAATTGTGCATAGGTTTCTCATCTTCTCGCTGTTTATTTCAGCAATGGCTCTTGAACAATCAGTTAAGGATCTCCAGGCACAAAATGCACAGTTCCAAGAGCTGATCTTGAACCTGTCCAAGGGGCAGGATGAATTGAAGACACTGCTGGCTAAGAAGAAGAATCCTGAGGACAAAAAGGATGATCAACTAAAACAACTACAAGCTGAGATGACAGGAATGAGGATCCAGATGAATGGCCAAATGGCTCTTATCCAAAGTTTAGCTCAGGGGAAAGAAGAGCTAAGGACCCTTATCCACAAACTTCAAAGTAATAGAGTCAGGGATCTAATTGTCAGTGAACCTCCATTAAAACAAGCTGATTTGGTTGAAAGGAGGATGAGGATAAAAGAGGGTAAGAGACAGGTTTCCATTGATTGTTCTTCTGTTGAAAGACCTGATAAGGTTAATCCACCTCAACACAAGAAATATAGAAGGCAGTTTATCAAGTTCAGCACTCCAATGTCATAAGTTCTGCAATGCTTGTTGGAGATGAAGCTAATTTCCTTGGAAAATCCTCCTCAAAATCCTAAAACTCCCTCTCCTCGCTATAATCCCAGGGCAAGGTGTGAGTACCACTCCAACAGTCCTGGGTATGATACTAATAGCTGTTGGGCATTGAAGAAAAAGATTCAAGACTTGATTGACGAAGAAATCCTAGAGGTTACTCCAGAAGGTCAAGTTGAATTCTACTATCGTCCATCAAACACCAAAGCTGCAAGACAAGTTGCCCAAGGTTGCAAGAAAGAAAGCCTACCTGTTCCTGTTGAGATATGGGGCACCTTGGGATATCCAAGTGGTAAATTTGATTTCATGGTGAAGTATACTGCTCCTCAAAGTTCACAGATTGCAATTGAGGACATTCAGCCAACCGGATGGGACAACATTTGAATTTTCATTTGTAATTTCTTTTATTTGTTTGAACACTTACTATTATGTTAAACTTTTGTTTTCATTAATGCATCGCATATGTTTGTCTTGAATTAGTCCATTCGTTCCACTATATTTTGAATTATGCTTCTTATTTCTATCTTGTGATATTTAACTCCTGATAAAGCTATAAGCCTGTAGAGGGAGGATGACGAAAACAATACCATAATCTTATGCAGTATGCTTTTGAACAGACTATGCTGACGATGTACAGGCATTGTTTCAATTCCTAAACAGTGGAGATATAAGGAAGTTAATCCCTAGTCAACCCTTTTGAGCCTATGAAGCAGGAGTTTTTATTCTCGCACAAATTAAAACCCTTATTCATAACATGGGGCAGGGTAGTTACTCAGTTAACTCAAATATGCCATTTATATGTGTTGTACACAATGAATGATGGTTCACTGTAATCATTAAACCTAATAGTCAATATCTAGCAAAAGAAAAGCTCATTAAGTCAAAACCTATGAAGGAGACTTAGTAAAACATCAAGACATCCCGCTGACTGTAACCTTGAAATAAGCAGTTCAGGCAAAAAGAAGGGATAATAAAGTCAAAAGAAAAAAAAAGAGGTCACTATGAACCCTCAACAAAGAAAGATGGCTGAATGTTCAAATAAATTTTGGGTTTTTGAACCATCACAAATATCGGTGTTACAACTCCAAACTGCTATGGAACTTCAATGCATGAGTTAACTGAGCATAGGACTGAAGAACATCATGGAGATTGGGTTGGGTACAAATAAAATTCGAGCCTTTATCCTTTGTTTCTTAAACCATGAACCAGGCCACGTTACAACCCTTTAAAAGTCCTAACTGAAGCATGGTTAGTTCGAAAGCGTACTGCTGCAAAAAGGTATCCTGACTCCTTTAGGGCTTGTCATAAAATTTGAGTTAATATCACAGTTTTCCCAAAAAAAAAAAAAAAAAGTTTTTCTAAAATAACCTGTTTCAAAACTTCAAGACAGACATAAGCATTGCATTTTTTTAATATATTTGTTTGCATATACCTAAGTGTTTGACAAATGGAGAAGCTTACAGGATGAATGTTCAATGAACCAAAGTCCTTCCGATAAACAAAGTTGCTTCCTGGATCAAAGTCCATGTATACAAAGGGGCATAGTCATGACCTCCCAATCAAGGGGGCAGGCCATGATACTTCCTAACTCATTTGGGGCAATCAGGACAAGATTCAACTATGTTTAAGCAGCCAGAGGCAGATCTCCTCATCTATCTGAAATGCCAAGGGCATAGTCACTGTTTCCCAGTCAAGAGGCATACCAAGTTACTGTTCAATTCAGTTGGGGCAATTAGGTCCAGACTCATCTGTGCTTAATAGCCAGGGGCATTTTTCCTCATACAGTTGAATTACCAAAGGTGACATTACAGAGTTCACAATGCCAGGGGCACTTTTCCTCATACAGTTAAATTACCAAAGGTGACATTACAGAGTTCACAATGCCAGGGGCATATGCTTATGGGGCATTCTGCTTGTTTCTCTTGAGATAGCTCATTACAGATACTTCCATTATGGGACAATTCATCCTCAACCAAGGGGCAATGCTTTCTCTTCAAATCTAATACCTGGAGCGTATATGGTCCATTACAGTTTGAAGACACATTCCTCTCATTGTATTACCTTCATATTGGATTCTCAGCTGAAACCATGATGGAAATTAGTTGTCTACGCCAGTAGTATCAGATGGTGTCAATATCATGTATTCAGATCCAGCTATGAGGATTTCTGGAAAGGTACTCAGGAAAGTTAAAGAATTTCAGGAGCCATAGATCCAATTGGTTATACACTCTCGAAGTTGAAACGATTCTGTTTTCAAGTTCAGCTTTACTTTTCCCTCTGAATCCAGATTTACTTTTACCCTAAGCGAAACGTCCATTGGTTATGTTTGAATGTATCATGCTTTTGAATATGATTGATGTTTACCAGAAATGCATGTATGCTTTTAATACGATTAATGTTTACCAGAAATGCATGAAAATGCAGTAATAGTATTTACTAAGGACGAACGAGGGAAGGATCTCAACGAAGCTTCGCCGGTTCACCTTTACAAGACAGTTATAAAACCCTCAGTAGGGCAAATCCATCTTCATAAAGTCTCATCTCCCCTGGAATTTATATCCATCTCTTTTATCCTCATACGGATATTCGGGAATTTATTTTCCAATAAGGGTACGACGAACAAAGACAGGATGTTGTATCTACTCTACTATCAAACGAAGACGGGATGTTATGTCTACCCTACCATCAAACAAAGACGAAGGTTATATATACCTTACTATCCCAGCATACGGGAGGTGATATCTATCCTTACTATCCCCATCATACGGGAAGTTATCTATACCCTGTTACCCCCAGCAGACAGAGGGTTATATATTCTTCAAACAACGAATCGGGATTTATTTTCCCTGGCCAGCAGTTGTTATACAAAGATATCCAGACGCTTCCGGAAGTATCATATCATACATACATCATTTACATCATACCATAGCACATATATCCATAAACATATAGTACATTACTTGAGCACATCATGTTATACATGCATACATAAAGCATAAACTAATGTTATTATACAGAATGCTACCTTGTTTTCAGGTTAATTATCCAACAAACAAACTTATGATCTTCGGGACTGCTTTATCGTAACCTCAGGGTTACTTTATCCTCCTGATAAGCTTCTTATTACTTTGGGACTGCTTTATCGTAACCTCAGAGTTACTTTATCCTCCTGATAAGCTTCTTATGATCTTCGGGACTGCTTTATCGTAACCTCAGGGTTACTTTATCCTCCTGATAAGCTTCTTATTACTTTGGGACTGCTTTATCGTAACCTCAGAGTTACTTTAGCCTCCTGATAAGCTTCTTATTACTTTGGGACTGCTTTATCGTAACCTCAGGGTTACTTTATCCTCCTGATAAGCTTCTTATTACTTTAGGACTGCTTTATTGTCACCTCAGGGTTACTTTATCCTCCTGATAAATTCTCGTGACTTCAAGACTGCTTTAGAGTTATTGATTGCTCTATCCTCCTGAAATCACATTATTATTTCAAGACTGCTTTAGAGTTATCATTATTGATGGCTCTATCCTCCTGAAATCATTACTTCAAGACTGCTTTAGAGCTATTGATTGCTCTATCCTCCTGAAATCATATTACTACTTCAAGACTGCTTTAGAGTTATCATTTGGTTCTATCCTCCTGAAATCATTACTTCAAGACTGCTTTAGGGTCATCATTATTGATTGCTCTATCCTCATGAAGACATGCTGTTACATCAGTATTACTCCAATATCCTGAACGCATATCATTAATACCTCAGGACTGCTCCAGACTCCTGACAGCTTTCATTATACCTCCATATTTTGGACTGCTTTATCTTCCAAGAAATATATCCGAAGAACTTTCCCCTAGTGGCATCTTTAAGCCCACTCAATCATATTCAACCAACCATCAATATCACTCTATGCACTGGTGAGTGCAAATTTTTGGGCTTTTGTGTTCAATCCCCTTCAACCTTCCAGGTCACGACTGGCAAATATACCAATCTAACCCCTCAGGTTTCAGAAAATTGAACAGGGGCAGCTGTTGCACCCCAAAATTTGCCCTCTATTTTTAACTCTAACCGACTTTTTGTTTCGCATTCATTTGCATCATCTTCATAGCATAACATGTATTTCATCTTAATATTAGCCGGAATAATTTCTCGGAATTTACAGACAGACTGGTCAAATTAATTATTTTTAACTATGCCTAAAATCAGTCAACGAAAAATGTCAAGTTTAAGTTTGCAAATGTCGGTAACATTAATCTGCGGTTCACGTGGTTTAATTTGACATGCTAAAAATATTTTTACGACTATTTTTGGTCATATGTTGATCAGTCTAAGCAGTTTAAGCGGTCATAATTTTTATCCGACCAAACGCTGTATTTTTCCGAGTCATTTATTTCGCGCTGATTATTTTGACGTGTTCATTTTATTTTTTCGAGCACTTTGGCGCTTGACTTTTATTTTTTGAGTCTATTTATTTTTATATAGAGTCTAGAATAAATAAATAGGATTATTAGTTTTTATTTCATTTTAACTAATTTAATTATTAAAACTTTATTTGTTTTTTAAATTAATATTTTATTGGGTCTAGAATAAATAAATAGGTTAATTAGTTTTTATTTTAATTTTAATTATTTTTATTAAATTTTATTTAATTATTTATATTAATATTTTATTGGGTTCCAAAATAGACATTAAGGCCCATTATCATTAAACCTAATTGATCCTATATATATTAACTAATGGAGATCAGAAGAAAAAAAGGGGCGGAAACGAAAAGAAAAGAAAAAAAACATAAGCAGCGGATCTACTCTGCAGAAAACGTACATTCACATGTGCGCGCGTGTCTTAGTGTCAAGAAGGCAATGCTGGTTTTGACAAAGAAACATGAGTTTTTTTATTCTTTTTCTTAATTTTCTCTAATTCCTTTAATTCTCTAATTTCCTAATTAACTAACCTCTTAATTTTTTTTCTTTCTACTATAATTACTTATTTCATAAATCAATTTATAATATTAGTTATTATTTCTTTTGTTTTAAATTAATAGTTAGATCTAGTTTTTTTCTAAACTTCTTCGTTTACCTAAAATTAAACTTAAAATTTTTTTTATATATATTTTTTAGAAAATTAACTAATTTGTTTTTTATAAACCTCAAACTTTTCATAAACCTTAATTTTTCATGTAAACCTTAAAACTTTCTCATAAACTTTAACCGTGTTATTTCCTCTAAACCATAAACCTTTTCTTAAACCTTAACAAACCTTATTATTATTTCCTATTTTCGCTCATATTTATGTTATTCATACACTGTAACTGCTTCGCCCTTGTGATATTCTAAGTTTTAACTTGTAATATTTTCAGTTTTACTTTTCGCCATCTTTATTATGTAACTGCACCAAAGCGTTGTAATAGTTAGGATTTTATTTTCTGCCATTTAGTTTCTGCCATTTATTTTTCTGCCATTTAAATTCCTGCCATTGATCCTATATTAACTGCGTGGTTTAGTAACGTAGGGCGTGAAAACTTACTAAATTAATTATTTACTATTTTTCTATAACCTTTATATTTTTTGTAAAAAAATAATAAATACTAACTATTTTAATAATTTTTTTTTTATTACTTACTTATAATAATAAATTTTTATATATTTTGTAAATAAAATCTAATTGACCATTTTTCTAATTGAATAATAATAATTCTAAAATCTTGAATAATAATAATAAATCTATTAATCTAATAATTTGATATTTTCTATAATCTTTATTTATTTTGTAAATAACTAACTTAATATTTTTCATATAACTCTTTTATTTTATATTAATTCTTTTATTATTACTAATTTATTTTAAACTCATATTTTTCTAATAACTTCTAAAAAAATCTAACTTGTCTAATCCAAACTTTTTCTTTTTAATTAAATATTTAATTGTTATTTCTTTAATTTATTTTAACTTTATTATTATAATTACTTTATTATTATTATTATTGCTTTATTGTTATTATCGTTTCATTATTTTTGCTTCATTATTATTATTATTATTATTATTATTATTATTATTATTATTATTATTATTATTATTATTATTATTATTATTATTATTATTATTATTGCTTATTTATTATTTTATTATATCTATTGTTCTTACTTTATAATTTATTTTTATCCTATTATTATGTATCTGCCAAAGCCTTGTAATAGCTTATAGATTTATTTTTCCGTCTTTATTTTCTTTGTAAATATTTTACTATATGGTTAGTAACCTTAGGGTGTGTATAACTTATATGTAATTAAATTGAACTTAGATAATTAAAATAAGATAAATACCTGAATATAAACACTCACACACGTAAGTCGATCTTTGATCGCCATCTTGCACTTCCTAAGTTACCCCTCTCAGTTGCCTAATCAAAAGGTCAAGTAGGGTGTATAAAGCAGAAAGTCCCTCAAAGTAAAGTCATCTAGTCCCTTAACAGTAAAAGATCAAGTCCCTCTTCGAATGTTGCCTTCGTAATGATCTTGTCCCTTCCGAATAAAGATGACAGTCCCTCCAAAAATGCTTATACACCCCACAGATGTCCCTCTCATGTCCCTTAACACATCCAAGGTAATGACTACCTACTCCTTAATAGTAGGGATAGTCTTACCAATGAAAGGATACAGAATAAGAAAGACTTTAAACTTTAGGGTAGGTTCCTCTTATATACTTGCTCACTTCAAAAACTTTTCAAACTCTTCACAATTTCAAACAAATTTTCAAAAACAAGTTTTTACGCATCCGTACATGGATCATTATCAACTATTCTGAAAATTTTTCTATTCACACACTACACTTTCAAAAACAATTCAAAAAAGTGAGCTAAGTAACTAAGAGCCCATGGATAACCATGGATGTAAAGGGTGCTAACACCTTCCCTTTACATAACCTACCCCCCGGACCCAAAAATATCTCTTAAGGTCTTTCCTGTTCTTTTATACCCTTTCCTTTTGGATAAAATAAAAGTCGGTGGCGACTCTTGCTATCCGCAACATAACTAAAGTCAGTTCTCCCACCGTGTTACACACCCACAGATGATCATATGCCTAATGCTAGGTCATGAGAATGTTATGCTTCATATTTCCATGGTATGATGCTGAGGAAATGATATGAGTATGATGAATATGATATGAGATAATGCTTAAAATGAAGAGGGCAAATTTAGGGTGTTACAGATTGCAAAAGAGGACATGGAACAAATTTTTTGGCATCTTGAAATAGGCATCGGTGTTATGCATTCATAGATCTAGTATTCCGATCAATCTATTATTTAATTAGTTGAACAATTTATTTACACATTTTAATGAAAATAGTCTAATGTTTATTATGTTTTTATTTAAGGTGCTTGTATGACAAATTGATGCGCGAGAATCAATTGTCAAACAGATTCTATTTCGTTTCTTGTGTCCATGTCAATGCCACATTAATTGATATGAATCCAGATTTAGTAAGAGATCACTTACTCGAGAGATTTATGGCTAGCAGTACAGAAAGTTTATATTTTGTACCGTATAATACTGAAAACGGGTAAGATTTTCATTCTAATCTTTGTATCTTTTGCATATAAATTATCCATCTAAATTTTGTTATATTTTACAGTGGAGACTGATTGTTGGTTGTTATTAATCCTACAAGAGAAATGGTCTATTATCTGAATTCATTGGATCATGAATCGACAACATATCAGAATATGAAGGATTTGGTTGATACGTAAGTGAGATTGTTCTAAATACTCGTGTGTATTTGTATATTTAATTATTTCTGTGAGATTGTTCTAAATTTGTATTTTTCCTTTATAGAGCAATACTAGTATATCGAGAACAAAGAGATGCTCGAGTATCACGGTATAAAGCAAACAACATTACATGGATCAAAATGGAGGTATATTAATTTTTACAATGTTGCTTATGATAGTGATGCTACTTGATAACAAAAGACAATTATATATTAATTCTTATTTGTTTTTCTATATGTAGTTTCCTCGTCAACGTAATGGTATAGACTGCGGCTATTTCGTTTTGAGGTTTATGAGAGAAATCCTTAATTTGGATTGATTAGAGATTCCCATCATGGTATGGAATTTATAACTTAGGATTTATTTTAATATTTATCGGATATTTCATATAATTTATCATGTTAAACTAAATCATGCATATTATGTTTTGTTATGTAGTACTTTGATGAATACATGTGTGCTAATTACACGAAATATAAATTGGAAGAAATCAAGGAGGAATTGTGTGAATACCTTATGGAGAAAATAATCATATAAGGTATGGAAGTTGGTGTGTAGTTATGGAGTGTAATTGTATAGTTTTTAAGTTGTTGTATATTAGGAGATCTTTAGAAGTTAAAGGATTAGAATGGTTTAATTATGTGAATGGTTTATGGATTAGAATTTTTCGGTTTAATTATGTGCACGAATGGTTTATATGGATGGTTTATGGATGAGAATGGTTTAATTATGGAAATGGTTTATATGAATCGTTTATGGACTATAATGGTTTAATTATTATGTGAATGGTTTATGGATTAGAATGCTTTAATTATTATGTGAATGGTTTATGGATTAGAATGATATTTATGGAAATGGCTTAAAATATGAATCACATAAAGATTAAAATGATTTATGTGATTTAGAATGCCTAGAAATGGTTTATGTGATTTAGAATGGTTTATGTGATTTAGAAGGCCTAGAAATAGTAATGACTTATAATTGAATTATACAGGTTTCTGGAAAAAAAGAAGGAAAATGTGATTTTTTAAAAAATCATTAAAAAAACGTGAAGAAAAGAAATCGCTTTTAAGCAAAAGCGCTGCCTATAATAAACAAAAGAAAGCACTTTCTACAAAAAGTGTCGCCTTAAAGTGGAAATAAAAAATACATTAGACAGCGCTTTCAGAAGCGTTATCTAAAGGGGGACAATAGACAACGCTTTTTCTTGAGAAAACGCTGCATAAAGATGTCAATAGAAGGCATAAAAGGATAGAAAAAGTGCTACTAAATGTCCACTTAAGAAAGCATTTTTTCAGGTAAAAGTATTGTCTAAAGGCCTACTTTAGAAAGCGCTTTTAAAGGTAAAATGTTGCCTAAAGTAGGCCTTTACCAGTGCTTTCTCATAAAAAAACATTGTCTTTATCTACGACATCGCCACCTTATGCAGCGCTTTTATGCGCTGTTAAAGGCACACAAAAAAACATCGTTTTTTCCTTTATTTGGCATAGTGAAAGGGCGGAAACAGTATCCGACTCAGAAATTCAAATTTTTAACTTTTAGAATGTGAAAGCGTCTCTTAATTAATTTAGAGACTAATGTATTTTTAAAGGGATAATTAAACTCGTAATTTCGTATTACGTGTCATACCCTAAATTTAGACCAGAAATTTTTCAAATTTTTGTTCATTTTACGCATTTTTGCCAATATATCGAAAATCAATATTTTGCATTTTTTAAGTTAAAATATCCCTTTAATCATCAATCATGCCTTTTCTTAATCAATTTTATCATCCCGCGTCATTTTTATTTTTATTCTTGATTTTAAATTTATTTAGAATTTTTGTTTAATCATTATCTAGTTTATTTAAAGTTAGCTTTAGTTAATATTTAGTTAGTTTAATTTAAAATCTAGTTTATATATAAATTTAGTTTAATTCTTATTTAGTTAAATTCTATTTAATTATTATTTAAGGTTAATTTTAATTTTTAGATAAAATTAATTTAATTATACTGTAGGTTATTTTTTAATTAGTTATCATTAATTAGGTTATTCTAATTAGATCTTTTAGTTTTAATCAATCATATTTTAACCTTTTATTAGTTTATGTGTAGGTTTTGTTTTAGTTTAATATATATATTAAATTATTTAGAACTAGTTTTTTTAATGATAATTAAAATTATTTAGTTTAATAATACAAAAAAAATATAGAGAGTTGTTTTGTTTTCCACTTGTCTCAGTCAATCACACAAGCCTTGGTTCTCACAAACTCTTGACCAAGTCTCAAACTAGCATGTAAAACCCTCCAACAAACTCCATCCAAATTTTCACCAAAATATACATTTCCAGTGCCTGCATCAAAAGAAAAAATTTGTGTGAAAGCAACAACAACAACAACATATCACCAAATTAACAAAAACTTTTCCTGAACCATAAAGGTCTTGCTGTGAAAACCTATGTGAAAACCTAAGGGAAGAAAAAAAACATAAAAAAACTTCAGAGCTTATAATGACAGGACTCTCTTCAAAAGTGAGGGATGGGGGATCATAAGGAACGACCGGAAAAAAAACAACCTCAAGGGCTGGATTTCTTTCAATCGGGATCTCCTCCCAAAATCTGTAACAAAAAACCTTTTTTCTCTTCACTGAAATGGTCATCGTCCCAGCCATTCCAACCCATCGCAAAACCCCTCATTCACCTTCATCACGACCCTCACCACCAAAACTCCTCCTTCATATTCAACGCCCATCGTTTTCAGCTTCCTCATCATCACCCTCCTCATCAGACATGCTACTAATTACATCTGTGATGATATTCTTCACTTCTGCTTTTTTATGCATTAAATCAAGGCCAAAATGTGTACCAAGTGGACGGAGGATATCAGACAAAGTTGCGGTGTTGAAATCTACTTCCTTCAGAATATTAGCAACAACTGAGTGCATATCCTCCCTGCTAGTGCCGAGATCGTAATCGACCCAACCGTCGACACTTCATCATCATCGCAGACAACCACCATCCACCACCATCTCCGCCCACAACAGCACCACGAAAATAACCTCTAAACCACCCCCAACCTTCAAAACTCACCGCGAAACCTTCACCATAACCACCATCCTCCGCCAAACCAATATCGTCATCATCAATATCCAAACTAAACGAAACTCTGAGACAAACCCCAAATCGCGAACCACGCCGAAACCTTCATTCACATCATTACCGTAACACAAATCGCAACATCATCCACAACCATAAACAAACTGAGATTGAGAAAGAAGGAGATGAAGTGGAAATCGAGAAAATCACACAAAACATAGAAAAGAAATCGAACCATCACTTCAAACCAACCTCAGAACTACCAAATCATTCTTCAACGCACGTCAAACCATTTCATCTCGGACTTCCTCTTTCTTATTCCTCACCGTGCTCCTCTTCTTCGTAATCATTCTTTTTCTCACACCGTCTCGTAACGATCGCTGCAAACTGAAACCCTAGATTTGTTCGCGTGCTTTGGGTTCACGGTACCGCGATCACCGGTGGTAGAAACGCGTTTGTTGATGATAGGCATAAGGTTATGGCCTTTGTGGGAATTCAGACTTGGTTTCCTTCGGATCCCAATGGACTTCAACAAAGGAACAAAGGCTTCCTTTTGTTGTTGTGGGCTTTGGGAAGCCCATTCAGATTGTTCACACCCTTCCTTCAGCGGACGTGCCCCCCTCCTTGTGTGTTTGTTTGCCTTCATTTTTTTTTACTTTTTTTACTAATGTTTGTTCATTTATTTAGATTAATTAAAATTATAATTGGATTTTCATTTAATTTTTAAATTTAATATTGTTGAGTGTTTAGTATCCTAACAACTTTACTATTTTTGTTTATTTTGTTTTGTCAAGTTTTGTTAGAAAACTTTGGTTTATCAGGATAAAATCTCGTTTAAAGTTTATTAGTTTAGATTTGCAATTACATTTTGTTTTTCAACATATAATTAATTTTTCTCTTTACTTTGTTTTGGCTGATGAGATTCCGGATGCAGATTGTATTTAATCCCTGATATCTTTTAGACCAATTTTTGGTTCTCTTTGTTAGTCGGCTTGGATGCTTGAAGTTTATAATTGACATTTGTCTGACATCATGATAATGGATAATTGTGCTTAACTTGTAAATTCGCTTTGGACTTGATATTTCTTCTTGATTTCTTTTGCGCATGTTGAAGAGGCAACAGACCTTCTCCGTTAGGTATCGTTAAAACTCAACTTTATCTCTTTTGCGTTTCAATTTAGTCCTGATGCCACATCTGTGTTTATCCGATTATTTGTACGTCACCATCGTGTCTAAACCATAAAACACCTAAAGAAAACTTTCAAACTAATTAATTTGCGAAAGAATTGAATCTGGAGTCTAGCACTCCACACGTTCTTGAATTAAATCACTCCTGGGCTAGCCCCTCGCGTTGTGGTTCATTCGCCTTTTCGTATTTAAAACACTCGACTTAATTAATCAATCAAACAATTCATCGCGCCTACATTTTGACACACGTAAGTCGATCACTTGTGATCGCCGTCTGCACGACATTACGCGTCTAACTAATTAACGTAAGAACTAAACTCAGGAATCTAGCATTCCTCGGGTTTTTGAACTGAATTACTGTTGGGGCTAGCCTCTGATTTGTAATTCATTCGCTCTTTCGTCTTCAAAACGTAAATCTTAAATCGCGTCTTAATTCAAATCAAATAACAAGTAACTGAACTCCGGAGTCTAGCACTCCGTACGTTCTTGAATTAAATCACTCTTGGGCTAGCCCCACGCGATGTGGTTTATTCACCTTCTCATTCCTAAAACAAGGAAACCTTTTAATTAATTATACGAAGAACTGAACTCAGGAATCTAGCATTCCTCGGGTGCTTGAACTGAATTACTGTTGGGGCTAGCCCTCGATTTGTAATTCATTCACTCTTTCGTATTCAAAACAATTCAACAACCTTAAAAGATTAGACATGATTCATCCCCATAGGAAGATATTCCTTCTATCCCCACAAACACAAATCAAATCTTACAAACAATTATTCTCAAAGGAAGAATGTGGCATTGCTTGTCGATAATCATATCCAAGTTTAAAGCTTCTTCCGATTTTATTTCTCAAAGAAAGAATATGGCATTTCTTGTCGATCCTCGTATCCAAGTTTAAAGCTTCTTTCGATTTTCTCTTCCTCAAATGTTTGTGGTGGATTAGGCGAGATATCTCCCTTAAAGATGACGACTTGTCTCTTTCTTTTCAAATACAACTTAAAACTTACCAATCAATATAAACTATTTTCCATAATTAAACAGCGAGTAACTGAACTCCGGAGTCTAGCACTCCGCACGTTCTTGAATGCAATCACTCCTGGGCTAGCCCTACGCGTTGTGGTTCATTCGCCCTCTCGTTTAAAACACATTAACAAAGGTCAAACATATTTTCTCTAAACGAACATTGTTTAAATCTTTTTATCTCGCAAACAAGCTTGCGCTTCAGCCTCTCATCGCGAGCAGATAAGCCAACGTTTAGCAGTAGAAAGCATTTCAAACAATCGTTCAGTTAAAAATCACAAACCGTAGTCACACGAACTACGAAGCTCTGACTTTCCCATTGCACAAGGGAATACGTAGGCACGGAGATTTTAATCCTTCTCGAGCACAATAATAAAAAATTAACTATCTCTCCATCACAAATAATAAAAAACTTAACCTTTCTCCGTAATAAATAATAATTTTCTTTTCCCTTTAATAAGCAATCTTAGTAACTTTAATCATTAAAAGAAGACAATAATACAAGTTAACATTTAAGAGCAAATTAGACTAAGAGGTTCCCGTTGAGTACAATGGACGTGAGGGGTGCTTAACACCTTCCATTTGCGTAACTGACTCCCGAACTTAGATTAGTGGTTTCGTTTACCATTTCTTATCCCATTTAGGTTGTGTTTATATCTCCCTTTTCTTTAGTTAGAATAAATAGAATTAGGTGGCGACTCTGTTGTTTGTTTTAAGATCGTATTTTTCGAGGTACGACATTACGAAGACAGACGCTTGCAGATTTAATGTCCAGTAATGCGCCAACGAGAGTGGGTGTTACCCCTAATTTTAGTATTTTCTACAAAAATATAATTCTCGTTATTACTAAATGCAGTGACTCTTATGAGCAAATTTATTTTAATATTGAGTAAAATCAAACTATCTTCCTTTTTTTGCAAAATGAGGGTGAAGTTAAATAGTCAAACAACCAACGTATATAGACCAAACACATTTCTTGACCGCCACATTTTGAGAAATAAGAGAGAACTCACCCGAAAAGTAGATTCCATCAAGACGCGTCGTTTAGTGACTACCTATTCATAGGAAATCACTTTGCTCTTACACGACCTATGCTTAAAGGATTGAGTACATGTCAGTTTTCTTGGAGGACTTTAGTGAAGCATTTTTCTCTTATAATACACAACTCATACTTGAGAGATTGTGTACATGTCTTGTCTCTTAGGTCGGGTTTTGGAATGGACCTAAGTCAATCTGGATTCGATAGAGCTCATTCTGCTTAAAGTAATTTATTTAGAAGCTTTTGATCAGACTAAAATAACTAATTGATCAAAATTGGTTTGTATTGTCCCAAGTATGAAATAGGTTGTTATTAGATGAAGTTATGATTAATAAGACATTTATTATTAATGCAAGATATCAAGATCTAGGATTCGGGACAATCAAGTTTGATTTCTAATCATCATTAAAGAGCCATATCAATAATGATCAATCACATCGAATGACCTCTAACAGATTTTCGTGTAAGGCAGATCAAAATAGATATATAATGAGAATAACACGAAAGGAATGGTCATTCACAATTCACTAGATTATTCTACTGTATCTTTATTAATGTTCACTAATTCATTGATGTACTTTTACAATTAAAATAACAAAACTAAATTACGATTTAATGATATATGTCTCATATAGTTTCTATAATATATTTTAGGCACTTTCTATTATGATATTAGAAAATAAAATAATAGAATTTTTATTTAAAGAATTAAAATGACAAATTTTATATGTTTTAAAGAATTTTTAGTGTGATTTGATTACTAAACAAGTGAAAGTACTCCTCTTATTTTAAATTAGAATTTAATTTAGAAATTTTATACAGATCTAAAAATATAATTTTTTTATATTTATAAATAATTTACATTTAGCGGAATTCAAACTTAAGATATAAATACACTCTTATGATCCAAGTCTTCACCACGCACTAAATTTAAAAATATAATTAATTTTATATTGTAAAAGGAAATTATAATTAACTTTGTACAATTATCAATTTTTTAATAAATAAAAATAGAAAGAAAATATTAAATAAAAAACTATTATTGGAAAGTGATTTATAATATTTTAGAGTAGGATAAGTTGCCTTTTTTAGGTTTGTATATTCAATCTCATAAGTGGTAGGAGAAGAAAGTGCCCATAGCGCAGAAGTTATCCTTTGGCAAGCACGGAAATTCAGCAACATTTTTTATCATCGTAATCCACCACTCAATGGATATCAAAGCTGATACTGATTCAAACTGGACTTGGAATGCCAACAACAACCAACAAAAACAATTCTCGATAAGCAACCTCCTCGGAAACAAATCCGACAAACCTCAAACGTCAGTGTTGGGTCCTGGCTTCGGAGCTGGCTTCGGTTGCGGTGCTGGAATAGGCTTGGGTTTGACTGGTGGGTTGGGATATGGAGGGTCGCTGTTCAATCATTTGAACCTTGTTTTTGGTTTTGGAATGGGTTGTGGTTTGGGTGTTGGCTATGGTTTTGGCCAAGGAATTGGTTATAGCTTTGATTATCAAACTCGTAAGTCTGCAAAATCTAAGAAAAGTGTTGCTGATTCCAATACTATTGTTGTCCAGTTATGATGAGTGAGTCTTGTTGCACTTCTTTATTTCCGTTTTGTGTTGTTCTTGTCATCTTTTCTTGATGAATCGTGGAAATTGTTGCACATTTATTTGTCCAGCGGCACACTGAATCATGTAAAATATGAGATGATGTGCTTTATTTTATTTTATTATTTTGTCCATTAAGTTTTTATATATATATATGGTTTATTTGATGTAATTGTGTTTGAATAAGAGCGTATATGACTACTATGAAGCTTTGGACATCTCTGCATATATGTATTCATTTATTATTAAAAGCAGTTAAATATTATAATCAAAATCGATGTCTTTAATTTTGCATTAATTGATAATATTGTTGCAATTCATATATAACTCTTTTAGATGTGTAATAGATTTGTCCTAATATATATATAAGTGTGTTATGTTATGGTCGTCAGAGACTGTTTTGAACTATTGGTTCGATTTTTGATGTCGTTTTTGCGTGCAGATGATTTTTAGCTGCTATTTGAGGTGTTGTTATGAGATTAATGGTGAAATGAATCATTAAAATGAAATAATGAGTATTTGAGTTAATTTTATGATTTTAAGTGGTGAATTAGGATTATGTTTATGAGCTATGATTGTTGTGAATATAATTAAGTGTTGTGAATGTAAGTATGGTTGTTGTGTTAAGGTGGGTAGTTCAAAAGTGGGGACTACTATGAATATTGTATTGTATGTTCTTTATTGTTAGAACTAGAACCATAAGTGTTTTTGTTGTTGCATTACTTTGTATGTCATGTATTATTTTGTGTCGGTGTGTTAAAAGAGGTGAGTCACATGTTTATAAGTGGGGATCGGTGATCGTCCGAGGTTTAGAAGTGGGGACTCGTGGGTTTAGAAGTGGAGACTCGGTTCAAATGAAGAACCATTGTTGAGTGGACGAGATCAATAACAAACCTTTAATGTCCAAATTGATACCACATGCATAGAGTCGAGTCATGAGTCACATTACATAACATAAATGCTATGTGAGTTGAGTTGTTGTGTAAATTGAATGTGTATTCTTGATTGTGTAATTTAAGCTACCATTGTATTTTACACCGTTAATATATCCGAGTGTATTCTCATCCATTTGTTGTTTGTTTTGTGTTGCTTGGTACATTATGGTACAAATACTCAAAAGGAGTAAGTGATGTTGTGAGTTGGTAGAGGACTATGAAGCTCTCTTCTTTTTCTCTATTGTTTTATCATCGTTTAGTTGAGACTATTTCTCTGATATGTAACATCGGGGAATAGGTCGTTGAATTTTTTTTGAGTTAATGTTTGAATTTTGTTAATTTCATTAAGTCATTTGAAGAAATATTGGAAGTTTTTGTTAATTATTTTAAATTTCGTAGTGAGTTTTAAATTTAATTGAAAACTATGCATGTTATGTTTGAGTAGCATTCTAAAAAGTTGATTTTATTAAAGAGGAAAAGCTAGATTTATCCTTGCAAACTTGTTTCAAAGATCCAGCATGACATTATTTCAAAATATACACAAGTTTGTCAGTCTAAATTCATCTCCGTCCTTATTTCATTGTTGACATGTCATTATGTGACATGTATGGTATGTTTCTGAAGCATTTACAAGTTCGTTTTCTCTGTAGTTTTTTTTTCCAAAATTTGTTTCAATAACTTGTTTCATGATCTTTGAATATTTTTTTTGACTTGGAGGTATATGGATGCTTCTTTCAATAAAGAGCAAGAAGATAGAGTTAGTCTGACAAATTTGTGTCAAATATCCAGAATGACATACATTCATAATTAACACAAGTTTGTAGGTCTAATGTTTGTTTAAAATATGATTTTATTATATATTATGTGTTTTGAGTGTTTTTCCGATCCTTACCGAATATATAAATTTCCAAACTACATCAGAAAATTATGATATGATAGATAAAATTGTATTAGAAAATAAATACACGTTCAATTCTTGACAAGAATTCTTCATACAGTTAACTGCATGTTGTTCTTTCATCGTTAGAACTTGATTTAGTGATTGTAGATCTTCAACCACCCCTCTCTCCACCTCTAATTTTGTTTTCAAACTAAACAAGATTTTGCAAAGAGAATTAGAGGTGAAAGCGGAGGTTGTTGAAAAACTAGGATCATTAAACAAAGTTTTGACGGTCAAAGAACAAAATACGGATAAGGAGATGAAGAACACTTCTCAAGAATTAGACGTGTACTTATTCTTCTAATATAACTTAATTTTTAATATTATAATGCCCTAGTGCGGATTGGAAGGTTATATGTTTAGTGAGCATTGGTGAAATAAACATTCCACATAATTTATAATAAACTCATGGCTATATACCACAACCATTGTCTAACACAATCGTTGTTAAATATGTTGCATTTAATATATCACAATTGTTGTTTAACGTAACTGTTGTGGTAGGTAACCCTAAACCCTAATAATATATCACAACACGTGTTTAACATAAGAGTTGTGGTAGGTAGTGTGTTACTTGGATACAATCATGATCGCACGTCTGTGGTGAAAATCATCATATATGTAATCACACCTTACATCACAGCGGTTGGACCGACGTGATGGTATCCCTTTTCCAACATTTATGATTTGGGTTTTCTGTAGTAGTGGTAGCAGAACACGTGACAAGCCACAAGCAATGACGCCTATGTAATGCATATAAGGCAATTGCCATTGCCTATGACGCATGGGTGCATTTTGGCCATGCTTTTTTCCAGCCTATTTAAGTACATGCGTATTCATTTCTGGACCAAGTTACATTATATTATCACCAACAAAATACAAGAAAATACACAACATTTCACAAAATGGCTCCTTCACCATAATACATGATCAGTGCTCGCATCAATGGTGAGACATTTGAATGTGAACTATCCGATTTTTATTTTTCGTAATAACGATAAAAAAGAATTATGTGTGAGAGCTATAAAAAGTGGGAGACGGGTTTCATACAAAAGAATACTATGTGAGAGTTATAAAAAAGTTTCACATGGAAATCTTAGTTGATTATACCGTCAATCACACTAATGTGATAAGGTACAAAATTTTGTATCTTAACATGCTCTGCATGTTCTGGCTAAAAATATCTTATCCGAAAAGGAGTTATTCTTGGAAGATAGGTATTATGGGTCCACCTCACCCTTGCATAATCATCAATCCGATACAGAATCATCGCAAAGTCAGATCTCAGTTAATATGCGATGAAATTTTGTTTTTCATTAGCAAGGATCCGTCTTTAATGGTGAGTACAATAATCTCGCATATTGTTACACGAGACAACTATACTCCCTCATACAGGAAAGCATGGATAGTTAGGACTAAGGCCGTTGAACGAGTATACATAAATTGGGTGGATTCATACAAATAACATCCACTATACTTTGTGGCACTTAAGCATTATGCTCCAGTGACTGTTGAAATTTTGGAGACCCTGTCGGCATATACCCTAGACAGGACTTGTGTTAGTGGAAATAAAATATTTCACCGACTCTTTCGGGCGTATGAACCATGCATCAAAGGTTTTGCGTTATGCAAACCTATTATTCAAAATATTGGAACATGGTTGTACGAAAAATATAAAGGAACACGACTCATGGCAATGGCAAAAGATGACAAGAATAACATTTTTACAACCGCTTTCATTCTTGATGAAGGGGAAACTACTAGTGGATGGAGTTTCTTTCTAAAAAATATTTGATTACACGTTGCTCCATAACCTAATTTATGCTTGATTTCAGACATACATTCCTCTATTAAGAATGCATACAAAAACCTTGATAATTGTTGGCAAGATCATCCTTCTACGCATGTCTACTGCATTAGACATATCGCTCAAAATTTCAAGTGGGAGATCAAAGACAAGGCGCTTTCAGAAGAAAGTTGTAAATGCAAGGTATGCATTAACAGAACCTTCGTCTTAACACTATCGCGAAGATATCAAATTGACAAATGCAGATGCAATAAGGTGGATCGATAATATTCCTGTGGAGAAGTGGACCGGGGCATTTGAAAATGGTCATGGATAGGCCACATGACAAGAAATATCGTAGAATCAGTGAAATTTAGAAGCTTCCTATTTTATGTTAGAGTCACTCTTTGAGATTAGACGTTTAAAACGAAGTTCAATGTTGCATTCAGGGTAGTTGCTTAGTGAAACTTCTATGAAATTTATTAAGAAGGGAGCTTCCAAAGATAACACACATGTGATCAGAATATCTGACCATCGTAAAGATTGGTTCAATGTAGATAAGATAATGGACCACAATAAGGGGAGGCCAGTGGGATATTATCGGTTCGAACTAAATAGAAGTTGGTGCGATTACGAAAAGTTCCAAGCCTTCCGTATGCCTTGCTCCCATGTCATAGAGACATGTTCACATGCTCAACATGACCTTTCCAACCTAATATCCTCCATTTATAAAGTCATAAACTTATGCAATGTGTATAACAATAGCTATCTGGTGGTAGCAAAAGAGGATTATTGGCCTGCATATCAAGGGACATGGTTTGACATGATGAAAATATGCGAAGAAAGAAAAAGGATCACCCTAACAACATGTGTATTCAAATCGAAATGGATACGACAAACAAATGGTGAGATTATATAGTTTGTGTTGTAATCCCAGACACAATTGTACAAACTGTCAGAATGTTGAAGCAAACTTACAACATAATTAAATAATCCATTTTTAATCCTACTTTTTATGTGTAATTTATTTTATGTAACTATTTAATTTGATTTTGAAAACAACATTCTTTTCATAAATATTACAACATTCGGTTACAACAATTAAAACAACAACACGACAAACAAATAAAACGACTAAACAACATATTTATGTGATTACAACCATCAGGACAATTTCCTACGAACTATGCATCATACTACGACAATCACTCTCAATTTTAACTTACTCCCAAATATAATGTTCCCCGTTATTATTGTACACCATAAAAAGTCTTTCAAATTTCTATTCTTTTCACTGTCGGCAATGTCTTCATCTAACCAATGGATCAAGCTCCTCTGAAGATGCTCGAAAGTCTTCGTGTTCCAAAGTCGGATCTTCATCGGAGGTTTTACTGCCGAATAAATCAAAATGACATTTCTCTTGATAATAAACACGACATTTTGAAGAAAATTTAAATGAGAGAATTAGAAGATGGGGAAAATTTAGGAAGGGAATGACCAATCTATAAAAAAAACTAAAACGACACAGGAGCCATAGACAATAGTGCATGCTTTGCATGCATGCGCCACAACCATTGGCTATGCACAAAGGTATGCGCCACAAACATTTGCGTCTTAGGCTAAAAAATGAGTGCATGTGCCTCACGCAATGGCGCATCCTCTTGGGGGCGAATTATTTTTGGAGAATTTCTTATGGCACCCCTTGTGTTTCTTAGATATAGTGCGAAATTCCAAAAATATTCCCAATTTCCGGAGATATCCCTGAACGCACCTCTAATACATGCATTTTATTAGTTTTAGTGTCAGACCTCTAATTGTATAAATAAATTTATTCCAAAAATATATGTTCGAAAAATTTCTGAAAATATATTTCAAGTAATGTTAACTTTTTACATGGTACTAGTACCATCATATACTACAATCATATAAAAAATTGATTTAATACTCATTGAAACAAATTGTTTGTGCTCTTAAATTAATGAATATTTATTTTATTAATTAAACATTTTAATTTATTAATTAAATCTTGTGCTCAAAATATTTTATTAATTAAATTACTTAATAAAATGTTATTAATGTTACTTATTAATTTTATTAATTAAATAATATATATTTTGTTTAAAAGGTTATTAATTTTTACTAATTAGTAAAATTAATAAAATTATTTTACTTAAAACAAAAATAACATTTTATTTAGTAAAATTAATAACATTTAATTAATAAAACTATTAATTAGTAAAATTAAATAGTAACATTTTATTTAAACAAAAATAAATACTATTTAATTAATAAAGTTAATAACATTTTAAACAAAAATAAATATTATTTAATTAATAAATTAATAACATTTTAAACAAAAATAAATTAATTAAGTAACGTGATTGTAATAAGTACTATATAAATATTATTCAATCAATTCTTTTATATGATTGAAGTTAACATTACTGTTTTGAAAATATATTTTCGGAATGCGTATATTAGAATACTTCTGAAGATATATCTCTAAAAAGTGGGGACATTTTTAGAATTTTAGTGGTGTCTAAGATTCACATGGTAGGGGTGCTCAAAACCAAACAAACCCAATAAAAAACTGCAAATCAAACCAAACCAAACCGAAACCGCAAAAACCGCATTTGGTTCGGATTTGTTTGGCCCATTTTTTAACAAAACCGCACGATTTGGTTTGGTTTGAGGTTTGTATTTTGCAAATCGAACTAAACTAAACCAAACTGCATTATGTTACAACTCAAACTTTACTTATCTCATATCTAAGCCCAAACACATATCCATTGTGTCTTAACTTTACAATTATAATATATTTTCTCATACTCACACTTAACTTTTTAGTTTCAACCTTCTCAAACTTGTTCTAATAGTATTGTAAATTATTTTTATCTTCTTTGACATGTATGTCTCACCTCTTCTACACTAATATCTCATCTCACATGTTCTTTCTTTTTTATGTTCTCATTTTAACGTTACTATTTTATCTTCTTATTACATTGTTATTGCACCTTTTTTATCTAATCTTATATCTCATATGTTTTTATTTTTCATCTTCTCTAATCTCCTTCTCCTCTATTTTTTTTCTATTTTATTATAATACTTTTGATATTATTTTATGCTACTATTTTTTCCACTTTTGTTTAAATTGATTTTTGTATATGAGAACTTTTTGTCTGAATATGATGAGTTTGGTTGTTTGTTTGTAATGTATGAATGATTAAACACAATTATGTTGTTCTCTATATATGTATACATGACTCAATAAAAAACTTGTAAAAAACCGAACCAATCAAACCAACCCAAATCACATTGGTTTGGTTTGGATTTTTTTTAAAAGTCAACCGAACCAAACTGAACCACATGCTTTTTTCTCTTGCGGTTCAGATGATTTTTAGCGTCAAAACCGCTCATACCGCATCGCGAACACCCTTATATGACATGGGTTAAACACGATTACTTTAATTAATTTATTTTTGAAAAAATTTATTATTTAAATATATCATTTTTTTTGGAAAAACATGATTATTTATTAAAAAAAGAGACTTAAATGCACTTTTGATCCTTCTAGTTTGACTATTTTAAACTATTGACCCCCTATTACAAAACAATTGCTTTTGATCCCTTTAGAGCATATATATTTGTCAATGTCATCGTTCCTACACAGAAACCAAAGCCATTTTATGAGAATTTGATGGATGTTTGAAAATTTTGACCATCCTTTAATTTGCAAACGTTGGTATGCATGAGAACGTTCTTCACCACTTCTTAATAATATTTAATTGATTTAATATTTTTAATTACTATTTTTCAATTCCAGCCAACCAACGGTAACATACCATTTAATATTTTTAATTACTATTTCAACGGTAAAAACGATCATTTTTCAATTCTAATGGTAATTTTTTAATTACTATAATATTTAATTACTACTAGTATAAATAAGTAATCCATTTGATTTAATATTTCATTCACAACTAGTCTAATTTTGAACTATTGATTTTATCTCATTTTAAATTTTTTTCTTCTTCACTTTTATTTGTCAATGGATCTCAATCAACATAGTTCTTGGTCTAATTTTATGCAAAATGGTGGTAGTTCTCCTTCTATTCAAAATCAACAAAACAACCCATACTTTAGAAATGCACATTTTATCTCAAATTCACACCATAACCTAAATTTTCAAAACTCTCCGTTTATCCAAAATCCACAAAATATCCCACACTTTGAAAATTACTCATATTATACACCACCTTATCCATATCATCATCAACCATTTATATCTCAATCAACTAACTCCATTATGCCTCATGGAACTCAAATAGGTAGTAGTGGTGCGCAATCAAATGATGAAGAACGTGAAATACCACAATTTTGCACTCAATATAGCTTGGAGACTATTAACCTAGGTGAAGAAGTTGCATCAGTGCCGGTTGTGAATATGCATAAACAAAGGTTTCAGCAAAAAGTGGATGAAGTTCTCATTCAATAATGGCGCAACGTTTCTAAGGATTCAATTGTTGGGGTTGATAAAAAAGGAGATAGTTTTTGGAAGAGGATCGGTGAAGCTTACAACAAGCATCGTGAAATCAATTACAATGAGAGGAAACCAACGCAACTAAAAGGTCAATGGCAAAAAATTAATCCATCTGTTCAAAAGTTTGTTGGATGCTACAAACAAGCCATGTCTACACAACAAAGTGGGAGTTCCGAGAGCAATATCATGCAAGTTGCATATAAAATCTATTTCCAAGATGAAGGTAAAAAGTTTAGTTTTGAGGTTGCATGGAGATTATTGAAAGATGAACATAAATGGCTCGTAGGTTCATCAAAAGTTTCGTCAAAAAGAACAAAGAATTCAACTTCAGGAGCATATTCTTCATCTTCTAATCCACAAATGAGCAGTGAACACGATCCATCATCACCTACTTTATCTCGTCGTCCAATCGGTCAAAAGGCAGCCAAAAGGAAGGAGAAAGAAAAGCTTATTGAAATGTCTTCTACTCCCAATGTCAAATATGATTCTTTGAAAGATGACTTTAAAAAAAATTGATTTGATGTCAATGTTTGCATGAGACTATGCACGCATTGAGGGTGGAAAAGTTGAGATATAGAGAAAAAAGGTTGAAGCAAAGATTAAGAAGGCTGAGAGTGCTAAGGAAAGATTGAAGATGAATGATATGCAAATACTCTCAAAAGATACACCAAATATGGATACAAGACAACTACATGCTCATGAAATGTTGTGCGACATGATTAGAGAAAAATATGGACTTAATTAGTAAGATTATGTATTTTATATGTAATTAGCACGATTAGGTATATTAGATTTAATTAGTATGATAATGTATTTTGGATTTAATTAGTATGATTATATATTTTGGACTTAATTAGTATGATTATGCATTCAAACTAGCCGTTATTCAAACTAATCATTATTCAAACTAGCGTTTATTCAAAGTCAAACTAGCCGTTATTCAAAGTAGTCTTATAAATATCAAACTAGCCTCTTTACAATTTGTTATCATCTTCTACTAAATATCAAACTTCTTTTCACATGAATCATTCCAATCCTTCCCACATTGCAAAAATATTCATGGATTATATGAATGATGACATGGATGAAGAATTTGTGAGATTGTTTAAGGAAGAAGATGCCTCGAGTTCTAGAAGGCCTATACATCAGAGAAGGAATATAGAGAGGAATCATAAAGAGGGACATTATTGATTGTTCAAAGATTATTTTTCAGAAACTCCGGTATACACAAATGAGCAGTTTCGTAGAAGGTACCGAATGCATAACATGCGTTCCTTCGTATTGTTGAAGCTCTAGGTCAACATGATGAGTATTTTCGAATGATGGTTGATGCAACAGGTAGGGAAAGTTTTTCACCATTACAGAACTGCACTGTTGTTATTCGTATGTTGGCATATGGAGCATCTACTGATATTGTGGATGACTATTTGAGAATTAGTGAAACTACGACACTAAAATGTGTTGATAAGTTTACAAGAGGAGTGATCAACATCTTTAGTGCATAATATTTGCGAAGGCCAAACGTCGAAGACATTGAACGCCTAATGCAAATGGGAGAGGCACAAGGATTTCCAGGAATGTTAGGGAGCATTGACTGCATGCATTGAGAATGGAAAAATTGTCCAGTTGCATTGAAAGGGCAGTACGTTCGAGGAGATCATGGGAAACTAAATGTTATGCTTGAAGCAGTGGCTTCACAAGACTTATGGATTTGACATGCATTCTTTGGGGTTGCGGATTCAAACAACGATATTAATGTTTTGAATCAATCCAATGTCTTCAACGATGTTCTGCAAGGACGAGCTCCCGAGGTTCATTATACAATCAATTGTACTAAATACAACAATGATTATTATCTATCAGATGGTATTTATCCTGAATGGGCCACGTTTGTAAAAAGTATCCCTATGCCACAGGGGGATAAGAGAAAATTGTTTGCCCAACATCAAGAAGGGGCGAGAAAGGATATTGAACGAGCATTTGGAGTTATCCAATCCCGATTTGCGATCATATGTAACCCATCACGATCTTGGCACTTAGACGCACTCCAACGCATAATAAATACATGCATCATATTACACAACATGATTGTTGAAGATGAACGTGCAACATATGGTGGAAATTTTGATTTTTCTTATGATCATTTGAGTAATGATGCGACAATATTGTCGAATAATTCTAGTATTGATTTTGAAGAATTCCTACGTAGAAGATTTGATGTACGTGATAAACAAATTCATCGACACCTTCAACGAGACTTGATAGAACATACATGGCAACGTTAGGGACACGAGGATAAGAACAATTGAATTTTTTTTTAAAATATATCTTTTATGTATTTTGTGCTAATAATTTATTTTAATGTATTTTTTAATGAATTATTTGTGGGATGTATTGTATTTTTTTAATATATAATTTATTTTGTTTTATTTTATTTTAAATGTATAATTTTTTAATGTATTTTGATATATTTGAATTAAATTATTTCAATTATTATTTTTTATATAATATAAATGTTTGGTATATTGTGAGATTTGGTGGGACCCATTTTAGAGTTTTTGATGAGTTGTATGGATATTTGAAAAATTTAGTTGAGTTGTTTAGAAAATATAGAAGTGTAATATAATATAAAAAATCATGTGAATCCCATTTAAAGAACCAAAATGTGGTTGATGAGTGTAGATGCTCTTAATTAGGTGTGCATTTGATTGTCTCGGTCCCCTAACAAATTTGATGATGTGTCTTGTTTAATGATATGACGTGTATTAATGTAATCCAAGTCAACATATTGCAATATATTAATTCCAAATAGATAAATAAAATATATTAACTGAATAAAATATATTTCATATTAACAAAAAAAAATTTAACAACAAAAAACACTTTTTAAATATTATAAAAAATTGAAGAAAAAAGCAAATGATCAAAAATTAGATTCAGCATCTTCTAAATCCTAATTTCCATTCTCACCCATCGATCACCCTTTCTCCTGCATTATTCATCCCTTATCTTTACACTTTCTCAAGAATAATAATTCATTACAATATTCATCTCATATCTTCACAATCACACATGAATAAAAATATAAAACATTTACTTACATTTGAAAAATCAATTTTTATTCATAAATCATCATCTTCCAGTAACATCATCATCACAGTTTCAATATTTATCCGACACAATCACTTCAAGCTCGAATACATCGACATTATTACACACTATTGATCCAAACTGTTTTGATTCTGATCTCATTAAAACAAATAGAAAATCTCTCAAAACAGAGCAGAAGCTAACATCCAAAAACACAATGTGGTATTT
Source organism: Lathyrus aphaca (assembly GCA_963966055.1). Lineage (NCBI taxonomy): Eukaryota > Viridiplantae > Streptophyta > Magnoliopsida > Fabales > Fabaceae > Lathyrus > Lathyrus aphaca. Next base: position 149,341,111 of record OZ014525.1, read on the forward strand.
CATGTTCTTGTGTGCTAGTTTCTTATCGCTCTAAGGGATTAGGGATTTAGAAGTTATGAACCTAGTTTTTCTTCTTTCGACGTTTAACACATGTTCTTCCTTGTATTTTGCTTCGGTCATTTGCTTTCCTTAACTTCCATTGTTGTAATAAATATCCTTCATGAATCGATAGAAATTGGGGGTTAGGGTTCAATTGGGATGAGATTTGATCTCTTTGTGTGTGGTTGTTATACTTAAATTGATGTTACATTTACGTTGAACAAGATATTTGAGAGAGAGTTTATTTTATTTGTTCTTTGATTTAGGGAGAGATAATTTTTTCTAAAAAATTGATGAACACATGTTTGATGTTCATCAAGTTGTGTTTACGAGTTTGAAAATGATTAATTGAGAAATGATGGTGAAAAAAAACATTGAATACATATGAATTTAAAATTTAATTAAATGATAAATTGAGAAATGATGAATATTTAATTAAATAATGAAATGAGAAATAATTAATTGAAAAATAATTAATTATTTTATAAATTTAATTATTCAATTTTATATTAAAATGATAATATTTTGTGACATGAAATACATATAAGATTATAAGATTGTCACCTCATTAAAAAAATGTAACACATCATCATAATTAAAAGGGAACCAAGTAAATTCAAAGTGGTTTTAACTTAAGGAGTCATTTTTGGTGGTTTTATAATTGAGGATCAATTGTTTAAAATAGTCAAACTAGAGGATCAAAAGTGTATTTAAGTCTTAAAAAATCAAAATTATAATTAACTTTGTATAATTATTAATTTATTACTACCTCCGTTTTTTTTATTATAAGTTGTTTTGAGAAAATATTTTGTACCACAATATAAGTCGTTTTGCAATATCAATGAATCATTAATATTATTTTTTCTATTATACCCTTAAATATTTATTATTCTTTCTCATTTCAATTATGTAAATTTGTATTTTTAATATTATTAATGAAGGATAATTTTGTAAAATTTTTTATAATTTATCTTTTTCATGCCAAAATTATTATATTTCTTTATATATATATGTGAAAAATCAAAAAACGATTTATAATTTAAAAAAAAGGAGTAATTATTAAAAATAGAAAAAAAGTGATTTTTTTCTTACCATAATTGGAAAGTTATTTATATAATATTGGCATAATTAGTCCCGTAGTCTCATAACTTAATTATTGGTTTCGCTTTAGTCCCATATAAAAGAAACGTTTCGAAATAGTCCCGTAATATTTGTTCTGTCAACACATTAAATCATTTATGTTAGTTCTAGTGTTCATCCGTTAGTTTTGGCCACGTATGATTGCCAGCAATGTACCATGTCATAAAATAAATTATTGTAGGTGTTTATAAGGTGTATTGTGTGTCTCCCTTCCTCCATTGTTAGGGTTCACGAAAACTTATAATTTATTCAACCTTTTTCTTTTCGTTTTCCTTCCTTATTTCATTTTCCTTCCTTCTTTAGTTTTCCTTCCTTCGTCTTTGCCATGTCCAAGTTTTCAAGCTCTGATTCAGTCGAAACATCTGGCTCGGTTATTCGTAGAAACACGTGCAAGGTATGCTTTTGCCAAGATGATTATGTTCTACATACGGTAGGTGACATGAATAGTGTGAATTTTGGAAAAAAGTTCTGGGGATGCAGAAATTTCAAAAATAATGTGAACAAAGGATGTAATTTCTTCAAGTGGTTCGACGACGACATTATCGATGAAAGAGATTTGAAGATCCAGAGGCAAAAGAAGAAAATCTACAAGTTGAAGGTGGAGATAATGAACACTAGGGGATGGTTGAAATTGTGTGTAATTATTGGGATATTTAGTCTATTGTGTAATGTCATATTTGTAACAAGTTTATTTTAGGTTGGTTAGGTTTGTACTAGTTGAAATGAAATGTATCAGTATGTTCAAGTTTGATTATCAATGTATCAGTTTGTTCAAGTTTGATTATCAATGTATCAGTTTTGCCCAAGTTTGATGGTTACAATATATGATGGTTATTGCATCTGTTTTTGGCATATTAGTTTATTATCAATGTATCAGTTTTGCCCAAGTTTGATGGTTACAATATATGATGGTTTATTGTGTACTGTATCATTTTTTGGCATATAGTTGGACTGTATTAGTTTTTGTTGGTTAATAGTTGATGGTTATTGCATTAGTTTTACAGAACAATATTTGTAACAAGTTTTTTATGGGTACTGAATAAATTTGACAAATAACAAAGTAGATAAAAGTTGCATAATTGGTAGACAAAAGTTGCTTTATAAGTAGTAGTTATAAGTTACATAATTGGGACAATGCCAAAGTAGACAAAAGTTGCTTTCTAAGCATAGGTACACAAAAGTGGCATTATATGCCCAAGTACAATTAATACAAAGCTAAACTAAACCAGGTTGCTTGTTACATCAGTAGAATTAATGAAAAGCTAAATTAAACATAAAATCTAGGGTTGGCTAGAAGTAGGCTTTAGACCCCTTTGAAGCCTTTTTCCTCTTTTTGGATCCATGTGGTGTTGGTTGGGTAGAGGCAGTTGGAGTAGTCTCAACAGGTGGTGTTGGTGCAGCAGGTGGTGTTGGTTCAGCAGTTGGTGTAGGATCAACATTTGGTGTAGGAGTTGCAGTTGGAGTTGAATCAACATTTGTTGTAGCAGTCACTGTAGGAAGCTTGCAGGTTGCTTTGTTATGACCATCCTTATGGCACCTGTTGCACTTAATACCAAACTTTGTCATTTTAAGTTGAGTAGCATTCCTTACTTGTTCACCAACCTTTTTGTTCCTTTTCTTCTTGGGCCTACCAGGCTGCCTTTTGATAGGGGGTGGCTAGAGGTCAACATCATCTGTCTTGGTCCAAAGTGATTCTCCATTGACTGGATAAATCACTGGTGCATAACAAGCCTCATAACACTCCTTTTTGTAGTAATCAGGCACAAATTCATCTACTTCTAACCTTTGATCCTTCATACATGCTATGTCATGAAAACAGGGTAACCCAGTCAACATCCATCTTCTACATGAGCACTCTTTCTTTGACAAATGAAAAAAATACTTTTCTTCAATAACATATGTATGTCTTACCTCATATTCTACTTCTCATGCACGCCTAATACCAATACAGACAGGTTAACACAATTTATACCTAGCATTCTACTTAACACAATGTATACCTAGCATTCTACTTAACATAATGTATACCTAGCATTCTACTTAACACAATGTATACCTAGCATTCTACTTAACACAATGTATACCCGACTAGCCAATTGTTGGTTCTTTGTGACTCCTTTTCCAATTTCTTTTTGATATTTGGCAGTATGGTGTCTTCATATTTACTAATTTTTTGTCTGTTAGATTCCCACCTTTGCATCAGGTAGACTCTAATCTCTTCCAGCATGATTACAATAGGCTTGGCCCTAGCAGCTACAAACACTGAATTAAATGCTTATGACATATTGTTGACCAAAGTGTCACACCTAGGACCAGTTGTGAACCTTGACTTGCTCCAGAATCTTTGTGGGATCTTCCATAGATGGTTGAATGCTTCCTCATTAACCTCTTTCATCTCACGTATTAACTTTTCCCAAGCATTCGGATAAGTTGCATTAGCATCCTTCCACATAAGTTCCTTTAACTTAATACCAGGAAATCTCTTTCTAAAGTTACTATATAAGTGCCTGCAAACCAGAACAGCAAAAGATGGACAGGCTCAGGAAATAATACCAGATATAATACTACCAGATATAACAATAAAATAATATCTAACACAAAACCTCTGGTCAATTTGTGGCAATAACTCTTCAAGTGCAGGAAGCAACCCCTGTACAACAAGTGCAGGAAACAAAATTAGTACAGTAGCACTCCCTATTGCAGGTGTGCTTGTCCACAATCTTTCTCAACTGCCAAGTTTTGTCATCTTGTAGTTTTGCACAGTAGCACTCCCATGGACATCCCTTCTTACATATGACTCTCATCCTCCTCTTATCATTTTTCTTAAACGATAAATTTCTACCAGAATGAATAGCATAAGTTCTGATACCCTCTTTAAATTCTTCCCTAGTTGCAAAATAAGTCCCTAAATTCCACTTGTAATCAACCATACTTTTTGGAAGCTTGAATGTTGAAAAATATTCTTTCACTATCTCATCATCTTCACTATCATAGGCCAGTGGTAACTCATCAGTGTCATAACATTCAATATCACTCAATCCATTGAAGTTTTCCTTTGAGGTCTTAGATTCATCTTTATCAGCAAATAAACCACTACACTCAGCTGTATCTTCCACCACTTTTTGTTTCCTTGGTCTCCCTTTCTTCTTACCTTTCTTACCCCTCTTACCCTTTTTTGTGTCATTCTTCTTAGTCTTGACCTTACCCTTTCCTCTACCATCTTTAGTATCAATAGATATCCCTTCATCTATTCCATTCACATCATCACCAGAATCCTCAAATAATTCTTTCAAAACACTATCATCTTCACTAATACCACAATCTGGTCCATCGCCTTCCTTGTTACAATCTAGTCCCTCACTTTCTATGTTACATAATGGTCCCTCAACAACTGAATCGGTTTGAACCCTAACCAAATAAGGTGTACCATCCAATATTTCATCTTGGTCAAAGGTCACACCTAAAGTAATATCCATTATTGCTTCTTCAGACACTTTGTCCCTTGCTTCTTCAGACACTTTGTCCCCCTCATAGTTAGCATATGTGGTCACATCCACATTAACATCCTCAAAGGCACCTTCTTGGTCAATTGTGGGCCCTCTTTCATCACATTTGTTACCTAGATTATTCAAATCTTTAATGGTCCCCAGGTCATCAAAAGTTCCAATCACCACATTATTTAAATCGTCCACTGTCTCATTTAAGGGGTCATTTTCTTCATCAATGAGACTTACTTGGTGTTCAATTGTTTCCCCTTTCCCAAACACTGGATGCAGTACATATAGATGCACACTCCCATTGATCAATGTAATACTTCTCATCCTATTTGTCCATTCGTCGTATATTAACAACACTAACTCGTTATCAGCCATTGCATCATAATACCACAAACTATCAACTTTAGGATACCCTAAGTCTTTTGACCCACATAATACCTCAAAATAACTCCAAAAGTCAGGGTCAACATCCCAGGCCTCCTCCAAACTCTTGTAACCTAGTCTGTTAAACTCAACAAAAGTACCCCCATGGTGAATAACACACTCAAACCTATCATTCATTGCCTAAGAACAACATAACAAAAAAAAATGAAAGAATGAGATACAGAAGTAGAAGAGAGTGAAAAATAGCTCATGCATGCGATTAACAGTAAGAGGTAATGGTACTTACAGTAGCGTCTTCAACCTTCGTCTTTTGTGGATTCTTCTTCAGCTCTCTTTTCGTGGATTCTTCTTCAGCCTCTTTATCGCATGTGTTAGGGTTTCTGGGAAATTCAAAGACAAGGATACTGAAACGTCTTTGCAATGTCTATGGTTATGAGTTGAAATATTCTTCTGACTTTCTAAAATAAAAAAACTTAATTTAAAATGACATGTAATTTTAATATTGTCAAATCATCAAATAAAAATAAAAATGTCACATGTGTACTACCTAACGGTTAGCCACTTAAAATTAACATAATGAATTTAATGGTCTAACGGAGTATGATTAAATGACTAGATTGTTAAGTTTTATATACACAAATAAAAACTCTAAAATAAGTTATGAGACTAAAAGATTAATTAAACCTATAATATTTTAAGAGTAAGATAAGTTGTATTTATTGGGTTTGTATATTCAATCTCATCAGTGGTAGAAGAAAGTGCCCAAAGCGCAGAAGTTATCCTTTGGCAAGCACGGAAATTGTGCAACATTTTTTTATCAATGGAAACCAAAGTTGCTACTGAATCAAAGTGGACTTGGAATGCCAACAACAACCAACAAAAACAATTCTCGATAAACAAGTTCCTTGGAAACAAATCCGACAAACCTCAAACGTCGGTGTTGGGTCCTGGCTTCGGAGCTGGCTTTGGATGCGGTGCGGGAATAGGCTTGGGTTTGACTGGTGGGTTGGGATACGGAGGGTCGCTGTTCAATCATTTGAACCTTGTTTTTGGTTTTGGAATGGGTTGTGGTTTGGGTGTTGGATATGGTTTTGGCCAAGGAATTGGTTACAGTTTTGATTACCAAACTCGTAAGTCTACGAAGTCTAAGAAAAGTTTTGCTGATTCCAACAAAATTATTGTTTTTCAGTTGTGATGAGTGAGTTTTGTTGCGGTTTTTATTTTTATTTTTTTTCCGTTTTGTGTTGTTCTAGTCATCTTTCTTGTTGAATTGTGGAAATTGTTGCACATTTGATTGTCCAGCGGCACACTGAATCATGTGAAATATGAGATTATGTGGTTTATTTTATTTTATTTTGTCCATTAAGTTTTTAGTTATACAACTATATGTGCTTGCCCAAGTCATATATATGGTTTATTTGATGAAGTTGGTTTATTTGATGAAGTTGTGTTTGGAAAAGAAAAATGAAGGTTAGGGTTGGAATTCTAAAGAAATTTTTATTTTTAAACATAGAAAATATGTAAATTAGACGTTTTTTACAAGACAAAAGGAGAATATGAGAATGAATCAGAGACTCCGACATAGACATTAATGAGACATTTTTTATAAGACCAGAAGGAGAATATGAGAATGAAACAAAGATTGCGACATAGACATCGATATAATACAGATACAGACACACATTATGACATGACACGATCTAACACGAACACTACACTCTAACAAGATATCAGGTCATGACACGGATACCCGACATCAATTATGTCTAAATTGTGCAACATCTTTGTGTTAGTGTCATATGGATGCACGACACGGTTCTAAATAGTGTTGAGACAAAAATATATATATTTTGAGAGACACTTATAAGACTTTTTCAATACATGTCATCCAGATGTCATACAAATGTCGGATATCGTATAATTGTGTTTTTGTGTAATATTATGGCGAACTAGCCAAAAACTGCACTGCACATTATAACTTCAATGGCCTTTCAAAAACAATCGGCCTCTTTTTTTTTCCTTCTTTTTTTAAGCAATATTAGATTAAAGGAGTACTAGGGTACTCAATCCCGATTATAAAAAGCTCGGCACCAAACCAAATATAAACAGAGAAATAAAAGCCAAATAGAACTTACGCCAAATAATATAACGACAAATTACAAAATTCATAAAAGTTACATTTGGGGCTATTTATTTCTCTAATAAAAGATCATCTCCAAACCAAAACTTTAATATTCCACAACAGATCAGGAACATTCCAATTTACGTCGTTAAAAACTCCTCGTCCTCCACAAAGACCATCAAACCGCCAACCAAAAGAAAAACAAACAGCCTCTAAGTGTATGTTTGGTATAGCCTTTGGAATGACATTTTCACATTCCGAGGCATCTTTTAAGTGAAAAAATAGAAGCACTTTTGTATTAACGTGACTTTTTAACACAATTTTCTGTGACTTTTTAACACAATTTTCTGTAACTTATGATTTACCAAACAGATACTAAATTGGCTATCTATAGAGGACCCTTATGTCCGCGTTATTCACTATAACATATTATTCTAAATCCGACTCTTGTAATCAAAAAGTAGGCTTCAAAGTTAGTAGTGACAACCTAGTAGAAATCATGTTCAACAAACTCTAGGATATCATTTACAAAGAGCAAAATCGTGATGTGTGCAGATTTTATCTCCTCCCTGCTTCAAGTTCATCTTCTAATGTTGAAGTTTGATTCTCTGCTATAGATAGCCCTATACACCCATGTTGACTTTGTCCATCTGGGTTCTCAGATTGAGCTTCTTGACTACCATTTTGAGAATTAGGACCTTGTGCCATACTTCGTGATTCTTCCAACATTTTAAAATAAGCATAAGGACCCCAACCTAAGAGATAATAACAACATAATATATACATTGTCAGCATAGTTCTTATTCGTAACAGACACAAATTCATCGACTTGGTCATTTTTTACCGATGGAGTCGAGTATTATGTAATACATACGAACATGTAAAATTTATGCAAAAGAATCTGCACAGAGGCATACCTTCAGGATGATGAGGAGGAGGAAAAAACTGCAAATAGCAAAAAGTAGCTACTACAAGCCCTGAAAGAAGAAATCACACACAGTCAATACCAACAAACACTGCTAAGTAGTTTTTTTTTTTTTTTTAACTGTAAGCTAAGTTAATCTGCAATAAATTGAGATGCGGAGAATGGACTAACCTATTAGAGCTCCAGCAATCACGTCCTGCCAATGATGCCAGTAGTCATCAACTCGAGAAACGGCAACGAGTGATGCAGCAAGTAGCGGTAGAAAAATAATACAAAGTTTTGCAACGTGACCTTTGCGATCAAATGCTTTTAATTTTCCAGATAAGTACAATGATAAAAAACCCAGACCAGCAAATGACCCTGCATATAAAAATTGATATTACTTTAGCAAACATCGAATGAAATTTGAGTTTTATTAGTTCCATCATCCATTTCTCATGAAATTAAATTACGCAGAGTCGTGATGACGGCAACACTAGTTATAGGTAAGAAATGCTACATACATGAAGTATGGCCGCTTGGGAAACTCTTATGTCCTTCCTTAATGACACTCTTGTCGCCATGACAGATGACATCTCCCCATTTATCATAAACCTAATAAGTCATAAGCAATTAAATACGGCTTGGACAAGAAAATCTCTCATAGAAACATGAACTGCAACCCTAAAATTCGAGGAAGACATACATCCTTTCCATCTGGAAAACATCGCCAGAAGAAGTCTGGTCGAGGTCGCCCTACTGCATCTTTTATTGCATCAGTTATCACCGCTGTTACTAAAATGGAGAACAATAGACCTATACCAGCAAATAATTTAATGTCATCCACTTTAACTGTTTTAGTATATCAAATATAATTGTCTTCTTCGAAATCAAACAGAAAAGAAGTATTTAAAAGTTACCCAGTATGGCATGATGAAGATCATAGATATCTCTCCTTCGGAAATAGACAACGACAAAGATCACGATAGGCAACACAATTGCAAGCATCTAACCATGATAGTAAATGACAATGTTAAAGTAATTATTCAGGAAGGAAAATGTATTCACATGTGTCGTGTCTTAATCAGAAAACTTACAGGAACAGCCCAAACAGGAACTGTATTACTCTTCAGGGGATATTTGAGATCAGTCATCATTTCCTTCCCAACAAAGCGATAGAAAGGATGGATCATGTATAAGCTGATTTCAATCAATACAAGGAGCAATAGCATGATCCAATCGTGCATGTGTACTCTAGCAACTGCATAACCGTGAGAACTCATAGTGTGTGAATCAAGCTGGACTTCCCGCTGCCCGAATTCCTAGAGCTCACAAAAACCACAGATGAGATCAGTAGGCACCAGTTTATGTCCATCATTTCTATGTTTGTTTGGCTCCAAATTGAAATTGCTGATGACCGACAGAAAGCATTATAGGAAAGAAACTAGTGAATGTTAGTTATACAAGACATGAGAACGCATATTCTTATTAGTAAATCAGTATTAAACTATATGCCAATCCCTATTCCCCAACTACCACGGTAAGAAAATACTAGAAACAAGTTATACTCATATACCTCTTCTCTGAGCCGATATGGCAATAGCCAAGCTTAAACAATGTCCTTTGGTTATTCGAGAAAATCTTAATTAAATTGTACCTCTTCGTTCTTTTTGTCTATCAATGGAGAATTAATGGATGAAAAGTGAGCACTAGTCATAGCAGAGAACCCCGGCCTCCATCTCGATAAGCCCTAGGTAACCTCAAAAAAAGCACTTTCAGGGACAAATTTCATGAAAATACCCTGATTTGCTTTGCTTTTCTTACAACTTACAAGTTCTATATTTTCTCTCTTTTTCAATGAACACAAGGGATATATATATTAACGTTGAACAATGTAACAAAACATCCAAATTAGAAACTTGAAAATCCTTAGTCTAAAACATAACCATCTTAAATATTATTGAAATGACAGAGAAGCCACAATGGCACTATCCTAAAGGGGAAAAAAAAGGTCAACTATTAATAGAAGCACAGAGCACCCATTCACATGAATCACAATTCTCACAAAGCGATATATACATTCAAAATCAAAAGCATTGTTGTAATATAAGACTTATAAGCCAAGCAATAATTCATTAATCAAACCAGCAGCCAGTAAATTAAATTAACCACATAACTAATGTGTTAACTTAAATTCCAACTATCAGGACCATAGCACAATGAACTAAAGGCACACAACAGATCAATAATCTAATTTACATTTTAAAAACTAAATGTTGCTAGGAAAATGAGAACATGCTTATATTCATGTCTGAACTACAAAAACAGACAGAAATGATGTCAAAACAACGTGATACACCTGCTCGTTCTTCTATAGTCATACAGATAAGCTTATCAGATCTCCAAAATACGGTGCAGAATTTCCAAAAAAACAAACAAACAATAATATAAACATCAACCATGAATATGACTAATGACCATAACAGTAACTAGACTAGAACACAAACAGTAAACTAAAGATACACATCAAAACCTATGAATTATCATACACACCCATTCCCCAACAAGATGTCTACAAGCATAAATTCAATAACCACAATCATGTTTTTTTCCACTAAGATGAAGTCAGCTACATAGTCTGCTATCTAAATGAGTAATCAGACAGAGTGACATATGCACCCTTAACTTATTGCATTGCCATCAATAACTAACTCAGTGTTAGTTATGCTGGTTGATTCCTTACGAAACTACCAGTAACTTCGTGTGCCGCATCATCATAACTAACTCAGTGTTAGTTACTGGTTGGTTACTTAAGAGCTATAAGTAGCTTTGTGTGCCACATCATTGTAACTAACTCAATGTTAGTTATGATTAGGTTGTTTTCAATACAATCAATGTAACTGTTTTCAATACAATCAATATAACTGAATTCTTCTATATGGAGTGTGATTGAGAGTGAAGAAGAAGAAGAAGGAAAGTACTGACCTGAAAACGGGTGGATATAGATTGAAAACGAAACAAGGATCTTAAATCCCACCAAGCCATAGAGTGAATCAACAATATAAATAAACCATTCAAATGTGAAATGAGACCTGAAAAGGAAGGAGCAATAAAAAGAGAATCTCAAATTCAATTAGTTTATGAACTCACAATAAAATAAATGGAAAGAAAGAGAGAGGAAAGCACGATCGTAACTAGAAATGGACCCACCCAATTAGGTCACATTATGAACGAAGATATCATGGTTGATTGATTGTGTTGCGTTTTCGTGTGATTCAATCAAAACATACCAAAACAAAAAACGAAACTGGTGAGGAAATGAAGCTTCTTATAGTTATATACTACATCTTCCAAATTTTTGGGGTACTTAATTCATCAGATTGTGGTTATTGATTAGGGTCTCTTTGTCGATCATATCTCGCAGCTTCTCAATAATTTTTTGTTGTTTAATTCTTTAAAGTTTGCTTCCGGAAAAATGATTATGTTAATTATTGGGAGAGAAAAGGGGATAAGATAGTACAGTCGACTCTTGTGATATTCCGCTTAATTGCACTTTTGCCCCTTCAAGTATTGCAGTTTTTCTATTTTTGTCTCCACCCAATTCTCTACAAAATTTAAGTTTATGACACATTCCTTTCCAACAAGATTTTTCTTTTTTTTAGAGTCAATGAATTTCAAATTTCTTGAATTTTTTGAAGTTTAAAATTTAATAAAAGATATTATGTTAAAACATGAAAGTTGGTTATATAAAATTTATAAAAAAATTGAAATTGAGACATTGTTTCCTCATATTTTCGCCAGGGGCATTGATTATAAGGAGATGGTAAATTGTTTTTGTGATGGTAGATTTATGGCCAAAAAATTGATGTAGTCACTTACGATCATGAATATTTCGACGAATTTATCTTGTAGAGAAATGGTACCTATTTTAGCGACGAATTTATCTTGTAGAGAAATGGTGTCAATTTTAGTCGAATTTTTAATCAATAAGAGACCAAGGATTTTATGGCTTTTGGGATCTAGTGAAATTCAGAGTATCCAAAATTGTCTCCATGCAGTTGAATGCGATGTATGATAAGGACATACAATTATCTGAAAATACGTGGAAGCCTGTCAAAGATAAAGGTTGCATGGAGACGAAGACATGACATATTTTACTTAGTCAACCGCTGTAGATAGTTAAGTTAGGACTAGTATATAAGTAGTGTTCGCTTATAGTGTTAGAGGTCTGCAATTGTACACAAATTCTGTAAACTTAGGTGTGTTTGGATGAAGCATTTTAATGGAGAAAATAATTTTTTGAGGGAATTTGAAATGACTTGACTAAAATTCATTGTTTGGATAAAAATTATGGAGAATTGTTAAAATGATGTAAATTTATGGAGTATTTTATTCATGTTAAATTTAAGGAATTTAAAATGACACTAAAAAGTAAAAAAATTTCAAATTGTTTCATCATTCTATATAATATGAATGTTAAATTGTTTATTGTTAAATTTTCAAATTTTGCAAGATGGTCCTCATATTTTATGAAACTTTCAAATTCACCCTCGAAATTTAAAAAAATTTCAAATACATCTCTAATAATTTTCAAATTTGTAAATTGGTTCCCATTTTCATATTTTAAATTTGACCCAAAAGTTTTAAAAATTATGAAAATACCCCAAATTTTTTACAATGAATCTTTTTAATACTCTATCAAAATAAAAGAATTTAAAATTGAATGGATTCTAATTGAATCATTTGAATTACTTAGATTTTTGAATTCCTTAAAAATTCTCAATTACCCCATCCAAACACACTCTTGTGTGCGTGTGTGTGTGCGTGTGTGTGTGTGCGCGCCATTTTATAAATTAAATCCTTTACTTTCAAGTCATTTATTGCATTGAATTTAATTTCAGTCATCTTTTTTAGTTTCTTACAATTTCGAATTTAGTGTCAAAATATGTTTCAAACTTTTATTTTTCACACAATATGTCCCGAGATCTTTTCGAGTTTAATCCTTTAAGTGAAATGAAACTTGTTTTTTTGTTTACCAAATTTCACAGTAAATAAATTGGCACCCCTAATGGGACTCTTTTGTGTGAAAATTTATACTTTTCACTTTTGAAAAATTGTTTTCAAAGTGCTTCGTTTAAGAAACTTCTCAAATTTGTAAATGCGCATGAGATTGAGGAGTGGTAAGATAACAAAAAAATACGTTAGAAAACCAAACAGGAGATACATTAGGAGAATGATCACTTCCAGAAATAACAACATTGGAGAACAATCATCTAATAGCACAGGGGAAAATGGTCACTACAAGTTCGACTGAATCAGTCGCCTTTATTACTTGCACAAGATCCATACCGTCAACGACAAACATACCATTGATTGCATATGAAGGAATGGTATTTTCCCCCTCAATAACACAGAGTCACCGCGTGACTCCTAGACCGACTATGGCAAGTGACTTTAGGCCTTTTTCTATAAGTTTCACAATGCCTATGATTGGGCGTGAACAACCTTATGGCATGCCAACATCAATGATGGCAAACTTACATAAAAGGGATACGTGAATGAACATTTACCACGTTCTTGAGTAATTGATTGGTTGATGCACTCCACATCAATCAATTATTCAAAATTCAAAGCAACATCTAAAAGCAACTACAACCCATCAAACATTGTTTTTGCCTTTGTGCACTTATTCAAACGATGTGAAATACAAACGAACGCTTAAGCCTCCATCGTGCGAGTATACAAGTCAATGTTTAAATGCGAGAACTTTAATTAAACCTCATCCTATAAAATCAACCAACAAACACGATTTTTTTTTATAAAATACGATGCTCTGATTTTCTCACTGCACTTTAAGAATACGTATGCACGAGGTTTGGAACCTTGACGAGCACAATAATTAAAAACTTTTTTCTTTCTTTTTTTTTATAAATAACTCTTCTTTTTGAAAATATTTTAATAAATAAATAAAATAAAAAGAACATTCCCTTAAGCAAACCACTAACCTTATAATTATAAGAGATTTCTTTTGAGTACAATGGATACAAGGGCTGTTAATACCTTCCCCATACATAACCGACTCACAAACCTATATATGATTGTGATGACAATCTTATCATTTTTCTCTTAGGGTTTAATTGTTATTTCCTCTTTTCTTAGAAATAAATAAATTTTGGTGGCGACTTTGTTAGTCATTTGGGAGCTTGTGATATGCTCGTGAGGTCATATTTTTCGAGATACAACAGATCCTTGTCGTTGCCCCTCGAGGTGATACCTTATGTTGGATTTCATGACGAAGATATTTGTCGCCCCTCAAGGCAATACCTTATGTTAGACTTCTTAACTAAGATCCTTTCTGCACCTTGTAGTGATACCTTATTCTGGACTACATGATGAAGATCCTTTTCACCCCTAAAGGCGATACCTTATGTTGGACTTCATACAAAAATCCATGTCTCCCCTTGAAGCGATACCTTATGTTGGACTTCATGACGAAGATCATTTCCGCCACTCGAGTCGATACCTTATGTTAGACTTCTCAATGAAGATCCTTGTCGCCCCTTAAGGTGATACCTTATGATGGACATCATGACAACGATATTTGTCTCCCCTCGAGGTGATACCTTATGGTGGACTTCATGACAAAGATCCTTGTCGCCCCTCGAGGCGATACCTTATGATGGACTTCATGAAGAAGATCCTTGTCACCCCTAAAGGCAATATTTTATGTTGGATCTCATGACAGATATCATAGTCTCCCCTCAAGGCAAAACCTTATGTTAGACTTTTCGCGACGAAGATCCTTATCGTCCCTTAAGGCGATACTTTATGTTGGATTTCATGACGAAGATCCTTCCTGCCTCTCGAGATAATACATATAGTTAGACCCTCACCTGAGGGACTTAGCGTTTCCTCAGACGGAATTCTCACTAATAAATCACATCTAAGAGGCGGGACCCATGTCTTGCCCCAGAAACTGGACTTCAGTCTTGCTATATGGATCGATGGATATATTGCCTGAAAGGTTAAATGCCTTTCCTGAGGGACTCACTGTCTCATGAGTAAGGATGTGCATTATAGTGTCTAAGGAACTTAGATTTCCTCAAACCAATCAGACTCTCGCCTGAGGGACTTGGTGTCTCCTTGGGTGGGATTATCTCGAATAAATCATGCCTAATAGGTGTGACCCATGTCAAGCCCCGAAAATTGGACTTCATTCTTGATAGAGGTTTTGATGGAAGTCTCGCTTGAAAGTTTACACACCTCACCTGAGGGACTCATTGTCCTACCAGTCGGGCTATGCATTACTACGTCCAAGGAAATTAGATTTCTTCAAACCAATCAAACTCTTGCTTGAGGAGCTTAGTGTATCCTCGAGCAGAATTATCTCTAATAAATCATGTATAAGAGGCGCGACCCATGCCAATCCTTGGAGACTGGACTTAAGCCTTGTTAGAGGGCTCGATAGAAGTCTCGCTTGAAAGATTCAATTCCTCGCTGAGGGACTCATGTATCATCATTCTGGTTATGCATTACAACATTTGAAGAACTTAGATTTTCCCAAACCAATTACACTCTCGCCTGAGGGACTTAGTGTCTCATCGGGCGGGATTATCTCCAATAAATTATACCTAAGAGGTGTGATATCCATGTCAAACCCTGAAGACTAGACTTCAATCTTGCTGGATGGCTTGATGGAATTCCCACCTAAAAGGTTAAACGCATCTCCTGATGACTCAGTGTCTCAACAATTGGGCTATGCATTACAACGTACAAATAACTTAGATTTCTTCAAACCAATTAGAATATCTCTTGAGGGACTTAGTGTCTCATCGGGCGAGAATATCTCCAATAAATCATGCCTAAGTGGCACAACCCATGTCAAGCCCTGGAGACTGGAGTTCAATCTTGCTAGAGGGCTTGATGGAAGTCCCGCCTGAAAGGTTAAAAGTCTCGCCTAAAGGACTCAGTGTCTCATCAGTTGGGTTATGCATTACAACGTCTGAGGAACTTAAATTTCCTCAAACCAATCACACACTCGCCTGAGGGACTTATTTTCTCCTCGGGACGGATTACCACCAATAAATCATGCCTAAGAGGCGTGACTTGTGTCAAGCCTTGGAGACTAGACTTCAGTCTTACTAGAGGGATTGATGGAGGTTCCGCCTGAAATTTTAAATGATTCGCCTGAGGGACTTGGCGTCCTACCAGCCAAGTTGCGCGTTATTGTGTCCATCAGAGCCTGGACTTCTAAGGGGAAGCGTCAGTTCTCAGGATACTCCCATTAGTCGCAGGTAAACAACATTTCTCCTTCTACAAAAGTCTCATGTCTGAGGAGTTGTGTAGCATTATATTAGCAAAACGCATTTCCTAAAGAGATGTTGGGACCGCCCTAGGAAAGGGCGACGACATAGGGCCGTCCGAAGGGAGGTATTGTCTTGCGCTTAAATCTTTCGCACCTATGGAGGAAAACATGTAGGATAAGATGTATCTTGGATGAAGACAAAGTCAGAGTCGTTACTGACACACATCTCCCTTGAAAATAGGGATTCAGTTGTCCCCCATTTAACTATGTAGGCAGTGGCATTTCTCGAGGAAACCCTAGGTGTTGGAGACTCCTATAAATACATTATCCCTCGAGGTAAAAAAGACAAACTCTAAGTCATATACAATTTCCACTACCGTAGAACACAACGCTTCCAACAGCCGTAACAAACAATTAACCTAACCACCCGCTTGTAACCCATCAGCACCAGCCACCAACAGGTTCTCTCACCTCACATGAGTTGGTCCCTTAAACAAAAAATCACCACACATGACTTCTCGCCACTGTAAGCAAGTCCTCACTACACAAATTATAATATACCTATTAAGACATCTGAGTCTCTACCCTTGTAGAAGGAATACACACCCTCACATCCTATACTTTTTGAACAATACACAATAGAAAATCAAATTTAAAATATTTTTTAATCAATTGTGTAAATCCATTTGTTGTTATAAATAGAAAGAATACAATGAGGAAATACATCAGGTCAAAATTTGTGACAAAAAGTTATTGACACAACTACAAGCCAATCACCATAAAGCAAAATAGGCCATGAAGTTTCAAGTTGTTAAGAAGCACATACATGTTGAGTTTAACATTGGGGATCAGGTGTTAGTTAAGTGGCAGTCATATCAACACTCATATGTGGCCTTGTGTAAGCACCATAAACTAGGCTTGCAATGTTTTGGCATGTTTCTAGTCATTGCTAAGATGGTTATGCTGCATATCGTTTAGATCTACCTTAGGTTCTGAAGATACATTATGTCATCTATACTTACCATAAATGGCACACCACACATGCATCAAAACAAAACAAAACAAGGTGTATTTAGTAAGAATCTAAAATCCTTTAGCCTTGTCATACATCAATTTTTAATAAATTCAGCAAGTATACAAGTGCAGTAACCTAATATTTAAGTTAAAACAAGACATGAAACTCTTATAGTGTTGAATTTTACTCTATAGTCCTATTGTTTTTCTTGCCACTGAATAACTTTG
Organism: Lathyrus aphaca; assembly: GCA_963966055.1. Classification (NCBI taxonomy): domain Eukaryota; kingdom Viridiplantae; phylum Streptophyta; class Magnoliopsida; order Fabales; family Fabaceae; genus Lathyrus; species Lathyrus aphaca. The sequence continues at coordinate 149,358,744 of OZ014525.1, forward strand.
TCAAATTTGGAATAACTTTCTTTCTCTTCTTGAGTGCAAAAGGACTTAAATGTCGAGGCGCGGGCGAAGCCGACGACATCTGAAACTTCGCTCTCTTAGCAGGAGTTAAACTTCCATTTGATTTAAAACTCTTTCTCGAAATAGCTCTCTGCAAGTTCTTCGACGAATTCTTATCGCGTTTTCTTGGACTACCAAACTCATCACTACCAACTCTTCTTGCAATAACCGTTCTCTCTTTGATGTAAAACTCCCTCTCTTCCTTCAACAATGTTTCTTTGAACTCTCTTTGAGCTATTTTAGTTTCCATTACTATCTCCTTCTCGCTCGCCTTGAGCGCTTCGATCCATGCCTCGGCTGCAGCTACTTTTCTATCAGCAATTTCTTCTGCTGCAGCTGCATGATTAGTCAGATACTCGTATTCAAATTTCGAGATAGTGATCAATGAACTATGTTTCGCTGTTATAGCTCTTTCTCTCATCGCAGTCTCGGTCAGTGTCTTAAGCTTCTCCAACGCCAAAGCCTCAGTCGCTTTTGCTTCTTCTAGCTCCTTCATTACGCCTTGCAGTTTTTCCTCACTCGTGTCGATCTCATAATCAGTTCTTTGAATCTCTTCCTTTGTGGTTATAATCTCTTGACTTATAAGCGCTTTTTCCTTTTTAGCTTCATCTGTTTCTGTCTTCAGATTCTCAAGAGAATAAGATAGGCTTACTACTAACGATTTCGCCTTTTCTTCAGCAGCAGATGCAGCTTCTAGCTTAGATTTCATTCTTAGAAGCTTCGAAGTGAGGTTTTGAACCGACGAATCGTTCTTCTTCAAGCGAGCCGTTTCCTTAGTTATATGCCTCAGTTCATTTCTTATAACATCCATAGAAGCCATAAACTGAAAACCTTCCGCTCTAATCAAATCTAACTCTTTCGTTGACGCCTCAAGTTCTTCTTTCACGGCTTGTAACTCGGTCGAATCTTCTTCTGATTCGCCGCTTTTTCTTGAACCTCCTTCCAATAGTTTCATACTTTCATCTCCTTGCACTCTTTTCTCCATTTCTGTTACCAAAACCAACTGAGTCTGCAAGAGCTCAACATCTGAAACTGTCATAGCTAATTTCATTTCGAGTTCCTTTGATTCGTCTCTCTCTTCCTCGGCCTCCTTTATCTTCTTTCTCGTCGTTTCCAATTTGCATAAAAACTCTTTCTCTTCGCTTTCTTTTCGAGCTTTAATATCTTCGAATTCTTTCAGAGCCTCGATCCTAGCCAATTCAGCAAGTACTTGTTCTTCATTGGCTTCCTCAATCTCCTTTCTGAGTTCTTCTGCTTTACTCGAACAAGCAATCATCTTCGAACTTGACACCTCAATTTCTTTCTCGGCTCGCGATTTCTCTTCCATAACAGAAGCTACATCAAGCTTCAGCTTGAACAATTCCTTCTTGATATATTCCAATTCTCTCATCACTTTTGCATATTCATAATTCTCATTCCTGCTCACAACCATATCACCACGTTGTTGACTCTTTCCCTTCTTCTCTAATGTTTCTATATCCCTCATTCTCGCCTTAGCCTTGTTACTCGATTCCTCGATCATCGATGAAAGATTTTTCATCGTCTTCTTCGCATTCGAAAGCTCGGATTCCGCATGAGATTTCGTAGATTCTGCTGTCCATCTACTCTCTTTATACTTTCCAATATCCCTTCTAGCTTTGTGAAGCTCTCTTGTTCTTGAAGTAGGGCTCTAGTAAACCAAAAAAGACAACAAATTAACAAAAGAATAAGCAAATTATTTTATTTAAACTATAAATTGTTCTCATAGAGCTATTATGGAAAGTTTATGAAAATAAGCCGAAAACAACTTATGCAGCACGCATTATAACTTGTTTTCATAAGTTCTCTGAATCAATCTCGCAAGTGTGTATGTAACAAATAACCTCAAATATGATAATCCAAAATTGAACTTACCACTGATGAATCCATCTGAGTTTTCTTCAACGAAGAACTATCGATATCCGCATTCCTATAATTCCTATCATCATATAGACTAATAACATCTTTAACTGATCGAACTCTTCTAATACCAATTTTAGCATCATCACCCATCTTTTACGAAAACCAATATGATTGAAGAATAACTACATGAAAGATAAAGATTCAGAGGAGGAAAATATGGTTGAGAATTCAAAGATGAAATGGCTTAACAAGAAGAGGGAGGGAATATCAATGACTGGCTGGTATTGGTCACATCGCTGCAACATGTCTCTATCTTATTTCCTGTAAAGATTTTATCATTATATATATTTCAGGTCCCAAATTTCTGATCTTTCAATTTTTGTATGGACCACTTTTGTTTTCATTTTCAATAGTTTGTTGTTTCGTGATAATTGTGAAACTTGTGCTAATTAGTGTTTCTTTATAAAACAAAATTCATAAACGTTACTTAAATCGGAAAATCACAGTATTTAGGAAATAAAAAAGGAATTTAACTATGGTTATGATAATGATGGTATGGTATTGAAGCTGAAGAATGCGACAACATTACGTAGCTTAATATATGGTTTCAATATATCGATGACATTTTCGTAAGAAATTGGTTTGCCACACGAAATGTTTGGTTCAAGTATGGAACACATCACCAAATGTTAAACCATTGCCTTGTTGTATGTGTGACAAAACAAGTAACATACAACCAATGTGTTACGTGGCCAAATACATGCTTTTCAAGGAAGGGATTATATAATCAGTAGTATAATAACAAAGTATATTAATATTTTGACTTAAATAGTATTTTCGACCTATAAGTTAATAAGTTTTTTTGTTTTTGTTTATATAATTTGAAGTTCTCTATATAATTGATTTTTTCATTGATCAGTAAAAATTATACAGAGAACTTCATTGTGTGATCAATTGTATTATTTTATTGATTGTGTAAAAAAAATCAATAAAAAAGTCATCAGGAGAAATAATATTGTAAATAGTAAAAATTATATAGAGAACTTTACCTCTAAATTGATCATGCAACTACAATTTATTACCGGATAAAAGCTAATATTTCCACTCATTGATTTCTCTACAAAATAGAATAATAATTTGTAGAAAACAAAAAAATAAATATAATAATACAATTGAATATGAAAATTGAGAAAAAGAGAACAATCAAATTAAAATTGAAGAAGAAAGGGAAAATAACTAGTTCATCATAGCATGTAAATCAAAATTTCTTCTTTTTTATTTCTTTGTGAAAGAACAACTAATAAAATGGTTATGATAGAGAAAATTTGAGGTTATTAATAATGAAGTTAAGGGAGAATAATGGAAACTAATATTTTCATGAGGAGTATTGAAAGTCAATGGAGGGAGTGGAGAGTTAATAAAAATATGAATGTGAATTTATTCATTAATTAATAATTAATAATAGAATTAATTTTGATTTTATAAGAATATGAATATGAAATAATGAATTAATTTATAATTATAGAAAGAAAGTGAAGTGAAATTTGAATGTGCTTTTCTACTTCTTTCTATAAATCAAAATAAGAGAAAATAATGAGAGAGAATAATGGAAACTAATATTTTTAATGAGGAGTATTGAAAGTTAATGGAGTGAGTGAGAAGTTAATTATGTATTGAAAGTGAATGGAGAGATAGGGAGTTAATAAAAATATAAATATGAATTAATTAATTAAATTTACTGTATTTTACGATTTCAAGAGATATTACCTGTTTTAAACTCTTAAGCTAGGAAGTTATAATAGTGTTTATATAGTAGTTACTTTATTAAAAATAAGAATGAGTGAGAGAGGGAAAGAAGACAGGTAAAAAGGTTTTTAGTTAACTCATGTATTTTTTTTTTAAATAATCCCATAAGACCTATGTTTAATTAGTTGAAAATGATTAACAATTAATAATCTTAAGTGTGTTTTAAAAATATGTAAGTGAAAATTAATTTTTAAATTTAAAAATAGGCGATACGTGTAAAGTGTTGCAATAAGTTTGAATTTAAAAATAGGTAACATTTGTGGATTTTTTTTTTAAGATAACATAGTTTTTTAATATAATTTCCAAAATAGCATAGTTTTTAAAAAAATTACCAAACTAACATAGTTTGGTAACTCATTCGCCAAATCATGTGAAGAACAAGTTCATTTTGATAGGAATTCGCCAAATGGATTGGCTAGAAGGAAATTTTTTTCACTAATTCGCCATTCCATTTGGCGAATGAGTGTAATTTCATACATGCATTCGCCAAATGGATTGTTGCATGTTTAGGTGTTTTTTTTTGTTATTTTTGGGTTTAATGTTTTTGTTATTTTTGTGTTATTCATCTAAGTATATATATATATATATACTTATACTTTTATATATATATATATATATATATATATATATATATATATATATATATATATAAAAGAAAATTATAATATTAAATAAAATTATATTTAAAGAAAATTAGAGAATATGAGAAAGAGAAATATAAATTAAAAGAAAATTATTATTAATAATTCAACAACGACAGTACAAAAACTAATTTCTCGCCCGATCTAACTGTCCCCCGGTACCACATCCACGGGGATGATCCCGTCTTCGAACTCTACCACCAGGTGGTCGAGGTTCCGCTTGTATTTGTGTGTTTGGTGGAGGCGGTTGTTGTTGAGTCCATGATTCAGCTTGTCCCCAATTACGTGGAAGGTTGCTGCCAAAGGCGCTGCCGTAACTCAGTTGTGTGCCCATGTTTTCAAAGCTGGGTCGGATAGGTTGTGCTGGGTTGGATTGGGTTGTGTGAGGATGATAAGCTTGACCAAATGAGGATATTGCCTCGTTTTGAGAACGAAACAAAGGTGGGGGGCTATAGGTTGGTGTGGATATGAAGGAGTTGTCGGGGGTATATTGGTGTTGGTAAGGCTCTTGTTGTTGTGATTGGGTTTGTGGCATGAAGGAGTTACGTGTTTGGAGGAATGGTCTATGGGTGTTTGAAGTCGATGGCTGGAATTGGGTGGGGTAGTCATGTTGTGGGGTTGGTGGTTGGGCGTATGTTGCGGCCTGCGAGCGCGGGTCAATCAAGTATGGGTTATCAGACACCCATTGTTGCATAGTAACTGACCTAAACCAAACTAAATATTCTCTAGTTGGTTTGACATTTTGCAGCACTTGGTCAGTTAGGACATGTTGGCGTCGATCCTTCCATTGTTGACGTAATTCCCTTGCAAAGTCTCTCCAATCTTCCATATTCCACATGTCACTTACTCTTTTCAAATGCCAATCTCCCAAACATGTCGGAGGGCCCGGAATATCCTGTTGCATTCCGAACTGCATTTTCACCCGATCTGTTTGGTGCATTTCAATTGTAGTGAACCGGATGATTGGTATTTTTGCCGTCCAAATTTCAGCATCTTCTGGGTTAGGCTCATGGTCGAGGGCTAAATATGGGCGCCAGATGAACTACGAAAAAAAAATTCGTTTAGTATAAAATTATTTTAGTGAATAATATGCATTAAAACGGAAAAATATTTTTTTATATATGACAATATCTGATCGATCCCCACGTGGTCTAACAATTGGCGATATAAAACTATGGAACTTCTTGGGTTTCTACTATAATTCATCCCAAGATCGGACCAGCTAAGCACAACAGATTTAAACGCATTTAGATACAATAACAATTTAAATATTTAAAATTTAATATGTTTGGAAATAAAAATTAATAGTAGACTTACTGGTTTGCGTAGGGGAACGGGCATGGATTCATGTTGTGTGGGGCAATCATCGGCAGTCTGGAATACCCCCAAGCTTGTAACAAAAATGCACAACCAAAAAATGTACAAGTATCCTTTGCGACATTTTTACAAAGGCTACTGTACAAGTGTGCCAAAACAGCCGAACCCCAACTATATGTATTTACATTGTTGATGTTTCGCAACAATGGTAAATACATCATATTTATTGTGTTTCCGGTACCGTCGGGAAATAAAAAATGTCCGAATAAAAGCATAATATAACACCGAGTTTTTTGAATTTTTTCTAACTCGGTTGATTCTTCGGTTAAAATAAAACTAGCATAGTGGGCTCTAAGGACTCCTAGATTAATACCTGAACCCCGGCTACAAGTATTTGTTGGCTGCTCCTCGTCAATGAGGGGGGCACCTAGCAAATCCGCAACTATAGAAACTTCATGGTTCACCTTACCGAAGACAGCTCTGCCGGATACACGTAACCCCAGAAGCATGTAGACGTCTTCCAATGTGACAGTGCATTCACCGAAGGGTAGGTGAAAGGTGTGTGTCTCTGGCCTCCACCTCTCTTGTAGTGCCAAGATGAATTTTGAGTCTATAGAGTTATTGTGCACCTTTATGACTTCACCAAATCCGCATGACCGTAGATACGGTTCAATGATCGGATCAAACTCTATGTAGTCGTGCACCCGACACCTAAATCTTCTTACATTCTGTAAAAATATTTTTCGAAATAAGTTAAAATACGCAAGAGTAAAAAGTATATATAAGTTAGGGTTTACTTATTAAGTATGATATATATATATATATATATATACAAGTTAGGGTTTACTTGTATTAGTATGATATATATATATATAAAAATTATGTGTAAAAAAATTTACGAAGATTAAACTTACAAATGACGCGATATTTTCGACTGTGCCTCGGTGTTGATCTCCCATCGTTAGTAAAGCCATTTTCGATTTTGCCGCGATATTTGATATTTGATATTTGATATTTGATATTTGATATTTGATGTTGCACCTTTATGAATTGTTTGTGTGATATTTGATATTTTAGTTTTGATAGTGTGATATATATAAGAATTTCCATTTACTTGTTACGGATTGAAACAAAAACAACATGTACACATTCGCCAAACCATTTGGCGAATTGAACAAAAACATGTACACTAATTCGCCACACCATATGGCGAATCTGAGCAATAATTTTATGCATGTCCTCCGATTGGTTCATCAGCATGTTTGTGGATTCCTCATCTTCATTCTGATTGGCGAATGCATATGTTTGTGGATCACCAGCTCACCAGCTCACTTCACATTCATTCAATGGAATCTCTGCATGGTCAAGGGAAGTCAGAGCATTGAAACCAGCACGAATCTCCTCTGCATTTCACAGCTTTAGCAGGATTCATAAGTAGCCATGTTGATTGGCGAATGAGTGTATGGATTCGCCAATCCATTTGGCGAATAGGATTGAGATTAACCTTTGTTCGCCACACCAATTGGCGAACGTGTTTATACACGTTAGGTTTAGTTTAGTTTATTAAGTTAGTTTGATTAGTTTAGTTAGGGTTTAACTAGGTTAGTTTAGTTAGTTAGTTAGGGTTCAATTAAGTTAGTTTAGTTAGTTTATAATTAGGTTAATTTAATTAGTTTAGTTAGGGTTTAATTAGGTTAGTTTAGTTAGGGTTTAATTAAGTTAGTTTAGTTAGTTAGGGTTTAATTAGGTTAGTTTAGTTAGTTTAATTAGGGTTTAATTCAGTTAGTTTAGTTAGTTTATAATTAGGTTAATTTAGTTAGTTTAGTTAGGGTTTAATTAGGATAGTTTAGTTAGGGTTTAATTAAGTTAGTTTAGTTAGTTTAATTAGATATTAATTAAGTTAGTTTAGTTAGTTTATAATTAGGTTAATTTAGTTAGTTTAGTCAGGGTTTAATTAGGATAGTTTAGTTAGGGTTTAATTAAGTTAGTTTAATTAGTTAGAGTTTAATTAGGTTAGTTTAGTTAGTTTAATTAGGGTTTAATTAAGTTAAGTTAGGGTTTCATTATTATATGTATGTATAAATATATATATATATATATATATATATATATTATATATATATATATATATATATATATATATATATATATATATATATATATATATATATATATATATAAAAGTTAGGGTTTACTTATTAAGAAGTATGATATATATATATATATATATATATATATATATATATATATATATATATATATATATATATATATATATATATATATATATATATATATATATATATATATATAAAAGTTAGGGCTTAATTAAGTTAATACATTTAAGAAGTATGTGCAGAAGACAAGACATATGTGGAAAAATAATGTAGTCTATATGTGCAGAAGATAAACCTATATGTGCAGATGATAAGACATATGTTGAAAAATAATGTAGTCTATATGTGCAGAAGATAGACCTATATGTGCAGAAGATAAGGCATATGTGGAGAAGATAACCCTGTATGGTGCAGGAGATAAGCCTATGAGACAACTAATACACATTAATTCAGAACAGTAAATATAACCATAAAATATATTTTTGACTTTACTATTTATAGATTATTTTCATATCTTCATTGTACCATAAACTGCAAAACATTTTCGTATCTAAAAGAGTCTTTGTATACGAACTATGTCTCAATTACCCCAGTATATGATCAACGCCCATATAAATGGCGAAATATTTGAATGTAACCATTCTGGTTTCAACTTTCGTAACACTGAGGTTACTCGGTTCTCAATCACCCGACAATCCAATTTCGCTCATCTAAAAAAGAGATTGGAAAACAAAATGCAGCGTGGTCCAGTGGACGTCATTATTTACAAAAATCCAGTATTCTATGAGGATAACCAGGTCATGTATTTCCAATTAACTATATCTGATGACGAAAGTGTTCGTACTATGTTTCTAAGCCATGAGTATTCTGGTTTCAATGATATCGAGCTCTATGTTACGCTTCACCAACAACAAATGTCTCAGCCTATTGATCATTCGCAAGTCTTTTTCGAATCTGACAATGATTTGGCTGAAGTCGATGTTGTTGATGAGGACGAGGAACAAGAGGAGGCAGTAGTTGATGAAATGGTCAATGAAGACGAGGTCCCGGCCAGTCATGTATATCGTCCTCCTCCACACATGACAAACTTGAACTTGGGAAGTGAAGGCCCATCTTCAGACATATTTTATGATCCGTATCCACAAAGACAAGGTGCATTAAAGGAGGGCGACCATTTTCGAACAAAAGAAGAATGCGTTCGAGCTATAAAATTTTACCACATGGATTTATCAGCTGACTATAAGGTCGACCGAACGAATCCTACACTATATATGATACGTTGTCGTAACGTGGCGTGTCCGTTTCGATTGACAGCATCATACAGAAAGAGAAGTGAAGATTGGAAGGTTGCTTCAATGGGACCGGATCATACTTGTGTAATAACCAACTCATTGCAGGATCATCGGCAACTGAGCTCTCAGCTAATATGCAACGATATCCTATCAATCGTTGCCGACGATCCTTCGGTAAAGGTCAGCACGATAATTAAGCACATAGTACAGAAGCACAATTATACTCCATCATACAGGAAATCATGGATTGCTAGAACTAAGGTTGTTGCCGTTGTATTCGGAAATTGGGAGGACTCGTACAAAGAACTCCCAAAGTTTTTGCTGGCACTGAAGCACTATGCACCTGGGACTGTTGTCATCCTTGAGACCTTGCCGGCGTATACTTCGGAAAGTCATTGTGTTAGTGGAAATGGCATATTCCACCGACTCTTTTGGGCTTTTGACCCATGTATAAAGGGTTTTTCCTTCTGCAAGCCTATAATCCAAATTGATGGAACATGGCTCTACGGCAAATACAAAGGAACTCTATTGATGGCAGTGGCACAGGACGACAACAGCAATATCTTCCCAATTGCATTTGCTATCGTCGAGGGAGAGACTGCCGAGGGACGGAGTTTTTTCCTTAAAAATCTTCGCTTGCATGTGGCTCCCCAGTCTAACTTATGTTTGATTTCGGACAGACATGCATCAATTGAGAGTGCATGGAAGAATGTTGATAACGGCTGGCAGGAACCGCCTTCAACACATGTCTATTGTATTAGACACATCGCGCAAAACTTCATGAGAGAGATCAAAGACAAGACATTGCGGAAGAAGGTCGTGAACGCAGGGTACTCATTAACCGAACCGTCATTCAAACATTATCGTGACGAAATCAGACTGGCAAATGAAGATGCGTTCAGATGGATAAACCAGATTCCTTTGGATGAGTGGACCAGGGCCTACGACAAAGGACAACGATGGGGTCACATGACAACAAACCTCGTGGAATCAATGAACTCTGTTTTCAAAGGAATCCGCAACCTACCGATAACCGCTTTGGTGAGGTCAACCTACTTTAGGCTCGGAGCACTTTTTGACACCAAGCGTTCAAAGTGGAGTTCAATCCTACAGTCTGGTCAAGTGTTCAGCGATAGTTCTATGACATTCATAAAAGATGAAGCATCCAAGTCTAACACACATGTGGTCACCGTGTTTAACCGCAATAAGGGACATTTCAATGTTGATGAGATCATGGATCACAACGAAGGGAGACCGAGGGGATCCTATCGGGTAGAACTTGATAACAATTGGTGCGACTGTGGAAAATTTCAAGCCTTTCGCATGCCTTGCTCCCATGTCATAGCGGCATGTTCGAAGGTTCGGCTGGACCCTTCAGGCTTACTATCCCCTGTTTACCAAGTGCACAATCTTTGCAACGTCGACAACAAAAGCTTTCCGGTTGTTGCAAATGAGGACTACTGGCCCTCCTACAACGGGGAAATAGTCTGGCACAATGAGAACATGCGAAGAAAGAAAAAAGGGCGTCCTAACAGCACGCGTATTCGCACCAAAATGGATACGGCGAATAAGATGGTGAGACTGTGTAGTTCATGTCGTCAGCCCGGTCACAATCGTAAAAAATGTCCCAACGTTGGACCAAGCTCAACATCGTAAATTAAATCATTGTAACCGTATTTATTTTAAATAGAAGCCTAGTTCGTTTCATTCATATCAGTAAAATCATACAACCACAAACACGAACATACATAAATAAAACAAGGAAATACATGATTCAAAACATGACCGTACATAAATAAAACGGAAAAATACATAAATTCAAACATGATCATACATAAATAGAACAACTGCAACATTCAACATATCTAGCCTATCAGAACCATCAGGACAACTTCACCTCCGCCTAGCATCATCGAAAGAACACCTGCATCATTGACAATTTTTCTCCACTTCGTCACACCAGACTCCATAACCCGCTTCTCAATTTTAATTATCTTTTCTTTGTGGCCGATCTCTCCTTCTAACCAGCGGGTTAATTCTCTGTGCAAGTGTTCCAAAGTTTGGGGGTTCCATAACAGCATCTTCAGAGGAGGCTTTGTTGCCGAGAAAAACACTAAAGCATTTTTCTTCAAAATATCAAATTTTGGAAGCGGTTCTTCTGATGTTGAGGAAGACGGTGTCGATGCATAACTAGATGGACGGGGAGAAGCCATGTTGTGAGAGAGGGAGATTGAAAGGAATGAATGTTTAGGGTTTGTAAGGAAGGAGTGAGATAAATCTGATATTTATGAGTGAGGCATATATATAGTAAAAAAAAATTGCTAACCCTAAACATGCAACATTCCATTTGGCGAATGCATGCATGCATTTACAACTCATTCGCCAAATGGAATGGCGAATTAGGCAAAAATTATTGAATTTAGCCAATCCATTTGGCGAATTCATAACAATTTTCACTTGTTCTTCACATGATTTGGCGAATGAGTTACCAAACTATGTTAGTTTGGTATTTTTTTTCAAAACTATGTTATTTTGGAAATTTAATTAATAAACTATGTTATCTTAAAAAAAATTCACATTTGTGAAGTGTTGCAATAGATTTAAATTCGGAAATAGACAACACTTCGTGAAGTGTTAGAATGAAAGTATGCAACTCTTGAAGAATATTGTTGTGAGCGAAAATATGTAACTTTTGGTAAAATGTACGTAACTTTTTTGTAAAAGTTTGTAACTCTAAGTAAAAGAAATTTTTTTCACCAAGGGTCACTACCTTGTGAAACAACACCAACATTGCCTATAAATACTCCATTCTGGATTCAGGAAAACATAAAAAAAAAATTCAGATACTCTTCCATACAATTGAGTTTTCATCAGCTGTCTTGTGCAAATTCGATTATATGTTGAATTATTCTGGGTATTTCTGCGTTCCAACTCTAAGACATATGAGAGTGCTTGAGTTACTTTTAAAAAAGGAATTTCATTCATGATTTCAGTCTCAATCTATTTGATTTAAATTAATTTTCTAACAATCTTAAAAGTATGACAAATAATGGTAATCAAGGTTTTTGTTTCAACCATCAAAGAATAAATTGTTGTGCCATAGACACATTCTAAACACAAGAAGAATTGATATCATAGATCCTGTTTTGGTGGTTATCAACATTCTTAATTGTAGTTCGGACTCAATAAATGCATTTATTTCATTGGATTTTCAGTGGTGTTAGACATAATCAATGTTTACCCAAAAATTGTAAACAACCACTGGTCCTCTAAAAACAACAAAACATTCTCAGTCACTCACAGGATCGACCACATTGATCCTTAGACATGTGCTATAAGAAGTTTTAATTGGTTTTCAGGAATGATGTCATAAACTCTTCGACAGACTTTATGAAGTGTTTTTGGTAAAAAAAGAAAATAAAACAAACAAGACTCAAAATAATTGAAGTCGAAAGCAAAGTGCGGCAAAACTCTAAATGGCAAGGAAGTGTAAAGAAAACAAGTAAAAAAGACAATAAAATGTTGAAAGATAAACTTGCTTGAAAGTAAAGAAATGTGAATAAATTACTTCAAAGTAAAAACTTGAATGTAAATTGCATTGATATGAAATAGGGTGGTGATCTCATCACATAAATTCTCGCCTTCACTCGTTTCGCCACACATGGGTACTTTGAGTGTTTATGGAGTAACTTGTACAATATGATTCACACACAATTCTAACACTGGAACTATTTTATTTATACTAGTTGAAGGTAACCGCTTTTGGAAGTTTACTCCTAAAAATATGGCACTTGACACTTTGCATGTTCTTGAACTTCCTATGTGCGCCACTTGTCTTTATTCAAATTGAAAGAAACATAACTTTCCCTGATCTCAATTGTTGCACGTCGAAGAACGCTCAATTGAACCACATTCCTTATACTTAGAAAATATTCTAAGTCCACATCCTTGCATTCCTTGCGTCTTTAACTCGTGCTTCTTCAACTTTGATTTAGTCTGTGCCTTTTATTTCTTCCAAAAACATGATGCTAAAGTCAATGCTTCCTGAAGTCAACTAGGTGTTGAAATTAGGAGCTAACAATCATTTACCAACTTTGAATTAGAAGGTTGTAAAAGCTTCATGGTGACCTTGCTGAACAGAAACATGAACAAGCCATTGTCAGTGATGGCAACTACAACAACCATCATTAAATCATTTAGAAAGTTGTCGAGAAAAAGAAATAGCCACCCTCAAACAAATGTGAGTTTATATTAATACTTAAGGGATCAAAATCGAAAATCTCCCGGACATATTTATGTGTTGGTTTTCCGTTAAAAATAGGGGTGTTCGTCAAAGTTGGCGCAAACTTCTGGAACAATGTTGTGATTTTCTTGAGAATAAGGAAACGTAACTAAAAGACAAGGCAAGTGTAAAAGAAATGCAAGGTAAAGTTGCGTTGAAAGATAAATTGCAGGAAAATAAAGGGTTGGAAGTTAAAAGACTTTTAAGGTAAAGTGCAGAAAAAGTAAAGTTTGCTGGAAAGATAAAGACAATAGAAAATAGAGTTCGGGAAACATAAAGGCATGCGCAAATAAAAGGGTTTAAAATGAATAAAAAGGAAAAGGCTTTTTAAGATAAAATGATGAAATTTATTAAATTGGTGGAACGCATACGTACATTTTCCTCACTCGTTTCTCACGGCGCAAGTACTTTGAGTGCAACAGAAATATGTCCAATTTGCGGACCCTTTATAAAATAAACCTAAGTTGCTATATATACAAGTCTAAAATAATTGTATTAGGACTAATTAATTATCCTTATAATGACACATTTTTAGATCATGTAGCAGTTTTCCCCTTAACGTGCCTCACGTTCTAAGTAACCGTCGACACTGATGTAGTAGTTACCTTCTCGTTCCTTCTTTTGAATATTTTAAAAGTTAGTTAGTGCATTGACAACATATGGCAGCCTCATATTATCCTCAACTTGACTTAAGGAACATAAGCACCAACCAAAAAGTCACACTAACTATGGCCACCAGATCAACCATATCGGTATACGCCGTATAGTTTCCTTGGTCTATTGCCATTTACCTAAGGTACACTAGATCCGGGTTAGGATCTTTCACACATAAGAACACCCAACAAGATAAATATAAAGCAAACAAGGCAAACAATTTAAAGTGATCTAATTCCTAAGGGTACCCCTCTTTTATTAAATCCCCAGCAGAGTCGCCAGTTCTGTAACACGGTGGGAGAACTGACTTTAGTTATGTTGCGGATAGCAAGAGTCGCCACCGACTTTTATTTTATCCAAAGGAAAGACATAAAAGAACAGGAAAGACCTTTTTAAAAGATTTTTGGGTTCGGGGGGTAGGTTATGTAAAGGGAATGTGTTAGCACCCTTTACATCCATGGTTATCCATGGGCTCTTAGTTACTTAGCTCACTTTAAAATGTTTTTGAAAAGTGTAGTGTGTGTTTAGAAATTTTTTTAAGTGTTTTATAATGATCCATGTACGGATATATATAAAACCTTTGTTTTTGAAAATTGTTTGAAAATGTGAAGTGTTTGAAATGTTTTTGAAAAAGTGAGCAAGTATATAAGAGGAACCTACCCTAAGTTTAGGTCTTTACTATTCTTAAATATCCTTTAAATGGTAAGACTATCCCTATTATTAAGGAATAGGTAGTCATTACCTTGGATGTGTGAGGGACAAGTGAAGGGACATCTGTTATTTAGGCAACTGTGAGGTGTATAAGCAATTCGAAGGGACTTATCATCTTTATTCGAAAGGGACAAGATCATTACGAAGGCAACATTCGAAGGGACTTGATCTTTTTATCTGTTAAGGGACTAGATGATGTGAGATGAGGGACTTTGCTTTATACACCTTACTTGACCTTTTGTTTAGGCAACATGAGAGGTAACCCTTACGAAGTGAGATGGCGATCCAGGATCGACTTACGTGTGTGAGTGTACCAATTCAAATATTTATCTTTAAGTTTTAATGATCTAAATTCAAATTTACATACAAACATGTTTCACACTCCCTATTTTACTAACCATAGCATTTAAAAATAAATATTAAAAATTACTACAACTATTACATATTGGATACAATTACATAATAATAATAATTAAAATAAATTAAATAAGCAAATAAATGAATAATTAAGTGGGTTAGTAACAATAATAATAACAATCATATAATATATAAATAAATAAATGGGGTTAGTAGTAATAAAATAAATAAGAATAAGATGAAAGAATTAGCATAAAGAAAATAAATAAATTTAAAGTTCAAAATTAGATAAATAATATTTTTTAAGAGAATTTAATAAAAGAAATAAGTATTATGTACTAAATTATTCTAATGATTTAAATTTATATACATATTATAAAAATAATGGTTAATTATAATTAAATAAACATATTATAAATTATATTTATAAGATCAAATTAAGATTTTTAATTGTTTTAAACATAATCTAGGGTTTACTATTTTATTGAATTATTTAAGTAATATAAACAAATTATAAAAATAAATATACATAATTAGGATTTATATACAAATATTAATAAAATAATTAGGTTTGATAAAATATTATTAGGTTTTTTTTTTAAAAAAAATTAGGGTTTTAGAAAATATTAGGGTTTTTCTTATTAATGTACAAAATAAATCAAATTATTTACAAATTACATATATATACATGTTATGAATAAATATAAATAAAATAATATTTTAGGAATACATACACAAAAAATAATATTGGAAAATATTTTTTATAATTTATATTTATCAATTTAAATAAAATAAGAAAATATGGAAAATTGATCAAAAAGAAAGGACCTGGGATTTGAACCCAGGTCCCCTACCTCATATGCAGAGCACAAAACCATCCAGGCCAACGCGCGCTGATGATATAGAATGAGACCCATATGCTTTTGTTTCATATCCTGCACAAATCACAACAAAAAAACAAAAGCAATACAAAAGGGCCTGGGGGGGATTCGAACCCAGGACCATCCATCAAACAAACACACACTACAACCATCCAGCCAGAAGGGCGCATCTGTTTAGATAACCACAACAAATAATAATATATTAAGTCATGTGAATAAATATGAAAATCAAATAAAAAGAATGTTGCCTCCAAGAATCGAACCCAGGCCTTGAACCAATACACGCGCATCCATCACCACTGGACCAGACGTGCATTTGTGAAATAAACTATAAACAATACAATAAAATATTAAAACAAAATTTGAATTTCTGCCAGCGCGCCAAATGACTTCATCTTCAACCTTGGTTCCTGCAACTTTACCTGCAAAATTTCCTACAAGTTTTCCTGCGAATTTATTTTCGTAGCTAAACCTGTGATTCTCAAACTTCATTCAAGCAGTGAAATTTCACAAAATTAAAGGTACCATTGAGTTCTATATGAGATTTGCAATCATTCTATGTTCTTATAATTCATTTATTTGGACTCAATAACAAAACCCTAAAAGAGGCCGCAAACCCTAATAATGGTGGATCTTGATACCTGCATGAAAAACTCAATTAAAACGCCCAGAATCCATCTAGGGTTCATCACAAACATCATCAAACAATCAAAAACAATTTAAATCCAGCCAATCAATGGAATCGAAAATCAAAAATATCTTGAAGAACATGATTCGGTTTATGTATTATGGCATGATTCAAAGGCATATGATGATTGGTTTCGACTCAGGGATGCTTGAGGAAGCTTGTGATGTTCTTAAAATACCTTGAAACCTCTTCTAGGGTTGAAACCGAAAATTGACTTTTGAAGGATTTTGTGAAGTTGGAAATTATGGTTTGAGGCTGCAAAATCGTCCATATGCATTGTGATGAGTTTGTCTATACGTAGTGGACAAAATTAGGTTAAGAGAAGTGATTATTCTTTGGACTTTTTGATCATTGAAGATTGAAAAAGATAATGTCTTAAAATTCAAATATTTTTTTATATAACATTGCTATTTTAAGACAATCACCATAATTTTCATATCAATCTAATTCAATCAAGGTTTATGACTTTCTAGAATCAAAATATTTTTAAATCTTCATATTTTTATATTTTATTTGAATTTAAAATGATTTTTAATATAAAAAATCATAATAAATAAAAATAAATGAATAAAATTATGAAAATATTAAATAAATTTCGTGCATGATGTCATGGAACACCTTGGGTCACAAAAAAGTCAGCCCATTTGGAAGAATTTGGTTTTAAGACCCCATTTACTTCATAAACCACCCAAAAATTTCCCAACTTTGCAAGGGCACAAATCCTTCAATTTTAATGCTATGAGGGTGTTTTTGGACATTTTGGAAAGCTTAAAGAGTCCTCTAACCAACCCCATTGGTTTCATGTCCATATCTTTTACCATTCTCAAGTTATGCTCTTTTGAAGTTGTTGACTTTTTGTTGACTTTTAAAAGGACCTATAATGTCTTAGCTCATACCTTTCAAATGAAGCATTTTTGGGCTTGGATTGTGAGACACAAAGTTGTATAGAATTCAATTTCCTTCAAAATGATATTTGGATGGGAAAAATTTGATGAAGCATGTGAAAGTTATGGCTGGTCAAAGTTCAGTTGACTTTTCCTAAGGAAACCCTAATTTAGAAACTCCTGATTCTTGATGATCTGAAATCTCCTTGATGAATCATGATCAACCCTTGATCAAATGATGAATTTTACTTCATATACTTGATGTTGGAAAAAAATCATGAAGTTTGACTTTGGTTTGACCACAGTTGACCTCAGTTTGACTTTTTAACTACTTTGACTGATTTTGACTTATCTGATCATCTGACTGAGCAAACCTTTGAGAAAAGTCTTGAAACTTGTCATGGGGATTCTTAAACACATATAAGATGTTATGAATCTCACTTGAAGTCTTGGAAGTTCATTTAGCCTGATTAAAGTCAAAACCCTAGTTTGGGATGCATTGCTTAGGAGGATGCATTGTCTGAGGGAAATGTCAAATCTTCTAACTAATTGTGAACTTTGTGAACCTTGTGAACATCATAAGATGTCTTGTGAGCCTTGTGAACCTCATGGGAGGTCTTGTGAGCCTTGTGAACCTCATGGGAGGTCTTGTGAACCTTGTGAACCTCATGGGAGGTCTTGTGAACCTTGTGAACCTCATGGGAGGTCTTGTGAACCTCTTAGTACACAAAGTCTTCTTTTATGAGGGAACATTTTGGGGTGCAACAGCTGCCCCTGTTCAATTTTCTGAAACCCGAGGGGTTAGACTGGTATATGTGCCAGTCGTGACTTGGAAGGTTGAAGGGGATTGAACACAAAAGCCCAAAAATTTGCACTCACCAGTGCATAGAGTAATACTGATGATATGTTGTATATGCTTGAGTGGGCTTAAAGATGCCACTTGGAGGAACAAGAGATGGGCTTAGAGATGCCATCTGGAGAAAAGTTCTTCAAATATACTTCTTGGAGAATCAAGTAGTCCAAAGTATGAAGATATAGCTTTTTGGAAAGATAAACAACGTCCCAACATTTCCTTTGGGAAGATGAACAACGGCCCAAGGTAATGGATTGACTTTTGAGAAGATAAACGACGTCTCAAGATAGCTTTTGGGAAGATAAACGACGTCCCAATGCAATGAGATAACCTTTGGGAAGATAAACAACGGCCCAAGGTAAGAGTTTGACTTTTGGGAGGATAACAACGGCCCAAAGTCATGACAACTTTCAGGAGGATAAACAACGTCCTGAGGTATAGCTTTCAGGAGGATAAATAACGTCCTGAGGTATAAGTGTAACTTTTGGGAAGATAAACAACGGCCCAAAGTCATGATAGCTTTCAGGAGGATAAACAACGTCCTGAGGTATAAGTTGTTGATGTAGTTTGTCTGCTGGAGAATTAATCTGAAAAACAAGATTAGTTCGATGCAAATATCCTAATGTATATAACATTCTGCAAAATAGTATTAGTTTATGCATTATGTATGCATGTATAGTATGATGCACTTAAGTAATGTATTATGTAATTATGGATATGTATATTATGGTATGATGTAAATGATGTATGTATGAATCATGTAATCTGAAGCGTCTGGATATCTTCGTATAACAACTGCTGGCCAGGGAAAATAAATCTCGATTCGTTGCTGAAGAATATGAGGAACTCGTCTTGTTTGATAATATAGTATTTATAAACCTCCCGCCTTCGTTCGATAGTAAGGTATCCATAACCTCCTGTCTTCGTTTGATAGTAAGGTATCCATAACCTCCCGCCTTCGTTCGTCGTACTCCTATTGAAAGAATAAATTCCCGATTATCCGTATGAGGATAAAAGAGATGGATATAAATTCCAGGGGAGATGTGACTCGACGTATTCATGAAGATGGATTTGCCCTACTGGGGGACTTGTAGCTGTCTGGTGGGGATGAACCAGCGAAGCTTCGTTGAATTCCTTCCCTTGTTCATCTTTAGTAAATACTAATACTGCATTTTGATGCATTTCTGGTAAACATCAATCATATTAAGCATTTATGCATTTCTGGTAAACATCAATCATATTCAAAAGCATACATACATTCAAACACAACCAATGGACGTTTCGCTTATGTAAATAGGGTAAAAGTAAATCTGGATTCAAAGATGGAATTTTATTTATATCACAAAGTGACCTATACATAGGTAAGTTTGTACAAGGAGACAGAAATCCTAGTAAGAGGAATTTGTCGTAAGAATTTTTTACAAAACAAAGAAAATCAGCAATGTGAGAAATAATCCTATTGAGTTTCAATTCTACTATTGCCATTATCTTCAAGTATCTCATCTTCTGCTGTTGAGACGGAATGATTGGATTGAGCTTTATCTGTTCGAGCTTGAGTAAGCAACACAACTGGTTGTAGTTACATGGGTGATCCAAACGAGACATAGTCATACGCTTTAATCCCTAACTTTTGCCTGGATTGCCCTTTCAGGTTTTCAATCCACCGGGATACCCTTTTTTGCCCAAGCCGCTGTAAACACCCCAAATTTTCCCTCACCCATTTCACCATGGCTTGTGATCTTTTCATTTGCATAAGTTCAATCATAGCATCTCATACCACATTTTTGCTTCACTGCATTGATTCAAAGTCATCTGCATCTATGGTTTGTGATCTGAGTCATCCTTGAGCCATTTGAGCCACTCCACAGGTCATCAATCACTTCAAAGAGGTCTATGTGTGCTCAAGAATCATATTATATCCTCCACAAGGTCAAAGAAGTCAAAGAATCACAAGAACTGAGAAAGGCATGGAAGCAGAGCCAGGTTTAACTGCACAGATGACCTAGAATTAGGGTTTTGGTTTAAGAGGCCATAACTCCAATTTTTTTGGTCATTCTTGTTTATATTGGTCTCTATATGTTATAAGGATCATGCATATCAATTTTCATGAAGAAATTCCATGGGGAAGGCATCTGATCAAGAGATGACTTCTTGAGCAAGTCAGTGCAAAATCAGGGCATCTGAGGCCCCCAATGACCCAACCAAAGGGTGTTCTCCATCATTTTGAATGTATATGATCTTTATTTGATCATAGAAGGTGTTAGAAGTTCACAAAATTGAAGAATTTAAAGCCATTTGCAAAGTTGCCTTTTTGGGAAAGTGACTTGTAATGAAAACTTGCCATTTTGGGAAAGTTTTTCAACCTTCTTTTTTTGATTCAAAAATGCTTCAAATGAGAAAACTTTAGTCATGAAAGTTGTAGAATGGATCCTCCCATTTTCAATAAGTACAAGAACTCATTCTAATTCATTTTGGATCAAAAGTTATGGCTTGTCAAAGTTGGACAAAATCACATAATTTCAAGTTTTACACCAAAGAGGCAAAGTTGCAAAACCTCATGCCAAGGCAAAATGTGACTTCAAATGGACTTCTATGCATTACACAAACATAAAACATGACCTAAAAATCAGAATGCACCAAAGAATCTCCAAGTTTCATGACTTATGCTTCAAGAAATCACAAAAGGGCCAAACTTTGTGAAAATTGCAAAACCTCACATAAACCCTAATCCACTTGCAAGTTGGCCTCAAATTCATTTCCATGGTTCTCCTTGAAGCATACTGATCCAAGCCATGCCCTTGTACCTTGACTGAACCAGCCCATACCTCTTCTTACACAAAAGTTGACTTTATGCAAAATGGCTCATACCACTCAAGCTAGGCCAACAACAACTCTCTGACCAATCACAGCTTTACATACATGCCTCATGGATTACATTTCACAAAATATTGGAAGCTAAAGCCTCTCATAAGCCATAGTTCCCAAAACTCACCTCTTATGCATTTTGTTTCGAAACTCAATACACAAGCCACAAACCTCAAAGCAAACTTCACAAAACCATTCACCATGATCCTCTGATCATTTCCCAACCATCAATTTGCCCTGAAAAGCCCACAAACAGAAAACGATTTTTCACTTCCCTTGAACAGAACTTTCATCAAACTATTAAACCAGCCACATTAAACTCCAACCAAGCATTGCAAGCTTCTCAGGAGGTTCATTAGAGGCGTTTTGGATCAAAGAAGCAGCCAGAAAGTTCCAAAGATCAAAGCTCCAGTTCAGGTGAGCTCAAGAACATTTTTTTCCAGAAACTTGTTTTTAAGTTACTAAATGATTCTTTATGCTTCACTGATCATGTTGATGTGTTTTGTTTTGAAAATGATTGAGAAATGAGTATGTATTCGTGTTCTGAAATTTTTTGACCTAGAACTGTTTTGATTCGATTCTCACTTTTGATGTGTTTTAAATGTTGTTTGTTTGTTGATTCTTGATGTATGATGTATGGGGATCATTTCTGGGCAGAGAGATTGGATTTTAGAAGCCTATGGAAGAAGTTAGCAATTTTCAGGGAGGGGTGTGGTCGGAGAAGATGACCGGAGGTCATTTCCGGCCACCTGAAAGTCATTAATTCATTAATTACGTTTAGGGTTCAGTTTGAATGTGAGCCATGGATTTGGTTGACCAGTGTTGACTCCCGCGCGTTTGAATGGACCAGATCTTTCATTAAAACCCTAATCCTAATTTATTAAATTAATTAATTAGGTTTAGTTTAATTTATTCAGTTTGAATATAGACCACAGGATATGGCGCGGGTCAACTCCCTCCAAAACCAGTTTGAATCTCAGCCATGGATCTTGCATACTTCTCATAAATTCAATTTTTATTTCATTTAATTTGTTTTATCTTTTACAAATTATTTAAAATAGTAAAAAACATTTAAAAATTCTGAAAATTTTTGTCAAGAATTTCATTAATTTTCAGAACCCAAAAATATTTTTATTTTTATTTTTTGCATTAAAAATTATTTTTAAATCATTTAAATGTTTATTTTTAATTAGTTAATGAAAATTAATTAATTAAAAATGCATTTAGGTATTTAAAAATCACCAAAAAACTCTCATTGCATTTTAAAACATTTAGAAACATTATCAAACTCTCCAAACAAATTTCTTTTTGGTTCTTGATTCATTTTGACAAATTTCATTGGAATTAAATTCTTTTAAAGGCAATATTTTTGTTCAAACTTGGAAAAATCCATTCTGCCTAACCATTGAGAGTTTGATGTTGGTTCTTCTTGCATTGCATCCTTCATAGCATGTAGTTTATAGGGTAAATTTGGTTTGAATTCATATTTCATTTTCAATTTGTTTTGCATTTTTCTTTGTGAGGTATCCCAAAACCCTAATTGACTTAAGAAATCCATAACTTGCACTAGGTTAAGAGTTAGGTCCCCTCCTTTGGGCAGTCAACTTGGGTAGGGTTAGGGTTCCCTTGTTCCCATTTTCAATTTTTTATCTTGTCATTTGCTTCTGGTTTTGGATTTTTGCATTGCATGTTGTATGTAAACCCTAATTTGTGCCTTCCTTTGCATTCATCTCTCATTTGCTTGCATTTAAGAACTTGCCATGACATTTTGTGCATCCACATGATTCATAAGACATCTTAGGACATATTAGAATCATGTTTGATCATTGCATCTTTCATTTGCCATATTATATGTCCATTCCATTCCATAAACTTTCATGAACTTCCATGGTTCAAAGCATGTTTCATTTGCATCCTCATCCTTGTATGATCATCCACAACCCTTGACATGAGTTTGCATCATCCCTTAGCATCCTTAACATCATGTTTATGCTTCTGACTTTGGTTTGCATCATGACATTTCATCTCATTTGCATTGCATTTCATTTCTTTTGCTAACTTTTCAGGTGGTAAGTTGTTTTGAGAAGTGAATTTGCCTTCACTTCTCACAATCTCTTTTCATCTCTCTTGCATCATTGCTGCATTTTATCTTTTATATTAGAGTGAGCTTGCTCATTCATGCTCTTTCCCATTCTCTTCCTTCAAGCAACTTGTCTTCTTAAGTGAAGCAAGTTGTTTTGCTTCTCTTTGTTTCTTTCTCCTTTCATCTGCTTCTTTCCTGGTGGCTTTTCTCCTGAAGATCTTTTGCAAGCCTCATTAACCCTAGGAAAAACCAAGCATGATAACAATTAGGGTTTGATTAGTCCCCCATTTAGTTTTGCCTTTGTGTCATCTTTGAGTCTTCTCTTCTCATCTTATAATCAAGGACTAAACCCTAAAGGTTTTAAGGTTTTGTGATTAAGCTTATGCCTGCATTCTTCTTTTAGGATGGAGTGTATAACTTTAATCCTAAGTGTTAAACCCTTAATGTGTTTAAATCCTTTAATCAATCCATCTAATAATCATTAAGACATCAAGCTTGTAACTTGGGCCTTGCATTAGGGTTCTAATTCTTCCTTAATTGGTTAAGAAGGACTAACCCTAGTGTTAATGGACAAGTCCCCCTCAAGTTGTCTTATAAATCATAAAATCCATTTCTTCATCTTATCATTAACTAAAATCCACTTTAATAAAGTCTTTGTTTTGTCATGAGGTTAATCCCTAATCATGGATTAAGTTGAGGAGCCTTTCTCAGCTTAAATGTTCTCATCTATTATCCTTCTATTAGGATGGTGTAATGAGTCCATTAAATCCTTGATTATGGCTTAAACTCATTACTTAACACTAAACAAAAACACCAAAAAACACCTAAATAATCACAAGTAGGTTAATGATCTTAATCCTACATCATGGTGATTAAGTGTGAGGTGCTTACTTCATACTTAAGGCATTCTCATTACCCCTAATCAGAGGGAGGATGTGATGAGTTTACTAACCCTTGGTTTAGGCTTAAGCTCATTAACTTATGACAAATCCAAAAGCAATAAAAGATTGAAAACACAAAAATATACAATAATCGTCTCCTCCGGGATTCTTTTCTCATCTCATTCACTCACAAACGAGAACTCGCTTCTTCTGTCTGATGCAAGATAGTTTGCACCTGAGCCAGACAGGTCATACACTTGAGCATAGACAAGTAAGCAGTTCACAAGTCAATTTATCTTTCAGTCTCTTTGAGTCGAACTACGGTGTTCTGACTTCCTCATTGCACGAGAGGATACGTAGGCATAACTTAACAGTTATCGAACAAAAGTCTCTGTATATTCCCCCTCTTTCCAGCATTATTCTTTTAGCCTCATATTCTTGAGCTTTATACTCCTGTTCTTACACTGACACTTCTCTTACACACTTCGCTTTTCTTTTACACTGACACTTGCATTCTTTCCCAGCTTTGATACACAAATTGCACTGACACTACCCCTTTAAAACACAAATCTTTCAAGCGTGGATCCCGTCGAGTACGGCGGACAATCTGGGTGCTAATACCTTCCCAGGTTGTAACCAACCCCCTTTCTCAGTCTCTCTGGTTCGCGACCGTCTTATCTATCTTTTCTTAGGTTTATGCAGCATTACCTTTCCTCCGGGATAAAAATGCCTAGCTGGCGACTCTTGTCTTCTGAGTTCACCCTTTATGTGTTCTCTCTCCTTTCACCGACCGTTCGCGTCTGTACCCCATTTGACCTGGCCTCATTTGGTGGGAGCGACAGCCTGGCGACTCTGCTGGGGATGCTTATACTGTAACCAGGGCTTCTGGTTCTTTTTGTGGGTTCCTCCTAGCACTTGTTTGATTTGTGTTTACTGGGGTGTTATGTGCTAACTGTGTTTATATAGTTTCTTTATTTATTGCTTTATGTACATCCTTATTTATTGCTTTCTTTATAGTTTTTCATATTTTCATACAGTCATTATCATTGCTGGATCTGGTTTGTTGTCTTGATGGGTGGGGTTTCATTGAGAGTTTAAGGTCCTATACCTGGGACCTGAGTGACACCTAGGCTAGAGTGGTTCATGTTCTTCCCCATTCCATTTCGGTCTGGTGCGGAATATGAAACACGGTTCAGATGTGGGTTTCTTCTTGAGAACTCTGTGCTACAGATTTCCTGTAGTGCTAGGGCTATCTGGGAAGCCTGCTAAGTCTGGATGACCTTTACTATGACCTTCAGAAACTGAGGAGAATTATAGGAGATTTTTTATGGTTATTGTAAACATTGTACCTCCGGGTTAGAAGTGTTTACACTTCTCATAACTGATCCAAGTCTGAGAATCCTTGTTTTAGATCACTACCTGTGAGGGGGTTGGGCTGTTTACAGGGTTGCAGGTACCTTTGGCCACATCATACCCTGTTACTTATTTGATTAAGAATACCTCACCTTGGATAGTTCTTGTGATTCAACCCTGGACATGTGACTCTTTATTTGAGTCCCCCACCTTGGTTACTGGATTTCTGAACCTCCATCTGGACTTCTTGAACATACATGGACTTTATATCAAGACAGATAATCAGATCCAGCTCTTGATCACAAACCCTTGCATATCATTTGCATACATCATCATTGCATCATTTAACATTTGTTTATTTGTTTTTCAGGGTATCCACATTATATCTGGTTTGGTTTTGACCCCTTCACTTGTATAGACCTCTGCTTCAGTTGTCTTCATCAGTTATCTGCTTCAGCTGTCTTCATCATCATCAGCACTAGCCTGTCAGTGGCTCATCTTCAGTATCAGTCTTGATCCTCATCAGCACTTGTCTTCAGCTCTTCATCAGCATTCATGGCTACACCCAGGAAGAGCAACATATCTTACCATTTCTTTGAGCCTGTATTGACTGGTATCAGGCAGGTCCAGTCACTTATCACCCCTTACCATATCCCATTATTCATAGAGCATTATGGAGGTATCCTGGATATGGTTATGGACCTAGACCCTTCTCAGAGGAGCATGATCCACACCTGCCTACAGTTTTATGACCCTCCTTTGAGATGCTTCACATTCCCAGACTTCCAGCTAGGACCTCTGCTGGAGGAGTTTTCATCATTGATTGGAGTACCTGTCAGGGGTGGTGTCCCCTTCAACCCAGAGATGACTTCTCCCAGCAATGGAGAGGTGGCAAAAGCACTGTACCTGGAGCCTACTTTGATTGAGCAGAATATGACAACAAAGGCTGGGATCCCTGGTTTGCACTTGGATTTCTTGATCTCTCAGGCCATCCTGAAGGCCTCTTTGGGAGAATGGAGGGCAGTCTGTGCATTGTTAGCCCTCGACATATATGGGGTTATACTGTTTGCAGATGAGCCCAAATTTATCAGCCAGAATGCCATTCATCTTTTCCTTCTGAGAAACCCAATACCCACATTGCTGGGAGATTTCTATTACTCCATTCATCAGAGAAATGAGAAACAAAGAGGAAAGTTGGTGAGATGTTGTGCTCCTCTGTTTCACACCTGGCTGCTCAAACACCTGCCTAAGTCATATGCATTCCTGAATCCCCACCAACAGAAGAATTGGGCTAAGAGACTTATTGCTTTGACTTCAGATGATATCAGATGGTGCACCCAGAGCACCAAAGGCAAAGCCATCATTACCAGCTGTGGGCAATACCCAAATGTACCTCTGATAGGAGTAAAGGGTTGCATCAACTACAATCCTTTGCTGTTCAAGATGTTGGTGTAAGCCCTAGAGGCCAATACTTTTTGGTACTTGTATCGGATTATTCGTTTAATAATAAAAGGCATTTCTTTATTATGTTTGTCTTTCAGAATAATAAAGTCCCTAGAATAGTTAGTCTGTTTAATGAAATGTTAAGTGTGACTTAATCATGAGATCCCATTAAACATAAAGACATTATTCTTAAAATATCCGTAGTCAAGCTTTATTGCAAAGTGGGATAACATTAAAGCATTGAGACTATTATGAAGATAGACTGATGATCACATCTCATGGATCATGGATAAAGAGTTATCAAGTCTTGACATAGGTATAAATATTAGGAGTAATATTTATACCGGATTGACCCGCTATGAGAATACTACATAGTATGTTATGCAAAGTGTCATAAGTTATTCTCATGGTGATAATGGTGTATTACCACCCTTCGACCTGAAACCACTATGGACCCTAGATGTAGAGTCGGGTGCTTTATTGCTGATCAAACATTATCCGTAACTGGATGATCATAAAGACAGTTGATGGGCACTCCACGAAGCATGCTGAGGGACATGAGTGTCCTAGATGGAATTTGCCAATCCTGCATAACAGGAGAAATGTCTAAGGGCCCAATATTGAACTGGACAAGGATGACACAGTGTATGCCTTGTGTTCAATATAGACATAGGGGCAAAAAGGGTAATTGTACAAACATATATTATCACGAAAAAGGTTTTGTCAGATCACATGACATTTTCGTGACTTGGGTAGCAGTGATGTGTTGCTAGATACCGCTCACTGTTTATTATGTTAAATATATAATTTAATATAATTACCAACGTTACGAAATCCTACAGGGTCACACACATAAGGACAGTTTGATGAGAGATAGAGAAATCAAAGGAACACCGTAAGGTACGGTGCACTTAAGTGAAAATAGAAATTCGGATAATATAATAATAATTATTGTTATTTTATAATGGTTATAAAATAATAATAAAATAAATATATTTATTATAATAATAGTTATTATAATAATATATAATATTATTATGGATCATGTGAATTGGGCTTTTAGCCCGCAGCCCACAAGAGAGTCTATAAAAGGAACCCTTGTGATGAAGCTTTCACTTGATGCAATTTCGTTTTTGATTCTCTTTTCTCACTCAAATAATTCCGTTCGTAAGCAGCTAGCACTGTGACCGGAAGCTGTTCGTGTGGACTGAGTAGAGGCGTTGCACTTCATCAACGCTTGTGATCGCTGCATCAAAGATCTGTATCGCCACAAAGAGGTAACGATTCTATCACTGACCATGCTCATTCGTAAGGATCACTAAAGGAAAATTTTTGTTTTCCGCTACGTTTAGATCGCTATTTTCCTTCAGTGGTATCAGAGCCACTTACGAAACCATGGATCTGATAGCTGTTAAATTTCCGTTTTTTTCTGTATTTGATTCGATTAAAACACATAATGAATTTAACAATAAACGATTAATTAAATTTGGCATCTGTTGTGTACGATTTGGATGATTGATGTTGATTATGCTTCAGAAACCGACATTAGTATGGTGAAGTTGTGCGATACATTGATCATCCATAGGTTACACAATTAGATCGATCACTTTTATATAAGATATAAGAAATTCTGATGCAAAGATGGTATATGGGATATACTGTTTTGATTTCATCCATTCAATCACATAAGGATTGTAATTCTTTTGAAAGATCATCATTTTCATTCGCTTCGGAATCCGACGTTAGTATGGTGAAGCAATGACATGTTGATCTATCATATTGAGTTATCAATCGAGTTGTGTTTGACGGCATGAAATGGTTGCATTAGGATTAATGGCAGTACAAGTGTGATCAATCAGCCGAAATTTAATTTAGTTTATTTAATTATCGGAATTTTAAACTAATAATAAAAGTGTGTTTATTATTATTTATTTGTGGTGATCAGTTATGGCCTTAGTTTATCCTTTATTATTGTTTTGGGATTTTTTAAATACGGCCTGCGTGTCGTGCCTCTCTCTCAATCTCTTTATGTAACTTCTTTTCTCATCTCACTCCCTCGTATGTAAAACGAGTTTTCTTATATGTAATGTAATATTATGTTATGAAGAAAAAGGAAGTATTCAATATTAAAGGAGGATAACCTTGGAGATCATGCTTGGAGAAGCTTAGATCGTTATTAGGTTAGCTTAGGTTCTCTCATTGGCTTGAGAGAACAATTGCGTTAGGGGCCATAATTGTATCTTTTTATATGTATGTTGATGCATGTAATTGTATGTTGATGCATGTGAGAGACGTTTTGCATGTTAAGCCGGTGAGATCAAACTAATAACAAATTCCCTCAAAATTAAATATTAAGTTTATGCTTTCCAATTTTTAGCACTCATCAAGACTAGTATCGAGCATTGTAGGTTTCGCCTACGCGAGGTGCATGTTCTATATTAGTAAGGTGTGATGGGATAATTGTAATATCCAATTGCTAAAACAATGGGTCAAACTTAACTAAACAAATTATAATAAGATTATACATGTTTAGAAGCAAGAATTGGGAATGATTCATGTGATGGATCAGAATAAGGAGTTATTCACCCAATTGAAAATATTCGAGAGTTGTATGAGATACAATTGGAAGGAGTTCCTACCTAAATAACTTAGTTTTGTGTAATCAGCCTAACGCTGACTTAAAACAAAGTGAAACATGGATCTCGACCCACTAGAAAGTCTTCCAACGGGATTTTCCGAATCAAATGATGAGGGTCATTTGTTTTGAATAAAATAGTGGGAGCATATTTGATTAAAGGCCTAATTAAATATGTTGTTTTAATGATACTTATATTTTCATATTTCTCTTGTAGATTACCATGACAACAAACACATCGAACAATATTTTGCGATCCATCCTAGATAAGGAAAAATTGTCTGGGACAAATTTCCTGGATTGGCACCGTAATCTGAGGATTGTCCTCAAGCACGATAAGAAGCTGTATGTCTTGGAGACACCAGTTCCTGAGGAGGAACCTCCTAGTTCTGCACCAAAGGCAGAAAGAGATGCTTATAAGAAGCATTTCGATGATGCCAATGAAACCGCTTGCCTCATGCTTGCTACCATGAACTCTGAGTTGCAAAAGCAACACGAGAACATGTCTGCGTTCGATATGATCGGACATCTGAAAATGCTTTATCAAGAGCAAGCAAGAAATGAGAGGTTTCAGGTTTCAAAGTCCCTTTTTAACAGCAAGTTAGCTGAGGGAGCCCCTGTAAGTCCCCATGTACTCAAGATGATTGGGTATGTGGAGAACCTTGACAGATTAGGGTTTCCCCTTGGAAAGGAACTTGCAATTGATCTGATCTTGCAATCGTTGCCAGAGAGCTTCAGTCAGTTTGTCCTGAATTTCAATATGAATGACTTGGACAAAAGTCTTCCAGAACTGCTAGGCATGTTGAGAACTGCTGAGCAGAATATGAAGACAAAAGGGAAATCCATTCTGATGGTCAGTAATGGAAAGAAACAGAACAAGAGGCCCATCAAACAGGGTGGTAGAGGGAAAGGCAAGGAAGTTGCCAAACCCAAACCCACTCCTCCTGTTTTGAAGCCTAGTGGAGGAATAGCAAAGGAGGGCACTTGCTTCCATTGCGGTAAGACCGGACATTGGAAGAGAAATTGCCCAAAGTACCTGGAAGATAAGAAAAATGGAGTAGAGACTTCAAATTCAGGTATTTTTGTTATTGAAATTAATTTATCTACTTCTGCATCATGGGTATTAGATACTGGATGCGGTTCTCACATTTGTACTAATGTGCAGGGGCTAAAAAGGAGTAGAGATTTGGCAAAAGGTGAAGTTGACCTACGAGTTGGCAATGGAGCAAAGGTTGCTGCTTTAGCTGTAGGAACTTATGTTTTAACTTTACCTAGTGGTTTAATAATTCAGTTAGAGAACTGTTATTATGTACCTGCAATTAGCAGGAATATTATTTCCGTTTCTTGTTTGGACAAGTTTGGTTTTTCATTCATAATAAAGAACAATTGTTGCTCCATTTATTTGAATGATATATTCTATGCTACTGCAAAAATGAATAATGGACTATATGTCCTTGATCTTGAAATGCCAATTTATAACATTAATACTAAAAGGTTGAAACCTAATGAGTTGAATCCAACTTACCTTTGGCACTGTCGATTAGGCCACATAAATGAGAAACGCATTTCCAAACTCCATAAAGATGGACTCTTGGACTCTTTTGATTATGAATCATATGAGACATGCAGATCTTGTTTAATTGGAAAGATGACAAAGTCCCCATTCACAGGAAAAGGTGAAAGGGCTAGTGATCTTTTGGCACTCATACATACTGATGTATGTGGACCACTGAACATACCAGCCAGAGGAGGTTTTCAGTACTTCATCACTTTCACTGATGACTTCAGTAGATACGGATATGTGTATTTAATGAAACACAAATCTGAGTCCTTTGAAAAGTTCAAGGAATTCAAGAATGAAGTACAAAACCAACTAGGTAAGAATATTAAAGTTCTTCGATCAGATCGAGGCGGTGAATATTTAAGCCTAGAATTTGATGACCATCTAAAAGAGTATGGGATTCTATCCCAACTTACTCCTCCTGGAACACCACAATGGAATGGTGTATCTGAGAGAAGAAATCGAACCTTGTTAGACATGGTCCGATCCATGATGGGTCACGCCGATCTTCCAAACTCCTTTTGGGGACATGCATTATTAACAGCAGCTTACACACTTAACCGTGTTCCATCCAAAAAGGTTGATAAGACACCATATGAGATATGGAGTGGTAAGAAACCACATATGTCTTACATGAAGATTTGGGGTTGCGAAGTTTACGTCAAACGACAAATTTCAACCAAGCTTGAGCCCAAATCTGACAAATGCTTATTTGTGGGGTATCCTAAAGAAACAAGAGGATATTACTTCTACAATCCTTCTGAGGGCAAAGTGTTTGTCGCTCGAACTGGAGTCTTTCTGGAAAGGGATTTTATTTCCAAAGGAAACAGTGGGAGGAAAATAGAGCTTGAAGAAATTCAAGAATCACAAAACATTGAAACACCTATGGAGGAACTAGAGCAGGAAACACAAGTAGTTGTGGAAGAGCAACCTGCTCAAGTAGAACAAGACCAGCGTAGGTCAAGCAGGATACGTCACCAACCTGAGAGATATGGATATCTCATAAGTGATCAGGGTGATGTATTACTCATGGATCAAGATGAGCCTGTGACCTACAAAGAGGCCATAACTGGTCCTGAGTCTGAGAAGTGGCTAGAAGCCATGAAATCTGAAATGGATTCCATGTACACAAACCAGGTTTGGACCTTGGTAGAACCTCCTATAGGAGTTAACCCTATAGGATGCAAGTGGGTCTTCAAGAAGAAGACTGACATGGATGGTAAGGTACATACCTATAAAGCAAGACTGGTTGCAAAAGGCTATAAACAAATTCATGGGGTTGACTATGATGAAACCTTTTCACCAGTTGCAATGCTTAAATCTGTTCGGATTTTACTTGCCATCGCTGCATATCATGATTATGAAATATGGCAGATGGATGTCAAAACTGCTTTCCTTAATGGGAATCTTCTTGAGGATGTGTACATGACACAACCTGAAGGATTTGACATACCACAAGAAGCCCAAAAGATATGCAAGTTACAGCGATCAATCTATGGATTGAAGCAAGCTTCCAGAAGCTGGAATCTTCGTTTTGATGAAACCGTAAAACAATATGGATTCATCAAAAATGAAGATGAACCTTGTGTCTACAAGAAGGTTAGTGGGAGCATGATCGTGTTTCTGGTATTATATGTAGATGACATATTACTCATTGGAAACGATGTCCCTACCTTGCAACAAGTGAAGACTTGGTTAGGGAATTGTTTTTCTATGAAAGACCTAGGTGAAGCAGCCTATATATTAGGAATTAGGATCTATAGAGATAGATCACAAAAACTGCTTGGCCTAAGTCAGAGTACATACATAGATAAAGTGTTGAGACGCTTTAATATGCATGATTCCAAGAAAGGATTCATACCTATGCAACATGGTCTGTGTTTATCAAAAACACAATCCCCTTCAACTAAGGAAGAAAGGGATCGCATGAATAAGATTCCATATGCATCTGCAATAGGATCTATCATGTATGCCATGTTATGTACTCGACCAGATGTCTCGTATGCATTAAGTGCAACGAGTAGGTACCAATCTGATCCCGGTGATGCTCACTGGGTAGCTGTCAAGAATATCCTTAAGTACTTGAGAAGGACTAAGGATTCATTCTTGATATATGGAGGTCAGGAAGAGCTTGATGTAATTGGTTACACTGATGCTAGCTTCCAGACAGATAAGGATGATTTTAGATCACAATCTGGTTATGTGTTCTGTCTCAATGGTGGGGCTGTGAGCTGGAAAAGTTCAAAGCAGGAAACAGTTGCTGATTCTACAACTGAGGCCGAGTATATTGCTGCCTCAAATGCAGCAAAGGAAGCTGTTTGGATCAAGAAGTTCATTAGTGAACTTGGCATAGTCCCTAGCATTGTGGATCCCATTGGTTTATATTGTGATAACAATGGTGCTATCGCACAAGCTAAGGAGCCTAGATCTCACCAACGATCCAAACACATACTTAGGCGTTATCACCTCATTCGAGAGATAATCGATCGGGGAGATTTGAAGATATGCAGAGTACCTACACTTGACAATATCGCTGACCCATTAACAAAGCCTCTTGCGCAACAGAAGCATGATGGTCATACTAGATCTATGGGTATTAAGGGTATGCCTAATTGGCTCTAGTGCTAGTGGGAGATTGTTGGTGTAAGCCCTAGAGGCCAATACTTTTTGGTACTTGTATCGGATTATTAGTTTAATAATAAAAGGCATTTCTTTATTATGTTTGTCTTTCAGAATAATAAAGTCCCTAGAATAGTTAGTCTGTTTAATGAAATGTTAAGTGTGACTTAATCATGAGATCCCATTAAACATAAAGACATTATTCTTAAAATATCCGTAGTCAAGCTTTATTGCAAAGTGGGATAACATTAAAGCATTGAGACTATTATGAAGATAGACTGATGATCACATCTCATGGATCATGGATAAAGAGTTATCAAGTCTTGACATAGGTATAAATATTAGGAGTAATATTTATACTGGATTGACCCGCTATGAGAATACTACATAGTATGTTATGCAAAGTGTCATAAGTTATTCTCATGGTGATAATGGTGTATTACCACCCTTCAACCTGAAACCACTATGGACCCTAGATGTAGAGTCGGGTGCTTTATTGCTGATCAAACATTATCCGTAACTGGATGATCATAAAGACAGTTGATGGGCACTCCACGAAGCATGCTGAGGGACATGAGTGTCCTAGATGGAATTTGCCAATCCTGCATAACAGGAGAAATGTCTAAGGGCCCAATATTGAACTAGACAAGGATGACACAGTGTATGCCTTGTGTTCAATATAGACATAGGGGCAAAAAGGGTAATTGTACAAACATATATTATCACGAAAAAGGTTTTGTCAGATCACATGACATTTTCGTGACTTGGGTAGCAGTGATGTGTTGCTAGATACCGCTCACTGTTTATTATGTTAAATATATAATTTAATATAATTACCAACGTTACGAAATCCTACAGGGTCACACACATAAGGACAGTTTGATGAGAGATAGAGAAATCAAAGGAACACCGTAAGGTACGGTGCACTTAAGTGAAAATAGAAATTCGGATAATATAATAATAATTATTGTTATTTTATAATGGTTATAAAATAATAATAAAATAAATATATTTATTATAATAATAGTTATTATAATAATATATAATATTATTATGGATCATGTGAATTGGGCTTTTAGCCCGCAGCCCACAAGAGAGTCTATAAAAGGAACCCTTGTGATGAAGCTTTCACTTGATGCAATTTCGTTTTTGATTCTCTTTTCTCACTCAAATAATTCCGTTCGTAAGCAGCTAGCACTGTGACCGGAAGCTGTTCGTGTGGACTGAGTAGAGGCGTTGCACTTCATCAACGCTTGTGATTGCTGCATCAAAGATCTGTATCGCCACAAAGAGGTAACGATTCTATCACTGACCATGCTCATTCGTAAGGATCACTAAAGGAAAATTTTTGTTTTCCGCTGCGTTTAGATCGCTATTTTCCTTCACAAGAGACAATTGGGCTATGCTTTGGTTCACCCTCCTAGAATGCAAGATTTAGCTGAGACCCTGTATTGTGAGATAAAGCCTAATCTAGCTGCTATCAGACAAGCATCTTGGGCTTGGGACAACATCCAGACAAAAGGGATGACTATTCTTGGAAGGTGTAATAATGTTGCTTCAGCTCAGTACTATGACTGGTCCCATGCTAGAGCTCAAATTACTGGAATGCCCTTCACCTTGGAGGACACACCTGGACCCTCTACAGTACAACCAGCAGCCACTGTTAGCCTGGAAGAATTTGAGAAGCTGAAGGAAAGGAATGAGAATCTGTCTCAAGCTCTGAAGAAAACCCTTTGGGAAAGGAGTGATGGTCGTCTGGACATTGAGAGGTTGGAAAAGCTTAGGGTGGAGCATCTGACCAATATTGAGAAAACAGAGGACTACATCAGAAAGGCAAGGGCTGGGGAGCAAATATTGAAAAATGCCTGTAAAGAGGCCAAGCTTCAGAAGGCTAGGATTGAGCTTTATCTATAAGAAAGTCAGGCTAGGTGGGTCAGGATCACTGAAGCCCGGACACAAGAAGATCAGAGAGTTCAAGCCAAGATTGAGCAGTTAGAGGCTGTAAACACCCCAAATTTGCCCTCACCCATTCACACCATGGCTTGTGATCATTTCATATGCATAAACACAATCATACCATCTCATATCACATTTTTTATTCACTGCATTGTTTCTAAGTCATCTGCACCTAGGGTTTGTGATCTGAGCAATCCAAAAGCCTCCTGAGCCACTCCAAAGGCCATCAATCACTTCAAAGGGGTCCATGTGTGTTCAAGTATCATATTACATCCCCTCAAAGTCAAGAATGTCAAAGAATCACAAGAATTGGGATTGGTATGGAAGCAGAGCCAGGCTTGACTGCACAGATGACCTGAAATTAGGGTTTTGGTTTCAGAGGCCATATCTTCAAATTTTTTGGTCATTCTTGTTTCCATTGGTCTCTATATGGTATAGGGAGTATGCATATCAATTTTCATGAAGAAATTCCATGGGGAAGTCATCTGATCAAGAGTTGACTTTCTGGACAAGTCAGTGCAAAATCAGGGCATCTGAGGCCCCCAATGACCCAACCAAGGGGTGACCTTCATCATTTTGAGTGTATATGATCTTTATTTGATCATGGAAGAAGTTTGAAGTTCCCAAAATTCAAGGATTACAAGTTTTTGCAAAGTTGACCTTTTGAGGCAAGTTTGACTTTTAAGGAATTTGTCATTTTAGGCAACTTTTTCAACCCTTACTTTTTGATCCAAGAATGCTTCAAATGAAAAAACTTTGGTCATGAAAGTTGTAGATTAGATCTTTCCCTTTTCAAAAAGTACAAGAACATGACCTAATTCATTTTGGATCAAAAGTTATGGTGCATCAAAGTTGGCAAAAATCACTAAATTTCAAGTTATGCACCAAATGGAAAACTTGCAAATTCATGTACCAAGCACTCTATTGACTTCAAAATGACTTCAAAACTTCATCACATGATCATACATGACCTAAAAAACAGAATTGGCCCAAGGGGATTCCCATTCATTTGCTTTGAATTTCACATTTCTATAAGGCATTTTCCATAAGAGTGCAAAGAGGGATTCTTGGCAAAATCATCTTCCCATGAGTTATGTGATCACTAAATGATTTCTATACATTGCCATGACTAAAAGAAGTTCCATGCTACAAAATTCAGCAAGAAATGCCTCATGTGCATAGCATAAAATCACAAGAAAGCACAAGTGGGCAAGTTGCAAAAGCTAGCATAGCTCATGATCCATATGTTGCAGTCACTCTCAAGCAATCTAAGGGTCATCCTCAACCCAAGCTGAAGCAAGACATGACCTCAAACAGCTGCTGCCATAGCCCATGCTGCAAGTACCAATCACATTGACTTTTTTGCCAAAACTCCCATACTCATGGAACAGTAAGCAGCCACCCCTACTGACCTGCTCCATAGGCTATTCACACAACTTGGGAGGATTATAGCAAAGCATTGGCCCTTGAGACAAGCCAGAACACAGCCCTCACAAAAACTGTCAAAGAGCTTCCTCTCTTCGAATCACCTTCCACAGCCATCAAACATCCAATTTCTCTTCACCAACAAATCAAACACACTAAAAGGAACCAGAATCAACCATTGGTAGAGCTTAAAACCTCATACACACAGACCTCATTTTCTGATACACCAGAACTGGACCTCTCAAAGTGGCCTGTTTAAACTCCATCTAAGCTTACCATTAGCACAAGGGGGATCATTGGAGTAAGTCTGCACCAAAGAACAGCCCAGAAAGCCCAGAAACAGAAGCTTCCATCTCAGGTATGGCCATGAACTTTTTCTCTCAGAGCTTGCATTTTATGTTATAATTTGATTGTGTATGTCTTGCTGATCATGGGGATGTGCTTAGAATTGAAAATGAGTGAGAAATGAGGATTTACCAGGGCTCTGAAATTTTGCCCGTGAATCTTCTTGGCTTCGATTCTCTCCATTAGTGCATGATAAATTTAGTTTGAGAGGTGATTTGAGTGGGGTTTGGGTAGAGGAACATTTCCCAGCTTCCAATTTGGTGAATGGTGGCCTGAATCGTGATCTAGGGTTTTCAACCCGCCGGAGAAGATGACCGGAGCTTCCCTCCGGTCACCTGAATGTTGTTAACCCTAATCCTGTAATTAAGTGGCATTTGAATCTCATGCGTTGGATCATCTGACTTGGGTTGACTTGGCGCGTGTATGTGTGGCCCAGATGCGTCCAATTTGCCCTAATCTCACTTAACTTAATTAATCTCAATTAATTAATTCGTAAAACCTAATTAAGTCAGAGTCCATCCTGACCCTTGTTTCACGCGCCAAGTCAATGGTCCTCTCCCAGCTTTGAATCTGATGCGTTGGATCAAATTACTTTTCATTTTTATTAATTTTATTTCATTTTCTTTATAATTCTTTTGTTCATTTATTTAAAAATAGTAAAAACCATTTAAAAATTATGAAATTTTTTGCCAGGGATTTCACTAATTTTTAAAACACAAAAATATTTTTATTTTCATTTTTAGCATTAAAAAAGTATTTTTAAATATTTAAAAGTTTCTTTTTAATTAATTAATGAAAATTAACTAATTAAAAATGCTTTTAGGTATTTAAAAATCACCAAAAAATTCATGAAACCTTTAAAAACATTTAGAAACATTGTTCAACCCTCAAACCAAATCTCTTTTTTGATCTGGATGCATTTTGAGAATTTTTCATGGAATTAAAACCTTTTTAATGCATTATTTTGATCCAAACTTCAAAAAATCATTTCTGCCTAACCCCAAAGAGTTGGATCTTGATTCTTTTTGCATTGCATTGTGTTTAGCATGTAGTTTGTGAGATTAAATGGCCATGATTTGATCTTTCATTTTCAATTTGTTTGGTAATTTTCTTGTTAAGGAACCCTAAAACCCTAGAAAACTTGGGAAAATCATAACTTGAATTTGGTTAGGAGTTGAAACTTCTCCTTTGGGCAGTGAGTTAGTATAGGATTAGGGATCCTTTGAGTGCATTTTCAATTTTTTATCTTGATGTTTGCTTCTGATTTTGGTTTTTGTTTGATGCATTGATCATAAACCCTAATTTGGGCTTCCATATGCATCCCTCTTGCATTTGCATTCATACCTTGACTTGCCATGGCATTTTGTGCATCCATTTGATCCATTTGACATCTTAAGACATATTGAAAGTATTTTTTTGATCATTGCATCTTGCATTTGCCATGTTGTATGCCATATGCATTTCATAACTTTTCATGTATGTTCATGTGTCTTAACTTGTTTCATTTGCATCCATGAGCTTATATGATCATCACCATGCCTTATCTCATGTTTGCATCATCTCATAGCATCATTATCATCCCATATATGCTTCTGGTTTTGTTTCTCATCATGCCATTTCATCTCATTTGGCATTGCATTGCATTTCTTTCACTAACTTTTCAGGTGGTAAGTTATCTTGAGAGGTGAATTTGCCTTCACTTCTCATAACTTCTCTTCATCTCTTTTATGCATCCTTGCTGCATTTTTTTTTGTTTGTGCTTGAGTTTGAGCTTGTTCATCCTTCTTCTTCTTACTTTCTTTTCTCAAGTGACTTGACTTCTTGAATGAAGCAAGTTACTTTGCTTCTCCTGATCCTTTCATCTGCTTCCTGGTGTTTCCATTGAAGATTTCTTTCTTAAACCTCACAAACCCTAGGAATAACCAAGCATGACAATAATTAGGGTTTTGATTAGTCCCCCACTTAGTTTTTACCTTTGTGTCTCATTGAGTCTTCTCTTCTCACCTCATAATCAGGGACTAAACCCTAAAGGCTTTAAGGCTTTGTGATTAAGCTTATGTCTGCATCCTTCTATTAGGATGGAGTGTATAACTTTAATCCTAAGTGTTAAACCCTTAATGTGTTTAAATCTCTTAATCAATTCACATAATAATCATCAAGACATCACACTTGTAACTTGGGCCTTGCATTAGGGTTCTAATTCTTCCTTAATTGGTTAAGAAGGACTAACCCTAGTGTTAATGGACAAGTCCCCCTCAAGTTGTCTTACAAACCCTAAAAATCACTTCATCATCATATCATTAAGTAAAATCCACTTAATCAAAGGCTTGTTATGTCATGAGTTTAATCCCTAATCATGGATTAAGTTGAGGAGTTTTCCTCAGCTTAAACATTCTCATCTATTATCCTTCTATTAGGATGGTGTAATGAGTCTGTTTAATCCCTGATTATGGCTTAATCTCATTACTTAACACTAAACAAAAACATCTAAATAATCACAAGTAGGTTAATGATCTCAATCCTACACCAAAGGTGATTAAGTGTGAGAATCTGACTTCACACTTAAGGTATTCTCATTACCCCTAATCAGAGGGAAGATGTGATGAGTTTACTAACCCATTGGTTTAGGCTTAAGCTCATTAACTTATGACAAACATCCAAAAGCAATAAAAGACTGAAAACTCAAAAACAAACAATAATCGTCTCCTCCGGGATTCTTTTCTCATCTCACTCACTCATAAACGAGAATTCGCTTCTTCCGTCTGATGCAAGACAGTTTGCACCTGAGCCAGACAGGTCATACACTTGAGCATAGACAAGTAAGCAGTTCGCAAGTCAATTTATCTTTCAGTCTCTTTGGGTCGAACTACGGTGTTCTGACTTCCTCATTGCACGAGAGGATACGTAGGCATAACTTAACAGTTATCGAACAAAAGTCTCTGTATATTCCCCCTCCTTCTAGCATTCTTCCTCTTAGCCTCATTATCATGAGCAATTCATTCTCATTCTTACACTGACACTGTATATATTACACTTTACACTTCTCTTACACTGACACCTGTACATCCTTTTCCAGCCCTTTTACACACAAATTGCACTGACACTACCCCTTTAAAACACAAATCTTTTAAGCGTGGATCCCGTCGAGTACGACGGACAATCTGGGTGCTAATACCTTCCCAGGTTGTGACCAACTCCCTTTCTCAGTCTCTCTGGTTCGCAACCGTCTTATCCATGTCTTTCTAGGTTTATGCAGCATTACCTTTCCTTCGGGATAAAAATGCCTAGCTGGCGACTCTTTTCTTTCCCAGTGAGTCCACTGCTGTGTGTTCTCATTGTCCCTTTCGCCGACCGTTCGCGTCTGTACCTTCATTTGACTTAGCCTCATTTGTCGGGAGCGACAGCTTGGCGACTCTGCTGGGGACCCTTATACTGTAACCAGGGCTTCTGGTTCTTTTTGTGGGTTCCTCCTAGCGCTTGTTTGATTTGTGTTTACTGGGGTGCTATGTGCTATCTGTGTTTGTATATTTGTTTACTGCTTTATGTACAGTTTTGTTTATTACTTTCTTTATAGCTTTACATATATCATACTGTCATGCTGTCTGGCTGGATCTGGTTTTGCTTTGGTGGGTGGGTATTCTATTGAGAGTTAAGGTCCTATACCTGGGACCTGAGTGACACCTAGGCTAGAGTGGTTCATATTCTTTCCCATTCCATCTCGGTCTGGTGCGGGAATATGAAACACGGTTCAGATATGGGTTTCTTCTTGAGAACTCTGTGTTGCAGATT
The DNA here is from genome assembly GCA_963966055.1 of Lathyrus aphaca. Taxonomy (NCBI): domain Eukaryota; kingdom Viridiplantae; phylum Streptophyta; class Magnoliopsida; order Fabales; family Fabaceae; genus Lathyrus; species Lathyrus aphaca. The sequence goes on from OZ014525.1 coordinate 149,400,120, forward strand.
TCCTGCAATACTAGGGCTATCTGGGAAGCCTGCTAAGTCTGGATGACCTTTAGTATTGACCTTCAGAAACTGAGGTGAATTAGAGGAGGATCTTTTATGGTTATTGTAAACACTGTACCTCCGGGTTAGAAGTGTTTACACTTCTCATAACTGATCCAAATCTGAGGATCCTTGTTTTAGAACATCACCTGTGAGGGGGTTGGGCTGTTTACAGGTTTGCAGGTACCCTTGACCTCAACATACCCTGTTACTCTGATTTGATTAAGAGTACTCCATGTTGGAACAGTTCTTGTGATTTTAACCCTGGACATGTGACTCTTTATTTGAGTCCCCCACCTTGGTTACTGGACTTATAGACCTCCATCTGGATTTCTTGAACACATATGGACTTATATCAGAGCACTTGATCAGATCCAGCTCAGTCACAAACCCTTGCATATCATTTGCATACATCCTCATTGCATCATTCTAACATGTGTTTATTTGTTTTTCAGGGTATCCATCCTATCATTTTGGCTTGGTTTTGACCCCTTCTTCAGCTTAGACCTATCTTCATCAGCACTTGCTTCAGCTATCAGCCACTTGCTTCAGTCACTTGCATCCTCAGTCTCAGCCTATCAGTGGCCTATCTTCAGTATTGTCCTCAGTCATCATCATCAGCACCTATTCTTCAGCAACATGGCACCTAAGAAAAGTAACATCTCCTATCACTTCTTTGAGCCTGAGCTAGCCAGCATCAGGAGGATTCAGACCCTGATTACTCCAGACCATCTACCATATTTCAGAGAACATTATGGAGGAATTCTTGACATGGTTATGGATTTGGACCCTTCACAGAGGAGCCTGATACATACTTGCCTGCAGTTCTATGATCCCCCTCTGAGGTGCTTCACCTTTCAGAATTTTCAGTTGGGACCCTTATTGGAGGAATATTCATCATTGGTTGGTGTGCCTATCAGGGGTGGAATCCCTTTCAACCCTGAGATGGCATTCCCAAGTAATGAGGAGATAGCCAAAGCATTACATCTGGAACCAGTTTTGGTTGGGCAGAATTTGACATCCAAAGCTGGAATCTCTGGTTTTCATCTGGATTTCTTGACCTCTCAGGCTAGTCTGAAGGCCTCCTTGGGGGAGTGGAAGGCAGTCTGTGCTTTGTTGGCCCTTAGCATATATGGGGTCATACTTTTTGCAGATGAGCCCAGGTTTGTTAGCAAGAATGCAATCCATCTTTTCATCCTGAGAAACCCAGTGCCCACCTTACTGGGAGATCTTTACTACTCTGTTCATCAAAGGAATGAAAAACAAAGGGGAAGATTAGTGAGATGTTGTGCTCCTTTGTTCCATACTTGGCTGCTCAAGCATTTGCCAAAGACTGATGCATTCTTGAACCCTCACCAGCAAAGAAATTGGGCTAAGAGGCTTGTTGCTCTAACCTCAGATGACATCAGGTGGTGCACCCAGAGCACCAAAGGCAGAGACATCATTACAAGTTGTGGGCAATTTCCCAATGTACCTCTGATTGGAGTGAAGGGTTGCATCAATTACAACCCTCTGCTATTCAAAAGACAACTGGGCTATGCATTGGTCCATCCTCCTAGAGCACAGGATCTGGCTGAGACCCTCTATTGTGAAATCAAGCCTAATCTGGCTATTGTCAGGCAAGCATCCTGGGCCTGGGACAATGTGCAGACTAAGGGGGTAACCATTCTTGGAAGATGCAATAATGTAGCCTCAGCCCAGTACTATGAGTGGTCTCATGCCAGGGCTCAAATTTCTGGAATGCCTTTCACTATTGAAGATATGCCTGGACCTTCCACAGCACCACCTCCAGCAACTGTCAGCTTAGAGGAGTTTGAGAAATTGAAAGAGAGAAATGAGAAGTTGACTCAGGCCCTACAGAAGACCCTCTGGGAGAGGAGTGATGGTAGGCTGGACATTGAGAGGCTAGAAAAGCTAAAGGTGGAGCATCTGGCTAGAATTGAGATGTCAGAGGAGTACATCAAGAAGTCCAGGGCTGGAGAACAGATCTTGAAGAATGCCTGCAAGGAAGCTCAATTCCAGAAGGCCAGGACTGATTTGTATCTGAAGGAGAGTCAAGCTAGGTGGGTCAGGATCACCGAAGCTCGTACTCAGGGGGATAAAAGGACTCAGGATAAGATTGAGCAACTGGAAGCCAGTGCAAAAGAACAACAAGAAGCCCTGGCAGCAGCCCAGAGGGAGATCTCAGAGCTGAAGATTAGAGCTGGTGTAAAGAGGTCAAAGGACCAAAGTCAGCACAAGAAGCTAACAACAGCTATTGCTACAAGGAATCTCCTTATCAGAAATCTTACAGAGCGTCCAGCTGATCCTGTGACTGAAGCACTTCTAAAGGAAGTTCAGGAGGATGAGTTTGGTCTTGGTGTTTGACTTTTGCTTGTTGTTGCTCTCATTTCATGTACTTTTCTTTATGTTGTATTTTTGACCCCTCAGAGGGCATGCATTGTAAACAAACTATGTACCATTTACCTTTTGTAATATATGTGTGGATTTGTTCATCTGAATTCTTCCAAAGCAACATCACAAGTATCTCCCTCAAGGGTCTGGAAAGGTCAAAACCAAGTGCCAAGCCGGATACCTTGGATACAAATAAGCATACTGCATTGCATACTAACCTTTTGTTTTGTTTTGTAGGTTTTGTTTTATTATTACTAATTCTGTTGTGACTTCAGGAACTATTGCTCGACGTCGAGGGTTTCCACTCAACCGTCCACACAGATACCCCACCCGCAACAATCTTCCGGGCATACAGATGGACCAAGTACAGCAGGACCTTACAGAGGTCAGGACTCAAATGGCCAACGAGAGGTTGGAAATGAGGACTCAGATGACTCAGTTTATGGAGGTGATGAATAATATGGCTCAAAGCCAGGAGAGGTTGAGAGCACTGGTAGAAGGGAGGAATCAGGAAGACCATCAGCCAGGGACTGCTGGGACAAGCAACAATGAAAGAGTCCAACCTCATGTCAATCCCCCAGTCTTTGGACCCCATCAGCATCCAGAGGTCAACATCCCTGTCAATATACAAGGGACTGCCACAGCAGGGAGAGTGCTGCAAGAAGACCCCCAGGAAGATCAGTTCACAGTGATGGGAGCTGGGGAGGAGGCTTATGACAGAAGGCTGGAAGAGATAGCTGAGAAATTAAGATCCTTAGAGTCTCAAAACTCTTTGGGTTTTGATGTTATGGACATGGGCTTGGTAGACGGGGTCAGGATTCCCCACAAATTTAAACCACCATGCTTTGAGAAGTATAACGGGACTTCCTGTCCCCGGACCCATTTGCAATCCTTTCTGGGAAGGCTGAAGGCCTATACCATGGACGAAAAGCTATGGATGTTTTATTTTGAGGATAGCTTAACTGGAGCATCGAGGGAATGGTACTCTCATCTGACCAGAGCAACCATTAGGTGCTGGAAGGACTTGGCAGAGGCTTTCATTAGACAGTACCAGTACAACTTGGATATGGCACCCAACAGGACCCTCATAATGGGAATGTCACAGTCATCCAGGGAAAGCTTCCGAGAGTACGCTCAAAGATGGAGACAGCTCGCTGCTGCTGTCCAGCCACCTATGTCCGAGAGGGAGATGGCTGATATGTTCATGAACACCCTCCAGGGGACTTACATTGATAGGCTAGCTGCCTTCTCATCTACCAGCTTTGCAGATGTGGTCATAGCCGGGGAGAGAATTGAAAGCCTATTGAAGATGGGTAAGATCTCAGACAACGGTGCGAGCTCGTCTAGCAACCCAAGGAAGCCTTTTGTAGGCCCAAGAAAAACTGGTGAAACCAATGCTATCCACACCAACAGGGGCAGGCCCCAATATGTTCATAGGTCTGTGGCAGCAGTCACCATTCCCGCGCCAGCTTATCCACCACCAGCTTATCAACCACCGCAACAAAATTATCAGCAACAACCTCAGTACCAGCAACAAACTCAGTATCCTCCGAGAAATTACAACAACAGCAACACCAACAACAACAGTCAGCAGAGACCATTCCAACAGAGGCCCTCTCAGGCCAATAGGGTGATCGATCCGATCCCTATGCCCTATGCCACATTGCTGCCACAACTCTTGAAACTCAACCTAGTTGAGCTAAGGACGTTGGCACCTCCAGACCCTAACAGTCTGCCCAGAAATTACGATGCCAGCGCCAGATGTGCCTTTCACTCAAATGCACCTGGTCATAGTACGGAAAAGTGCAGAGCTTTGCACATGAAAGTGCAGGATCTAGTGGATTCCAAGGCTTTAAACTTTGCACCACCACCAAATGTCAACAAGAACCCTATGCCACACCATGGTGGTCCCCGAATCAATGCTATTGAAGAAGACAAGCCGTCTTACTTGATAACCAGTGTGGGTCAGATTCGGACGCCCTTGGTGGAGATTAAAGCTCAACTCCTAGAATGTCAAATGTTCCCAGGATGTGAGTTAAGGTGTGCTTATTGCAACATTTCAGTGAATGGTTGTGATAACCTGAGAGATGGCATAGATGGCCTCATCCAGAGTGGCCTGCTTCAAATTACAACATCAATTCCTACCAATCCAGCAATCTCATTAACAACAATTCCAGAGTCTACTACAACTGCAACAACCATTGTTCCAGACAACTCTTCAGCTTCATCAACAAATTTTTCATCTGTCATTTCAACTGACCAGGTATCAACGAACATTCCTTCTACAACTTCAGCACCACTTCATTTCGAATCCCCTACAACAACAACACCCATTCTTCCAACAATGTCTCCTACAACATCAGCAGCAAACCATGAAGATAACTCAACAGTTACGATTTATTATGATCCTGAAAATGACTCTGCCTACAACTCACAAAGTGCTACTCCCATCAGAGCACCAGTCACAATATATTATGATCCACAGACTATCACAGTCCCTTCTGCAGCTGCCATCAGTCCAGTCACTGTCACAGTGCCTGGGCCAGTACCTTATGAAAACAGTAATGCCATCCCTTGGCATTACGACTCTGATTTATACTGCGAAGGACAAAAGATCACTTTTGAATCATCAACTTCTGCACCACAAATAGACAATGTGGGAGGAGGCGGAGGCTTCACTCGAAGCGGACGTCTCTTTGCCCCGCAAATTCAAAGACCCACTGCTGAAGCAGAAGCCGCTGCCAAGGCAAAAGGGAAGAGCATGGTGCAAGAAGAGCAGGTTGTTAGAGAAGCTTTAAAAACACCTTTTGATCAGGAAGTTGATGAGTTCATGAGAATCATCAAGAAAAGTGATTACAAGATAGTGGACCAGCTTCACCAAACGCCTTCCAAGATCTCCATTCTATCACTACTTATGTGCTCTGAGGCCAATCGGAACGCACTACTCAAAGTCTTGCACGCAGCTTATGTGCCAGAAGAGATCACCGTCAATCAGTTGGAAGCTGTGGTTGGAAATGTTAATGCTAGTAATGGACTAGGGTTCACCAACACTGATTTGACTTCGGAAGGCCGCAATCATAACAAGGCCTTGCACATTACCATGGAATGTAAAGGTGCAGTTCTTTCCCATGTGCTGGTAGACACAGGATCATCCCTCAATGTCTTACCCAAAAAGGCCCTTGTGAAGCTGGAATATGAAGGATTGGCATTGCAACCCAGTAACTTGGTGGTAAGAGCTTTTGACGGCTTTAAGAGATCAGTTCTGGGAGAAATTGAGTTGCCTGTAACAATTGGCCCACAAACTTTCAAAACGACCTTCTACGTGATGGACATTCAGCCAGTCTACAGCTGTTTGTTGGGTAGGCCATGGATACACGCCGCTGGCGCTGTGACCTCAACCCTTCACCAGAAGTTAAAATTCGAGTGGGAGGGCCAAGTTGTTACTATCTGTGGAGAAGAGGATATTTTTGTTAGCCATCTGGCTACTTACAAGTATATTGAGATGGATGGGGAGATCCACGAGACGATGAGTCAAGGGTTCGAGGCCATGAATATTAATGAAACCTCTGCTGTGCTTGGGACCTCTATGACATCCTACCGACAAGCCCGGAAGGTGGTGGAAGAAGGAAACGCTCAAGGCTGGGGCAAATTGTTGCCTGTGGAGAAGAAAGAAGATAGATTTGGGTTGGGTTACAAACCAACTCAACAAGATCAAGCAGAGGCTGCTCAGAAGCCCAACTTTGTTAGTGGGGGGATGCTTACCCCCGATGCTGTCAACAACTTGGAAGATGAGTCGGAAGATGAACGCAACCTGGAAAGCTGGATTCGTCCAAGGATCCCGGGGAGCAGTATCTCAAACTGGTCTTCCCAGGAAATTATAAGGGTTACTCCTGCAGAGTAATTATTATTTCCTGTATATTTTAAGCATGCATCAAGTCTTGCATCTTGCCCAAGATGACAAGACTCATTTTGTAATCGGGCCATCTGTAATTTTTGTGCAACAAGATTAATCAATGAAATATCAGACATCTTTTGCAAAACGAGTCTTTTTCTTTTCCGCCCACTGTTTTTCCATTTTTCTTTTTGTACAAAAAATAAATGGCAATGTTTTCAAAATGACAACTTTATTTCATTTTTTCTAAACAAGATTAAAATCAATCACTAAAATGAACAAACTGAACCCTTGCAGAGAGTGTCTTCCAGATAGCACCGACAACAGCACGGCTATGACTTCGTATGACTTTGACAATCCGATCAATCAAGCGGATGAAGGGGTTGAAGAAGATTACGAGCTTCCTGAAAAGCTAGCCAGATTGTTAAGACAAGAGGAGAAGGTTATCACTCCTCATCAGGAGGAGGTCGAAACGATTAATCTTGGTACAGGGGAAGATGTGAAAGAAGTTAAAATCGGAGCCGGCTTACAAGACTCAGTGAAGAAACAGCTGATTGACCTGCTTCAAGAGTACGTGGATATATTCGCTTGGTCTTATTAGGATATGCCAGGGTTGGACACCGACATTGTTGTGCACAAGCTGCCTTTAAGGGAAGAATGCCCACCGGTTAAACAGAAACTGCGTCGTACTCGCCCAGACATGGCAATGAAGAACAAAGAAGAGGTGCAAAAGCAGTGGGACGCCGGATTCCTTGCTGTAACTAGCTATCCACCGTGGGTTGCTAATATTGTGCCTGTGCCTAAGAAAGACGACAAAGTAAGGATGTGTGTTGACTACCGGGATCTGAACAGAGCCAGCCCGAAGGATGATTTCCCATTACCTCACATTGATGTATTGGTTGATAATACGGCTCAGTTCTCGGTATTCTCCTTCATGGACGGATTTTCAGGATACAATCAGATCAAGATGTCACCTGAAGACATGGAGAAGACAACTTTCATCACGCCTTGGGGCACATTCTGTTACAAGGTGATGCCATTCGGATTGAAGAATGCTGGTGCAACGTATCAACGGGCTATGGTAACATTATTCCACGATATGATCCATAAAGAAATCGAGTGTTATGTGGATGACATGATTGCCAAGTCCCTCACAGAAGAAGACCACCTGGTAAATCTGCTGAAGCTGTTCAAGCGTCTGAGGAAGTACCAACTGAAGCTGAACCCCAACAAGTGCACATTCGGGGTAAGATCTGGTAAGCTGTTGGGTTTTATTGTGAGCGAGAAAGGGATTGAGGTTGACCCTGATAAAGTCAAAGCCATTCAAAAAATGCCTGCGCCGAAGTCTGAAAAAGAAGTTCGAGGGTTTCTGGGTAGATTGAACTACATTTCAAGGTTCATATCTCACCTTACGGCAACCTGTGAACCTTTGTTCAAACTATTAAGAAAAGAACAGACGGTCAGGTGGAATGAAGACTGCCAAAGGGCTTTTGACAAGATAAAAGAATACTTGCAAGAACCACCAATCCTTATGCCTCCAGTTGAAGGAAGACCTCTGATAATGTACTTGACAGTATTAGAAGAGTCAATGGGGTGTGTGCTGGGCCAGCATGACGAGTCTGGTCGAAAAGAGTATGCAATATACTACCTGAGCAAAAAGTTTACCGACTGTGAACAGCGTTATTCACTGCTCGAGAAAACTTGCTGTGCTTTAGCGTGGGCTGCTCGCCGACTGAGACAGTATATGTTGACCCACACTACTTTATTGATCTCCAAAATGGATCCAGTTAAGTACATTTTCGAGAAGCCAGCTCTTACCGGACGGGTTGCAAGATGGCAGATGATTCTCACAGAATATGACATCCAGTACACCTCTCAGAAAGCCATCAAAGGCAGTGTACTATCTGAATATCTTGCTGATCAACCTATTAATGACTACCAGCCTATGAGATTTGACTTCCCTGATGAAGACATCATGTTCATAAAAGCGAAAAATCATGAAGAGCCTGTTCACACTGAAGGGCCTGACCCGGAAGAAGAATGGACTATGATGTTTGATGGGGCTGTTAATATGAATGGTCGTGGTGTTGGTGCGGTGCTCATTACACCTAAAGGAGTTCACATGCCTTTCTCGGCAAAACTCACTTTCAACTGCACTAACAACGAAGCTGAATACGAAGCTTGCATTATGGGTCTTGAGGAAGCCATTGACCTCAGGATCAAGACATTAACTGTATTCGGAAATTCAGCTTTGGTAGTTAATCAAACCAACGGCAAATGGTACACACACCAGGAGCATCTGATACCTTACAGGGATTATACGAGAAGGTTATTGACTTTCTTCACAACAGTCAAGCTTGAGTATATCCCTCGGGACGAGAATCAATTCGCAGAAGCCCTGGCTACCATTTCATCCATGATCAAAGTTCAAGCTGCCAACTTTGTACCCCAGATATCAGTGTCCAGACTTGATAGACCAGCATATGTGTTCGCAGCAGATACTATCAAAGATGATAAGCCTTGGTTCCATGACATTAAGTGCTTCCTGGAGGATCAGACATACCCACCTGGGGCATCTTCCAATGATAAGAAGACTCTGAGAAGGCTTGCTGGTAGTTTCTTTCTGAACACTGATGGTTCCCTGTACAAAAGAAACTTTGATATGGTACTCCTCAAATGCGTTGATAAAGCAGAAGCAGACTTGTTGATGCATGAGGTGCATGAAGGATCCTTTGGTACCCATGCAGGAGGACATGCTATGGCAAAGAAGTTGTTAAGATCAGGTTATTACTGGATCACAATGGATGCCGACTGTTGTGCCTATGCCAGAAAATGCCATAAATGCCAGATTTATGCGGATAAGGTGCATGTGCCTCCCAATCCTTTGAATATAATGTCTTCACCATGGCCCTTTGCCATGTGGGGCATTGATATGATTGACAAGATTGAGCCGACTGCTTCAAATGGCCACAGATTCATCCTGGTCGCCATTGATTATTTCACCAAGTGGGTCGAAGCAGCCTCTTATGCAAATGTTACACGGCAAGTGGTAGCCAGATTTCTGAAAAGAGATATCATCTGTCGATACGGAGTTCCCGAGCGAATCATTACTGATAATGGTTCCAACTTGAACAATAAAATGATGGCAGAGCTATGCCGGGACTTCAAGATCCAACACCACAATTCTTCTCCTTACAGGCCAAAGATGAATGGCGCTGTTGAGGCGGCTAATAAGAATATCAATAAGATTGTGCAGAAGATGGTAGTCACCTACAAAGACTGGCATGAGATGCTACCATTTGCCTTGCATGGGTACCGCACGTCAATCAGAACATCCACTGGGGCAACACCGTATCAGCTTGTGTATGGTATGGAGGCAGTCCTACCTGTTGAAGTTGAATTACCCTCCTTGCGAGTACTGATGGATGTTAGGCTGAACGAAGCAGAATGGGTCCGGTCCCGATTCGAACAACTGAGTCTGATTGAAGAGAAAAGATTGGCTGCAATCTGTCATGGGCAGTTATATCAAAGAAGAATGAAGAAAGCCTTCGATCAGAAAGTCAGGCACCGAGAGTACCAAGTAGGAGATCTTGTATTGAAAAGAATCCTCCCTCCTCATACAGATCACAGGGGCAAATGGACTCCAAACTATGAAGGACCATTCGTGGTAAAGAAAGTTTTCTCTGGTGGAGCACTGATGCTCAGCACCATGGATGGTTAAGATTTCCCGTCCCCTGTGAATTCAGATGCGGTTAAAAAATACTTCGCATAAAAAAATGACCCGCTGGACACAAAAACAGAATGTGAGTCCAGGCAAAAATAGGGCATCCCGGCGAGTCAAAAACAGAATAAAAGACTCGGGCAAAAATAAGGGAAAATAAACAAAAAATGTACACCCGCTGAGTTGAAAAGCCGCATTGGACAACTCAGGCAAAAATGGGTATCCCGATGGATTGAAAACCCGAAAGGGCGATCCATGCAAAATAAGGGAATAAGCGAACAACTGCACTCTGAATTCATCTGTATCGCCTGCAACTTGGTAAGCTTCAAAAAGATCAAGCTTCTGTCAGAATCAGCTTTCTTCAGAAAGCAGGACGAGAAGAACGTCAAAAGTCATACGAGTCATAGCAAGAGGAAGCTCCTTCAAAGCGTCGACAACATTGCCAACATTTTGTTTCTCAATTTGTAACAATCTCCTCCTTTCAGGGGATATGTTTCTTTGACTTTATCTTGACCAATTCAGGGCACAGGAATTAATAAAATCAGATTTTTCAGTCATGTTTCGTCTCATACATTTTTGTTTACAAAGAATGTCTGATGTCTTAAGAAAAACTGATTGCATGAATACAGATGTTTATCTTTAAAAATAAAAAAATAAAACACGTGCTTGCAGGGAATATGCTTACTCTCAGAAGTGTCTAACTCCTATGACGGAATCCGATAAGGGATACCTCGGGATTACTTGCGCGTTTCTTGTCTTCGCAGGATAGCAGGTATCCGAAGCGCAACATAGGGCATGAAAGCTTCATCCTAGCAAACTAGCAAATCAACGCTCACTCAGTTTTAGCACCCAAAGTGCTTTCTCCCCAGCTGAGTTACCACTTGTTGTTTCTCCCAGCCGAGTTACCAATCATTCTTCCTCAGTCAAGTACAAAAGCCAGGGAATCACCTCACCACGAAGCCTCAGCCTCTATCCAGAAGGGCAACGCACGAAGGAAGCACAACAGAGTAACGGAAGCTTCTACAAACCCCAGCTGGGTCCCTCATTTACAGGAATAGGTCTATCATCGACCCATTTCCCCAAGCGGAATCGTCTCATCAGATCTACCAACAATCTCAACCCCAGCTGGGATGTTCACTTCAATAGATCGACCATGGATCTTCGCAGACAATGGGATCCGAATCCCGGATTGGTTTTCTTTTGCATAATCATAGCATTCGCATCATATTCACCCCACAAAGCGTAGCATTCCGTTTGATACGGAGCATTACGGCAAAAATCCAACATGTTGCATAAATCATAAGTCATGGTCTGAACCAGAACACTTGTGAATATTATCAATCCATCAGCAATATGCGGAATACCCCCCCGGATTCCCCAGCAAAAGCAGTTGCCTCATATTCACCAATACAAATACACACTCCTTTTGGCACCCGTCCGTGTCATCATTCCCCAGTAAAGTCTCCCGAACACCCTTTACAAACAGATCATCCGTATTACAGGCATTTCTTGACACCCGTCCGTGTCATACCCCCAGCAGAAAGCCAAAGACATCCTCTTTGCACTCACATACACTTATATATATATATATAACTTTCTTGACACTCGTCCGTGTCACTTTCCCCAGCACAGTAACATAAACACTTTGTATATCAGATACTTGTTTGTACTATACTCTTCTCCTTTTGACACTCGTCCGTGTCACTCTCCCCAGCAGGCGGAACACTTAAATATACACCAACCATACTTATACAGATGCTCGTCCGTATCCTGTATACACCACTTACATCCCCGCAGATTCGGCACTCGTCCGTGTTCTTTGTTAAACCCGTTGGTGCTCGTCTGTACCATCATCTCAGAACATGCGTCAAGCGTTTGTTTCTACCTGATACTCGTCCGTATCATAGTCTTAAGGATGCTCTTCCGCATCTTTAATCCATACACCGTGTCAAACACTCTTGTCTTCTTGGATTAAGACACTCGTCTGTGTCTACTATTCCCCAGAAGAGTCCCTTCAGATTCAACACTCGTCCGTGTTCCTTGTTAACCAGTTGATACTCGTCCGTATCATCATCTCGGAACATGTGTCAGTATTGGTTTCTACTCGATACTCGTCCGTATCATAGGTCCTAAGGATGCTCGTCCGCATCTTTAATCTATACACAACATCTAAACACTTATACCTTTTATTTCTTGGATGTAAACACTCGTCCGTGTTTACCATTCCCCAGTAAAACAATTTTCTTTTTATCTGACATTCGTCCTATGTCATGATAAACTCTGAGAGCAGTCGTACCCTGCTAGGTGGTCGTCCTCCACCTCTTGATGGTCGTCCTCCATCATGCTCACCCGATGGCCGTCCCCATCGTTGACCTTTTATCCGACATTCGTCCTATGTCGTGATATAGTTAGCAGCCGTCCCCTGCTAGGTGATTCGTCTTTCACCTTTTGATGATCTTTCTTCATCATTTTATCCAATGGCCGTCCCCATTGTTGATTTTGGTTATCTGACATTCGTCCTATGTCATGACAAACCTTGAGAGCAGCCGTCCCCTGCTAAGTGGTCGTCCTCCACCTCTTGATGGTCGTCCTCCATCATGCTCACCCGATGGACGTCCCCATCGTTGACCTTTTATCCGGCATTCGTCCTATGTCGCGATATTCTCGGCAGCCGTACCCTGCCAGGTGGTCGTCCTCCACCTTAGATGACCGTCCCTCATCTTAACCCCAACAGAGCAGCCGTCCCCTGCTAGGTGATCGTCCTTCACCTTTGATGACCGTACCTCATCATCTGTTTATTTCATTTATTCTTTAACCCGATGGCCGTCCCCGTCGTGGTCCCTTTTCTTTTTAACCCGATGGTCGTCCCCATCGTTGTTTACTTTGCTTTATGAACTTGATGGCCGTCCCCGTCATGTTTCATTCAATCCCCAGAGAACTTTACAGCTTTACTTGATGGCCGTCCCCATCATAATCTCTTTTTTCCCAGCTAGTCGGCCGTCCCCGTCTTTGCTTTACCTTTTATCCCCAGCATGTCGGCCGTCCCCGTCATTGCTTTATTTTACACACTTTTCCCAGCATGTCGGCCGTCCCCGTCATTGCTCTTTACCCAGCAGTCTTCCTCTGCTCGGCGGTCGTCCTCCGTCGCCCACACCTTACAATATACCTTATTTTTCTTTTACAATCTATATCCCTTTTCTTCTTCATTCTGTGAGTGCAAATTTTGGACTGTCTTTGGTATTCAACCACAAGTTATCTTGTTTGCCTGTTAAGCCGTTGCTTACATCCTGCACAGCTAACTCATGTTTGAATAGGGGCAGCTGTAAACACCCCAAATTTGCCCTCACCCATTCACACCATGGCTTGTGATCATTTCCTATGCATAAACACAATCATACCATCTCATATCACATTTTTTATTCACTGCATTGTTTCTAAGTCATCTGCACCTAGGGTTTGTGATCTGAGCAATCCAAAAGCCTCCTGAGCCACTCCAAAGGCCATCAATCACTTCAAAGGGGTCCATGTGTGTTCAAGTATCATATTACATCCCCTCAAAGTCAAGAATGTCAAAGAATCACAAGAATTGGGATTGGTATGGAAGCAGAGCCAGGCTTGACTGCACAGATGACCTGAAATTAGGGTTTTGGTTTCAGAGGCCATATCTTCAAATTTTTTGGTCATTCTTGTTTCCATTGGTCTCTATATGGTATAGGGAGTATGCATATCAATTTTCATGAAGAAATTCCATGGGGAAGTCATCTGATCAAGAGTTGACTTTCTGGACAAGTCAGTGCAAAATCAGGGCATCTGAGGCCCCCAATGACCCAACCAAGGGGTGACCTTCATCATTTTGAGTGTATATGATCTTTATTTGATCATGGAAGAAGTTTGAAGTTCACAAAATTCAAGGATTACAAGTTTTTGCAAAGTTGACCTTTTGAGGCAAGTTTGACTTTTAAGGAATTTGTCATTTTAGGCAACTTTTTCAACCCTTACTTTTTGATGCAAGAATGCTTCAAATGAAAAAACTTTGGTCATGAAAGTTGTAGATTAGATCTTTCCCTTTTCAAAAAGTACAAGAACATGACCTAATTCATTTTGGATCAAAAGTTATGGTGCATCAAAGTTGGCAAAAATCACTAAATTTCAAGTTATGCACCAAATGGAAAACTTGCAAATTCATGTACCAAGCACTCTATTGACTTCAAAATGACTTCAAAACTTCATCACATGATCATACATGACCTAAAAAACAGAATTGGCCCAAGGGGATTCCCATTCATTTGCTTTGAATTTCACATTTCTATAAGGCATTTTCCATAAGAGTGCAAAGAGGGATTCTTGGCAAAATCATCTTCCCATGAGTTATGTGATCACTAAATGATTTCTATACATTGCCATGACTAAAAGAAGTTCCATGCTACAAAATTCAGCAAGAAATGCCTCATGTGCATAGCATAAAATCACAAGAAAGCACAAGTGGGCAAGTTGCAAAAGCTAGCATAGCTCATGATCCATATGTTGCAGTCACTCTCAAGCAATCTAAGGGTCATTGACCGGAAAATAGCAAGTGTACTATTTTTACCGATGTAGTAATAGAAAGGGTTAACCCAAAATATCGATCACAAGGACTGCGTATTAAAAATAAGTTCTTCGTGATTAATTTCAATTAGACAAAACTCAAGGTTTGAGATTAAATTAAATAAATTAAACAGAATAAAACGTAAAAACAAATAATTTCACTTATATAAAAGTAATGCCAAGTAGGGTGTATGATTCGCAATGCAATGACTCATAGGTTCCTTAATTTTAGAGATGTGCTTTAGAACGCGTCTTTCCTAAGCCTACAATGTTTCTCCAAAATTCCTTTAAAGAAAAACCTTTGGTATTCTTCATAGACCATGATTCCTCAAAGGTCATAGAAGAATATCAAGCAATAATTCTGACATAAAAAGGTTCATATAAAAATATCCCAATTCCTCAGTAATATTTTTTTACGATAAAATTATGCAACAAGGTTAGAATGGTTGGTCAGACCAAATCCTAACCACGATCAATTATCTTATTTTCCAATACCGATAAAGCATTAAGGACGTTGCGATAAAATAAAGAAACGAAACTAAAACATAATACCAAATTGAAGAATTCAACAAGTCATTACAAAATGCAAATCAGGGACACCCCCCTGGCATTGGGGGGTTTAGCCACTCATGTTCAAACTGGAAATAAAAACAGAGTAAGCAAATTTAGACATTACAATTAACGTTGGATTAGTCGGATCGTCAATTGCTTCCGCTCTTGATCAATCTTTCTTCTCCCGTCTTTGTTCTCTCCAAAAAGCCCCAATTCAAAAAGTGTCTCTTCACAGTCATCATGGGCAAATATAAATCAGTCTTCAAACAGCACTGCGAAATGTCCGGAATACCCTCGAAGCAGCAAAACATAAAATTCTCTCTGGTCTTCACAACACGGGCCGTGTTGTGCAACACGGGTGGCCGTGTTGTGACTCTGGATTGCAACCAAAACATCCTTTTCCCAGTTGCCATGACACGGGCCGTGTTGTACAACACGGGTGCCCGTGTCACACCCCTGTCTTCTTATTTTCTGAGCTGAGTTCTTTGTTTCTTCTGGTCTTTACAACACGGGCCGTGTTGTGCAACACTGGCACCCGTGTTGTGTCTCTGAACTCTCATTTTCTATCTGTTTTTAAAAGCTCGGACCCTCTTTCGGACACCTCGAACCACCGATTACATATTTACCTGAAACACCACAAAGAAACAACCACATAACCCATTCCACTGATAAAAACAAAGTAAAGACGATAAATATCAACTTGCACGCAATAATGAGAAAACTTAAGCAAAACATGAACGAGACACTACAAACAAAATAAAAATAGACTCGAAAGACGCTGAAAACTGGCTTGAATATTACCACTAAATATCACTGGTCAAACTCCCCCAAACTTGAATTCTTGCTTGCCCTCAAGCAAAAATCCTGCATTTACATCTTCAAAACTAGCAATATGAATTATGATACTCATACGTGGATCCTTCGTTCCAATTCACCCAATGAGTTCTTTTTGTACTTTTCTCTCAGTATAGATATCACACAAACACTACACCATGGAAAACCACGGATCCGAATCTCCCTTTTCGGTAACCTCTCCGACTATGCTTCGTGCTTAGGTCTTATTTTTCCGATTTTCAACCCTTTTCATTCGGACAATCACTTTTAAGGCTTTTAATGATTTTCACTATGTGTGCAAGATTGATTCCTCTTTTTATCGTTGGCACCGATTTTTCTGTCCCTTCGGGAAACATTTATGTTCAACCGCCGTTAGGTTGAATAACCTTGTGAGAGTTACCCAACTTAGAAGGATCGATCGTTCTAATGTTTTTATTCATTTTTTTTTCGGTGCCTTGAAGCTTTTTTTTTTCTTTTGGATCATCTTTGCACACATAATTATTATAGATAAAGCCAGATATATCAATATAAACTACTTCGGGTTTACTTCTCAAATCAAAGCACCATGGCACGAATCTACATGTCGAACTCGTTCCTAATTCCGAAAACTCAGTGTGCTTATGTAGTACCTATACATCAAAATTTTCCATATTTTCTCATCGGGATTCTTTTTCACTCGCATCCTATATACTTTCTCATAATTCACATGTAACACACAGCAGGTTAACTTAGGGGTGTTTTTACAGATAACATAAAGCTATAATCTTCAAGCCGACACTATGATACTATTAAAATAAACAAAGATTACATCTTACCAACTTTGCATACTTAGCTTGATGTTCCGGGTCCTCGAATAAGATGCCATGAGCATTCGGCATCCGGTGTGCTCTCTTGCGAGGACGAGAAGATTCAGCAACATTTTTACCGGTATCCCTTCTAGGAGGCATTTTTCAGGCCTGCACAAATGAAGCACACAAAAAATTTTTAAAGATTAGAGGAAACGATCACCGTAGAAGTGACAAGCAAGTGATGGGGAACAAATTTCGTGAATGGAGAAGTAGGTTTCGGTGAGTGGGTGCTTGCGAAAATGGAGGTTTTGAGAGGAATAACAATGGTGTTAGGGTTTTTAGAGAGAAAAGGGTTGGAGAAGATGAAAGAAAAGTGATAAATGGTAGGTTAATGAGCCTTTAATTAAAAATTAGGGAATTAAACACGTGGGGCCCACAGGACAAAATTGGGAAAATTTAAAAAAATTTGAATTTTAGGATTCCCGCATGAGCAACACGGGCCGTGTTGCACAACACGGGCACCCGTGTTGCCTCCCTGGATGCTTCAATTTCTCTGGCTCAAAAATTCATGTCAAACAGCACTTGCAACACGGGCCGTGTTGCACAACACGGGCACCCGTGTTGCCTCCCTGGATGCTTCAATTTCTCTGGCTCAAAAATTCATGTCAAACAGCACTTGCAACACGGGCCGTGTTGCACAACACGGGCACCCGTGTTGCACCCCTGGTATCTCTTCTCAAAATTTCTGAAATCAAACAATCTCCAGACATTGCAACACGGGCCGTGTTGCACAACACGGGTGGCCGTGTTGCATCCCTGGAATCCATCAGAACTTCCCAAAAACAACCATCTGTCTGCATCATGCAACACGGGCCGTGTTGCCCAACACGGGCACCCGTGTTGCACCTCTGATTTTCCGTTTTCTGGCTTTATTGATCTTCCTATTATGACTTCAACCTCATTCATTCCTTCTTAAAATTAGTGATAAACAAAACCTACAAAACAGAAACACACAAAAGTCAGACTGAAAAACTCGTGGGTTGCCTCCCACGAAGCGCTGCGTTTAACGTCGCATGGCTCGACGGTCCGTCGTACTACTGGGTAAGACGAGTGACATGCACATCACCAGTGGGCTGGCCTTTGAAATAATGCTTTAATCTCTGCCCGTTCACTTTGAAAATATCTCCGTTGATCTGATTTTTAATCTCAACAGCTCCGTGAGGAAATACCTCGTGAACAACAAAAGGTCCCGACCATTTTGACCTTAATTTGCCTGGGAATAGCTTCAGCCTTGAATTGTACAGAAGGACCAGTTGTCCTTCCCAAAACTCTTTTCTTTGAATCCTTTTATCATGCCATTTTTTCGTTTGCTCTTTGTATACCTTGGCATTCTCATACGCCCGATTCCTGAATTCTTCTAACTCATGCAGTTGAAGAATCCTTGAACTTCCAGCTTTTGACAAATCCATATTAAGATACTTAGATGCCCAAAACGCTTTATGCTCAAGTTCCAAAGGTAAGTGACATGCCTTTCCATAAACCAGCTGATATGGTGACATACCGATAGGCGTTTTGAAAGCCGTCCGGTACGCCCATAAAGCGTCATCCAGCTTAAGAGACCAATCCTTCCTGGATGCATTCACTGTCTTTTCCAAGATTTGTTTCAGTTGTCTATTAGACACCTCGACTTGACCGCTCGTTTGGGGGTGGTAAGGAGTAGCTATCCGGTGTTTCACATTGTACTTTTGCAGCAGCTTCTCCATAAGGTGATTCACGAAATGTGTCCCTTCGTCGCTTATCAACGCCCTCGGGACACCGAACCTAGCGAAGATGTTTTCTTTTAGGAATCTTACCACTACCTTAGCATCATTGGTGGGTAATGCCACAGCTTCCACCCATTTGGAAACATAATCCACAGCCACCAAAATATAGTTTTTTCCGAACGATGGTGGAAATGGCCCCATAAAGTCTATCCCCCATACATCAAACAATTCAACCTCGAGCATAGAATTTTGGGGCATCTGATTTCTTTTTGATATATTCCCCGTCCTCTGACATCTGTCACACTCTTTCACTACCTCTTGCGCATCCTTAAATAAAGATGGCCAATAAAGTCCTGATTGTAGGACTTTAGCAGCTGTTCGATCACCACTGAAATGTCCCCCATACTCAGAGTCGTGACATGCTTTCAGCACATCTTTTTGTTCTTCTTCAGGTACACATCTTCTCACCAGGCCGTCCACCCCTCTTTTGTAGAGGAACGGATCATCCCATAAATAAAACCTGCAATCATGAACAAACTTTTTTTTCTTGTTAGAATCAAAATCGTCGGGTATAATACCGCCAACGAGATAGTTTGCATAATCTGCAAACCAAGGCACCCCTATAACAGCTAGGATGTGTTCGTCAGCGAACTCATCCTTTATAGGGCTTTGCTCTTCCGTCTCCTCAATTGGTGACATTCGAGAAAGATGATCTGCAACAGTGTTTTCACACCCTTTCTTGTCACGAATCTCCACATCAAATTCCTGAAGGAGTAAAATCCACCTCAACAACCTGGGCTTGGAATCCTGCTTAGCAAAAAGATATTTCAAAGCAGCATGGTCAGTATAAACAATCACTTTTGAGCCCAACAGATATTGCCTGAATTTATCGAAGGCATACACAACTGCTAACAACTCCTTCTCGGTAGTTGCATAGTTTATCTGTGCAGGGTTCAGAACATGACTAGCATAGTAAATCACATGAAGCAATTTTCCTCTCCGCTGTCCAAGAACAGCCCCCACCGCAATGTCACTAGCATCGCACATAATCTCAAAGGGTAGGGACCAATCTGGGGCAATAACAATAGGAGCAGATACTAATTCTTTTTTTAGTGTTTCAAAAGCGTCGCTGCATTCCTTATTGAAAACGAAAGCCTTATCTTTAACCAACAGAGTAGTTAAAGGTTTGGCTATCTTTGAGAAATCTCTTATGAACCTGCGGTAAAATCCCGCATGTCCCAAGAAGCTTCTTATGCCCTTTTCGTTGATTGGCGGAGGTAACTTAGAGATCACTTCCACTTTAGCTTGATCCACTTCGATCCCTTTTTGTGAGATCTTGTGACCAAGAACAATGCCTTCTTTCACCATGAAATGGCATTTTTCCCAGTTCAATATTAAGTTGCTTTCTTGACATCACTGCAAAACAAGTGAAAGGTTAGATAAACAATGATCAAATGAGGATCCGAACACGGAAAAATCGTCCATGAACACCTCCATGTGTTTTTCCAGCATATCCGCAAAAATGGAAGTCATGCATCTTTGGAATGTAGCGGGGGCATTACATAGCCCAAATGGCATCCTTCTATAAGCAAAAATGCCATAGGGGCATGTAAACGCCGTTTTCTCTTGGTCTTCCGGTGCAACAGCGATTTGATTGTACCCGGAGTAGCCATCAAGAAAACAATAGTACTCATGTCCCGCTAGTCTTTCCAGCATTTGGTCAATGAATGGCAATGGAAAATGGTCCTTTCTCGTAGCCAAATTCAATCTTCTATAATCGATGCACACTCTCCACCCAGTAACGGTTCTTGTAGGAATCAACTCATTTTTTTCATTTGTTATAACAGTTGTTCCCCCCTTTTTGGGCACCACATGCACCGGACTCACCCAAGCACTATCGGATATGGGATAAATCAATCCCGCATCCAATAGCTTAACAACTTCTTTTCGCACTACTTCCTTCATCACCGGATTCAATCTCCTTTGAGGTTGTACAACCGGTTTGTGATCTTCTTCCATCAGTATTTTATGCATACACATTGTGGGACTTATACCCTTTAGGTCTTCAATCTTCCACCCAATAGCTCCCTTGAATTTTTTAAGAACTTCAATTAACTTGCCTTCTTGCATGTCTTTTAAATTAGCGCTAATAATAGCGGGACATTTTTCTTCAGTGTCAAGAAAGACATATTTGAGATTCTCGGGAAGTTGCTTCAATTCGGCTGTTTTTGGTTTGTCTTTGCCTTCATCAACTGTTGTAGGCTGTCGCAACTCTTCCCACCGGTGCATTCTAATTCTTTTAAAGATAGGTTGATTTTCAAGCATCGCAACCACTTCCATATCCTTATCTCCAACTTCCTTATCACCTTCAAAAATGGACATACTCAACACCTTCTCCAGAGGTAACTTGGACACACTTTCTAAATGCTCACTAGCTTCCATTTGGTCTAACACTTGTATGTTGCTACTAGTGCCTACATCATCTTTGTGCTTTAAAGTGTTCCTAACATCAATTTTTAACTCTTCATCATACACCTTCATTGTTAGCGTTCCACCTTCCATGTCTATCATAACTCTCCCGGTTTCTAGAAAAGGTCTTCCCAAAATCAAGGGAATTTCTTCATCTTCCGGCATTTCAAGGATCACAAAGTCAACCGGGAACACAAATTTGTCCACCCTAACCAATACATCATGGACAACTCCATAAGGTCGCTTCACCGAATGGTCCGCGAATTGGAGAGTCATCCTAGTGTCTTGTACAGCACCAATACCTAACTTTTTGTAGATAGATAAAGGCATTAAACTGATGCTCGCTCCCAAGTCGATGAGAGCTCTCTTGAACGATCGGTCACCAATAGTGCATGGAATGGTAACAGCTCCTCTATCTTTTCTCTTCACCGGAATCTTCAATCCCTGCAAAATAGCACTACAAGTTTCTGTTAGAATAATAGGTTCAGCTCCCATAGTCCTCTTTTTAGCAATTATATCTTTCATGAACTTGGCATAAGTGGGCATTTGTTCAAGAGCTTCAAGCAATGGGATATTCAATTCCAGCTTTTTGAACAAGTCAAGAAATTTTTCAAAATTCTTCTCTTGCTGCCCTTTCTTCTTGTTTCTTGTAGGATACGGAAGTTTGACCACCGGTTTAGGTTCAACCGCTTTTTCTTTGATGACCGGTGTTTGGGTAACTTCTTTGTCGTTGTCAACCTCTTCATTGTCTTTGATTTCAAGCTCAACCTCAATCAATTGATTTTCAACTTCAGAATTTTCTTGAACCTCTTCACTAACTTTACCTCTTCGCGTTGTGACTGCATTTACTTTATGATTATCTCTAGGATTTGTTACAGTAGCACTAGGAAGAGTCCCAGGAGCGTTAGGGATAGCAAGGTGTTGAGCAATTTGGCTCATTTGCACCTCAAGATTCTTTATAGATGCTCCAGTGTTCTTGAAATTACTTCTGGTTTCTTCTTGAAATTGACAGTTGTGAGCTGCCATCTTTTCAATGGCAATCTCCCAATCAGCTTTTCTTGACACTGGAGGCTGATAAGGTTGTTGTTGGGGCTGGTACTGTTGTTGGCCTTGAACCGGTTTCTGGATGTTCCCTTGATGATCTTTCCAAGAGAAATTTGGGTGATTTTTCCACCCCGGATTATATGTGTTGGCATAAGGATTGTTTTGCCTCAACATATTAATCTGTTCAACCTGCTCTTGAGTTGCCAAACAGTGCATGGCAAAGTGTGGACCACAACATATCTCGCAAATCACCGCTTGAACGGGTTCAACCTGAGCAACTGTGTGAGTTCCCAGATTCATCTTCTTCAACCTTCTTTCAACTTCTGCGGCAATTTGATCTTCCATTTTTACAACCTGTTCTGTTAGCTTAAGATCGATTTTCCCGTCTGGTTGACTCACGGTGCGATCATATAACTCAAGGTGTTCATTGGCAGCAATAGCTTCTATGATTCTTTTAATACCTGTGGCTGTTGAGAAGTTTGTTGAGCCACCTGCAGCAGTATCAATCAGTTGCTTTGTCTTGAGTCTCAACCCATTTACAAAGTTTTGCATTTGCTCTGTTGCGTCCATGTTATGGGTAGGACACGAAGTCAAACACCTTTTGAATCTTTTATAAGCATCTCCGAGTGATTCACCCTCTTTTTGTTTAAAATTGACTATATCGTATCTTTTCCGGATGAACACTGAAGCAGGAAAGTATTCGTTAAGGAAGGCTGTTTCCATCTCTTGCCATGTTGTGATACTAGCTGCGGGAAGAGAATAGAACCACTCTTCAGCATCGTCAGTAAGAGTGAATGGAAACATCACCAGTCGTTTTGCTTCCTCTGAATGACCTTCGATCTTCAAAGAAGTGGTAGTAGTAAGAAATCTCTGAAGATGCTTATTTGCATCCTCATTAATTCTCCCGGAGAAAGGCTTGCTCTCTAACTGGCGGATAGTAGATGGATGTAACTGGAAGTGTGCTACATTCACCGGTTGATTAACAATCGTCATCCTGTTAGGTTGAGCATTTGCCCCTCCGTAATCACCTAAGAGCCTCTCTGGAGCAGGTTGATTTCCTGCCATGTCGTTGAATTCAGGGTCAGTTTCTCTGTTTGAATCAGAGTCACTGTGCTCCGAGTGAACTGAAATATAGTCCTCAGTTTCCTGATACGGGACACTTGAACAAGTCTTAGCCAGACTATCAATTCTTGCCTTGCGGCGTCTCTCGTGCAAGGCTCTTTCTGGTTCTGTGTCAAAAGAAAATTTAGCTGAGGCCTGACCTCGCATAAACAGTTAGACACGAGTTAGAAAACAAAATTTCAATAACAGTAAAATGATATACAGAGTAAAGTAAAATTTTAGTCGCAGAGCAACAAAATTCCAATTGATATAACACAAACAACTTAATTCTTTGGCAGTCCCCGGCAACGGCGCCAAAAACTTGACCGGAAAATAGCAAGTGTACTATTTTTACCGATGTAGTAATAGAAAGGGTTAACCCAAAATATCGATCACAAGGACTGCGTATTAAAAATAAGTTCTTCGTGATTAATTTCAATTAGACAAAACTCAAGGTTTGAGATTAAATTAAATAAATTGAACAGAATAAAACGTAAAAACAAATAATTTCACTTATATAAAAGTAATGCCAAGTAGGGTGTATGATTCGCAATGCAATGACTCATAGGTTCCTTAATTTTAGAGATGTGCTTTAGAACGCGTCTTTCCTAAGCCTACAATGTTTCTCCAAAATTCCTTTAAAGAAAAACCTTTGGTATTCTTCATAGACCATGATTCCTCAAAGGTCATAGAAGAATATCAAGCAATAATTCTGACATAAAAAGGTTCATATAAAAATATCCCAATTCCTCAGTAATATTTTTTTACGATAAAATTATGCAACAAGGTTAGAATGGTTGGTCAGACCAAATCCTAACCACGATCAATTATCTTATTTTCCAATACCGATAAAGCATTAAGGACGTTGCGATAAAATAAAGAAACGAAACTAAAACATAATACCAAATTGAAGAATTCAACAAGTCATTACAAAATGCAAATCAGGGACACCCCCCTGGCATTGGGGGGTTTAGCCACTCATGTTCAAACTGGAAATAAAAACAGAGTAAGCAAATTTAGACATTACAATTAACGTTGGATTAGTCGGATCGTCAATTGCTTCCGCTCTTGATCAATCTTTCTTCTCCCGTCTTTGTTCTCTCCAAAAAGCCCCAATTCAAAAAGTGTCTCTTCACAGTCATCATGGGCAAATATAAATCAGTCTTCAAACAACACTGCGAAATGTCCGGAATACCCTCGAAGCAGCAAAACATAAAATTCTCTCTGGTCTTCACAACACGGGCCGTGTTGTGCAACACGGGTGGCCGTGTTGTGACTCTGGATTGCAACCAAAACATCCTTTTCCCAGTTGCCATGACACGGGCCGTGTTGTACAACACGGGTGCCCGTGTCACACCCCTGTCTTCTTATTTTCTGAGCTGAGTTCTTTGTTTCTTCTGGTCTTTACAACACGGGCCGTGTTGTGCAACACTGGCACCCGTGTTGTGTCTCTGAACTCTCATTTTCTATCTGTTTTTAAAAGCTCGGACCCTCTTTCGGACACCTCGAACCACCGATTACATATTTACCTGAAACACCACAAAGAAACAACCACATAACCCATTCCACTGATAAAAACAAAGTAAAGACGATAAATATCAACTTGCACGCAATAATGAGAAAACTTAAGCAAAACATGAACGAGACACTACAAACAAAATAAAAATAGACTCGAAAGACGCTGAAAACTGGCTTGAATATTACCACTAAATATCACTGGTCAGTCATCCTCAACCCAAGCTGAAGCAAGACATGACCTCAAACAGCTGCTGCCATAGCCCATGCTGCAAGTACCAATCACATTGACTTTTTTGCCAAAACTCCCATACTCATGGAACAGTAAGCAGCCACCCCTACTGACCTGCTCCACAGGCTATTCACACAACTTGGGAGGATTATAGAAAAGCATTGGCCCTTGAGACAAGCCAGAACACAGCCCTCACAAAAACTGTCAAAGAGCTTCCTCTCTTCGAATCACCTTCCACAGCCATCAAACATCCAATTTCTCTTCACCAACAAATCAAACACACTAAAAGGAACCAGAATCAACCATTGGTAGAGCTTAAAACCTCATACACACAGACCTCATTTTCTGATACACCAGAACTGGACCTCTCAAAGTGGCCTGTTTAAACTCCATCTAAGCTTACCATTAGCACAAGGGGGATCATTGGAGTAAGTCTGCACCAAAGAACAGCCCAGAAAGCCCAGAAACAGAATCTTCCATCTCAGGTATGGCCATGAACTTTTTCTCTCAGAGCTTGCATTTTATGTTATAATTTGATTGTGTATGTCTTGCTGATCATGGGGATGTGCTTAGAATTGAAAATGAGTGAGAAATGAGGATTTACCAGGGCTCTGAAATTTTGCCCGTGAATCTTCTTGGCTTCGATTCTCTCCATTAGTGCATGATAAATTTAGTTTGAGAGGTGATTTGAGTGGGGTTTGGGTAGAGGAACATTTCCCAGCTTCCAATTTGGTGAATGGTGGCCTGAATCGTGATCTAGGGTTTTCAACCCGCCGGAGAAGATGACCGGAGCTTCCCTCCGGTCACCTGAATGTTGTTAACCCTAATCCTGTAATTAAGTGGCATTTGAATCTCATGCGTTGGATCATCTGACTTGGGTTGACTTGGCGCGTGTATGTGTGGCCCAGATGCGTCCAATTTGCCCTAATCTCACTTAACTTAATTAATCTCAATTAATTAATTCGTAAAACCTAATTAAGTCAGAGTCCATCCTGACCCTTGTTTCACGCGCCAAGTCAATGGTCCTCTCCCAGCTTTGAATCTGATGCGTTGGATCAGATTACTTTTCATTTTTATTAATTTTATTTCATTTTCTTTATAATTCTTTTGTTCATTTATTTAAAAATAGTAAAAACCATTTAAAAATTATGAAATTTTTTGCCAGGGATTTCACTAATTTTTAAAACACAAAAATATTATTATTTTCATTTTTAGCATTAAAAAAGTATTTTTAAATATTTAAAAGTTTCTTTTTAATTAATTAATGAAAATTAACTAATTAAAAATGCTTTTAGGTATTTAAAAATCACCAAAAAATTCATGAAACCTTTAAAAACATTTAGAAACATTGTTCAACCCTAAAACCAAATTTCTTTTTTGATCTGGATGCATTTTGAGAATTTTTCATGGAATTAAAACCTTTTTAATGCATTATTTTGATCCAAACTTCAAAAAATCATTTCTGCCTAACCCCAAAGAGTTGGATCTTGATTCTTTTTGCATTGCATTGTGTTTAGCATGTAGTTTGTGAGATTAAATGGCCATGATTTGATCTTTCATTTTCAATTTGTTTGGTAATTTTCTTGTTAAGGAACCCTAAAACCCTAGAAAACTTGGGAAAATCATAACTTGAATTTGGTTAGGAGTTGAAACTTCTCCTTTGGGCAGTGAGTTAGTATAGGATTAGGGATCCTTTGAGTGCATTTTCAATTTTTTATCTTGATGTTTGCTTCTGATTTTGGTTTTTGTTTGATGCATTGATCATAAACCCTAATTTGGGCTTCCATATGCATCCCTCTTGCATTTGCATTCATACCTTGACTTGCCATGGCATTTTGTGCATCCATTTGATCCATTTGACATCTTAAGACATATTGAAAGTATTTTTTTGATCATTGCATCTTGCATTTGCCATGTTGTATGCCATATGCATTTCATAACTTTTCATGTATGTTCATGTGTCTTAACTTGTTTCATTTGCATCCATGAGCTTATATGATCATCACCATGCCTTATCTCATGTTTGCATCATCTCATAGCATCATTATCATCCCATATATGCTTCTGGTTTTGTTTCTCATCATGCCATTTCATCTCATTTGGCATTGCATTGCATTTCTTTCACTAACTTTTCAGGTGGTAAGTTATCTTGAGAGGTGAATTTGCCTTCACTTCTCATAACTTCTCTTCATCTCTTTTATGCATCCTTGCTGCATTTTTTTTGTTTGTGCTTGAGTTTGAGCTTGTTCATCCTTCTTCTTCTTACTTTCTTTTCTCAAGTGACTTGACTTCTTGAATGAAGCAAGTTACTTTGCTTCTCCTGATCCTTTCATCTGCTTCCTGGTGTTTCCATTGAAGATTTCTTTCTTAAACCTCACAAACCCTAGGAATAACCAAGCATGACAATAATTAGGGTTTTGATTAGTCCCCCACTTAGTTTTTACCTTTGTGTCTCATTGAGTCTTCTCTTCTCACCTCATAATCAGGGACTAAACCCTAAAGGCTTTAAGGCTTTGTGATTAAGCTTATGTCTGCATCCTTCTATTAGGATGG
The DNA here is from genome assembly GCA_963966055.1 of Lathyrus aphaca. Lineage (NCBI taxonomy): Eukaryota > Viridiplantae > Streptophyta > Magnoliopsida > Fabales > Fabaceae > Lathyrus > Lathyrus aphaca. Next base: position 149,427,601 of record OZ014525.1, read on the forward strand.
AGTGTATAACTTTAATCCTAAGTGTTAAACCCTTAATGTGTTTAAATCTCTGAATCAATTCACATAATAATCATCAAGACATCACACTTGTAACTTGGGCCTTGCATTAGGGTTCTAATTCTTCCTTAATTGGTTAAGAAGGACTAACCCTAGTGTTAATGGACAAGTCCCCCTCAAGTTGTCTTACAAACCCTAAAAATCACTTCATCATCATATCATTAAGTAAAATCCACTTAATCAAAGGCTTGTTATGTCATGAGTTTAATCCCTAATCATGGATTAAGTTGAGGAGTTTTCCTCAGCTTAAACATTCTCATCTATTATCCTTCTATTAGGATGGTGTAATGAGTCTGTTTAATCCCTGATTATGGCTTAATCTCATTACTTAACACTAAACAAAAACATCTAAATAATCACAAGTAGGTTAATGATCTCAATCCTACACCAAAGGTGATTAAGTGTGAGAATCTGACTTCACACTTAAGGTATTCTCATTACCCCTAATCAGAGGGAAGATGTGATGAGTTTACTAACCCATTGGTTTAGGCTTAAGCTCATTAACTTATGACAAACATCCAAAAGCAATAAAAGACTGAAAACTCAAAAACAAACAATAATCGTCTCCTCCGGGATTCTTTTCTCATCTCACTCACTCATAAACGAGAATTCGCTTCTTCCGTCTGATGCAAGACAGTTTGCACCTGAGCCAGACAGGTCATACACTTGAGCATAGACAAGTAAGCAGTTCGCAAGTCAATTTATCTTTCAGTCTCTTTGGGTCGAACTACGGTGTTCGGACTTCCTCATTGCACGAGAGGATACGTAGGCATAACTTAACAGTTATCGAACAAAAGTCTCTGTATATTCCCCCTCCTTCTAGCATTCTTCCTCTTAGCCTCATTATCATGAGCAATTCATTCTCATTCTTACACTGACACTGTATATATTACACTTTACACTTCTCTTACACTGACACCTGTACATCCTTTTCCAGCCCTTTTACACACAAATTGCACTGACACTACCCCTTTAAAACACAAATCTTTTAAGCGTGGATCCCGTCGAGTACGACGGACAATCTGGGTGCTAATACCTTCCCAGGTTGTGACCAACCCCCTTTCTCAGTCTCTCTGGTTCGCAACCGTCTTATCCATGTCTTTCTAGGTTTATGCAGCATTACCTTTCCTCCGGGATAAAAATGCCTAGCTGGCGACTCTTTTCTTTCCCAGTGAGTCCACTGCTGTGTGTTCTCATTGTCCCTTTCGCCGACCGTTCGCGTCTGTACCTTCATTTGACTTAGCCTCATTTGTCGGGAGCGACAGAGGCCAATGAAAGGAAGCAACAAGAAGCTTTGCTGGTAGCCCAGAAGGAGATTTCAGAGTTGAAGCTTAGGGCTGGTTTGAAGAGGTCAAAGGACCAAGACAGGCACAAAAAGCTGACCACTGCCATTGCCACCAGAAACCTCCTCATCAGGACTATTACAGAGCATCCAGCTAGTCCAGTGACTGAGGCACTTCTGAAGGAGGTTAAGGAAGATGAGTTTGGGCTAGATGTCTGACTTTTTGATTGTTGTTGTTTTCATTTTGATGTACTTTTCTTTTGTGTTGTATTTTGACCCTTCAGGGGCATGTGTTGTAAAGAACAGACTATGGATTATTCATCTTTTGTAATATATTTTAGTTCGTTTCCATTTGGGTTTTCTTTTCTCAACGACATCAAAGCATCTTCCTCGAGGTCTGGAAAGGTCAAAACCAAGAACCAAGCCGGATACCTTGGAAAACAAATAAGCATATTGCATTGCATACTAACTTTTGTTTTGTTTTGTAGGGTTTTGTCATTATTTTGTTTGTTTCTAACTCTGTTGTGGTTCAGGAAATATTGCTCGTAGAAGAGTGTTCCCTGTCAACCGTGCACACCGGTATCCTACTCGCAACAACCTTCCGGGTATTCTAATGGAGCAAGTACAGCAAGACCTGACTGAGGTCAGGACCCAGATGGCTAATGAAAGAGTGGAGATGAGAAACCAAATGGCCCAATTCATGATAGTGATTACTGGCTTGGCTCAGAGTCAAGAAAGGTTAAGGGCATTGGTAGAAAGACAAACTCCAGAGGAACCTCATCCCGGAACTAGAGGAACAAGTAATAATGAGAGGGGTCAGCCTCATGTTAATCCACCTGTATTTGGACCTCATCTAGACCCGGAAGTCAACATCCCGGGTAATGTGCAAGGAAATACTACTGGGGGGAGAATCCTGCAAGAGGATCCCCAAGAAGAGCAGTTTACTGTCATGGGAGCTGGGGATGAAGTCTATGATAGGAGGTTTGATGAAATTGCTGAGAAGCTGAGATCTCTGGAGTCTCAAAACTCTTTGGGCTTCGATGTAATGGATATGGGGTTAGTAGACGGGATAAGAATTCCCCACAAGTTCAAACCTCCGTGCTTCGAGAAATACAATGGAACCTCATGTCCACGAACTCACCTGCAGTATTTTTTGGGGAGACTTAAAGCATATACCATGGACGAAAAACTGTGGATGTTCTATTTTGAAGACAGTTTGACTGGGGCTTCAAGGGAGTGGTATTCACTGTAACACGGTGGGAGAACTGACTTTAAGGAATGTTGCGGATAGCAAGAGTCGCCACCGACTTTTATTTTATCCATAAGGAAAGGTTATAAAAGAACAGGAAAGACCTTAGAGAATGTTTTGGGTCCGGGGGGTAGGTTATGAAAAGGGAAGGTATTAGCATCCTTTTCATCCATGGTTATCCATGGGCTCTTAGGTACTTAAGCTCACTTTAATTTGTTTTGAAAGTGTAGTGTGTGAATAGAAAATTTTCAGAATAGTTAATAAATAATCCATGTAAGGATGTGTTAAAAACTTGTTTGAAAATTTATTGGAAATTTGTTTAAGTGAGAAAAAGTTTTGAGGTGAGCAAGTACCTAGGAGTAACCTACCCTAATGTTTAAGGTCTTTCTTATTCTTTATCCTTTCCTTGGTAAGACTATCCCTACTATTAAGGAGTAGGTAGTCCTTACTTTGGATGTTAAGGGACATATGAGGGACATTCTGATTTTGAAAGCCATTGTGGGGTGTAGTAAGCATAAAGAAGGGACTATCATCATTTGTTTCGAAGGGACTCGATTCGTAAAGGCAACCATAAGGGACTTTGATGATTTTTTATTTTAAGGGGCTTGCTTTGTACACCCCACTTGACCATTATTCGTAGGCAACTTGAGGGATAACCTTAGAAAGTGAGACGGCGATTAAAATCGACTTACGTGTGTGACGTGTTTAATTTAATTATCTTATATTAAAAATTATCTAAATTTATTTTAAATAACAAACATATTAACACTCCCTAATTACTAACCATAGCAATAATAATTAAATAATTACAAATTTACATCCAGGAACAATTACATAATAATTATAAAAATAAATAGCAAATAAATAAATATAATAGCAAGATATAAATATTGAATAAATAAGCAAATCATAATTAGGGGTTAGTAACAAAATAATGATAATAATAAGAATTTAGAAATAATAAACAAGGTTAGAAATATAATAATAAAAATATAATAATAAATAATAATATGGTTAGTAAATAAGAATAAACAAAATTAATCAAAATATTATAATAATAAGAAATTAACAATTTTTAATATAAACAACTAAAAAACAAATATGAATAAACAATTATTTTAATTTACAAATTATTAAGTTATATTTTAATTATATTTTAATTATAAAGTTACTACAAAAATCTAAACACAATTATTTCTAAACAAAAGTTATAAAAAAAATGTTTATTTAATATATAAAGAGAAGAATAAATTATAAGTAAATTTATAAAATTTATAAGAATTATAGTAAACATATATACATATTAATTATGTTAAAAATTAGAAAAAAAATAAGATTATTAAGAAAAATATAATTAGGTTTAAAAGGAATTAGGGTTTTAAAAAAAAATATTTTTTAGGGTTGGATTATTAAGATTCATTTATATACAAAATTTATTTTTAACTAATTATATAGAATTATCTTAACTAACATATATTTTATAAAAATTTACATTGAAAAATCATGAGTTTTATATTTTTTTTTAAAAAAAATAATTTTAAGAGCTTGAATACATAATATATACATATTTTATAATATAAATAATAATATGTTAATTATTTAAATCAAATAAATTAAACAAGAAAATAAAAGGAATGAAGGGAAAAGAAAAGGAACCTGGTGGGATTTGATCCCAAGACCTCTCATTTGCAGGCAGTAACAATAACCACTGGACCAGCCAAACGCAGGTGATAAGAAAACAGCTTCATTTTGTTTTGTGCTTTGATCTTGAAAATTCCAGAAAAATAAAAGAACAAAAAGGCCTGGGGGAGGATTGAACCCAGGACCTTTAGGATATATGCGTGCATGCTTGACCACCTGGCTGGGAGAGCCCTTCTGGTCATGGAACGGCAATAACATATTATATATTATGTTGTCTTTTATCCTGCAAAATAAAACAAAACAAATGCACTTGGCCAGGAATCGAACCAAGCACCTTTCAATATACACAAGCAGCGCTTACCACCAGGACACACATGCGCGTGTGATTACAAACAACAAAACAATAATAAAATAAATTAACAATAATTTGAATTTATGAATGCGCGGGAGATGACCTTCTTCTTCCTTGAGACTTACGGTTTTTCCTGCGAAAATAGTTACAAGTTTTCCTGCGAAAAAGATATTCCCAGCAAAACCTATAAACATCAACAAGCAACGAAACTATACGATTTTGCAAAATTAAATCCAGAATCATGATCCAAACATTCACACGATCAATTCTACGTTTTTAGAATTGATTTATACTCACTAAACCAAAAGTCCCTAAACCTAAGTCAAAACCCTAGTAATGGCATTTCACGAATTAGATACTGGTTCTTGATCTTTCCTGCCCAGAAACAGTCTACACAACATCATAAACATCATTAGGCAATCAAAATCCATTTAAATGTAGTGAATTATGGCAATCGAAAAAAAAGTTTCAAGCATGAACAATGCTTCGGGTTCATCATATGTGCATGAATGGGATGCATTTGAGGGTTGCTTTCGACTTAATGATGACCAAGGAAGATAGCCATGTCCTTGTTTTACCTTGTAGAGCCTTGGAATAGAGAATCCGAATTGCACTTTTCTTATGAATTTTTGAACTATGAACTCACCTTTGGGCTGCTGGAAATTCGTGACTAGGGTTATGCTTATGATCAATACTTATAGGTGAATCAATCTAGGTCAGAAAATTCAATGGTTATGTGAATAATTTGATCTAAAAAGATTGAAAAAGATGGTGTCATGAAATTCAAATATTTGCTCATGGATACTTGCTATTTTTGTATCAATCACATGATTCCATTCCTCTTTGATTCTAATCACCCATTATGATCTTCTAGAAACATTATCCAAATAAAATCCATTATTTTTATATTTTATTCTTATTTAAAATGATTTTTAATGATTTAAATCAAAATAAATAGAAATAAAAATAATAAAAATCAGATTTTAAGTGGTTTGGGTCGTGCATAGTGTTTGTGTATGGATTGGATCATAACTAGGGCAGCCCATTTGGAAAGAAATACTTTTAAGCCTCCATTTTCAACATAAACCATCACAAAATTTCCCAACTTTGCAAGGGCACATCTCCCTCAATTTTAAAGGTATGAGGGTGTTCTTGGACTTTTTGGAAAGCTTGAAGAGTCCTCTAAACAACCTCATTGGTTTCAAGTCCATATCATTTACCAATCTCAAGTTATGCCCTTTTGAAGTTGTTGACTTTTTGTTGACTTTTGAAATGACCTATAATGTCTTAGATCATATCTTTCAAATGAAGCATTTTTGGACTTAACCTTCAACATCAAAGTTGTAGAGAATTCAATTTCCTTCAAAATGAGCTTTGGATGGAGACTTGGTGATGAAGTATGTGAAAGTTATGCCTGGTCAAAGTTCAGTTGACTTTTACTGAGGAAACCCTAATTTAGAAACTCCTGATTATTGATGATCTGGAATCTCCTTGATGAATCATGATCAACCCTTGATCAAATGATGAATTTTACTTCATATACTTGATGTTGGCAAAAAATCATGAAGTTTGACTTTGGTTTGACCACAGTTGACCTCAGTTTGACTTTTTAACTGCATTGACTGATTTTGACTTATCTGATCATCTGACTGAGCAAACTTTTGAGAAAAGTCTTGAAACTTGTCATGGGGGTTCTTACACACATATAAGATGTTATGAAGCTCACTTGAAGTCTTGGAAGTCCATTTAGCCTGATTAAAGTCAAAACCCTAGTTTTGGATGCACTGCTTAGGAGGTGCATTGTCTGAGGGAATTGTCAACTCTTCTGACCAATTGTGAACTTTGTGAACCTTGTGAACCATCATAAAATGTCTTGTGATACTCATGGAAGGTATTGGGAAGCTTGTGAACCTTGTGAACCTCATGAAGTGGCTTTGTAGACCCCATAAACCTCAGGAAAGCTTTGTGATCATTGTGAATCTTGTGAACCTTGTGAACCTTCAAGAAGTGACTTGTAGACTTCATGAACCTCATGAAAGGTCTTGTAACTGTTGAGAAGCTTATGAACCTTGTGAACCTTCATAAAGTAACTTGTAGACTTTATGAGCCTCATGAAAGGTCTTATAAATGTTGAGAAGCTTATGAACCTTGTGAACCTTCATAAAGTAACTTGTAGACTTTATGAGCCTCATGAAAGGTCTTATAAATGTTGAGAAGCTTGTGAACCTTGTGAACCTTCTTAGCACACAAAGTCTTGTATTGTGAGGGCAAATTTTGGGGTGCAACAGCTGCCCCTGTTCAATTTTCTGAAACCTGAGGGGTTAGATTGGTATGTTTGCCAGTCGTAACCTGGAAGGTTGAAGGGGATTGAACACAAAAGCCCAAAAATTTGCACTCACCAGTGCATAGAGTGATATTGATGGTTGGTTGAACATGATCGAGTGGGCTTAAAGATGCCACTAGGGGAAAGTTCTTCAGCAGTATAATGAGAGCTGTCAGGAGTCTGGAGTAATACTGATGCAACAGCATGTCTTCATGAGGATAGAGCAATCAATAATGATAACCCTAAAGCAGTCTTGAAGAAATAATATGATTTCAGGAGGATAGAGCAATCAATAATGACAACTCCAAAGCAGTCTTGAAATAATAATGTGATATGTCTTCAGGAGGATAGAGCAACCAATAATGATAACTCTAAAGCAGTCTTGAAGTAATGGCTTCAGGAGGATAGAGCAATCAATAATGATAACTCTAAAGCAGTCTTGAAGTAATGATGTGATTTCAGGAGGATAGAGCAATCAATAATGACAACTCCAAAGCAGTCTTGAAATAACAATGTGATATATCTTCAGGAGGATAGAGCAATCAATAACTCTAAAGCAGTCTTGAAGTAATGATTTCAGGAGGATAGAGCCATGATAACTCTAAAGCAGTCTTGAAATAATAATATGATTCCAGGAGGATAGAGCAATCAATAGCTCTAAAGCAGTCTTGAAATAATAATGTGATTTCAGGAGGATAGAGCAATCAATAGCTCTAAAGCAGTCTTGAAATAAGAAGATGATTTCAGGAGGATAGAGCAATTAGTAGCTCTAAAGCAGTCTTGAAATAATAAGATGATATATCTTCAGGAGGATAGAGCAATCAATAACTCTAAAGCAGTCTTGAAGTCATGAGATGTCATCAGGAGGATAAAGTAACCCTGAGGTTACAATAAAGCAGTCCCAAAGTAATGAGAAGCTCGTCAGGAGGATAAAATAACCCTGAGGTTACAATAAAGCAGTCCCAAAGATCATAAGCTTGTTTATTGGATAATTAACCTGAAAACAAGGTAGCATTCTGTACAATAATATTAGTTTATGCTTTATGTATGCATGTATGATATGATGCACTTAGGTAAATGTATTATGTATCTATGGATATGTATGCTATGATATGACGCACTTAGGTAAATGTATTATGTATCTATGGATATGTATGCTATGATATGATGTAAATGATGTATGTATGATATGATACTGCCGGGAGCGTCTGGATATCTTCGTATAACAACTGCTGGCCAGGGAAAATAAATCCCGATTCGTTGTTGAAGAATATATAACTCTCCGTCTGCTGGGGATAACAGGGTATAGATAACCTCCCGTATGCTGGGGATAGTAGGATATAGATAACCTCCCATACGTTGGGGATGGTAAGGTATATATAACCTTCGTCTTCGTTTGGTGGTAGGGTAGATATAACATCCCGTCTTCGTTCGTCGTACTATTATTGGAAGGTAATTTCCCGAATATCCGTATGAGGATAAAAGAGATGGATATAAATTCCAGGGGAGATTAGACTTTATGAAGATGGATTAGTCCTACTGGGGGTTTTGTAACTGTCTTGTAAAAGTGAACCGGCGAAGCTTCGTTGAAATCCTCTCCTCGTTCGTCCTTAGTAAATACTATTACTGCATTTTCATGCATTTCTGGTAAACATTAATCATATTAAAAGCATACATGCATTTCTGATAAACATCAATCATATTCAAAAGCATACATACATTCAAACGCAATCACTGGACGTTTCGCTTATGTAAATAGGGTAAAAGTAAATCTGGATTCAAAAGATGGAATTTATTTATATCAAAAAGTGACCCATACACGGGTAAGTTTGTACAAGGAGACATAAACCCTAGTAAGAGGATTTTGTCATAAAATTTTACAAAAGAAAATCAGCTGTGTGGGAAGACAATCCTATTGAGTTCCAATTCTACTATTGCCACTCAAGTATCTCATCTTCTTGCTGTTGAGACGGAAATGATTGAATTGAGCTTTATCTGTTCGAGCTTGAATAAGTAATACAACTGGTTGCAGTTTCATGAGTGATCCAAACGAGACATAGTCATACGCTTTAATCCCTAACTTTTGCCTGGATTGCCCTTTCAGGTTTTCAATCCACCGGGATACCCTTTTTTGCCCAAGCCGCCTTTTCAGGTTTTCAACTTGCCGGGTGTACATCTTTTTATATATATCCCTAATTTTTGCCCAAACCCTTTTGGTTTGCCGGGATGCCCTTATTTTTGCCTAGGCCTGTCAACCTAGCGGGTCTCTTTTTATGCGTAGTATTTTTTAACTATGTCTGCGTTTACAGGCTGTGGGAAGTCCTCCCCATCCATTGTAGTCAGTATCATGGCACCTCCTGAGAATACTGTCTTGACTACAAATGGTCCTTCATATGTCGGAGTCCACTTGCCCCTAGGATCACCCTGTGGTAATATGATACGCTTGATTACCAAGTCACCAGCCTGATATACCTTCGGCTTAACCTTTTTGTTAAAAGCTTTGATCATACGTTTCTGGTACATCTGGCCATGACAAACTGCTGCTAACCTCTTCTCATCAATCAAATTTATCTGGTCAAGTCGAGTCTGAATCCATTCATCTTCACCCAAGCCTGCATCCTTCATAATTCTTAAGGAGGGGATCTGAACTTCGATGGGCAGAACTGCTTCCATACCATAGACTAAGGAGAATGGGGTTGCCCCTGTTGAAGTACGTATTGTAGTACGATAACCATGAAGAGCAAATGGTAACATCTCATGCCAATCCTTGTAAGTAACAGTCATCTTCTGTACGATCTTCTTAATGTTCTTATTAGCAGCTTCAACTGCCCCATTCATCTTTGGACGATACGGAGAAGAGTTGTGATGCTTAATCTTGAACTGCGTGCAGAGATCAGTAATCATAGTGTTGTTCAGATTAGAGCCATTGTCAGTGATAATCCTTTCAGGGATGCCATACCTACATATGAGATTATTCTTAATGAACCGAGCCACAACATTCTTGGTAACAGATGCAAATGAAGCTGCCTCCACCCACTTCGTAAAATAATCAATAGCAACCAGGATGAAACGATGCCCATTAGAAGCAGTAGGCTTGATCTCACCAATCATATCGATGCCCCACATGGCAAAGGGCTAAGGAGCAGTCAACACATTCAATGGTGATGGAGGTACATGGACTTTATCAGCATAGATTTGACATTTGTGACACGTTCTGGAGTGTTGATAGCAATCAGCTTCCATGGTAGACCAATAGTAACCTGCTCTCAATATCTTCTTTGCCATAGTATGTCCACTAGAATGAGTGCCAAAGATCCCATCATGCATATCTTCCATAATCTCAGTTGCTTCCTTCTTATCTACACAACGAAGCATAGTTGAATCATGATTACGCTTATACAGAATGCCATTACTCAGAAAGAACTTAGCAGAAAACCTTCTCAGGAACTTCCTATCTTTGACAGATGCCCCTTCAGGGAACTCCTGAGCTTCAAGATATCTTTTCACTTCATAGAACCAAGGCTTCTCCTCTGCCCCTTCAGTGTCAATCTCATTGCAGTATGCAGGCTTCTCAAATCTATCAATGGTAATCTTGGGAGCTTCATCATCCCGACTGATCTCAAACATAGATGCCATGGTGGCTAATGCATCTGCCAACTGATTCTCTCTCCGTGGAATATGTCCAAAGGTAATCTCTTTGAAATATGGGGTCAAAGACAACACATGCTCTCTGTAAGGAATGAGATTATCATGCCTGGTATCCCAATCTCCTTTAATCTGACTCACTACCAGGGCTGAATCTCCATACACATCAAGAAACTGAATCTTCATATCAATAGCAACTTTAATACCCATAATACATGCCTCATACTCAGCCATGTTATTGGTACAATAGAAACAAAGTCTGGCAGTAATCGGGGTATGACAACCTTCAGGGGAACTAATTACAACACCAACACCATTACCATGTGCATTAGAGGCACCATCAAAAACCATAGTCCATCGGGATCCTTGTTCAGGTCCGTCATATTGTCCAGGTTCTTCGGTAACAGTCATAATGTCTTCATCAGGGAACTCAAAATTCATTGACTGGTAATCATCCACTGCTTGATGAGCCAAATGATCAGCAACAATACTTCCCTTAATGGCCTTCTGAGTAGTATACTGTATATCATATTCTGTCAAGATCATTTGCCATCTTGCAATTCTTCCGGAGAGAGCAGGTTTCTCAAATATGTACTTGATTGGATCCATCTTCGAAATTAACAAGGTAGTATGGGTCAACATATACTGTCTTAGTCGGCGAGCAGCCCATGCCAAAGCGCAGCAAGTTTTCTCGAGCAGTGAGTATCTTGTTTCACAGTCGGTAAACTTTTTGCTAAGGTAGTATATTGCCTGCTCTTTTCGACCAGACTCGTCATGTTGCCCCAACACACACCCCATTGAGTTGTCTAACACTGTTAAGTACATAATCAAGGGTCTTCCATCAACTGGTGGCATCAAAATTGGTGGCTCTAGCAGATATCTCTTGATTTCGTCAAAGGCAGTCTGGCACTCATCATTCCATTCCATCACCTGATCTTTCTTCAATAACTTGAAGATTGGCTCACAGATGGTAGTTAACTGGGAAATAAATCTTGCAATGTAGTTCAATCGTCCCAAGAAACCTCTAACCTCCTTCTCAGTACGGGGAGCTGGCATCTCTCGTATAGCTTTCACTTTTGCAGGATCTACTTCAATACCTTTTCCACTGACAATGAAACCCAGGAGCTTTCCAGATCTAACCCCAAAAGTACACTTGTTTGGGTTCAATATCAACTTGTATTTCTTCAACCTCTCAAACAACTTGTGCAGATGATCAAGATGTTGCTCTTCATTCTGAGATCTGGCTATCATATCATCCACATATACCTCTATCTCATGATGAATCATATCATGAAACAAAGCCACCATAGCACGTTGATATGTTGCCCCTGCATTCTTCAAACCAAATGGCATCACCTTATAGCAAAAGGTGCCCCACTGTGTCACAAATGTTGTCTTCTCCATATCTTCAGGTGCCATCTTGATTTGATTGTAACCAGAGAAACCATCCATAAAAGAGAATACCTTATGTTGAGCAGTGTTGTCTACCAGAATATCAATATGAGGAAGTGGAAAGTCATCTTTGGGGCTAGCCTTGTTCAAATCTCTGTAGTCTACACACATACGCACCTTACCATCTTTCTTAGGAACTGGTACCACATTGGCAACCCACTGAGGATAAGAAGTTACTGCTAAGAACCCTGCATTGAACTGTTTCATCACCTCTGCTTTGATCTTTTCTGACATTTCAGGACGCATACGACGAACCTTCTGCTTCTTTGGACGACAATCTTCTTTCACTGGTAAACGGTGAACCACAATGTCCGTATCCAACCCTGGCATATCTTCATAAGACCAAGCAAAGATCTCCACATAGTCACGTAACATCTGAACCAACCTGCTCTTGACACTGTCCTCTAAATCAGCCCCTACCTTGACCTCTTTTCTGTTTTCTTCAGTTCCCAGATTCACAACTTCGACTGGCTCTTCATGTGGCTGTATAGCTTTCTCTTCTTGTTGTAACAACCTAGCAAGCTCTACAGGTATTTCACAATCGTCCTCATTTCCGTCTTCAGTTTGATAGATCGGATTCTCGAAATTGTAATTGGCAATAGTAGAACTGTTATCAACAGGATCCAGAGTGGATGAGGATCTGCATTTTAGTGATGTGGGTGTGTGTAAGAACACATAGCTGATAAAGTAAAAATAAAAGAAAAGAAAGACAAGGAACACAATATTTACTAAAACGAAACGTCCACTGATTTTATTGAATGAAGTATGCAAATGAAATGACAGCCCGTAACAAGCACACCATTGTGCCCCGGGTAAGGCACATGGCTTGAAAGTTTTATTGTTCAAGAAATTACAAACTTAAAAAGCAACAACACAGTAATAGTATTTACTCCTGACTAAAGGAGATAGGGATAACATCTTCAGCTTTCCAATTACTGAGTCCAGCACCCATAGTAGGAAAAATCCAAGCATCCAAGTTGTAGTCTTCATTTTGATCTCCCACAGCATTGATAACCCCTTGATTGGTGATACGAGCAGCACGAGCACGACGAACAGCCTTCTGGGACTCTGCAGTGAAACCCAAACCAAATTTGTCAGACTTGTATGGAATATCAGGAAGCTGACCCCAAATAGTACAACCACCTTCATCCACCACAGCTCTAGCATCATTGAGGGAGGCCATTGCCATTGTTGGAGGTTTTCTGATGACCACAGGAGCTTTCTCCACAGCAGGAGGAGCTACATAATCATTAACCCAGGGAACCACTTCAAATGACTGACATGGAGTCTCAATGTATTCACCTTCCACTTCCAGATACTTGAAAGTGTTTACATGGCTGACAAAGTATTCTTCCTCTCCAAAGACAGTAACAACTTTTCCATTCACCGGATATCTCAACTTTTGGTGCAATGTAGAGGTCACAGCACCTGCCCCATGGATCCAGGGACGACCAAGCAGACAAGAGTATGAAGGACGAATATCCATCACATAGAATGTAGCAGTAAACATCTGAGAACCAACTTTGATTGGAAGATCAATCTCCCCATGAACCACTCTTCTAGAACCATCAAAAGCCTTTACCACAATATTACTGGGCTTCAACACAGCATCTTCAGGACTCAGTTTATTCAGGACTTCCTTGGGCAACACATTCAGAGAGGAACCATTGTCTATCAGTACATGTGACAGGGTAGTGCCCCTGCATTCAATTGAAATATGCAAGGCCCTGTTATGATCCCTCTTAGCAGGGGTCAAATCAGCATCAGAAAATCCTAACCCATTATCATAGGTCAGGTGGGCAACACAGTTCTCAAATTGGTCAACAGAAATTGCACTGGGCACATGAGCAGACTTCAGAAACTTGATCAAGGACTTGGCATGAGCCTCAGAACACAGCAATAAGGACAACATAGAAATCTTTGAGGGAGTATGCCCCAATTGATCAACAATGTCATAATCACTCTTGCGAATGATTTTCAATACTTCTTCCATCTGCTTAGAGAGATCATCAGCAGCTGGCACATCAGTAGATACAGGCTCAATAACAGGACCCTTGCCCCGAGCATCAGTGGTGGAAGTAGCAGCAGGAGTAACTGCATTCTTAGAAGCAACTGGAGGAGAGAAGACTCTTCCACTACGAGTGATCTTGCTAGATCCAGCAATATTATCAATGTCAGCAGGCACATCAGGTAAAGGCTCCTGCTTGACACCATGGATGTAAACATCAGATCCATAGTGCCAAGGCACAGCTTTGTCAGACGTATAGGGAATAGGACTAGGAGTAGTAATGATCAGAGGAGCTACTCTGGCTTCAGCAACAACCTTCACAGGACCTTCGGCAGTAATCTTGATTGGGCCCTGATGAGTGATTTTAACAGGTCTCTTTGAAGTGATTCTTACCGGTACTTTGTCAACCATATCAACCTCTTCAATCTTCTTACCCCGAGTCAGATGATCCACCATACTTTCTACAGATGCTGGTCTTCTTTCAAACACTATAGTATACTTATCCATGAGACGTTGAATGCCATCTCTCAAAATGAAGCAACTATCCGGCTTATAGGTACAATACAGACAATCTTCACGACAACCTGGAAAAATCCCAGCTTGTACTAACCTCTTTTTGATAACAGACAATGGTGTGCTCAACTCCATAACTGAATAGACATGCAGATCTTCCTCAATGTCTTCATCAATGGCATTGACAGTCTTCTCGTGATTTGGCAGTGGTGCTGTAATCACATTTGGTGGATCAAACTCAATTTCTCCAGCGTCAATCATATCTTGAATTTTGTTCTTCAAGACCCAGCAGTTATTAGTATCATGTCCTGGACAGTTTGAATGATATGCACATCGTGCATTGGGATTGTACTTGGGAGAGGTAACATTGGGATTCTGAGGAGCCTCCCTCAGGGTAATAAGTTCAGCCTTCAACAAGTGTTGCAATGCCTGAGCCATTGACATGTTGATCTTCGTGAACTGTCTTCTAGCCCTCTGTTGGTTGCCTTGAGGTTGTTCTGTCGTTGCAGGAGTTGGATTTGAAATATGAACTGCACTAACAGACTGATGTCTTCTGTTACGATCAGGTTGACCATAAACAGCATTGGA
The DNA here is from genome assembly GCA_963966055.1 of Lathyrus aphaca. Lineage (NCBI taxonomy): Eukaryota > Viridiplantae > Streptophyta > Magnoliopsida > Fabales > Fabaceae > Lathyrus > Lathyrus aphaca. The sequence goes on from OZ014525.1 coordinate 149,442,711, forward strand.
TTCCTTCTTCCCAGTGGGAGGCTTCTTTGCAGCACCTGATGAAGAAGTGCCCACTTGGATCTTACCATTCTTGATACCATTCTCTACTCGCTCTCCTGTTGTTGCACCCCAAAATTTGCCCTCACAACACAAGACTTTGTGTTCTAAGAAGATTCACAAGGTTCACAAGTTCTCCAACACTTGCATAACCTTTCATGAGGTTCATAAAGTCTACAAGTTACTTTATGAAGGTTCACAAGGTTCACAAGCTTCTCAACATTTACAAGACCTTTCATGAAGTTCATGAAGTCCACAAGTCACTTCTTGAAGGTTCATAAGGTTCACAAGTTTCACAATGATTACAAAGCTTCCCTGGGGATCATGAGGTCTACAAAACCACTTCATGAGGTTCACAAGGTTCACAAGCTTCACAATATCTCCCATGAGTATCATAAGACACTTTATGAAGATTCACAAGGTTCACAAAGTTCACAATTGGTCAAAGAAGTTGACAATTCCCTCAGACAATGCATCTCCTAAGCAGTGCATCCAAAACTAGGGTTTTGACTTTAATCAGGCTAAATGGACTTCCAATACCTCAAGTGAGTTTCATAGCATCTTATATGTGTGTAATAACCCCCATGTCAAGTTTCAAGGCTTTTCTCAAAAGTTTGCTCAGTCAGATGATCAGATAAGTCAAAATCAGTCAATGCAGTTAAAAAGTCAAACTGAGGTCAACTGTAGTCAAACCAAAGTCAAACTTCATGATTTTTTGCCAACATCAAGTATATGAAGTGAAATTCATCATTTGATCAAGGGTTGATCATGATTCATCAAGGAGATTCCAGATCATCAATAATCAGGAGTTTCTAAATTAGGGTTTCCTCAGTAAAAGTCAACTGAACTTTGACCAGGCATAACTTTCACATACTTCATCACCAAGTCTCCATCCAAAGCTCATTTTGAAGGAAATTGAATTCTTTACAACTTTGATGTTGAAAGTTAAGCCTAAAAATGCTTCATTTGAAAGATATGATCTAAGACATTATAGGTCATCTCAAAAGTCAACAAAAAGTCAACAGCTTCAAAAGGGCATAACTTGAGATTGGTAAATGATATGGACCTGAAACCAATGGGGTTGTTTAGAGGACTCTTCAAGCTTTCCAAAAAGTCCAAGAACACCCTCATACCCTTAAAATTGAGGGAGATATGCCCTTGCAAAGTTGGGCAATTTTGTGATGGTTTATGTTGAAAATGGAGGTTAAGAAGTATTTCTTTCCAAATGGGCTGACCAATTCATGATCCAATCCATACACAAACACTATGCACGACCCAATGGAATAAAATTCATCATTTTTATTATTTTTTATTTATTTATTATTGATTTAAATCATAAAAATCATTTTAAATAAATAAAAAATATAAAAATCTATTTTTGGGTGGAAAGATTGAATCTAGAAAGTCTTAAAAAGTGATTGAAACTTAAAGAGAAAAGAATCATGTGAATTGTCCAAGAATAGCAAGTCATAATGCACAAATATTTGAATTTTAACACTTGATCTTTTTGAATCTTTTTTGGATCAAATATCCACACAACCTATCCATGTTTTTAACCTAAATCCATCACACATATATACTAAGTGAAACCCTAGCCTGAGACACGAATTTGAGCAGCCAAGAGGTAAGAACAAAAACACAAAAAATCTCTCCATAAGGGACATTCGGATTTTTGGATTTGAAGCATTTGAAGGTAAAATAAGTACATAGCAAGCTTCATGAGACTTCTCTAATGGTGAAACATCCATCATATGCATCACATATGCCTCCTGTTGATCAACCCGAACTCATCTTTGTCTTAAAATAATTTTTTTCGAATCCATCAATATATGTATTATGAACTGTTTTTGATGATTGATTTGTGTTTATTTTGATCCCTAGAATGATTCTGGATAGTTTGATTGAAGGATGAGAGCTTGAAACAGAAACGGCCATGGTTAGGGTTTGAACCTCCAAATTAGGGTTCATCAATTCACCAAATATAAATGGATTTGGAGAACGTAGAGATGTTGTGTGGACTGTATGGATCATAAAATGTTAATCAATTTCATAAATCGGAACTGTTTTGTCCATGTTTCGTTTTCGCAGGTTGAAGAACAGGAAGAACTCGCAGGAAAGTTCATATGTAAATTCATAGCAAAAATCGCAGGTAAATTGGAGAAGAAGAAGTCCTATGGCGCGCATTCTGATATTTGAAAAATTGTTTAATAATTTTATTATATTAATATAAGTTGATATCATCAAGGCAGTAGTAGCCCAGTGGAAAGGAGGCGTACGTATTTGGTGAGAGGTCCATGGCTCGAATCATGCTGGGGCCATATTTTTTTGTTTATTTTTCAGGATCATGGAAGGCATAAAATATAATGAATCAAGGCCAACAGGTTGACAGGAAGGCTCTCCCAGCCAGGCGGTAAGACGCGCGTATGCATATCCATAAGGTCCTGGGTTCAACACCACCCCAGGCCTTTTGTTTTTTTCATATTTTTCTGGATTTATCAAAGACAAAGAACAAAACCAACCATACTCATTCTACTTTCACCTGCGTATGGATGGCTTAGTGGTTCTGGATGTTGTTTGCAAACCTGAGGTCTTGGGATCAAATCCCAGCAGGTTCCCTTTTCTTTTTCTTTCTATTTTCTTCTTTTTTCTTATTATTCTTTAATTAATATTTTAATTTCAAGAAAAATCCCTAAAATTCAAAAATAATATATTTACATTAGATTAAACTTATATTTATTTCTTTTACTAAAAAATAATAATTTGTTAACATGTCATTATTTTATTAATTAAAAAAATTTTTGTACATATGTTTGTAAATAAAATAGGTAATTAGATAAACCCTAATTTTATAAAACCCTATTTCTAAAAAACCTAAAAAAATATAAAACCCTAGTTTTCCAATCCTAAAATATTTTTCTAAATAAAATTAAATTCTTTTTTTTTTTAATTCCTAATATAATTATTATGTATATATATTTATTATAATCCTTATAAATTTTGTAAGTATATTTATAATTCAAATTATTTTTCTTTTAATGTTTAAAAACAATTTAATTCATAATAGTTATATTTTTATGTTTGGTTTAAAAATTTGTAAGTATAATAATTAATAGGATTAAAATTTATAAACATGATTAATTTTATATATGATATTAAAAAAAATTTTACTTTTTTCTTAAGATATGTATAATATTAATAATAATTAAATTTTGTAGTCATATTATATTTAAAAGAATAATTTAATAATTTAAAACTTAAAAAATAATTGTTCGTTAATATTTGTTTTCTAAGTATAATTGTTCATATTAAAAATTGTTAATTAATTTTGTTTATTGTTACTAACTAAATTATTATGTATTATATTTTTATTTTGTTTACTCTAATTACTTTTATTCTTATTTACTAACCATATTATTATTATTTTTATATTTCTAACCTCGTTTATTATTTCTAACTTATTATTATTATTATTGCTACTAACCCCTGATTATAATTTGTTTATTTATTTATTTATTATTTATATTTCGCTATTATATTTATTTATTTGCCATTTATTTTATAATTATTATGTAATTGATCCTGGATGTAAAATTGTAATTATTTAATTATTATTGTTGTGGTTAGTAATTAGGGAGTGTAACAACATGTATGTAATATTAAAATAAATTTAGATCACTTTTAAATAAAGATAATTAAATTAAACACTTCACACACGTAAGTCGATTTTAATCGCCGTCTCACTTTCTAAGGATATCCCTCTCGTTGCCTACGAATAATGGTTAAGTGGGGTGTATAAAGCAAGTCCCTCGAAATAAAATCATCAAAGTCCCTTTATGGTTGCCTTTACGGATCGAGTCCCTTTCGAAAAATGATGATGGTCCCTTATATGTGCTTATTACACCCCACCATTGCCTTCAAAATCTAATTGTCCCATACATGTCCCTTAACATCCAAAGTAAGGACTACCTACTCCATTATAGTAGGGATAGTCTTACTAAGGAAAGGATAAAGAATAAGAAAGACCTTAAACATTAGGGTAGATTACTCCTAAGTACTTAAGCTCATTTCAAAATTTTTTTCACACTTAAACAAATTTTCAACAAAATTTTCAAACAAGTTTCTTACACATCCATACACGGATTATTATTAAACTATTCTGAAATTTTTGCTATTCACACACTACACTTTCAAAACAATTCAAAAGTGAGCTTAAGTATCTAAGAGCCCATGGATAACCATGGATGAAAAGGGTGCTAACACCTTCCCTTTTCATAACCTACCCCCCGGACCCAAAAATATTCTCTAAGGTCTTTCCTGTTCTTTTATAACCTTTCCTTATGGATAAAATAAAAGTCGGTGGCGACTCTTGCTATCCGCAACATTGTTTAAAGTCAGTTCACCGGGTTACAGAACTGGCGACTCTGCTGGGGATCTATTTAAGAGGGGTACCCTTAGGAAATAAGATCACTTTAAATTGTTTGCCTTATTTGCTTTATATTATCTTGTTGGGGTGCTCTTATGTGTGAAAGGTCCTAACCCGGATCTAGTGTACCTTAGGTAAATGGCAATAGACCAAGGAAACTGTGCGACGTATATCGACACGGTTGATCTGGTGGCCATAGTTAGTGCGACTCATTGGTTGGTGCTTATATTCCTTAAGTCAAGTTGAGGATAATATTGAGGCTGCCATATGTTGTCAATGCACTAACTAACTTTTAGAACCCTAGTTAACTCATCTTGGCCTTTAGAAAGTAGTGAGGTAACCGGCTTTGGTGCAGACTGAAGTTGGTTGACACTCGATACTACGCTCATTGAGATCTTAAACTTGGAGGGTTTTGGTTGGCAAGTAAGTTGCCTTCTGATCAACCACCCTTGTGAAGGATCAATGATATTGAGATCCCTTAGAACCTGGTTACTTTTGTAGGACAGGATGAACCATCTAACTTCAGGGGAGGGTACTTACCTTTGAACCTCATGCAAGCCTTTAAACCTAGGGCTATGGTGTGACTTGTTTGTGTGTGCCACATGTTTGTGATTGAGCAGAACATCATGACATCATCATGCATCATGAGCATATCATTTTCCCTAACCATTTCAAGGACCAAGGGATTTATCTTTGTTCTTTGTTGCAGGTCATGGCTTCTGCTCGTAGAAACACCATCAGGATCAACTTTGTAGGGATACCTCCCAAGCTTAAAGAGTTGGTTTCTCAAGTGTCTGATCATTCCCAGTTCAACAAAAGACATGGTCACCTATTGGACCTAGTCACTTCAGGGTTCAGTGAAGACATGATGAGTGTCCTGTTTCAGTTCTTTGACCCTAAGCACCATTGCTTTACATTCCCTGACTATCAGCTGGTTCCAACTATGGAGGAGTTCTCTAAACTTCTGGGTATACCTGTTCTTGATCAAAGACCCTTCACAGGCTTAGAGAAAGAACTTAAACCAGAGGTTATTGCTGCAGCCCTACATCTGAAAAAGTCTGACATTGTTCTAGAAACCAGAAGTGGAGTCAAGGGTATTCTTGCCAAGGTATTAGTGGATAAAGCTCAAATGTTCTTGAAGGCCATGAGCTATGATGCTTTTGAGGAGATCCTAGCCTTGCTGATATATGGCTTAGTATTGTTCCCCAATCCAGATCAGTTCATAGATGTTCATGCCATCAACATTTTCCTGAGTCACAATCCAGTGCCTACATTGCTTGGAGACATCCTGCATTCTCTTCACACCCGTACTACAAGGGCAAGAGGAACTTTGATGTGCTGCATACCTTTACTCTCTAGGTGGTTTATTTCTCACCTTCCTCGCTCAGTAATGAAGAATGAGCAAGGGTTCAGATGGTCCAAGAGGATCATGTCACTATCTCACTCAGATATCCATTGGTGCTCCAGATCTATGGAGAATGTCACCATCATTGACCGTTGTGGGGAGTTTCCTAATGTGCCACTTCTAGGCATAAGAGGAGGCATTACCTACAACCCCTCTCTAGCTTTACGACAGTTTGGTTACGCCCGAAGTGATGGTCCACATGACATGTTGATTCAGGGCATTGTGTTTGATTACGACAACGATCTTCAGGGTTACCGTCAGAGATTCATACGAGCTTGGGGAAAGGTAAACAGGATTGACAGCAAGACACTGGAGCCTAAGTACATTATTCCTATGGAGGCTTATCTCAGATGGGTACGATCTCGTGCTCAGACACTCATGATGCCATATCCTGCCATCCTACCAGTTACCATGGAACCTGTTGCTGAAGGAGATACAGCTTATACCATCCTTCACCCAGACATGCCTACTGATATGGAAGACTTGCAGAGATCATGGATTCAACTGAAGGAGCAAAGGGATACTTTCGAGGCTCATTACAAAACAAGCCAAGCAAGGATCCTAGAGCTAACAAAGCAACTTCACGAGGAACGAAACCTCAATTCATACCTCAACACAAAGAGGAAACGTCCATGGGAGACTTAAAACCCCATCTTTTGTACTTATTTCATTTCCATTTTTGTAAGCCTAAAAGGCAAAACAAGTTATTACTAATAAAAAGTTACTTTCTTGGTTGTTTAAGCAAATTTAAATCCTGCGGTCCTTGAAAACATTGCATATACATTACCATATCATTTCATTGCATCACAGGTTTATAATTGTGCACAGGTTTCTCATCTTCTCGCTGTTTATTTCAGCAATGGCACTTGAACAATCAGTTAAGGATCTTCAGGCACAGAATGCACAGTTCCAAGAGCTGATCTTGAACCTATCCAAGGGGCAAGATGATTTGAAGGCACTGCTGGCCAAGAAGACTAAGAAGACTAGAAGGTCTGCTGGGTTGCTCAACATGGGAAGAAGGTTCAAGGGTCCTGTCAAGACCAAGGAACAGGTTGAAGACTATGAATCTGAAGAATCTGAGCAAGAGAGAGGCAGTCTCCATAACACAATGGGGGACTCTGATTCTGAGGCTAACTACTACCATGAGCCTAATGAAGACAAATTCAAGATGTTGGTGGATAGGATGGATGCTATGGAATTACAGAAATCATCTGGGCTGGATTTTGAGGATTTGAGTTTGATATCTGGGGTTGTGATACCCATTGGTTTCAAGGTTCCAACATTTGTTGTCTATGATGGGGTCTCTTGTCCCAAATTGCATCTGAGGTCTTATGTTAGAAGAATTCAACCCCACACTGCTGATAAGAAGTTGTGGATCCATTTCTTTCAAGAGAGCTTATCTGGAGCTCAGCTGGAGTGGTATTATCAGTTGGAGAGTGTCAACATCAGAGATTGGAATGACCTTGCTGAAGCTTTCTACAAGCAGTATCAATACAATGCTGACTTAGCCCCCACTCGCATGCAGCTTCAAAGCATGTCTATGGGTGCCAAAGAAAGTTTTAAAGAGTATGCCCAGAAATGGAGAGACTTGGCTGGAAGAGTTCAACCCCCTTTGACTGACATGGAACTAGTTGATATGTTCATGTGTACGCTGAATGGTCCGTTTTACAGTCATCTCATTGGAAGCTCATCATCTGGCTTCACTGAGCTGATCATGACAGGAGAACGAGTAGAGAATGGTATCAAGAATGGTAAGATCCAAGTGGGTGCTTCTTCATCAGGTGCTGCAAAGAAGCCTCCCACTGGGAAAAAGGAATCTAATGCTGTTTATGGTCAACCTGATCGTAACAGAAGGCATCAGTCTGTTAGTGCAGTTCATATTTCAAATCCAACTCCTGCAACAACAGAGCAGCCTCAGGGCAACCAACAGAGGGCTAGAAGACAGTTCACGAAGATCAACATGTCAATGGCTCAGGCATTGCAACATTTGTTGAAAGCTGAACTTATTACTCTGAGGGAGGCTCCTCAGAATCCCAATGTTACCTCTCCCAAGTACAATCCCAATGCACGATGTGCATATCATTCAAACTGTCCAGGACATGATACCAATAACTGCTGGGTCTTGAAGAACAAAATTCAAGATATGATTGATGCTGGAGAAATTGAATTTGATCCACCGAATGTGATTACAGCACCACTGCCAAATCACGAGAAGACTGTCAACGCCATTGATGAAGACATTGAGGAGGGTCTGCATGTCTATTCAGTTATGGAGTTGAGCACACCATTGTCTGTTATCAAAAAGAGGTTAGTACAAGCTGGGATCTTTCCAGGTTGTCGTGAAGATTGTCTGTATTGTACCTATAAGCCGGATAGTTGCTTCATTTTGAGAGATGGTATTCAACGTCTCATGGATAAGTATACCATAGTGTTTGAAAGAAGACCAGCATCTGTAGAAGATATGGTGGATCGTCTGACTCAGGGTAAGAAGATTGAAGAGGTTGATATGGTTGACAAAGTACCGGTAAGAATCACTGCAAGGAAGCCCATCAAGATCTCTCATCAGGGTCCTATCAAGATTACGGCTGAAGGTCCTGTGAAAGTTGTTGCTGAAGCCAGAGTGGCTCCTCTGATCATTACCACTCCTGGTCCTATTCCCTATACATCTGATAAAGCTGTGCCTTGGCACTATGGGTCTGATGTTTACATCCATGGTGTTAAGCAAGAGCCTTTACCGGACGTGCCTGCTGACATTGATAATATTGCTGGATCTAGCAAGATCACTCGTAGTGGAAGAGTCTTCTCTCCTCCAGTTGCTTCTAAGAGTGCAGTTACTCCTGCTGCTACTACCACCACTGATGCTCGGGGCAAAGGTCCTGTTATTGAGCCTGTATCTACTGATGTGCCAGCTGCTGATGATCTCTCTAAGCAGATGGAAGAAGTATTGAAAATCATTCGCAAGAGTGATTATGACATTGTTGATCAACTGGGGCATACTCCCTCAAAGATTTCTATGTTGTCCTTATTGCTGTGTTCTGAAGCTCATGCCAAGTCCTTGATCAAGTTTCTGAAGTCTGCTCATGTGCCCAGTGCAATCTCTGTGGACCAATTTGAAAACTGTGTTGCCCACCTGACCTATGACAATGGGTTAGGGTTTTCTGATGCTGACTTGACCCCTGCCAAGAGGGATCATAACAGGGCCTTGCATATTTCAATTGAATGCAGGGGCACTACCCTGTCTCATGTGCTGATAGACAATGGATCCTCTCTGAATGTGTTGCCTAAAGAAGTCCTGAACAAGCTGAGTCCTGAAGATACTGTGTTAAAGCCCAGTAATATTGTGGTAAAGGCTTTTGATGGTTCTAGAAGGGTAGTGCATGGAGAAATTGATCTTCCAATCAAGGTTGGCTCTCAGATGTTTACTGCTACATTCTATGTGATGGATATTCGTCCTTCATACTCATGTCTGCTTGGTCGTCCCTGGATCCATGGGGCAGGTGCTGTGACTTCTACATTGCACCAAAAGTTGAGATATCCGGTGAATGGAAAGGTTGTTACTGTCTTTGGAGAGGAAGAATACTTTGTCAGCCATGTAAACACTTTCAAGTATCTGGAAGTGGAAGGTGAATACATTGAGACTCCGTGTCAGTCATTTGAGGTGGTTCCTTGGGTTGGTAATGATTGTGTGACTCCTCCTGCTGCGAAGAAGGTTCCTGTGGTCATCAGAAAATCTCCAACAATGGCAATGGCCTCCCTCAATGATGCTAGAGCTGTGGTGGATGAAGGTGGTTGTACTATTTGGGGTCAGCTTCCTGATATTCCATACAAGTCTGACAAGTTTGGTTTGGGTTTCACTGCAGAGTCCCAGAAGGCTGTTCGTCGTGCTCGTGCTGCTCGTATCACCAATCAAGGGGTGATTAATGCTGTGGGAGATCAAGATGAAGACTACAACTTGGATGCATGGATTTTTCCTACTGTGGGTGCTGGACTCAATAATTGGAAAGCTGAAGATGTTATCCCTATCTCCTTTAGTCAGGAGTAAATACTATTACTGTGTTATGTTTTAAATTTGTAATTTCTGAACAATAAAACTTTCAAGCCATGTGCCTTACCCGGGGCACAATGGTGTGCTTGTTACGGGCTGTCATTTCATTTGCATACTTCATTCAATAAAATCAGTGGACGTTTCGTTTTAATAAATATTGTGTTCCTTGTCTTTCTTTTCTTTATTTTTGCTTTATCAGCTATGTGTTCTTACACACACCCACATCACTAAATGCAGATCCTCATCCACTCTGGATCCTGTTGATAACAGTTCTACTATTGCCAATTACAATTTCGAGAATCCGATCTATCAAACTGAAGACGGAAATGAGGACGATTGTGAAATACCTGTAGAGCTTGCTAGGTTGTTACAACAGGAAGAGAAAGCTATACAGCCACATGAAGAGCCAGTCGAAGTTGTGAATCTGGGAACTGAGGAAGACAGAAAAGAGGTCAAGGTAGGGGCTGATTTAGAGGACAGTGTCAAGAGCAGGTTGATTCAGATGTTACGTGACTATGTGGAGATCTTTGCTTGGTCTTATGAAGATATGCCAGGGTTGGATACAGACATTATGGTTCACCGGTTACCAGTGAAAGAAGATTGTCGTCCAAAGAAGCAGAAGGTTCGTCGTATGCGTCCTGAAATGTCAGAAAAGATCAAGGCAGAGGTAATGAAACAGTTCAATGCAGGGTTCTTAGCAGTGACTTCTTATCCTCAGTGGGTTGCAAATGTGGTGCCAGTTCCTAAGAAAGATGGTAAGGTACGTATGTGTGTGGACTACAGAGATTTGAACAAGGCTAGCCCCAAAGATGACTTTCCACTTCCTCATATTGATATTCTGGTAGACAACACTGCTCAGCATAAGGTATTCTCTTTTATGGATGGTTTCTCTGGTTATAATCAAATCAAGATGGCACCTGAAGATATGGAGAAGACAACATTTGTGACACAGTGGGGCACTTTTTGTTATAAAGTGATGCCATTTGGTTTAAAGAATGCAGGGGCAACATATCAGCGTGCTATGGTGGCTTTGTTCCATGATATGATTCATCATGAGATAGAGGTATATGTGGATGATATGATAGCCAGATCTCAGAATGAAGAGCAACATCTTGATCATCTGCACAAGTTGTTTGAGAGGTTGAAGAAATACAAGTTGAGGTTGAATCCAAACAAGTGTACTTTTGGAGTTAGATCTGGAAAGCTCCTGGGTTTCATTGTCAGTGGAAAAGGTATTGAAGTGGATCCTGCAAAAGTGAAAGCTATACGAGAGATGCCAGCTCCCCGTACTGAGAAGGAGGTTAGAGGTTTCTTGGGACGATTGAACTACATTGCAAGATTTATTTCCCAATTAACTACCATCTGCGAGCCAATTTTCAAGTTGTTGAAGAAAGATCAGGTGATGGAATGGAATGATGAGTGCCAGACTGCCTTTGATGAAATCAAGAGATATTTGCTAGAACCACCAATTTTGATGCCACCAGTTGACGGAAGACCCTTGATTATGTACTTAACAGTGCTAGACAACTCAATGGGGTGTGTATTGGGGCAACATGACGAGTCTGGTCGAAAAGAGCAAGCAATATACTACCTTAGCAAAAAGTTTACCGACTGTGAAACAAGATACTCACTGCTCGAGAAAACTTGCTGCGCTTTGGCATGGGCTGCTCGCCGACTAAGACAGTATATGTTGACCCATACTACCTTGTTGATTTCAAAAATGGATCCAATCAAGTACATATTTGAGAAACCTGCTCTCTCCGGAAGAATTGCAAGATGGCAAATGATCTTAACAGAATATGATATACAATATACTACTCAGAAGGCCATTAAGGGGAGTGTTGTTGCTGATCATTTGGCTCATCAAGCAGTGGATGATTACCAATCAATGAATTTTGAGTTCCCTGATGAAGACATTATGACTGTTACCAAAGAACCTGGACAATATGACGGACCTGAACAAGGATCCCGATGGACTATGGTTTTTGATGGTGCCTCTAATGCACTTGGTAATGGTGTTGGTGTTGTGATTAGTTCCCCTGAAGGTTGTCATACTCCGATTACTGCCAGACTTTGTTTCCATTGTACCAATAACATGGCTGAGTATGAGGCATGTATCCTGGGTATGAAAGCTGCTATTGATATGAAGATTCAATTCCTTGATGTGTATGGAGATTCAGCCCTGGTAGTGAGTCAGATTAAAGGAGATTGGGATACCAAGCATGATAATCTCATTCCTTACAGAGAACATGTGTTGTCTTTGATCCCACATTTCAAAGAGATTACCTTTGGACATATTCCACGAAGAGAGAATCAGTTGGCAGATGCATTAGCCACCATGGCATCTATGTTTGAGATCAGCTGGGATGATGAAGCTCCTAAGATTACCATTGATAGATTTGAGAAGCCTGCATACTGCAATGAGATTGACACAGAAGGGGCAGAGGAGAAGCCTTGGTTCTATGAAGTAAAAAGATATCTTGAAGCTCAGGAATTCCCTGAAGGGGCATCCGTCAAAGATAGGAAGTTCCTGAGAAGGTTTTCTGCTAAGTTCTTTTTGAGTAATGGCATTCTGTATAAGCGTAATCATGATTCAATTATGCTTCGTTGTGTGGATAAGAAAGAAGCAACTGAAATTATGAAAGAGATGCATGATGGGACCTTTGGCACTCATTCTAGTGGTCATGCTATGGCAAAGAAGATATTGAGAGCAGGTTACTATTGGTCTACCATGGAAGCTGATTGCTATCAACACTCCAGAACTTGTCACAAATGTCAAATCTATGCTGACAAAGTTCATGTACCTCCATCACCATTGAATGTGTTGACTGCTCCTTGGCCCTTTGCCATGTGGGGCATTGATATGATTGGTGAGATCAAGCCTACTGCTTCTAATGGGCATCGTTTCATCCTGGTGGCTATTGATTATTTCACGAAGTGGGTAGAGGCAGCTTCATATGCATCTGTGACTAAGAATGTTGTGGCTCGGTTCATTAAGAATAATCTCATATGTAGGTATGGCATCCCTGAAAGGATTATTACTGACAATGGCTCTAATCTGAACAACACTATGATTACTGATCTCTGCACGCAGTTCAAGATTAAGCATCATAACTCTTCTCCGTATCGTCCAAAGATGAATGGGGCAGTTGAAGCTGCTAATAAGAACATTAAGAAGATTATACAGAAGATGACTATTACTTACAAGGATTGGCATGAGATGTTACCATTTGCTCTTCATGGTTATCGTACTACAATACGTACTTCAACAGGGGCAACCCCATTCTCCTTAGTCTATGGTATGGAAGCAGTTCTGCCCATTGAAGTTCAGATCCCCTCCTTGAGAATTATGAAGGATGCAGGCTTGGATGAAGATGAGTGGATTCAGACTCGACTGGACCAGATAAATTTGATTGATGAGAAGAGGTTAGCAGCAGTTTGTCATGGCCAGATGTACCAAAAGCGAATGATCAAAGCTTTTAACAAGAAGGTTAAGCCAAAAGTATATCAGGCTGGTGACTTGGTAATCAAGCGTATCATATTACCACAGGGTGATCCTAGGGGCAAGTGGACTCCAACATATGAAGGACCATTTGTAGTCAAGACAGTGTTCTCAGGAGGTGCCATGATACTGACTACAATGGATGGAGAGGACTTCCCTCAGCCTGTAAACGCAGACATAGTTAAAAAATACTACGCATAAAAAGAGACCCGCTAGGTTGACAGGCCTAGGCAAAAATAAGGGCATCCCGGCAAACCAAAAGGGTTTGGGCAAAAATTAGGGATATATATAAAAAGATGTACACCCGGCAAGTCGAAAACCTGAAAAGGCGGCTTGGGCAAAAAAGGGTATCCCGGTGGATTGAAAACCCGAGAGGGCAATCCAGGCAAAAGTTAGGGATTAAAGCGTATGACTATGTCTCGTTTGGATCACTCATGAAACTGCAACCAGTTGTACTACTTATTCAAGCTCGAACAGATAAAGATCAATCCAATCGTTTCCGTCTCAACAGCAAGAAAATGAGATACTTGAGTGGCAATAGTAGAATTGAAACTCAATAGGATTGTTTCCCACATAGCTGATTCTCTTTTGTAAAACTTTATGACAAAATCCTCTTACTAGGGTTTATGTCTCCTTGTACAAACTTACCCGTGTATGGGTCACTTCTTGATATAAATAAATTCCATCTTTTGAATCCAGATTTACTTCTACCCTATTTTACATAAGCGAAATGTCCATTGGTTGTGTTTGAATGTATGTATGCTTTTGAATATGATTAATGTTTACCAGAAATGCATGAAAATGCAGTAATAGTATTTACTAAGGACGAACGAGGGAAGGATTTCAACGAAGCTTCGCCGGTTCGTCTTTACAATCACAAAACTCTCAGTAGGACTAGTCCATCTTCATAAGGTCTCATCTCCTCTGGAATTTATATCCATCTCTTTTATCCTCATACGGATATTCGGGAAATTACTTTCCAATAAGGGTACGACGAACGAAGGCGGGATGTTATACTTATCCTACTATCAAACGAAGACGAAGGTTATATATACCTTACTATCCCCAGCTCGGGAGGTTATATATACCTTACTATCTCCAGCAGACGGGAGGTTATACATACCTTATTATCCCCAGCAGACGGAGGGTTATATATTCTTCAACAACGAATCGGGATTTATTTTCCCTGGCCAGCGGTTGTTATACGAAGATATCCAGACGCTTCCGGCAGTATCATATCATACATACATCATTTACATCATACCATAACATATATATCCATAGACATATAGTACATTACTTAAGTGCAACATATTATACATGCATACATAATGCATAAACTAATATTATTATACAGAATGCTACCTTGTTTCAGGTTAATTATCCAACAAACAAAATTATGGTCTCCAGGACTGCTTTATTGTAACCTCAGGGTTACTTTATCCTCCTATTGAGCTTCTTATTACTGTGGGACTGCTTTATTGTAACCTTAGGGTTACTTTATCCTCCTGATGAGTTTCTTTGGGACTGCTTTATTATAACCTCAGGGTTACTTTATCCTCCTGATAACTTCTCATGACTTCAAGACTGCTTTAGAGCTATCCCGTGCTCTATCCTCCTGAAGACAATTACATTATTACTTCAAGACTGCTTTAGAGCTATCCAGTGCTCTATCCTCCTGAAGACAATTACATTATTATTTCAAGACTGCTTTAGAGCTATCCATTGCTCTATCCTCCTGAAATCATATCTTCAAGACTGCTTTAGAGCTATTCATTGCTTTATCCTCCTGAAGTCATATTATTTCTTCAAGACTGCTTTAGGGTTATCATTATTGATTGCTCTATCCTCATGAAGACATACTGTTACATCAATATTACTCCAGACTCCTGACAGCTCTCATTATGCTACTGAAGAACTTTCCCTTAGTGGCATCTTTAAGCCCACTCAATCATGTTCAACCAACCATCAATATCACTCCATGCACTGGTGAGTGCAAATTTTTGGGCTTTTGTGTTCAATCCCCTTCAACCTTCCAGGTTACGACTGGCAAATATACCAATCTAACCCCTCAGGTTTCAGAAAATTGAACAGGGGCAGCTGTTGCACCCCAAAATTTGCCCTCACAACACAAGACTTTGTGTTCTAAGAAGATTCACAAGGTTCACAAGTTCTCCAACACTTGCATAACCTTTCATGAGGTTCATAAAGTCTACAAGTTACTTTATGAAGGTTCACAAGGTTCACAAGCTTCTCAACATTTACAAGACCTTTCATGAAGTTCATGAAGTCCACAAGTCACTTCTTGAAGGTTCATAAGGTTCACAAGTTTCACAATGATTACAAAGCTTCCCTGGGGATCATGAGGTCTACAAAACCACTTCATGAGGTTCACAAGGTTCACAAGCTTCACAATATCTCCCATGAGTATCATAAGACACTTTATGAAGATTCACAAGGTTCACAAAGTTCACAATTGGTCAAAGAAGTTGACAATTCCCTCAGACAATGCATCTCCTAAGCAGTGCATCCAAAACTAGGGTTTTGACTTTAATCAGGCTAAATGGACTTCCAATACCTCAAGTGAGTTTCATAGCATCTTATATGTGTGTAATAACCCCCATGTCAAGTTTCAAGGCTTTTCTCAAAAGTTTGCTCAGTCAGATGATCAGATAAGTCAAAATCAGTCAATGCAGTTAAAAAGTCAAACTGAGGTCAACTGTAGTCAAACCAAAGTCAAACTTCATGATTTTTTGCCAACATCAAGTATATGAAGTGAAATTCATCATTTGATCAAGGGTTGATCATGATTCATCAAGGAGATTCCAGATCATCAATAATCAGGAGTTTCTAAATTAGGGTTTCCTCAGTAAAAGTCAACTGAACTTTGACCAGGCATAACTTTCACATACTTCATCACCAAGTCTCCATCCAAAGCTCATTTTGAAGGAAATTGAATTCTTTACAACTTTGATGTTGAAAGTTAAGCCTAAAAATGCTTCATTTGAAAGATATGATCTAAGACATTATAGGTCATCTCAAAAGTCAACAAAAAGTCAACAGCTTCAAAAGGGCATAACTTGAGATTGGTAAATGATATGGACCTGAAACCAATGGGGTTGTTTAGAGGACTCTTCAAGCTTTCCAAAAAGTCCAAGAACACCCTCATACCCTTAAAATTGAGGGAGATATGCCCTTGCAAAGTTGGGCAATTTTGTGATGGTTTATGTTGAAAATGGAGGTTAAGAAGTATTTCTTTCCAAATGGGCTGACCAATTCATGATCCAATCCATACACAAACACTATGCACGACCCAATGGAATAAAATTCATCATTTTTATTATTTTTTATTTATTTATTATTGATTTAAATCATAAAAATCATTTTAAATAAATAAAAAATATAAAAATCTATTTTTGGGTGGAAAGATTGAATCTAGAAAGTCTTAAAAAGTGATTGAAACTTAAAGAGAAAAGAATCATGTGAATTGTCCAAGAATAGCAAGTCATAATGCACAAATATTTGAATTTTAACACTTGATCTTTTTGAATCTTTTTTGGATCAAATATCCACACAACCTATCCATGTTTTTAACCTAAATCCATCACACATATATACTAAGTGAAACCCTAGCCTGAGACACGAATTTGAGCAGCCAAGAGGTAAGAACAAAAACACAAAAAATCTCTCCATAAGGGACATTCGGATTTTTGGATTTGAAGCATTTGAAGGTAAAATAAGTACATAGCAAGCTTCATGAGACTTCTCTAATGGTGAAACATCCATCATATGCATCACATATGCCTCCTGTTGATCAACCCGAACTCATCTTTGTCTTAAAATAATTTTTTTCGAATCCATCAATATATGTATTATGAACTGTTTTTGATGATTGATTTGTGTTTATTTTGATCCCTAGAATGATTCTGGATAGTTTGATTGAAGGATGAGAGCTTGAAACAGAAACGGCCATGGTTAGGGTTTGAACCTCCAAATTAGGGTTCATCAATTCACCAAATATAAATGGATTTGGAGAACGTAGAGATGTTGTGTGGACTGTATGGATCATAAAATGTTAATCAATTTCATAAATCGGAACTGTTTTGTCCATGTTTCGTTTTCGCAGGTTGAAGAACAGGAAGAACTCGCAGGAAAGTTCATATGTAAATTCATAGCAAAAATCGCAGGTAAATTGGAGAAGAAGAAGTCCTATGGCGCGCATTCTGATATTTGAAAAATTGTTTAATAATTTTATTATATTAATATAAGTTGATATCATCAAGGCAGTAGTAGCCCAGTGGAAAGGAGGCGTACGTATTTGGTGAGAGGTCCATGGCTCGAATCATGCTGGGGCCATATTTTTTTGTTTATTTTTCAGGATCATGGAAGGCATAAAATATAATGAATCAAGGCCAACAGGTTGACAGGAAGGCTCTCCCAGCCAGGCGGTAAGACGCGCGTATGCATATCCATAAGGTCCTGGGTTCAACACCACCCCAGGCCTTTTGTTTTTTTCATATTTTTCTGGATTTATCAAAGACAAAGAACAAAACCAACCATTCTCATTCTACTTTCACCTGCGTATGGATGGCTTAGTGGTTCTGGATGTTGTTTGCAAACCTGAGGTCTTGGGATCAAATCCCAGCAGGTTCCCTTTTCTTTTTCTTTCTATTTTCTTCTTTTTTCTTATTATTCTTTAATTAATATTTTAATTTCAAGAAAAATCCCTAAAATTCAAAAATAATATATTTACATTAGATTAAACTTATATTTATTTCTTTTACTAAAAAATAATAATTTGTTAACATGTCATTATTTTATTAATTAAAAAAAATTTTGTACATATGTTTGTAAATAAAATAGGTAATTAGATAAACCCTAATTTTATAAAACCCTATTTCTAAAAAACCTAAAAAAATATAAAACCCTAGTTTTCCAATCCTAAAATATTTTTCTAAATAAAATTAAATTCTTTTTTTTTTTAATTCCTAATATAATTATTATGTATATATATTTATTATAATCCTTATAAATTTTGTAAGTATATTTATAATTCAAATTATTTTTCTTTTAATGTTTAAAAACAATTTAATTCATAATAGTTATATTTTTATGTTTGGTTTAAAAATTTGTAAGTATAATAATTAATAGGATTAAAATTTATAAACATGATTAATTTTATATATGATATTAAAAAAAATTTTACTTTTTTCTTAAGATATGTATAATATTAATAATAATTAAATTTTGTAGTCATATTATATTTAAAAGAATAATTTAATAATTTAAAACTTAAAAAATAATTGTTCGTTAATATTTGTTTTCTAAGTATAATTGTTCATATTAAAAATTGTTAATTAATTTTGTTTATTGTTACTAACTAAATTATTATGTATTATATTTTTATTTTGTTTACTCTAATTACTTTTATTCTTATTTACTAACCATATTATTATTATTTTTATATTTCTAACCTCGTTTATTATTTCTAACTTATTATTATTATTATTGCTACTAACCCCTGATTATAATTTGTTTATTTATTTATTTATTATTTATATTTCGCTATTATATTTATTTATTTGCCATTTATTTTATAATTATTATGTAATTGATCCTGGATGTAAAATTGTAATTATTTAATTATTATTGTTGTGGTTAGTAATTAGGGAGTGTAACAACATGTATGTAATATTAAAATAAATTTAGATCACTTTTAAATAAAGATAATTAAATTAAACACTTCACACACGTAAGTCGATTTTAATCGCCGTCTCACTTTCTAAGGATATCCCTCTCGTTGCCTACGAATAATGGTTAAGTGGGGTGTATAAAGCAAGTCCCTCGAAATAAAATCATCAAAGTCCCTTTATGGTTGCCTTTACGGATCGAGTCCCTTTCGAAAAATGATGATGGTCCCTTATATGTGCTTATTACACCCCACCATTGCCTTCAAAATCTAATTGTCCCATACATGTCCCTTAACATCCAAAGTAAGGACTACCTACTCCATTATAGTAGGGATAGTCTTACTAAGGAAAGGATAAAGAATAAGAAAGACCTTAAACATTAGGGTAGATTACTCCTAAGTACTTAAGCTCATTTCAAAATTTTTTTCACACTTAAACAAATTTTCAACAAAATTTTCAAACAAGTTTCTTACACATCCATACACGGATTATTATTAAACTATTCTGAAATTTTTGCTATTCACACACTACACTTTCAAAACAATTCAAAAGTGAGCTTAAGTATCTAAGAGCCCATGGATAACCATGGATGAAAAGGGTGCTAACACCTTCCCTTTTCATAACCTACCCCCCGGACCCAAAAATATTCTCTAAGGTCTTTCCTGTTCTTTTATAACCTTTCCTTATGGATAAAATAAAAGTCGGTGGCGACTCTTGCTATCCGCAACATTGTTTAAAGTCAGTTCACCGGGTTACACCTGTCATGATCAACTCAGTGAAGCCAGATGATGAGCTTCCAATGAGATGACTGTAAAACGGACCATTCAGCGTACACATGAACATATCAACCAGCTCCCTGTCAGTTAAAGGGGGTTGAACTCTTCCAGCTAAATCTCTCCATTTCTGAGCATACTCCTTAAAACTTTCTTTGGCACCCATAGACATGCTCTGAAGCTGCATGCGAGTGGGGGCTAAGTCAGCATTGTATTGATACTGCTTGTAGAAAGCTTCAGCAAGATCATTCCAATCCCTGATGTTGACACTCTCCAACTGATAATACCACTCCAACTGAGCTCCAGATAAGCTCTCTTGAAAAAAGTGGATCCACAACTTCTTGTCAGCAGTGTGGGGTTGGATCCTCCTGACATAAGACCTCAAATGCAACTTGGGACAAGAGACCCCATCATAAACAACAAAGGTAGGAACCTTGAAACCAATAGGTATCACAACCCCAGATATCAGACTCAAATCCTCAAAATCCAGCCCAGAAGATTTCTGCAACTCCATAGCATCCATCCTATCCACCAGCATCTTGAATTTGTCTTCATTAGGCTCATGATAGTAATTAGCCTCAGAATCAGAGTCCCCCATAGTGTTGTGGAGACTGCCTGCCTCTTTCTCAGATTCCTCAGATTCATAGTCATCAATCTGTTCCTTGGTCTTGACAGGACCCTTGAACCTTCTTCCCATGTTGAGTAACCCAGCAGACCTTCTAGTCTTCTTAGTCTTCTTGGCCAGCAGTGCCTTCAAATCATCTTGCCCCTTGGACAGGTTCAAGATCAGCTCTTGGAACTGTGCATTCTGTGCCTGAAGATCCTTAACTGATTGTTCAAGAGCCATTGCTGAAATAAACAGCGAGAAGATGAGAAACCTGTGCACAATTATAAACCTGTGATGCAATGATATGGGAATGCATATGCAATGTTTTCAAGGACCGCAGAATTTAAATTTGCTTAAACAAACAAGAAAGTAACTTTTTATTAGTAATAACTTGTTTTGCCTTTTAGGCTTACAAAAAATGAAAGTGAAATAAGTACAAAAATGGGGTTTTAAGTCTCCCATGGACGTTTCCTCTTTGTGTTGAGGTATGAATTGAGGTTTCGTTCCTCGTGAAGTTGCTTTGTTAGCTCTAGGATTCTTGCTTGGCTTGCTTTGTAATGAGCCTCGAAAGTATCCCTTTGCTCCTTTAGTTGGATCCATGATCCCTGCAAGTCTTCCATATCAGTAGGCATGTCTGGGTGAAGGATGGTATAAGCTGTGTCTCCTTCAGCAACAGGTTCCATGGTAACTGGTAGGATGGCAGGATATGGCATCATGAGTGTCTGAGCACGAGATCGTACCCATCTGAGATAAGCCTCCATAGGAATAGTGTACTTAGGCTCCAATGTCTTGCTGTCAACCCTGTTTACTTTTCCCCAAGCTCGTATGAATCTCTGACGGTAACCTTGAAGATCGTTGTCGTAATCAAACACAATGCCCTGAATCAACATGTCATGTGGACCATCACTTCGGGCGTAACCAAACTGTCGTAAAGCTAGTGAAGGGTTGTAGGTGATGCCTCTTCTTATGCCTAGAAGTGGCACATTAGGAAACTCCCCACAACGGTCAATAATAGTGACATTCTCCATAGATCTGGAGCACCAATGGATGTCTGAGTGAGAAAGTGACATGATCCTCTTGGACCATCTGAACCCTTGCTCATTCTTCATTACTGAGCGAGGAAGGTGAGAAATAAACCACCTAGAAAGCAAAGGTATGCAGCACATCAAAGTTCCTCGTGCCCTTGTAGTACGAGTGTGAAGAGAATGCAGGATGTCTCCAAGCAATGTAGGCACTGGATTGTGACTCAGGAAAATGTTGATGGCATGAACATCTATGAACTGATCTGGATTGGGGAACAATACTAAGCCATATATCAGTAAGGCTAAGATCTCCTCAAAAGCATCATAGCTCATGGCTTTCAAGAACATTTGAGCCTTCTCTATCAACACCTTAGCAAGAATACCCTTAACTCCACTTCTCGTTTCTAGAACAATGTCAGACTTCTTCAGATGTAGAACTGCAGCAATAACCTCTGGTTTAAGTTCCTTCTCCAAACCTGTGAAGGGCTTTTGATCAAGAACAGGTAGGCCCAGAAGTTTAGAGAACTCCTCCATGGTTGGAACCAGCTGGTAGTCGGGGAATGTGAAGCAATGGTGCTTAGGGTCAAAGAACTGAAACAGGACACTCATCATATCTTCACTGAATCCTGAAGTGACTAGATCCAATAGGTGACCATGTCTCTTGTTGAACCGAGAGTGATCAGACACTTGAGCAACCAACTCTTTAAGCTTGGGAGGTATCCCCACAAAGTTGATCCTGATGGTGTTTCTACGAGCTGAAGCCATGACCTGCAACAAAGAACAAAGATAAATCCTTTGGTCCTTGAAATGGTTAGGAAAAATGATATGCTCATGATGCATGATGATGTCATGATGTTATGCTCAATCAAAAACATGTGGCACACACAAACAAGTCACACCATAGCCCTAGGTTTAAAGGCTTGCATGAGGTTTAAAGGTAAGTACCCTCCCCTGAAGTTAGATGGTTCATCCTGTCCTACAAAAGTAACCAAGTTCTAAGGGATCTCAATATCATTGATCCTTCACAAGGGTGGTTGATCAGAAGGCAACTTACTTGCCAACCAAAACCCTCCAAGTTTAAGATCTCAATGAGCGTAGCATCGAGTGTCAACCAACTTCAGTCTGCACCAAAGCCGGTTACCTCACTACTTTCTAAAGGCCAAGATGAGTTAACTAGGGTTCTAAAAGTTAGTTAATGCATTGACAACATATGGCAGCCTCATATTATCCTCAACTTGACTTAAGGAACATAAGCACCAACCAAGAAGTCGCACCAACTATGGCCACCAGATCAACCGTATCGATATACGTCGTACAGTTTCCTTGGTCTATTGCCATTTACCTAAGGTACACTAGATCCGGGTTAGGACCTTTCACACATAAGAACACCCCAACAAGTAAAGTAAAGCAAACAAGGCAAACAATTTAAAGTGATCTTAATTCCTAAGGGTACCCCTCTTTAATCTAGATCCCCAGCAGAGTCGCCAGTTCTGTAACACGGTGGGAGAACTGACTTTAAGGAATGTTGCGGATAGCAAGAGTCGCCACCGACTTTTATTTTATCCATAAGGAAAGGTTATAAAAGAACAGGAAAGACCTTAGAGAATGTTTTGGGTCCGGGGGGTAGGTTATGAAAAGGGAAGGTATTAGCATCCTTTTCATCCATGGTTATCCATGGGCTCTTAGGTACTTAAGCTCACTTTAATTTGTTTTGAAAGTGTAGTGTGTGAATAGAAAATTTTCAGAATAGTTAATAAATAATCCATGTAAGGATGTGTTAAAAACTTGTTTGAAAATTTATTGGAAATTTGTTTAAGTGAGAAAAAGTTTTGAGGTGAGCAAGTACCTAGGAGTAACCTACCCTAATGTTTAAGGTCTTTCTTATTCTTTATCCTTTCCTTGGTAAGACTATCCCTACTATTAAGGAGTAGGTAGTCCTTACTTTGGATGTTAAGGGACATATGAGGGACATTCTGATTTTGAAAGCCATTGTGGGGTGTAGTAAGCATAAAGAAGGGACTATCATCATTTGTTTCGAAGGGACTCGATTCGTAAAGGCAACCATAAGGGACTTTGATGATTTTTTATTTTAAGGGGCTTGCTTTGTACACCCCACTTGACCATTATTCGTAGGCAACTTGAGGGATAACCTTAGAAAGTGAGACGGCGATTAAAATCGACTTACGTGTGTGACGTGTTTAATTTAATTATCTTATATTAAAAATTATCTAAATTTATTTTAAATAACAAACATATTAACACTCCCTAATTACTAACCATAGCAATAATAATTAAATAATTACAAATTTACATCCAGGAACAATTACATAATAATTATAAAAATAAATAGCAAATAAATAAATATAATAGCAAGATATAAATATTGAATAAATAAGCAAATCATAATTAGGGGTTAGTAACAAAATAATGATAATAATAAGAATTTAGAAATAATAAACAAGGTTAGAAATATAATAATAAAAATATAATAATAAATAATAATATGGTTAGTAAATAAGAATAAACAAAATTAATCAAAATATTATAATAATAAGAAATTAACAATTTTTAATATAAACAACTAAAAAACAAATATGAATAAACAATTATTTTAATTTACAAATTATTAAGTTATATTTTAATTATATTTTAATTATAAAGTTACTACAAAAATCTAAACACAATTATTTCTAAACAAAAGTTATAAAAAAAATGTTTATTTAATATATAAAGAGAAGAATAAATTATAAGTAAATTTATAAAATTTATACGAATTATAGTAAACATATATACATATTAATTATGTTAAAAATTAGAAAAAAAATAAGATTATTAAGAAAAATATAATTAGGTTTAAAAGGAATTAGGGTTTTAAAAAAAAATATTTTTTAGGGTTGGATTATTAAGATTCATTTATATACAAAATTTATTTTTAACTAATTATATAGAATTATCTTAACTAACATATATTTTATAAAAATTTACATTGAAAAATCATGAGTTTTATATTTTTTTTTAAAAAAAATAATTTTAAGAGCTTGAATACATAATATATACATATTTTATAATATAAATAATAATATGTTAATTATTTAAATCAAATAAATTAAACAAGAAAATAAAAGGAATGAAGGGAAAAGAAAAGGAACCTGGTGGGATTTGATCCCAAGACCTCTCATTTGCAGGCAGTAACAATAACCACTGGACCAGCCAAACGCAGGTGATAAGAAAACAGCTTCATTTTGTTTTGTGCTTTGATCTTGAAAATTCCAGAAAAATAAAAGAACAAAAAGGCCTGGGGGAGGATTGAACCCAGGACCTTTAGGATATATGCGTGCATGCTTGACCACCTGGCTGGGAGAGCCCTTCTGGTCATGGAACGGCAATAACATATTATATCTTATGTTGTCTTTTATCCTGCAAAATAAAACAAAACAAATGCACTTGGCCAGGAATCGAACCAAGCACCTTTCAATATACACAAGCAGCGCTTACCACCAGGACACACATGCGCGTGTGATTACAAACAACAAAACAATAATAAAATAAATTAACAATAATTTGAATTTATGAATGCGCGGGAGATGACCTTCTTCTTCCTTGAGACTTACGATTTTTCCTGCGAAAATAGTTACAAGTTTTCCTGCGAAAAAGATATTCCCAGCAAAACCTATAAACATCAACAAGCAACGAAACTATACGATTTTGCAAAATTAAATCCAGAATCATGATCCAAACATTCACACGATCAATTCTACGTTTTTAGAATTGATTTATACTCACTAAACCAAAAGTCCCTAAACCTAAGTCAAAACCCTAGTAATGGCATTTCACGAATTAGATACTGGTTCTTGATCTTTCCTGCCCAGAAACAGTCTACACAACATCATAAACATCATTAGGCAATCAAAATCCATTTAAATGTAGTGAATTATGGCAATCGAAAAAAAAGTTTCAAGCATGAACAATGCTTCGGGTTCATCATATGTGCATGAATGGGATGCATTTGAGGGTTGCTTTCGACTTAATGATGACCAAGGAAGATAGCCATGTCCTTGTTTTACCTTGTAGAGCCTTGGAATAGAGAATCCGAATTGCACTTTTCTTATGAATTTTTGAACTATGAACTCACCTTTGGGCTGCTGGAAATTCGTGACTAGGGTTATGCTTATGATCAATACTTATAGGTGAATCAATCTAGGTCAGAAAATTCAATGGTTATGTGAATAATTTGATCTAAAAAGATTGAAAAAGATGGTGTCATGAAATTCAAATATTTGCTCATGGATACTTGCTATTTTTGTATCAATCACATGATTCCATTCCTCTTTGATTCTAATCACCCATTATGATCTTCTAGAAACATTATCCAAATAAAATCCATTATTTTTATATTTTATTCTTATTTAAAATGATTTTTAATGATTTAAATCAAAATAAATAGAAATAAAAATAATAAAAATCAGATTTTAAGTGGTTTGGGTCGTGCATAGTGTTTGTGTATGGATTGGATCATAACTAGGGCAGCCCATTTGGAAAGAAATACTTTTAAGCCTCCATTTTCAACATAAACCATCACAAAATTTCCCAACTTTGCAAGGGCACATCTCCCTCAATTTTAAAGGTATGAGGGTGTTCTTGGACTTTTTGGAAAGCTTGAAGAGTCCTCTAAACAACCTCATTGGTTTCAAGTCCATATCATTTACCAATCTCAAGTTATGCCCTTTTGAAGTTGTTGACTTTTTGTTGACTTTTGAAATGACCTATAATGTCTTAGATCATATCTTTCAAATGAAGAATTTTTGGACTTAACCTTCAACATCAAAGTTGTAGAGAATTCAATTTCCTTCAAAATGAGCTTTGGATGGAGACTTGGTGATGAAGTATGTGAAAGTTATGCCTGGTCAAAGTTCAGTTGACTTTTACTGAGGAAACCCTAATTTAGAAACTCCTGATTATTGATGATCTGGAATCTCCTTGATGAATCATGATCAACCCTTGATCAAATGATGAATTTTACTTCATATACTTGATGTTGGCAAAAAATCATGAAGTTTGACTTTGGTTTGACCACAGTTGACCTCAGTTTGACTTTTTAACTGCATTGACTGATTTTGACTTATCTGATCATCTGACTGAGCAAACTTTTGAGAAAAGTCTTGAAACTTGTCATGGGGGTTCTTACACACATATAAGATGTTATGAAGCTCACTTGAAGTCTTGGAAGTCCATTTAGCCTGATTAAAGTCAAAACCCTAGTTTTGGATGCACTGCTTAGGAGGTGCATTGTCTGAGGGAATTGTCAACTCTTCTGACCAATTGTGAACTTTGTGAACCTTGTGAACCATCATAAAATGTCTTGTGATACTCATGGAAGGTATTGGGAAGCTTGTGAACCTTGTGAACCTCATGAAGTGGCTTTGTAGACCCCATAAACCTCAGGAAAGCTTTGTGATCATTGTGAATCTTGTGAACCTTGTGAACCTTCAAGAAGTGACTTGTAGACTTCATGAACCTCATGAAAGGTCTTGTAACTGTTGAGAAGCTTATGAACCTTGTGAACCTTCATAAAGTAACTTGTAGACTTTATGAGCCTCATGAAAGGTCTTATAAATGTTGAGAAGCTTATGAACCTTGTGAACCTTCATAAAGTAACTTGTAGACTTTATGAGCCTCATGAAAGGTCTTATAAATGTTGAGAAGCTTGTGAACCTTGTGAACCTTCTTAGCACACAAAGTCTTGTATTGTGAGGGCAAATTTTGGGGTGCAACAGCTGCCCCTGTTCAATTTTCTGAAACCTGAGGGGTTAGATTGGTATGTTTGCCAGTCGTAACCTGGAAGGTTGAAGGGGATTGAACACAAAAGCCCAAAAATTTGCACTCACCAGTGCATAGAGTGATATTGATGGTTGGTTGAACATGATCGAGTGGGCTTAAAGATGCCACTAGGGGAAAGTTCTTCAGCAGTATAATGAGAGCTGTCAGGAGTCTGGAGTAATACTGATGCAACAGCATGTCTTCATGAGGATAGAGCAATCAATAATGATAACCCTAAAGCAGTCTTGAAGAAATAATATGATTTCAGGAGGATAGAGCAATCAATAATGACAACTCCAAAGCAGTCTTGAAATAATAATGTGATATGTCTTCAGGAGGATAGAGCAACCAATAATGATAACTCTAAAGCAGTCTTGAAGTAATGGCTTCAGGAGGATAGAGCAATCAATAATGATAACTCTAAAGCAGTCTTGAAGTAATGATGTGATTTCAGGAGGATAGAGCAATCAATAATGACAACTCCAAAGCAGTCTTGAAATAACAATGTGATATATCTTCAGGAGGATAGAGCAATCAATAACTCTAAAGCAGTCTTGAAGTAATGATTTCAGGAGGATAGAGCCATGATAACTCTAAAGCAGTCTTGAAATAATAATATGATTCCAGGAGGATAGAGCAATCAATAGCTCTAAAGCAGTCTTGAAATAATAATGTGATTTCAGGAGGATAGAGCAATCAATAGCTCTAAAGCAGTCTTGAAATAAGAAGATGATTTCAGGAGGATAGAGCAATTAGTAGCTCTAAAGCAGTCTTGAAATAATAAGATGATATATCTTCAGGAGGATAGAGCAATCAATAACTCTAAAGCAGTCTTGAAGTCATGAGATGTCATCAGGAGGATAAAGTAACCCTGAGGTTACAATAAAGCAGTCCCAAAGTAATGAGAAGCTCGTCAGGAGGATAAAATAACCCTGAGGTTACAATAAAGCAGTCCCAAAGATCATAAGCTTGTTTATTGGATAATTAACCTGAAAACAAGGTAGCATTCTGTACAATAATATTAGTTTATGCTTTATGTATGCATGTATGATATGATGCACTTAGGTAAATGTATTATGTATCTATGGATATGTATGCTATGATATGACGCACTTAGGTAAATGTATTATGTATCTATGGATATGTATGCTATGATATGATGTAAATGATGTATGTATGATATGATACTGCCGGGAGCGTCTGGATATCTTCGTATAACAACTGCTGGCCAGGGAAAATAAATCCCGATTCGTTGTTGAAGAATATATAACTCTCCGTCTGCTGGGGATAACAGGGTATAGATAACCTCCCGTATGCTGGGGATAGTAGGATATAGATAACCTCCCATACGTTGGGGATGGTAAGGTATATATAACCTTCGTCTTCGTTTGGTGGTAGGGTAGATATAACATCCCGTCTTCGTTCGTCGTACTCTTATTGGAAGGTAATTTCCCGAATATCCGTATGAGGATAAAAGAGATGGATATAAATTCCAGGGGAGATTAGACTTTATGAAGATGGATTAGTCCTACTGGGGGTTTTGTAACTGTCTTGTAAAAGTGAACCGGCGAAGCTTCGTTGAAATCCTCTCCTCGTTCGTCCTTAGTAAATACTATTATTGCATTTTCATGCATTTCTGGTAAACATTAATCATATTAAAAGCATACATGCATTTCTGATAAACATCAATCATATTCAAAAGCATACATACATTCAAACGCAATCACTGGACGTTTCGCTTATGTAAATAGGGTAAAAGTAAATCTGGATTCAAAAGATGGAATTTATTTATATCAAAAAGTGACCCATACACGGGTAAGTTTGTACAAGGAGACATAAACCCTAGTAAGAGGATTTTGTCATAAAATTTTACAAAAGAAAATCAGCTGTGTGGGAAGACAATCCTATTGAGTTCCAATTCTACTATTGCCACTCAAGTATCTCATCTTCTTGCTGTTGAGACGGAAATGATTGAATTGAGCTTTATCTGTTCGAGCTTGAATAAGTAATACAACTGGTTGCAGTTTCATGAGTGATCCAAACGAGACATAGTCATACGCTTTAATCCCTAACTTTTGCCTGGATTGCCCTTTCAGGTTTTCAATCCACCGGGATACCCTTTTTTGCCCAAGCCGCCTTTTCAGGTTTTCAACTTGCCGGGTGTACATCTTTTTATATATATCCCTAATTTTTGCCCAAACCCTTTTGGTTTGCCGGGATGCCCTTATTTTTGCCTAGGCCTGTCAACCTAGCGGGTCTCTTTTTATGCGTAGTATTTTTTAACTATGTCTGCGTTTACAGGCTGTGGGAAGTCCTCCCCATCCATTGTAGTCAGTATCATGGCACCTCCTGAGAATACTGTCTTGACTACAAATGGTCCTTCATATGTCGGAGTCCACTTGCCCCTAGGATCACCCTGTGGTAATATGATACGCTTGATTACCAAGTCACCAGCCTGATATACCTTCGGCTTAACCTTTTTGTTAAAAGCTTTGATCATACGTTTCTGGTACATCTGGCCATGACAAACTGCTGCTAACCTCTTCTCATCAATCAAATTTATCTGGTCAAGTCGAGTCTGAATCCATTCATCTTCACCCAAGCCTGCATCCTTCATAATTCTTAAGGAGGGGATCTGAACTTCGATGGGCAGAACTGCTTCCATACCATAGACTAAGGAGAATGGGGTTGCCCCTGTTGAAGTACGTATTGTAGTACGATAACCATGAAGAGCAAATGGTAACATCTCATGCCAATCCTTGTAAGTAACAGTCATCTTCTGTACGATCTTCTTAATGTTCTTATTAGCAGCTTCAACTGCCCCATTCATCTTTGGACGATACGGAGAAGAGTTGTGATGCTTAATCTTGAACTGCGTGCAGAGATCAGTAATCATAGTGTTGTTCAGATTAGAGCCATTGTCAGTGATAATCCTTTCAGGGATGCCATACCTACATATGAGATTATTCTTAATGAACCGAGCCACAACATTCTTGGTAACAGATGCAAATGAAGCTGCCTCCACCCACTTCGTAAAATAATCAATAGCAACCAGGATGAAACGATGCCCATTAGAAGCAGTAGGCTTGATCTCACCAATCATATCGATGCCCCACATGGCAAAGGGCCAAGGAGCAGTCAACACATTCAATGGTGATGGAGGTACATGGACTTTATCAGCATAGATTTGACATTTGTGACACGTTCTGGAGTGTTGATAGCAATCAGCTTCCATGGTAGACCAATAGTAACCTGCTCTCAATATCTTCTTTGCCATAGTATGTCCACTAGAATGAGTGCCAAAGATCCCATCATGCATATCTTCCATAATCTCAGTTGCTTCCTTCTTATCTACACAACGAAGCATAGTTGAATCATGATTACGCTTATACAGAATGCCATTACTCAGAAAGAACTTAGCAGAAAACCTTCTCAGGAACTTCCTATCTTTGACAGATGCCCCTTCAGGGAACTCCTGAGCTTCAAGATATCTTTTCACTTCATAGAACCAAGGCTTCTCCTCTGCCCCTTCAGTGTCAATCTCATTGCAGTATGCAGGCTTCTCAAATCTATCAATGGTAATCTTGGGAGCTTCATCATCCCGACTGATCTCAAACATAGATGCCATGGTGGCTAATGCATCTGCCAACTGAGAACCTACAACAACAATAACAGCAATCAACAACAAAGACCCTTTCAAAAAAGACCATCACAGGAAAACAGGGTGATTGACCCTATCCCTATGCCTTATGCTGCCTTATTGCCACAACTCCTGAAACTTAACTTGGTTGAGTTAAGGACATTGGCACCACCAGATCCCTCCAATCTCCCTAAGAATTACGATGTCAACGCCAGGTGTGCTTTCCATTCCAATGCACCTGGCCACAATACTGAGAAATGCAGGGCTTTGCAAATGAAAGTTCAAGATCTGGTGGATTCTAAAGCCCTCAACTTCGCACCGCCTCCGAATGTCAACAGAAATCCTATGCCTAATCATGGTGGGCCAAGGATTAATGCCATCGAGGAAGACAAACCATCTACTCTGATCACCAGTGTTGCACAAATTCGAACACCTCTGGTCGAAATTAAAGCTCAGCTTCTAGAGTGCCAGGTGTTCCCCGGGTGTGAGCTCGGTTGTGGGTATTGCAACATTGCAGTCAACGGGTGTGATAATTTGAGAAGCGGTATAGATGGTCTTATCAAAGATGGTATCCTTCAGATCTCAACAATGGCGCCTACAAATCCAGCAATTCCTTTGACAACAATTCCTGATTCTTCTACAACAACAACAACAATCATTCCAACCGATTCATCAATATCATCAGCAATGGCTCCGTCCATCACTTGAACATGTCAAATTTCAACAACCATTTCTTCTACAACATCAGCATCATATTTATCAGCAGAATCTTCTACAACGCCAACAGAAATTAATGAAGACGTCTCAGCAGTCACAATCTACTATGATCCATCAAATGCTCCTCCAAATAACAACTTTCAGCAACAAGCCATGGCACCTCCTGCCAGGTCACCAGTCACAATTTACTACGATCTGCACACCATTACAGTTCCCTCCTCTGCAGCAGTCAATCCAGTTACTATTACGGTGCCTGGACCAGTTCCATATGAAAGCAGTAATGCCATACCTTGGCATTATGGCTCTGATCTTTACTGCAACGGGGAGAAAATCACTTTGGATTCTTCAACCTCTTCTCCACAAATTGATAATGTTGGGGGATGCGGAGGCTTCACCAGAAGCGGACGCCTTTTTGCCTCACAAGTGCAAAGACCTAATGTTGAAGCAGAAGCTGCTGCCAAAGCAAAAGGAAAGAGTGTGGTATTTGAAGAGCCAGCTGTCAAAGAAACTCAAAAGACATCTTTTGAATAAGATGTAGACGAGTTCATGAGAATCATAAAGAGAAGTGATTACAAAGTGGTGGATCAGCTTCACCAAACTCCCTCAAAGATCTCCATATTATCCCTGTTGATGTGTTCTGAAGCTCATAGGAATGCATTATTGAAAGTCCTGCACGCAGCATACGTGCCAGAGGAGATCACTGTTAATCAGCTAGAAACTGTGGTGGCAAATGTCAACACCAGTCATGGACTGGGCTTCACCAATGCTGACTTAACAACTGAGGGACGTGACCACAACAAGGCTTTACATATCACCTTGGAATGCAAAGGTGCTGTTCTATCTCATGTACTGGTGGACACTGGGTCTTCGCTCAATGTTCTACCAAAGAAAGCCTTGGTGAAGCTGGAGTATGATGGCTTGGCACTGCGTCCGAGTAACTTGGTGGTGAGAGCATTTGATGGCTCTAAAAGATCAGTGCTTGGAGAGATTGATCTGCCTGTGATGATTGGCCCGCAGACCTTCAAAATTACCTTCTATGTGATGGACATTCAGCCGACCTACAGCTGTTTGTTGGGTAGACCCTGGATCCACGCCGTTGGCGCTGTTACGTCTACCCTTCACCAGAAGCTGAAATTCGAGTGGGAAGGCTAAATCATCACCATCTGTGGGGAAGAAGACATCTTTGTTAGCCATCTGGCTACATACAAGTACATAGAAATGGATGGAGAGATCCATGAAACTAAGAGCCAAGGGTTTGAGGCCCTGAACATTAATGAAGCATCTGCTGTACTGGGAACCTCCATAACGTCATATCAGCAAGCCCGGAAGGTTGTTGAAGAGGGTACTGCCCAAGGCTGGGGCAAGCTGCTTCCCGTGGAAAAGAAAGAAGACAGATTTGGGTTGGGTTACAAACCAACTCAACAAGATCAATCAGAGGATGCAAAGGAGCCCAATTTTGTCAGCGGGGGAATGCTCACCCCAGATGCTGTGAACAACTTGGAAGACGAGGAGGAAAGCGACCGCAACCTGGAGAGGTGGATACGTCCAAGGATCCCGGGGAGCCAAGTCCTTAACTGGTCTTCCCAGGAAATTATAAGGGTTACTCCTGCAGAGTAATTATTATTTCCTGTATTTTAAAGCATGCATCAAGTCTTGCATCTTGCCCAAGATGACAAGACTCATTTTGTAATCGGGCCATCTTGTTATTTTGTGCAAATGGATTAATCAATGAATATCGGACATCTTTTGCAAATGAGTCTTTTCCTTTTTCGCTCACTGTTTTTTCATTTTTTCTTTTTGTACAAAAATAAAATGGCAATGTTTTTCCAAAATGATAACTTCATCTCACTTTTTCTAAAAAGATAAAAACTGATCACTAAAATAAACCAATTTAAACCCTTGCAGAAAGTGCCCTCCAGATCGCACCGACAACAACACTGCTATGACTTCGTATGACTTTGACAATCCAATCAATCAAGCTGATGAAGGGGTTGAAGAAGATTATGAGCTACCTGAAGAGCTAGCCAGGTTGTTAAGGCAAGAGGAGAAGGTTATCACTCCTCATCAGGAGGAGATTGAAATGGTTAATCTTGGTACGGAAGAAGACGTAAAAGAAGTTAAGATCGGGGCCTGCCTACAAGTTTCAGTAAAGGAGCAACTGATTGATATGCTTCGGGAGTATGTGGATGTCTTTGCTTGGTCTTATCAGGATATGCCCGGGTTGGACACCGATATTGTCATGCACAAGCTGCCTTTGAAAGAAGACTGCCCGCCCGTAAAACAGAAGTTGCGTCGTACTCGCCCGAATATGGCAATGAAGATAAAAGAAGAGGTACAAAAGCAGTGGGACGCCGGTTTCCTTGCTGTGACTAGCTATCCGCCGTGGGTAGCTAATATTGTACCTGTGCCTAAGAAAGACGGCAAGGTGAGGATGTGTGTGGATTACTGGGATCTGAACAGAGCCAGCCTGAAAGATGACTTCCCTTTACCTCACATTGATGTATTGGTTGATAATACGGCTCAATTCTCGGTATTCTCCTTCATGGATGGATTTTCAGGATACAATCAGATCAAGATGTCACCTGAAGACATGGAGAAGACAACCTTCATCACACCCTGGGGCACATTCTGTTATAAGGTGATGCCATTCAGACTGAAGAATGCTGGTGCAACCTATCAAAGGGCTATGGTAACATTATTCCATGACATGATCCATAAAGAAATTGAATGTTATGTGGATGACATGATTGCCAAGTCCCTCACAGAAGAAGACCACCTGGTAAATCTGTTGAAGCTATTCAAGCGTCTGAGGAAGTACCAATTGAAGTTAAACCCCAACAAATGCACATTCGGGGTGCGATCCGGTAAACTGCTGGGATTTATTGTGAGTGTGAAAGGGATTGAAGTTGACCCTGACAAAGTCAAAGCCATTCAAGAAATGCCTGCACCGAAGTCAGAAAAAGAAGTTCGAGGGTTCCTAGGTAGATTGAACTACATTTCACGGTTCATATCTCACCTTACAGCAACCTGTGAGCCTTTGTTCAAGCTGTTAAGAAAAGAACAAACAGTCAGGTGGAATGAAGACTGCCAGAGGGCTTTTGACAAAATCAAGGAATACTTACAAGAGCCTCCAATCCTTATGCCTCGAGTCGAAGGAAGACCTCTGATAATGTACTTGACAGTATTAGAAGAGTCAATGGGGTGTGTGCTGGGCCAACATGACGAGTCTGGTCGAAAAGAGTATGCAATTTACTACCTAAGCAAAAAGTTTACCGACTGTGAACAATGTTATTCACTGCTCGAGAAAACTTGATGTGCTTTAGCGTGGGCTGCTCGCCGACTAAGGCAGTATATGTTGACCCACACTACTTTATTGATCTCAAAGATGGATCCAGTTAAGTACATTTTTGAGAAGCCAACACTTACCGGACGGGTTGCAAGATGGCAAATGATCCTCACAGAGTATGACATTCAGTACACATCTCAAAAGGCTATCAAGGGCAGTGTATTGTCTGATTATCTTGCTGAGTAACCCATTGATGATTACCAGCCTATGAGATTTGACTTCCCTGATGAGGACATCATGTTCATAAAAGCAAAAGATCATGAAGAGCCTGTTCACACTGAAGGGCCCGACCCAGAAGAAGAATGGACTATGATGTTTGATGGGGCTGTAAATATGAACGGTCGTGGTGTTGGTGCAGTACTCATTACACCTAAGGGAGTTCACATGCCTTTCTCGGCAAAACTCACCTTCAACTGCACTAACAACGAAGCTGAATATGAAGCTTGCATTATGGGTCTTGAGGAAGCCATTGACCTCAGGATCAAGACTTTGACTGTGTTCGGAGATTCAGCTCTGGTAATTAATCAAACCAACGGCAAATGGTACACCCACCAAGATCATCTGATACGTTACCGGGATTATACAAGGAGGTTATTGACTTTCTTCACAACAGTCAAGCTTGAGTATATCCCTCGAGACGAGAATCAATTTTCAGATGCTCTGGCTACCATTTCATCCATGATCAAAGTTCAAGCTGCCAACTTTGTACCTCTAATAGCAGTGTCCAGACTCGACAGACCAGCATATGTATTCTCAGCAGATGTTGTTAAAGATGATAAGCCTTTGTTCCATGACATTAAGTGCTTCTTGGAGGATCAAACATACCCACTTGGGGCATCTTTCAATGACAAGAAGACATTAAGAAGGCTAGCTGGTAGTTTCTTCCTGAATACGGACGATTCCCTGTACAAGAGAAACTTTGATATGGTACTCCTCAGATGCGTTGATAGAACAGAAGCAGACTTGTTGATGCACGAGGTGCACGAAGGATCCTTTGGCACCCATGCAGGAGGATATGCCATGGCTAAAAAGTTGCTAAGATCAGGCTATTACTGGATCACAATGGATGCAAACTGTTGTGCTTATGCCAGAAAATGCCATAAATGCCAGATTTATGCGGATAAGGTGCATGTGCCTCCCAATCCTTTGAATGTGATGTCTTCACCCTGGCCCTTTGCCATGTGGGGCATTGATATGATTGGCAAGATTGAACCAACTGCTTCAAATGGCCACAGATTCATCCTGGTAGCCATTGACTATTTTACCAAGTGGGTTGAAGCAGCTTTTTATGCAAATGTTACCAGGAAAGTGGTAGCCCGATTTCTGAAAAGAGACATCATCTGTCGGTATGGAGTTCCCGAGCGAATCATTACTGATAATGGTTCCAACTTGAACAACAAAATGATGCCAGAACTGTGCCGGGACTTCAAGATCCAACATCACAATTCTTCTCCTTACTGGCCAAAGATGAATGGCGTTGTCGAGGAGGCTAACAAGAATATCAAGAAGATTGTTCAGAAGATGGTGGTTACCTATAAAGACTGGCATGAAATGCTACCTTTTTCCTTGCATGGGTACCGCACGTCGATCAGAACATCCACTGGGGCAACACCGTATCAGCCTGTGTATGGTATGGAGGCAGTCCTACCTGTTGAAGTCGAATTACCTTCCTTAAGGGTACTGATGGATGTCAAGTTGAACGAAGCAGAATGGGTCCGGTCCCGATACGAACAACTAAATCTGATTGAAGAGAAGAGATTGGCTGCAATCTGTCATGGGCAGCTGTATCAGAAAAGAATGAAGAAAGCCTTCGATCAGAAAGTCAGGCTTCGAGAATATCAAGTAGGAGATCTTGCGCTGAAGAGACTCCTCCCTCCTCATACAGACCACAGGGGCAAGTGGACTCTGAACTACGATGGCCCGTTCATAGTAAAGAAGGTTTTCTCTGGTGGAGCACTGATGCTCAGTACTATGGATGGTGAAGACTTCCTGTCCCCTGTGAATTCAGATGCAGTTAAAAAATACTTCGCATAAATGACCCGCTGGACATAAAAAACAGAATGTAAAGTCCAGGCAAAAATAGGGCATCCCGTCGAGTCAAAAACAGAATAAGAGACTCGGGCAAAAATAAGGGAAAATTAAAATAAAAAATGTACACCCGCTGAGTTGAAAAGCCGCATTGGACAACTCAGGCAAAAATGGGTATCCCGGTGGATTGAAAACCCGAAAGGGCGATCCACGCAAAATAAGGGAATGAGCGAACAACTGCATTCTGAATTCGTCTGTATCACTTACAACGTGGTAAACTCCGAAAGGATCAAGCTTCGGTCAGAATCAACCTCCTTCAAAAGCAAGACGAGAAGAACGTCAAATGTCATACGAGTCATAGCAAAAGGGAAGCTCCCTGAAGCGTCATCAACATTGCCAGTGCCTTTTTGTTTCTCAATTTGTAATGATTTCCTCATTTCAGGGGATCCGTTTCTTTGACTGTATTTGCCAATTCAGGGCACTCAAATTAATAAAATCAGATTTTCAGTCATGATTTGTCTCGTATATTTTAT
Organism: Lathyrus aphaca; assembly: GCA_963966055.1. Classification (NCBI taxonomy): domain Eukaryota; kingdom Viridiplantae; phylum Streptophyta; class Magnoliopsida; order Fabales; family Fabaceae; genus Lathyrus; species Lathyrus aphaca. The sequence continues at coordinate 149,480,295 of OZ014525.1, forward strand.
TTTCATTTGCAAAATGTACGATGTCCTTGAGATATTGATTGCGTAAATACAGATGCTTCCCTCCTAAAAATACGTGCTTGCAGGAAATATACTTACTCCCAGGAGTGTCTAAACTCCTATGATGGAATCCAGTAAGGGATACCTCAGAGTACTTATGCGTTTCTTTGTCTTTACAGGATTGCAGGTATCCAAAGCACAACATGAGGCATGAAAGCTTCTCCCCAGTAGACTGCCAAATCATTGTTTCCTCAACGCACCTTCCCAAACAGCACCAGAGATGCTTTCTCCCCATCAGAGTTGTCAGGCATCACTTCTCCAACATTTCCCTCGAAGAGCAGCACCAGAAGGTGTTCATATCCCCAGCTGAGTTGTCAAGTATCATCCTCAGCAGGATCCCCACAGAGATCCTTAGGAAGATCTATCAACGATCTTTCCTCTTCCCCAGCCAAGTGCTAGACAGGGAACCATCACCCCACAGAGTTTCAGCCTCTATCCAGAAGAGCAACGCCTGAAGATCTCACAACAAAGTGACGAAAGCTTCTACAAACCCCAGTTGGGTCCCTCATCACCAAGATAGATTTATCAGTGATGTATTTTCCCATGCAGAGTCATATATGTCAGATCTACCAATGATCTCATCCCCAGCTGGGATATCCACTTCAAGCAGATCAACCAGAGATCTTTGCAGCAATGAGATCTGAATCCCGGATCGGTATCTTTGCATAATCATAGCATTCGCATCATATTTTCCCACAAAGCGTAGCATTCCGTCCAATACGGAGCATTACGACAAAAATCAAACATATTGCATAATCATAAGCCATGTTCTGAATCAAACACTTGTAAATACTGACAATCCATCGACAATATACAGAACATTCCCCAATTCCTCACCAGAGAGCTAAAGCATTTCCCTTAAAGATACAGATACATGCTCCTTTTAGCACCCGTCCGTGTCATATCCCCAACAGAAAGCCAAAGTGTCCCCTTTGCACTTACTAACACAGATACATATATATACAAGCCCTTGACACCCGTCCGTGTCACCTTCCCCAGCATAGTTGCCTAAACACTTTATGAATCAAATACTTGTTTATAGTACACTTTTTCCGACACTCGTCTGTGTCTACCCTTCCCCAACAAGTTAAACACTCGTCCGTGTCTCACTTATCACTTTTTTTTCACTCATACAGATACTCGTCCGTATCTTGTATAAACCACTTATATCCCCTCAGATTCAACACTCGTCCGTGTTCTTTGTTAACCAGTCGATACTCGTCCGTATCATCATCTCTGAACATGCGTCAAGCATTTGTTTCTACTGATACTCGTCCGTATCATAGTCTTAAGGATGCTCGTCCGCATCTTTAATCTATACACAGTGTCAAACACTTATACTTTCTTGGAATTAGACACTCGTCCGTGTCTACTATTCCCCAGAAGAATTCCCAGCAAATCCCGAATAAAGTATTTTCCTTTTTATCTGACATTCGTCCTATGTCATGATACCCTCCGGCAGCCGTACCCTGCCAGGTGATCATCCTTCACCTCTTGATGATCGTCCTTCATCATCCCCAGCAGAGTCTCTATTCATTAGAACCCCTTTCTATCCGACATTCGTCCTATGTCGTGACATTTTCAGCAGACGTCCCCTGCTAGGTGATCGCCCTTCACCTCTTGATGATTGTCCTTCATCATTTTATCCGGTGGTCGTCCCCATCGTTGATCTTGTTATCTGACATTCGTCCTATGTCATGATAAACCCTGAGAGCAGCCGTGCCCTGCTAGGTGATCGTCCTTCACCTCTTGATGATCGTCTTTCATCATGCTTGTCCGATGGTCGTCCCCATTGTCGACCTTTTCATCCGACATTCGTCCTATGTCGTGATACTTTTGGCAACCATACCTTGCCAGGTGATCGCCCTTCACCAATAGATGACCGTCCCTCATCTTATCCCTAACAGAGCAGCCGTCCCCTGCTAGGTGATCGTCCTTCACCTTTGATGACCGTACCTCATCATCTGTTTCATCCATTTCCTCAAACCGATGGCCGTCCCCATCATTTATTTTTAATCCCCCAGAGAGTCGTATAACTCTACTTGATGGTCGTCCCCATCATAATCTCTTATATCCCCAGCTCGTCGGCCGTCCCCGTCATTGCTTTATTTCCCATATTTTTCCCAGCATGTCGGTCGTCCCCGTCATTGCTTCACCCCCAGCAGTCGTCCTCTGCTCGACGGTCGTCCACCGTCGCCCGCACTTTATAATTATACTTTATTTTCTTTTACAATCTATATCCCTTTTCTTCTTCATTCTGTGAGTGCAAATTTTGGACTGTCTTTGGTATTCAACCACAAGTTATCTTGTTTGCCTGTTAAGCCGTTGCTTACATCCTGCACAGCTAACTCATGTTTGAATAGGGGCAGCTGTAAACACCCCAAATTTGCCCTCACCCATCTCACCATGGCTTGTGATCTTTTCATTTGCATAAGTTCAATCATAGCATCTCATACCACATTTTTGCTTCACTGCATTGATTCAAAGTCATCTGCATCTATGGTTTGTGATCTGAGCCATCCTTGAGCCATTTGAGCCACTCCACAGGTCATCAATCACTTCAAAGAGGTCTATGTGTGCTCAAGCATCATATTATATCCCCACAAGGTTAAAGAAGTCAAATAATCACAAGAACTGAGAAAGGCATGGAAGCAGAGCCAGGTTTATCTACACAAATGACCTAGAATGAGGGTTTTGGTTTCAGAGGCCATAACTCCAATTTATTTGGTCATTATTGTTTCTATTGGTCTCTATATGTTATAAGGATCATTCATATCAATTTTCATGAATAAATTCCATGGGGAAGGCATCTGATCAAGAGATGACTTCTTGAGCAAGTCAGTGCAAAATCAGGGCATCTGAGGCCCCCAATGACCCAACCAAAGGGTGTTATCCATCATTTTGAATGTATATGGTCTTTATTTGATCATAGAAGGTGTTAGAAGTTCACAAAATTGAAGAATTTCAAGCCATTTGCAAAGTTGCCTTTTTGGGAAAGTGACTTGTAATGAAAACTTGTCATTTTGGGAAAGTTTTTCAACCTTCTTTTTTTGATTCAAAAATGCTTCAAATGAGAAAACTTTGGTAATGAAAGTTGTAGAATGGATCCTCCCATTTTCAAAAAGTACAAGAACTCATTCTAATTCATTTTGGATCAAAAGTTATGGCTTGTCAAAGTTGGACAAAATCACATAATTTCAGGTTTTACACCAAAGAGGCAAAGTTGCAAAACCTCATGCCAAGGCAAAATGTGACTTCAAATGGACTTCAATGCATTACACAAACATAAACCATGACCTAAAAATCAGAATGCACCAAAGAATCTCCAAGTTTCATGACTTATGCTTCAAGAAATCACAAAAGGGCCAAACTTTGTGAAAATTGCAAAACCTCACATAAACCCTAATCCACTTGCAAGTTGGCCTCAAATTCATTTCCATGGTTCTCCTTGAAGCATGATGATCCAAGCCATGCCCTTGTACCTTGACTGAACCAGCCCATACCTCTTCTTACACAAAAGTTGACTTTATGCAAAATGGCCCATACCACTCAAGCTAGGCCAGCAACAACTCTCTGACCAATCACAGCTTCACATACATGCCTCATGGATTACATTTCACAAAATCTTGGAAGCTAAAGCCTCTCATAAGCCATAGTTCCCAAAACTCACCTCTTATGCATTTTGTTTCGAAACTCAATACACAAGCCACAAACCTCAAAGCAAACTTCACAAAACCATTCACCATGATCCTCTGATCATTTCCCAACCATCAATTTGCCCTGAAAAGCCCACAAACAGAAACACGATTTTTCACTTCCCTTGAACAGAACTTCATCAAACTATTAAACCAGCCACATTAAACTCCAACCAAGCATTGCAAGCTTCTCAGGAGGTTCATTAGAGGCGTTTTGGATCAAAGAAGTAGCTAGAAAGTTCCAAAGATCAAAGCTCCAGTTCAGGTGAGCTCAAGAACATTTTTTTCCAGAAACTTGTTTTTAAGTTACTAAATGATTCTTTATGCTTCACTGATCATGTTGATGTGTTTTGTTTTGAAAATGATTGAGAAATGAGTATGTATTCGTGTTCTGAAATTTTTTGACCTAGAACTGTTTTGATTCGATTCTCACTTTTGATGTGTTTTAAATGTTGTTTGTTTGTTGTTTCTTGATGTATGATGTATGGGGATCATTTCTGGGCAGAGAGATTGGATTTTAGAAGCCTAGGGAAGAAGTTAGCAATTTTCAGGGAGGGGTGTGGCCGGAGAAGATGACCGGAGGTCATTTCCGGCCACCTGAAAGTCATTAATTCATTAATTACGTTTAGGGTTCAGTTTGAATGTGAGCCATGGGTTTGGTTGACCAGTGTTGACTCCCGCGCGTTTGAATGGACCAGATCTTTCATTAAAACCCTAATCCTAATTTATTAAATTAATTAATTAGGTTTAGTTTAATTTAGTCAGTTTGAATATAGACCACAGGATATGGCGCGGGTCAACTCCCTCCAAAACCAGTTTGAATCTCAGCCATGGATCTTGCATACTTCTCATAAATTCAATTTTTATTTCATTTAATTTGTTTTATCTTTTACGAATTATTTAAAATAGTAAAAAACATTTAAAAATTCTGAAAATTTTTGTCAAGCATTTCATTAATTTTCAGAACCCAAAAATATTTTTATTTTTATTTTTTGCATTAAAAATTATTTTTAAATCATTTAAATGTTTATTTTTAATTAGTTAATGAAAATTAATTAATTAAAAATGCATTTAGGTATTTAAAAATCACCAAAAAAATCTCATTGCATTTTAAAACATTTAGAAACATTATCAAACTCTCCAAACAAATTTCTTTTTGGTTCTTGATGCATTTTGACAAATTTCATTGGAATTAAACTCTTTTAAAGGCAATATTTTTGTTCAAACTTGGAAAAATCCATTCTGCCTAACCATTGAGAGTTTGATGTTGGTTCTTCTTGCATTGCATCCTTCATAGCATGTAGTTTATAGGATAAATTTGGTTTGAATTCATATTTCATTTTCAATTTGTTTTGCATTTTTCTTTGTGAGGTATCCTAAAACCCTAATTGACTTAAGAAATCCATAACTTGCACTAGGTTAAGAGTTAGGTCCCCTCCTTTGGGCAGTCAACTTGGGTAGGGTTAGGGTTCCCTTGTTCCCATTTTCAATTTTTTATCTTGTCATTTGCTTCTGGTTTTGGATTTTTGCATTGCATGTTGTATGTAAACCCTAATTTGTGCCTTCCTTTGCATTCATCTCTCATTTGCTTGCATTTAAGAACTTGCCATGACATTTTGTGCATCCAAATTATTCATAAGACATCTTAGGACATATTAGAATCATGTTTGATCATTGCATCTTTCATTTTCCATATTATATGTCCATTCCATTCCATAAACTTTCATGAACTTCCATCGTTCAAAGCATGTTTCATTTGCATCCTCATCCTTGTATGATCACCCACAACCCTTGACATGAGTTTGCATCATCCCTTAGCATCCTTAACATCATGTTTATGCTTCTTACTTTGGTTTGCATCATGACATTTCATCTCATTTGCATTGCATTTCATTTCTTTTGCTAACTTTTCAGGTGGTAAGTTGTTTTGAGAAGTGAATTTGCCTTCACTTCTCACAATATCTTTTCATATCTCTTGCATCATTGATGCATTTTATCTTGTGTATTAGAGTGAGCTTGCTCATTCATGCTCTTTCCCATTCTCTTCCTTCAAGCAACTTGTCTTCTTAAGTGAAGCAAGTTGTTTTGCTTCTCTTTGTTTCTTTCTCCTTTCATCTGCTTCTTTCCTGGTGGCTTTTCTCCTGAAGATCTTTTGCAAGCCTCATTAATCCTAGGAACAACCAAGCATGATAACAATTAGGGTTTGATTAGTCCGCCATTTAGTTTTGCCTTTGTGTCATCTTTGATTCTTCTCTTCTCATCTTATAATCAAGGACTAAACCCTAAAGGTTTTAAGGTTTTGTGATTAAGCTTATGCATGCATCCTTATTTTAGGATGGAGTGTATAACTTTAATCCTAAGTGTTAAACCCTTAATGTGTTTAAATCCTTTAATCAATCCATCTAATAATCATTAAGACATCAAGCTTGTAACTTGGGCCTTGCATTGGGGTTCTAATTCTTCCTTAATTGGTTAAGAAGGACTAACCCTAGTGTTAATGGACAAGTCCCCCTCAAGTTGTCTTATAAATCATAAAATCCATTTCTTCATCTTATCATTAACTAAAATCCACTTTAATAAAAGCTTTGTTTTGTCATGAGGTTAATCCCTAATCATGGATTAAGTTTTGGAGCCTTTCTCAGCTTAAATGTTCTCATCTATTATCCTTCTATTAGGATGGTGTAATGAGTCCATTAAATCCTTGATTATGGCTTAAACTCATTACTTAACACTAAACAAAAACACCAAAAAACCCCTAAATAATCACAAGTAGGTTAATGATCTTAATCCTACATCATGGTGATTAAGTGTGAGGTGCTTACTTCATACTTAAGGCATTCTCATTACCCCTAATCAGAGGGAGGATGTGATGAGTTTACTAACCCTTGGTTTAGGCTTAAGCTCATTAACTTATGACAAATCCAAAAGCAATAAAAGATTGAAAACACAAAAATATACAATAATCGTCTCCTCCGGGATTCTTTTCTCATCTCATTCACTCACAAACGAGAACTCACTTCTTCCGTCTGATGCAAGACAGTTTTCACCTGAGCCAGACAGGTCATACACTTGAGCATAGACAAGTAAGCAGTTCACAAGTCAATTTATCTTTCAGTCTCTTTGAGTCGAACTACGGTGTTCTGACTTCCTCATTGCACGAGAGGATACGTAGGCATAACTTAACAGTTATCGAACAAAAGTCTCTGTATATTCCCCCTCTTTCCAGCATTATTCTTTTAGCCTCATATTCTTGAGCTTTATACTCCTGTTCTTACACTGACACTTCTCTTACACACTTCGTTTTTCTTTTACACTGACACTTGCATTCTTTCCCAGCTTTGATACACAAATTGCACTGACACTACCCCTTTAAAACACAAATCTTTCAAGCGTGGATCCCGTCGAGTACGGCGGACAATCTGGGTGCTAATACCTTCCCAGGTTGTAACCAACCCCCTTTCTCAGTCTCTCTGGTTCGCGACCGTCTTATCTATCTTTTCTTAGGTTTATGCAACATTACCTTTCCTCCGGGATAAAAATGCCTAGCTGGCGACTCTTGTCTTCTGAGTTCACCCTTTGTGTGTTCTCTCTCCTTTCATCGACCGTTCGCGTCTGTACCCCATTTGACCTGGCCTCATTTGGTGGGAGCGACAGCCGCCTTTTCAGGTTTTCGACTTGCCGGGTGTACATTTTTTTATATATATCCCTAATTTTTGCCCGAACCCTTTTGGTTCGCCGGGATGCCCTTATTTTTGCCTAGGCCAGTCAACCTAGCGGGTCTCTTTTTATGCGTAGTATTTTTTAACTATGTCTGCGTTTACAGGATGCGGGAAGTCTTCACTATCCATAGTAGTAAGTATCATGGCACCTCCTGAGAACACTGTTTTGACCACAAATGGCCCTTCATACGTTGGAGTCCACTTGCCCCTAGGATCACCCTGTGGTAGTATGATACGCTTGATCACCAAATCACCAGCCTGATATACCTTTGGCTTAACCTTCTTGTTGAAAGCCTTGATCATTCGTTTCTGGTACATCTGACCATGACAAATTGCTGCTAACCTCTTCTCATCAATCAAGTTTATCTGGTCAAATCGAGTCTGAATCCACACATCTTCATCCAAGTCTGCATCCTTCATAATTCTTAAGGAGGGAATCTGAACATCAATGGGCAGAACTGCTTCCATACCATATACTAAGGAGAATGGGGTTGCCCCTGTTGAAGTACGTATTGTAGTACGATAACCATGAAGAGCAAATGGTAACATCTCATGCCAATCCTTATAAGTAACAGTCATCTTCTGTAGAATCTTCTTAATGTTCTTATTAGCAGCTTCAACTGCCCCATTCATCTTCGGACAATACGGAGAAGAGTTGTGATGTTTAATCTTGAACTGCGTGCAGAGATCAGTAATCATAGTGTTGTTCAGATTAGAGCCATTGTCAGTAATAATCCTTTCAGGGACACCATACCTACATATAAGATTATTCTTAATGAATCGAGCCACCACATTCTTAGTAACAGATGCAAATGAAGCTGCCTCTACCCACTTCGTAAAGTAATCAATAGCAACCAGGATGAAACGATGCCCATTAGAAGCAGTAGGCTTGATCTCAGCAATCATATCAATGCCCCACATGGCAAAAGGCCAAGGAGTAGTCAACACATTCAATGGTGATGGAGGTATATGTACTTTATCAGCATAAATTTGACATTTGTGACATGTTCTGGAATGTTGGTAGCAGTCAGCTTCCATGGTAGACCAATAGTAACCTGCTCTCAATATCTTCTTTGCCATGGTATGACCACTAGAATGAGTGCCAAAGATCCCATCATGCATGTCTTTCATAATCTTTGTTGCTTCTTTCTTATCCACACAACGAAGCAAAGTTGAATAATGATTGCGCTTGTACAGAATTCCATTACTCAAAAAGAACTTAGCAGAAAACCTTCTCAGAAACTTCTTATCTTTGACAGATGCCCCTTCAGGGAACTCCTGAGTTTCAAGATATCTTTTTACTTCATAGAACCAAGGCTTCTCTTCTGCTTCTTTAGTGCCAATCTCATTGCAGTATGCCGGCTTTTCAAATCTATCAATAGTAATCTTAGGAGCTTCATCATCCCAGCTGATCTCAAACATGGATGCCATGGTAGCTAATGCATCTGCCAACTGATTCTCTCTTCGTGGAATATGTCCAAAGTTAATCTCTTTAAAGTGTGGGATTAAAGACAACACATGTTCTCTGTAAGGAATGAGATTATCATGCTTGGTATCCCAATCTCCTTTAATCTGACTTACTATCAGGGATGAATCTCCATACACGTCAAGGAACTGAATCTTCATATCCATGGCAGCTTTGATACCCAGAATACATGCCTCATACTCAGCCATGTTATTAGTACAATAGAAACAAAGTCTGGCAGTAATCGGGGTATGACAACCTTCAGGGGAACTGATCACAACACCAACACCATTACCATGTGCATTAGAAGCTCCATCAAAAACCATAGTCCATCGGGATCCTTGTTCAGGTCCGTCATATTGTCCAGGTTCTTTGGTAATAATCATAATATCTTCATCAGGGAACTCAAAACTCATTGACTGGTAATCATCCACCGCTTGATGAGCCAAATGATCAGCTACGACACTTCCTTTAATGGCCTTCTGAGTAGTGTATTGTATATCATATTCTGTCAAGATCATTTGCCATCTTGCAATTCTTCCGGAGAGAGCAGGTTTCTCGAATATGTACTTGATTGGATCCATCTTCGAAATCAATAAGGTAGTATGAGTCAACATATACTGTCTTAGTGTTGCACCCCAAAATTTGCCCTCACAATACAAGACTTTGTGTGCTAAGAAGGTTCACAAGGTTCACAAGACCTTTCATGAGGTTCATGAAGTTCACAAGACCTTTCATGAGGTTCATAAAGTCCACAATACCTTTCATGAGGTTCACAAGACATTTTATGATGATTCACAAGGTTCACAAAGTTCACAAATAGTCAGAAGATTTGACAATTCCCTCAAACAAGGCATTCTCCTAAGCAGTGCATCCAAAACTAGGGTTTTGACTTTAATCAGGCTAAATGGATTTCCAATACTTCAAGTGAGCTTCATAACATCTTATATGTGTTTAAGAACCCCCATGACAAGTTTCAAGACTTTTCTCAAAGGTTTGCTCAATCAGATGATCAGATAAGTCAAAATCAGTCAAAGCAGTTAAAAAGTCAAACTGAGGTCAACTGTGGTCAAACCAAAGTCAAACTTCATGATTTTTTACCAACATTAAGTATATGAAGTAAAATTCATCATTTGATCAAGGGTTGATCATGATTCATCAAGGAGATTCAGATCATCAAGAATCAGGAGTTTCTAAATTAGGGTTTCCTCAGGAAAAGTCAACTGAACTTTGACCAGCCATAACTTTCACATGCTTCATCACCAATTTTCCATCCAAAGCTCATTTTGAAGGAAATTGAATTCTCTACAACTTTGTGTCTCACAAGCCAATCCCAAAAATGCTTCATTTGGAAGGTATGAGCTAAGACATTATAGGTCCTTTTGAAAGTCAACAAAAAGTCAACAACTTCAAAAGGGCATAACTTGAGAATGGTAAACGATATGGACATGAAACCAGTGGGGTTGGTTAGAGGACTCTTCAAGCTTTCCAAAATGTCCAAGAACACCCTCATAGCATTAAAATTGAAGGATTTGTGCCCTTGCAAAGTTGGGAAATTTTTGGTTGGTTTATGAAGAAAATGGAGGTTTAAAACCAAATTTTTCTAAATGGGCTTGCCATATGATGATCCAATCCATACCAATACTTCATGCACGACCCAACCATCAAATATTCAGATTTTTTTATTATTTTATTTTATTTATTTTGATTTTATTCATTTAAAATCATTTTAAATTAAAATAAAATAGAAAAGTCAAATATTTAAATGGGATTTTGTTTCTAGAAAGTCATAAAGGTGATTTGGATCAAATTGATATGAGAATTATGAAGATTGGCTTGAAATAGAAAGGTTGAATTCACAAATATTTGAATTTTAAGTCTTAATCTTTTTCAATCTTTTTCAATCAAATTTTCCACACAACAATCAATTTTTTTGACCTAGTTCCATTGCACTATAAGTATACAACACAACCCTATGCATTGGGGACGAAATTCTGGCCTCAAAGAGTAAGTTGCAACTTTTGAAATTCATCACAAAACTCAAATTCGGATTCCAAGCTACAACCACTTTCAAGACAATTTGAAGGTTGCTATGTGTTCCTGGATGTTCATAGAATGATTTTGGATCATAAACAACATCTTAAACACCTTATATTGCATAACCCGAATTCATAATGTTCTTCATATTCTTGATTTTTGATTTTGCATATTGACTGGATTTTAATGACTTTTGATCATTGTTTTGTGTTTGTGTGAAGTTGTTGATTGATTCTGGATGGTTTAATTGGAGTTTCATTGCAGGATTGAGAAATCACCATGGCTAGGGTTTCGGCCATGAGATTAGGGTTTTGCTTTAAACCAAACATAAACAAATTCTAAGAACATAGAACAATCGTATGAAGCTTAAGGATCATAACCCACCAATTATTTTTGAGAAATTTTTCTGTTTTGATGATAATCCAGTTTTCGTAGGTTCCTGTATTTGAAATTTCGCAGGAAATTTCATAAGTAAAATCGCAACAAAAAACGCAGGTACCAAGGAAGAAGAAGAAGACCTGCGCGCGTTTTATAATTTGAATTATTGTGATATATTATAATGTATTTGTTCAGTTTATGTATCACACACAAGCGTGTGTCCCAATGGTGAAGTGTGCGTGTATATTGCTTGCAGGCCTGTGTTCGAATCCTGGCTTCTACAATTTTTCTTGTTTTTCCATTTGAATTATTAAACTTAATATATTATGTATTGTAGCCATTATACTAACAGATGCGCCCTCCCGGCTGGAATGGTAAGTGTGTTTGTGTGCTGTGCAAAGGTCTTGGGTTCGATTCCCCCCAGGCCTTTTGTTTTGTTTTCTTTTTTTTATGATTTTCCAGGAATAAGCAACAAAACCAATTGAACTCCTTTCCTTAGCACCTGTGCGCGCGCTGGCCCAGTGGTTGGTTTTGTTGGCTGGAGTTTGTGAAAGCAAAGGGGCTGGGTTCAACTCCCAGCCCAGGTAAGTTTTTTTCTCTTTTTCTCTATTATTTCTTTTGGTTTGTTTATTGTAAACACCCCAAATTTGCCCTCACCCATTCACACCATGGCTTGTGATCATTCTCATATGCATAAACACAATCATATCATCTCACATTTCATTTTTGATTCACTGCATAGTTTTCAAGGCATCTGCACCTAGGGTTTGTGATCTGAGCAATCCCAAAGCATCCTGAGCCATTCCAAAGGCTACCAATCAACTCAAAGGGGTCCATGTGTGTTCTTATGTCATATTCCATCTCCTCAAAGTCAAAATTGCAGAGGAATCACAAGAGCTAGGGTTTGAGTGGATGCAGAGCCAGTTTGAACTGCACAGTTGGCTGAAAATTAGGGTTTTGGTTTCAGAGGCCATAACCCCAAATTTTTTGGTCATTCTTGTTTCCATTGGTCTATATATGGTATAGGGAGTATGCATATCAATTTTCATGAAGAAATTCCATGGGGAAGTCATCTGATCAAGGGTTGACTTTTCAGACAAGTCAGTGTAAAATCAGGGCATCTGAGGCCCCCAATGACCCAACCAATGGGTGATCTTCATCATTTTGAGTGTATATGATCTTTATTTGATCATGGAAGAAGGTTGAAGTTCATAAAAATCAAGAATTTAGGGTTTTTGCAAAGGTTGACTTTTTGGGCATAGTTGACTTTTCAAGAATGCATCATTTTAGGTCAATTTTCAAGCTTTGATTCTTGGTCCAAAAAGGCTTCAAATGGAAAAACTTTGGTCATGAAAGTTGTAGATCTCATCTTTCCCTTTTCAAAAAGTACAAGAACATGATCAAACTCTTCTTGGATCAAAAGTTATAGCAATGCAAAGTTGGCAAAAATCATTAATTTCTAAGGCATGCTTCAAATGGAAATTTTGCAAAACCTTGAACCAATGCATCATGTGACCTCTAATTCATTTCAAACCATTACACAAACATTCTATAAGTCCTAAAAATCAGAATTGGATCAAGTTTGCTCATGGCTTGGTTTGTGTAACAAGACTTTATCACATGTGAACCAAAGTTGCCACAAGTTGCAAAACACTCATTTCACTCCCTACCACTTGCAGCCTTGGATGCTGAACCAAGCTAGGCTCATACACACATCATGCTGCGCAGCCCCATGCTTTGTACTTGGCTAGAAGTTGCCCATGCCCTATCTTACAAGAAGTTGACATTTTTGCAAAAGTGGCTACACCTATCCATAAAGCACATGTCAAATCAACTGGCCAATGAGAGAGAGTCATATGGACAATTTGCAAGCTAGCCATAACAAGAAGCAAGGCTGAAACCAACTCATTCAACACATTCAAAAAAACACTCCCATTTGCAAGTTCCTTCGAATCTGCTTGCACAGCCACCAAACACTCAAACTATCTTCATCAATCATCTCACCACACTTCATAGATCATCCAGCACCAAGAACCAAAGCCTGTAATAGCAAGAATACTCCATAACCATTTCACACCCCAAGCTGCATTTCTCTTCGAAACTCTTACCACAGTTTGCAAACACACAAACAAACACTCCAGACCTTCTCCATTCATCCTCAGGACCTCAAACAATCACTCACCATGGCCTGAAACCTCCAGAAACACCATTGCCATTTTTGAGCAAGCTTGAGCAGAAGCTGTCGAATCTCACTATCCAGCCAACTTAAACTCCATTTGAGCATTCAAACATCATCTGGGGATCAGGTGGAGTGGATTGCACAAGGAGAGGTGGCCAGAAAGTTCCTAAACTGAAAGCTTCGAATCTCAGGTAGCCTGAAATTTATTTTTCCAGAAGTTGTTTTTCTTGTTACAAACTTGTTCTATTTGTTCCACTGATCATCCTGGTACCATTGGTTTTGAAAATGGTTGTGATTTGATCATTTAATTTGACTCTGAAACTGGTTTGCCCTAAAAATGTTTGCTTTCGATTCATGTGATTGATGAAGAATAAATTTGTTTGGGGTTAGGGTTTTGATTCAGGAGATCATGGGGTTCATTTCTATGTGTTTAGATTTCACTTTTGATACGTTTTGAGGAGGATGGGAGTTTTTTCAGGGGAAGTGCTCGCCGGAGAAGACGACCGGAAGTCTTCTCCGGCAGCCTGAGTCATTAAGCCCTAATCTCAGGTCATTAATGCTAGTTTGAATTTGAGCCATCAGATGCGTTGAACACGTTGACTTGCCGCGCGTGTAAACGGCCCAGATTGATCATTAAGCCCTAATCACTTTAATTTATTTAATTAATTGAGTTTAGGTCAGTTTAAATGTGAGCCACTGGATTTGGCGCGTGGTCAATGGTCCCCTTGCCAGATTGAATCTCAACCCTTCATTGTGCATACTTCAGTTTTATTTAATTTTAATTCATTTTCTTTTCAATTAACTTGTATAATTATTTTAAAATAGCAAAAAATTCATAAAAATTATGAAACTTTTTCCTTAAGGTTTTATTATTTTTTATGACACAAAAATATTTTTTATTTTATTTTTATCATTAAAAAAGTATTTTTAAATATTTAAAAGATTATTTTTAATTGATTAAGGGGAATTAATTAATTAAAAATACTTTTAAGTATTTAAAAATTACAAAAAAATTCATGAAATGTTCTAAGACATTTAGAAACATTGTCCAACCTTCAAACCAAATTTCTTTTTTGATCTTGATGCACTTTAAGAATTTTTCATTGAATTAAATCATATTTTGTGCATTATTTTGATCATAAGTTCAAAAATTCATTTCTGCCTATTGGAGAAGGTTGAGACATTGATTCTTCTTGCATTGTGTTATGTTTAGCATGTATTTTCAAGGATAAAATGGCCATGACTTGTTTCCTCATTTTCAAATTGTTTGGCATTTGTTTTGTTAAGAACCCTAAAAAACCCTAATAACTTGCAAAAATCATGTCTTGAGTTTGGTTGAGAGTTGAGAGCTCCCCTTTGGGCACTGGTTCATTATAGGTTTAGGGTTTCTTTGGGTGCCATTTTCCATTTTTTGTCTTAGGGTTTGCTTCTGTTTTGGGTTTTTGTTTGATGTTTGATTCATAAACCCTAATTTGGGCTTTCATTTGCATCCCTCTTGCATTTCCTTGCATAACATGACTTGTCTTTGCATTTTGTGCATTCTTATGATTCATTTGACATCTTAAGACATGTAGAAGGCATGTTTGATCATTGCATTGCATATTTGCCATGTCATTTGCCTTGTATGATTCATAACTTTCCATGTTTGTTCATGCTCCTTAGCTTGCATCATTTGCATTCATAAGCTTGTATGATCATTTCCATGTCTTGCCTCATGTTTGCAGCATCTCATAACATCATAATCATCATCAACATGCTTCTGGTTTTGCTTAGCATCATATCATTTCATCTCATCTTGCATTGCATTGCATTTTCTTTCTAACATTGCAGGTGGTAAATAAACTTGAGAAGTGGATTTGCCTTCACTTCTCATACCTTTTCTTTTCATCTCTCTTGCATCCATTGCTGCATTTCTATTTGTGTTTGAGATTGAGCTTGCTCATTCTTCTTCCTTCTCACCTTCTTTCTTCAAGTGACTTGACTTCTTGAATGAAGCAAGTCACTTTGCTTCTCTTGATCTTGTTCATCTGCTTCCTGGTGGCTCCTCTGAAGATTTGTTCTTGTAAACCTCACAAACCTTAGGATCATCCAAGCATGATAATGAATTAGGGTTTTGATTAGTCTCCCCTCATAGTTTTACCTTTGTGTCTCTCTTTGAGTCTTCTCTCCTCACCTCATAATCAGAGACTAAACCCTAAAGGCTCTAAGACTTTGTGGTTAGGGTTATGCCTGCATCCTTCTCTTAGGATGGAGTGTATACCTTTAATCCTAAGTGTTAAACCCTTCATGTGTTTAAATCTCTTAATCAATTCACTTAATAACCATCAAGACATTACACTTGTAACTTGGGCCTTGCATTAGGGTTCTAATTCTTCCTTAAGTGGTTAAGAAGGACTAACCCTAGTGTTAATGGACAAGTCCCTCTCAAGTTGTCTTACAAACAATAAAATTCACTTCATCATCATACCATTAAATAAAATCCACTTAATCAAAGGCTTGTTTTGTCATGAGTTTAATCCCTAATCATGGATTAAGTTGAGGAGCTTTCCTCAGCTTAAACATTCTCATCTATTATCCTTCTATTAGGATGGTGTAATGAGTCTGTTTAATCCTTGATTATGGCTTAACCTCATTACTCAACACTAAACAAAAACCACAAAAACATCTAAATAATCACAAGTAGGTTAATGATCTTAATCCTGCTTCAAAGGTGATTAAGTGTGAGAATCTGACTTCACACTTAAGGTATTCTCATTACCCCTAATCAGAGGGAAGATGTGATGAGTTTACTAAATCCATTGGTTTAGGCTTAAGCTCATTTTCTTATGACAAAAATCCAAAAAGAAATAAAAGACTGAAAACTCCAAAAACAAACAATAATCGTCTCCTTCGGGATTCTTTTCTCATCACACTCATTCACAAACGAGAACTTGCTTCTTCCGTCTAATGCAAGACAGTTTGCATCTGTGCCAGACAGATCATACACTTGAGCATAGGCAAGCAAGCAGTTCACCAGTCAATTCACCTTTCAGTCTCTTTGGGTCGAACTACGGTGTTCTGACTTCCTCATTGCACGAGAGGATACGTAGGCATAACTTAACAGTTATCGAACAAAAGTCTCTGTACATTCCCCCTCCTTCCAGCTCATTTCTTTAAGCCTCATGATCTTGAGCAATTCATTCTCATTCTTACACTGACACATCACTTATACATATTACACTTCACTTCTTTACACTGACACCTGTACATCTCTTTCCAGCTATTTCATACACAGATTGCACTGACACTACCCCCTTAAAACACAAATCTTTCAAGCGTGGATCCCGTCGAGTACGGCGGACAATCTGGGTGCTAATACCTTCCCAGGTTGTAACCAACCCCCTTTCTCAGTCTCTCTGGTTCGCAAACCGTCTTATCCATATCTTTCTAGGTCTATGCAGCATTACCTTTCCTCCGGGATAAAAATGCCTAGCTGGCGACTCTATTCATTCTCCAGTGAGTTCACGACTGTGTGTTCTCACTGTCCCTCTCGCCGACCGTTCGCGCTTGTACCTGGATGCAAATCTTTGGGAGCGACAGCTTGGCGACTCTGCTGGGGACCCTTATACTGCAACCAGGGCTTCTGGTTCTTTTTGTGGGTTCCTCCTAGCGCTTGATTGATTTGTGTTTACGGGGGTGTTATGTGCTTGTTTGTGCTTGTATTTATTTTTGTTTATTGCTTTATGTACAGTTACTTTACTGCTTTCTTTATTGCATTTATTTATATCATACTGTCATTGTTGCTGGCTGGATTTGGTTTTTGTTTTGGTGGGTGGGTGTTTCATTGAGAGTTAAGGTCCTATACCTGGGACCTGAGTGACACCTAGGCTAGAGTGAATCATATTCTTTCCCATTCCATTTCGGTCCGGTGCGGGAATATGAAACACGGTTCAGATATGGGTTTCTTCTTGAGAACTCTGTGTTGCAGATTTCCTGCAAGGCTAGGGCTATCTGGGAAGCCTGCTAAGTCTGGATGACCTTTTAGTATGGACCTTCAGAAACTGAGGTGAATTAGAGGAGGAATTGTTATGGTTATTGTAAACACTGTACCTCCGGGTTAGAAGTGTTTACACTTCTCATAACTGATCCAAGTCTGAGGATCCTTGTTCTAGATCACCACCTGTGAGGGGGTTGGGCTGTTTACAGGTTTGCAGGTACCTTGACCTCAGAATACCCTGTTACTTTGACTTTGTTAAGAATACTCCATGTTGGATAGTTCTTGTGATTCTAAAACCCTGGACTTGTGGCTCTTTATTTGAGTCCCCCACCCTGGTTACTGGATTTATAGACCTCCACCTGGATTTCTTGAACACACATGGACTTATATCAAGGCAGTTAATCAGATCCAGCTCAGTCACAGACCCTTGCATATCATTTGCATACATACCCATTGCATCATATTAACATTTGCTTATTTGTGTTTCAGGGTATCCACCTTCATCTTTGGTTTTGGTTTTGACCCCATCTGCAGTTTTGACCTATCTCCACCAGCACTTGCATCAGTTTGTCAGCCATATACTTCAGTTACTTGCACTAGCCAGCCAGTGGCCCACTCCTCAGCATCTTCATCAGCACTTATTCTACTCAGTCTCCAGTACTCATGGCTCCAAAGAAAAGCAACATCACTTATCATTTCTTCCAACCAGACTTATCAGACATCAGGAGGATCCAAACCCTGATCACTCCAGATCACATACCCTTGTTCAGGGAGAGTTATGGAGGTATACTGGACATGGTTATGGATCTGGACCCGTCTCAGAGGAGCTTGATCCACACCTGCATTCAGTTCTATGACCCCCCATTGAGGTGTTTCACCTTTCAAGACTTTCAGTTGGGACCTCTTTTAGAAGAATACTCATCTCTGATTGGTTTGCCTATCAAGAGGGAAATTCCTTTCAACCCTGAAATGGTCTTTCCCAGCAATGGAGAGATAGCAAAAGCTTTGCACCTGGAGCCTGTTTTGGTTGAGCAACACATGGCCTCTAAAGCTGGGATCCCTGGATTCCATCTGGACTTCTTAATTTCTCAAGCTAGTTTGAAGGCCTCCTTGGGGGAGTGGAAAGCTGTTTGTGCTCTGTTGGCCTTAAGTGTATATGGAATTGTGTTGTTTGCAGATGAGCCTCGATTCATCAGCAAGAATGCAATCCATTTGTTCATCCTGAAAAACCCAGTGCCAACTTTGCTGGGTGATCTCTATTACTCAGTACATCAGAAGAATGAGAAGCAGAGGGGGAGGCTAGTGAGGTGTTGTGCTCCATTATTTCATGCTTGGCTTCTCAGGCATTTACCCAGGACAGATGCATTTCTAAATCCTCATCAGCAAAGCAACTGGGCTAGGAGGCTCACTACTCTCACTTCAACAGACATCAGATGGTGTACTCAGAGCACCAAGGGCAGAGATATAATCACCAGCTGTGGGCACTTTCCCAATGTGCCTTTGATAGGAGTTAAGGGAAGTATCAATTACAACCCCCTGCTGTTCAAGAGGCAATTAGGCTATGCACTGGTTCATACTCCTAGGGAACAAGATTTGGTGGAGACCCTCTACTGTGAGAACAAGATTAGTTTGACTGTTGTTAGGCAGGCTGCCTGGGCCTGGGATCATGTTCAAACCAAGGGAATCACCATTCTGGGGAAGTGCAATAATGTGGCATCAGTCCAATATTATGAGTGGTCCCGTGCCAGGGCCCAATTCTCTGGAATGCCCTTTACCATAGAAGACATGCCTGAGTCATCTTCAGCACCACCCCCTGCCACTATCAGTTTGGAAGAGTTTGAAAGCTTGAAGGAAAGAAATGAGAAGTTAACTCAAGCTTTGCAGAAGACCCTCCGGGAGAGGAGTGAAGGTGTGAGGGAGATTGAGAGATTGGAGAAATTGAAAGTGGAACACTTGACTAAGATCGAGAAGTCTGGAGATTATATCAACAAGTCTAAGGCTGGTGAACAGATTCTGAAGAATGCTTGTAAAGAAGCCCAGTTCCAGAGAGCAAGAACAGACTTGTACCTGAAAGAGAGTCAGGCCAGGTGGGTCCGGATCACTGAGGCCCGTACTCTAGAAGACAAGAGGGTTCAAGACAAGATGGAGCAGATGGAAAAAGCCCTGGCAGCAGCCCAGAAGGAGATATCAGAGCTAGAAATCAGAGCTGGAGTGAAGAAGTCCAAAGATCAAAGTCAGAACAAGAAGTTGACTGCAGCTGTTGCAACGAGAAACCTTCTCATCAGAGGTCTTACGGAGCATCCGGCTGATCCTGTGACCGAAGCACTTCTTAAGGAAGTTCGTGAGGATGAGTTTGGCCTTGGAGTTTGATCATTTGCTTGTTGTTTTTTCCTATTCCATGTACTTTTGCTTTTTGTGATGTATTTTGACCCCTTTAAGGGCTTGTGTTGTAAAAATGAACAAATTGTATTATTTCACCTTTGTAATATATTTGTGTTAGCTTCTATCTGGGTTCACATCAAAAGCAACTTCAACAGCAGCATCTTCAAGGGTCTGGAAGGGTCAAAACTGAAGGCCAAACCGGATACCTTGAGAACAAATAAGCATAACTGCATTGCATGCTAACCCTTTTGTTTGTTTTGTAGGTTTTTGTTTTGTTGTTGCTAACCTCTGTTGTGATGTTCAGGAATTATTGCTCGCCGCCGGGTTTTTCCTCTCAACAGGCCACACAGGTACCCAACTAGAAACAACCTTCCGGGAATTCAGATGGATCAGATGCAGCAGGACCTCACGGAGGTCAGAAACCAGATGGCCAACGAAAGACTGGAGATGAGAACTCAGATAACACAGTTCATGGAAGTGATGAACAATTTAGCTCAAAGCCAGGAGAGGCTCAGAGTTTTGGTAGAAGGAAGGAATCAAGAGGAGCCCCATGTGGGAACTGCTGGCACAAGTAACAACGAGAGGGTCCAACCTCATGTCAATCCCCCAGTTTTTGGACCCCATCTCCATCTAGAGGCCAACATCCCAGTCAACATTCAAGGGACAGCCACAGCAGCCAGAGTACTTCAAGAAGATCCTCAGGAGGACCAGTATACAGTAATGGGTGCCGGAGAGGAAACATATGATAGACGATTGGAAGAGATAGCTGAGAAGTTGAGGTCCTTAGAATCTCAAAATTCTTTGGGTTTCGACGTCATGGACATGGGGCTGGTAGACGGGGTCAGGATCCCCCATAAGTTCAAGCCTCCTTGCTTCGAAAAGTATAATGGGACTTCATGCCCCCGGACTCATTTGCAATCATTTCTGGGAAGGCTGAAGGCCTATACAATGGATGAGAAACTTTGGATGTTCTACTTCGAAGATAGCTTGACTGGAGCATCAAGGGAATGGTATTCCCATCTGACAAGAGCAACTATAAGATGCTGGAAGGACCTGGCAGAAGCCTTCATCAGACAGTATCAGTATAATCTAGACATGGCACCCAACAGGACTCTCCTGATGGGAATGTCACAGTCTTCGAGGGAGAGCTTCAGCGAATATGCCCAGAGATGGAGGCAATTGGTTGCTGCCGTTCAACCACCAATGTCTGAGAGAGAAATGGCAGATATGTTCATGAACACTCTTCAGGGAACGTATATTGACAGGTTGGCTGCTTTCTCTTCCACTAGCTTCGCAGATGTTGTCATAGCTGGGGAGAGAATTGAAAGCCTGTTAAAAATGGGAAAGATCTCAGACAACGGTGCAAGCTCGTCCAGTAGTACAAGAAAGCCTTTTGCAGGCCCGAGAAGAACTGGCGAGACCAATGCCATCCACACCAACAGGGGTAGGCCCCAATATGCTCAGAGGTCAATAGCAGCAGTCACTATCCCTGCTCCAATTCATCCACAGCCAGTCTATCAACCTCCTCAACAAAACTTCCAACAACAACCTCAGTATCATCAGCAGAATCAATACCCTCCAAGAAACTTCAACAGTAACAACAACAACAACAATCAACAAAGGCCATTCCAACAAAGACCATCTCAAGCTAACCGAGTGATCGACCCGATCCCAATGCCGTATGCTGCCCTGCTGCCACAACTTCTGAAACTCAACCTAGTTGAGCTAAGAACGTTGGCACCTCCGGATCCCAACAGTCTACCAAGAAACTATGACTCCAATGCTAGGTGTGCTTTTCATTCAAACGCACCTGGTCACAGTACAGAAAAATGCAGGGCTCTGCATATGAAGGTACAAGACTTGGTAGACTCCAAGGCTCTGAATTTTGCACCTCCGCCCAATGTCAATAAAAACCCTATGCCAAACCATGGTGGTCCCCGAATTAATGCTATTGAAGAAGACCAACCGTCTTATTTAATAACTAGTGTGGATCAGATCCGGACGCCATTGGTAGAGATCAAAGCTCAACTCCGTGAAAGCAATATATTTCCGGGGTGTGAACTAGGGTGCCCATACTGCAATATTTCATGGAATGGGTGTGAAGATTTAAGGAATGGCATTGACAGCCTTATTCAGAGTGGCCTGCTACAGATCACTACATCATTTCCGACAAATTCAGCAACTTCATCAACAACGGTTTCAGACCCTCCTACAACCGCAGCAACTATTGTTCCCGACAATTCACCAGCAACACCAACAAGTACTTCATCTGTCCTCCCAAATGATCAGTTTTCAACAGTTTCTCCTGCTACAATTTCAGCTTCATTCCATTTCGAATCCCCATCAACAACAACAACAGTCTTTCCAACAGTACCTCCTACAACACCAGCAATCAATCATGAAGATGTCTCTACTGTTACCATATTCTATGATCCTGAAAATAATTCCGCCTACCATTCAGAAGGTGCTGCTCCCACTAGAGCACCAGTTACAATCTTTTATGATCCACAAACAATTACAGTCCCTTCAGCAGCAGCGATCAGTCCAGTCACTGTCACGGTGCCTGGACCAGTACCATACGAAAGCAATAGGGCCATCCCTTGGCACTATGGCTCTGACGTATACTGCGAAGGAAAAAGAATCACTCTTGAAACATCAATACCTGCACCACAAGTAGATAATGTGGGGGGAGGCGGAGGCTTCACTCGAAGCGGACGTCTCTTTGCTTCACAAGTTCAAAGACCTACTGCCGAAGCAGAAGCTGCTGCCAAGGCAAAAGGAAAAGGCCCGGTGCAGGAAGATCCAGCTGCCAAAGAAGCCCTGAAAACTCCATTTGATCAGGAAGTTGATGAGTTTATGCGAATCATCAAAAAGAGTGATTATAAAATTGTGGATCAGCTTCACCAGACGCCATCCAAAATCTCCATCCTCTCACTGCTTATGTGCTCCGAAGCCCATCGGAATGCACTACTTAAAGTCCTGCACGCAGCTTACGGGCCTGAGGAAATTACTGTCAACCAATTGGAAACCGTGGTTGGAAATGTTACTGCTAGCAATGGGCTAGGGTTTACCAATTCTGACTTGACAGCGGATGGTCGCAATCACAACAAAGCCTTGCACATAACCATGGAATGCAAAGGAGCTGTCCTTTCTCATGTGCTGGTGGACACAGGTTCTTCCCTGAATGTCTTACCAAAGAAGGCTCTGGTGAAGCTTGAATATGATGGATTGGCATTGAGACCCAGCAACCTGGTAGTAAGAGCCTTTGATGGTTCTAAGAGATCGGTTCTGGGAGAGATTGAGCTGCCCGTGACAATTGGCCCACAGACTTTTAAAACTATCTTTTATGTGATGGACATTCAGCCCGCCTACAGTTGTTTGTTGGGTAGACCCTGGATTCACGCCGCCGGCGCAATAACGTCTACCCTTCACCAAAAGTTAAAATTTGAGTGGGAAGGCCAAGTTGTCACAATCTGTGGAGAGGAGGACATTTTTGTCAGCCACCTGGCAACCTATAAGTACATTGAAATGGATGGAGAGATCCATGAAACAATGAGCCAGGGGTTTGAAGCTTTGAATGTGAATGAAGCATCTGCTGTATCTGGTACCCCAATGTCATCATACCAACAAGCCCGGAAGGTTGTTGAAGAAGGAACTGCCCTAGGCTGGGGCAAGGTTTTAGCTGTGGAGGAGAAGAAGGACAAGTTTGGGTTGGGTTACAGACCAACTCAACATCAAGCAAAGGCTGCTACAGAGCCAGGTTTTGTCAGTGGGGGAATGCTTACCCCCGATGCTATCAACTGTCTGGAAGACGAGCTGGAAGAGGAGCGCAATCTGGAGAATTGGATTCGTCCAAAGATCCCGGGGAGCAGTGTCTCGAACTGGTCTTCCCAGGAAATTATAAGAGTTACTCATGCAGAGTAATTATTATTTCCTGTATTTTTATAGCATGCATCAAAGTCTTGCATCTTGCCCAAGATGACAAGACTCATTTTGTAATCAGGGCCATCTGTACTTTTGTGCAAACAAGATTAAATTAATGAAATATCAGACGTCTTTTTGCAAACGAGTCTTTTCCTTTTCTGCTCACTGTTTTTCCATTTTTCTTTTTGTACAAAAAATAAATGGCGGTGTTTTCAAAATGATAGCTTCATTTCACTTTTTTCTAAAGCAAGATTAAAATCAATCACTAAAATGAACAAACTTAACCCTTGCAGAGAGTGCCCTCCAGACTGCACCGACAACAGCACGGCTATGACATCGTATGACTTTGACAATCCAATCAATCAAGCTGATGAAGGGGTTGATGAAGAATATGAGCTTCCTGAAGAACTAGCCAGGTTGTTAAGGCAAGAGGAAAAGGTTATTACCCCTCACCAGGAGGAGGTTGAAGTGATCAATCTTGGTACCAATGAAGACGTGAAAGAAGTCAAAATCGGGGCCTGCCTGCAAGACTCAGTGAAGAGACAACTGATAGATCTGCTTCAAGAGTATGTTGATGTGTTTGCTTGGTCATATCAAGATATGCCAGGGTTGGATACCGATATTGTTGTGCACAAGCTGCCTTTGAGGGAAGAATGCCCACCGGTCAAACAGAAGTTGCGCCGAACTCGCCCAGACATGGCTATGAAAATCAAGGAAGAGGTACAAAAGCAATGGGACGCCGGGTTCCTTGCTGTAACTAGCTATCCGCCGTGGGTTGCTAATATAGTACCTGTGCCTAAGAAGGACGGCAAAGTAAGAATGTGTGTTGACTACCGGGATCTGAATAGAGCCAGCCCGAAAGATGACTTCCCATTACCTCACATTGACGTATTGGTGGATAACACGGCTCAGTTCTCGGTATTCTCCTTCATGGATGGATTTTCAGGATATAATCAGATCAAGATGTCACCTGAAGACATGGAGAAGACAACATTCATCACACCTTGGGGCACGTTCTGTTACAAAGTGATGCCATTTGGACTGAAGAATGCTGGCGCCACATATCAACGGGCTATGGTGACATTATTCCATGATATGATCCACAAGGAAATAGAATGTTATGTGGATGATATGATCGCCAAGTCCCTTACAGAGGAAGATCACCTGGTGAATCTGCTGAAGTTGTTCAAGCGCCTGAGGAAGTACCAACTAAAGCTGAACCCCAACAAATGCACATTCGGGGTGCGGTCCGGTAAGCTGTTGGGCTTCATTGTAAGCGAGAAAGGGATTGAGGTTGACCCTGATAAAGTCAAGGCTATACAAGAAATGCCTGCGCCGAAAACCGAGAAAGAGGTTCGAGGGTTCTTAGGTCGATTGAACTACATTTCACGGTTCATATCTCACCTTACAGCGACCTGTGAACCCTTGTTCAAGTTGTTAAGAAAGGAACAAACGGTCAGGTGGAACGAAGATTGCCAGAAGGCTTTTGACAAGATCAAGGAATATTTACAAGAACCTCCAATCCTTATGCCGCCAGTTGAAGGAAGACCTCTGATCATGTACTTGACAGTATTAGAAGAGTCAATGGGGTGTGTACTAGGTCAGCATGACGAGTCTGGTCGAAAAGAGTATGCAATATACTACCTGAGCAAAAAGTTTACCGACTGTGAACAACGTTATTCACTGCTCGAGAAAACTTGCTGTGCTTTAGCGTGGGCTGCTCGCCGACTGAGACAGTATATGTTGACCCACACTACCTTGTTAATCTCAAAAATGGATCCAGTTAAGTACATTTTCGAGAAGCCGACTCTTACCGGACGGGTTGCAAGATGGCAGATGATTCTCACAGAATATGACATCCAGTACACATCTCAGAAAGCCATCAAGGGCAGTGTACTATCTGAATATCTTGCTGAGCAACCCATTGATGACTACCAACCTATGAGGTTTGACTTCCCTGATGAGGACATCATGTTCATTGAAGCAAAAGATCACGAAGAGCCTATTCACACTGAAGGGCCCGACCCAGAAGAAGAATGGACTATGATGTTTGATGGGGCTGTTAATATGAATGGTCGTGGTGTTGGTGCAGTACTCATTACCCCCAAAGGAGTTCACATGCCTCTCTCGGCAAAACTCACTTTCAACTGCACTAACAACGAAGCTGAATACGAAGCTTGCATTATGGGTCTTGAGGAAGCCATTGACCTCAGGATCAAGACTTTAACGGTATTCGGAGATTCAGCTCTGGTAGTTAATCAAACCAACGGAAAATGGTACACCCATCAAGATCACCTGATACCTTACAGGGATTACACAAGGAGGTTATTGACTTTCTTTACAACAGTCAAATTTGAGTATATCCCTCGGGACGAGAATCAGTTTGCAGATGCTCTTGCTACCATTTCATCTATGATCAAAGTTCAAGCTGTTAACTTCGTACCTCAGATTTCAGTATCAAGACTTGATAGACCAGCATATGTATTTGCAGCGGAAGTTGTCAAAGATGATAAGCCTTGGTTCCATGACATTAAGTGCTTCTTGGAGGATCAAACATACCCACCTGGGGCATCTTCCAATGATAAGAAGACTTTGAGAAGGCTTGCTGGAAGTTTCTTTCTGAACACGGATGGGTCTTTATATAAGCGGAACTTTGATAGGGTACTCCTCAAATGTGTTGATAAAACAGAAGCAGACCTGTTGATGCACGAAGTACACGAGGGATCTTTTGGTACCCATGCAGGAGGACATGCCATGGCTAAGAAATTGCTGAGATCAGGCTATTACTGGATCACAATGGATGCAGACTGTTGTGCTTACGCCAGAAAATGTCATAAATGCCAGATTTACGCAGATAAGGTGCATGTACCTCCCAATCCTTTGAACATCATGTCTTCACCTTGGCCCTTTGCTATGTGGGGTATTGATATGATTGGCAAGATTGAGCCAACCGCTTCAAACGGCCACAGATTCATCCTGGTTGCCATTGATTATTTCACCAAGTGGGTCGAAGCAGCTTCCTATGCCAACGTTACAAGACAAGTGGTAGCCAGATTTCTGAAGAGAGATATCATCTGTCGATACGGAGTTCCCGAGCGGATCATTACTGATAATGGTTCCAATCTAAATAACAAGATGATGGCTGAATTATGTCGGGACTTCAAGATCCAACATCACAATTCTTCTCCTTACAGGCCAAAGATGAATGGCGCTGTTGAGGCAGCAAATAAGAATATTAAGAAGATTGTGCAGAAGATGGTAGTCACCTACAAAGACTGGCATGAAATGCTACCGTTTGCCTTGCATGGGTACCGCACATCAATCAGAACATCCACTGGGGCAACACCGTATCAACTTGTGTATGGTATGGAAGCAGTCCTACCTGTTGAAGTTGAATTACCCTCTCTACGGGTATTGATGGATGTTAAACTGAGTGAAGCAGAATGGGTTCGGTCCCGATTCGAACAACTGAGTCTGATCGAAGAGAAAAGGTTGGCCGCAATCTGTCATGGGCAGTTATATCAGAAGAGAATGAAGAAGGCCTTCGATCAGAAAGTCAGACACCGAGAGTACCAAGTAGGGGATCTTGTGCTGAAAAGAATCCTCCCTCCTCATACAGACCATAGGGGCAAGTGGACTCCGAATTACGAAGGACCATTCGTGGTAAAGAAAGTTTTCTCTGGTGGAGCACTGATGCTCAGCACCATGGATGGTGAAGATTTCCCGTCCCCTGTGAATTCAGATGCAGTTAAAAAATACTTCGCATAAAATGACCCGCTGGACATAAAAACAGAATGTAAGTCCAGGCAAAAATAGGGCATCCCGGCGAGTCAAAAACAGAATAAAAGACTCGGGCAAAAATAAGGGAAATAATTAAAAAAATGTACACCCGCTGAGTTGAAAAGCCGCATTGGACGACTCAGGCAAAAATGGGTATCCCGATGGACTGAAAACCCGAAAGGGCGATCCATGCAAAATAAGGGAATAAGCGAACAACTGCATACTGAATTCGTCTGTATCACCTACAACTTGGTAAGCTCCAAAGGATCAAGCTTCAATCAGAATCAACTCTCTCCAGAAAGCAAGACGAGAAGAATGTCATTGTCATACGAGTCATAGCAGAAGAGGAAGCTCCTTGGAAGCATCGTCAACATCGCCAGCACTTTGTTTCTCAATTTGTAACGATCTCCTCATTTCAGGAGATTTGTTTCTTTGACTGTATCTTGCCAATTCAGGGCACATGAATTAATAAAATCAGATTTTCAGTCATGTCTCGTTTTTACATTTATGTTTTGCAAAGAATTGTCTGATATTTCTAAAAATACAATTGCATAAGTACAGATGCCTTTCCCTAAAAATAAAACACATGCTTACAGGGAATATACTTGCTCTTGAGAATGCTTAAACTCCTATGATGGAATCCAGTAAAAGATACCTCGGGACCTTTTGTGCGTTTCTTTGTCTTTGCAGGATTGCAGGTATCCAGAACGCAACTTGGGGCATGCAAGTTACATCTCAGCATCCGGAATGCTCTATCCCCAGCTGAGTTGCCTCCCATTGCTCTCCCCGGCTGAGTTACCAACAACATTTCCCAGCCATGAGGCTAATCTTTCTTCCCCAGCAGAATGCAGAAGTCAGGGAATCATCTCCCCACGGAATCCTCAGCCTCTATCCAGAAGAGCAACGCATGAAGAGATCACAACAGAGTACGGAAAGCTTCTACAAACCCCAGCTGGGTCCCATATTATGAGGATATGTCAATCAGCGACCTATATCCCCAAACAGATACATCATTAGATCTACCAGTGATCTCATACCCAGCTGGGATGTCCATTTCAAGCAGATCGACCAGAGATCTTCGCAGCAATGGGATCCGAATCCCGGATCTGTGCCCCTTTGCATAATCATGGCATCCGCATCATATTCACCCCCCAGAGCGTAGCATTCCGTCTAATACGGAGCATTACGGCAAAAATCAAATGCATAGCATAATCATAAGTCATGTTGTGAATCAAACACTTGTGAATAATAAACCGTTCATCATCATGATATACAAAAATCCCCACCAGAGTCCCCGGCAAAAGCAGCTGCCTCACAAATCACAAACACCAGTATATATTCATTTTGGCACCCGTCCGTGTCATCTTTCCCCAGTAAAGTCGCCTGAACACCCTTTACAAACAAATCACCCTCATTACAGATACGTCCTGACACCCGTCCGTGTCACATCACCAGCAGAAAGCCAAAGACACCCTCTTTGCACTCTCACATATACTTATATATACACTTTCTTGACACCCGTCCGTGTCGTATCCCCAGCGCAGTCGCCTAGATACTTGTTAATATTATACTTTTCTCTCTTGACACTCGTCCGTGTCACTCTCCCCAGCAGTTAAAACACTCATCTATACAATACAATACTCACTACTCATGGTACGCTTATACAGATACTCGTCCGTATCTTGTATACATCATCACTCATAACCCCACAGATTCGGCAGTAGTCCTTGTTCTTTGTTAACCAGTTGGTACTCGTCCGTACCATCATCTCAGAACATTGCGTCTAGTGTTTGTTTCTACATGATACTCGTCCGTATCATAGTCTTAAGGATGCTCGTCCGCATCTTTAATCCATACACTGTGTCAAACACTTATGTCTTCTTGAATATAGATACTCGTCTGTGTCTACTATTCCCCAGAAGGTTTCTTTCAGATACAACACTCGTCCGTGTTCCTTGTTAACCAGTTGATACTCGTCCGTATCATCATCTCTGAACATGTGTCAGTTTGTTTCTACATGATACTCGTCCGTATCATAGTCCTAAGGATGCTCGTCCGCATCTTTAATCCATACACAATACCAAACACTTATACCTTTTGTTTCTTGGATGTAAACGCTCGTCCGTGTTTACTTTATCCCCAGTAGATCACCAACAAATTTTCTTTTTATCTAACACTCGTCCTGTGATATGATACTCTGAGAGCAGCCGTACCCTGCTGAGTGGTCGTCCTCCACTTCTTGATGGTCGTCCTCCATCATGCTCATCCGATGGCCGTCCCCATCGTTGATTTTAGCAGCCGTCCCCTGCTAGGTGGTCGTCCTCCACCTCTTGATGATCGTCCTTCATCAACTTTATCCAATGGCCGTCCCCATTGTTGATTTTGGTTATCTGACATTCGTCCTATGTCATGACAAACCTCGAGAGCAGCCGTCCCCTGCTGAGTGGTCGTCCTCCACTTCTTGATGGTCGTCCTCCATCTTGCTCGTCCGATGGCCGTCCCCATCGTTGACCTTATCTATCCGATGGTCGTCCCCATCGTTGATATTTTCGGCAGCCGTACCCTGCCAGGTGGTCGTCCTCCACCTTTGATGGCCGTCCCCATCATATTTCTTTTATCCCCAACAGAGCAGCCGTCCCCTGCTAGGTGATCGTCCTTCACCTTTGATGGTCGTACCCCATCATCTGTTTATTTCATTTATTCTTTAACCCGAGGGCCGTCCCCGTCGTGGTCCCTTTTCCTTTTCCTTTTAGCTCGATGGCCGTCCCCATCGTTGGTTACTTTGCTTTATGAACTTGATGGCCGTCCCCGTCATGTTTCATTAATCCCCAGAGAATTTTATAACTTTATCTTGATGGCCGTCCCCATCATAATTTCTTTTCTTTCCCCAGCTAGTCGGCCATCCCCGTCTTGGCTTTACCTTTTATCCCCAGCATGTCGGCCGTCCCCGTCATTGCTTTATTTTCATACATTCTCCCCAGCATGTCGGCCGTCCCCGTCATTGCTATTTACCCAGCAGTCGTCCTCTGCTCGACGGTCGTCCTCCGTCGCCCACACTTTACAATATACTTTATTTTCCTTTACAATCTATATCCCTTTTCTTCTTCATTCTGTGAGTGCAAATTTTGGACTGTCTTTGGTATTCAACCACAAGTTATCTTGTTTGTCTGTTAAGCCGTCGCTTACATCCTGCACAGCTAACTCATGTTTGAATAGGGGCAGCTGTAAACACCCCAAATTTGCCCTCACCCATTCACACCATGGCTTGTGATCATTCTCATATGCATAAACACAATCATATCATCTCACATTTCATTTTTGATTCACTGCATAGTTTTCAAGGCATCTGCACCTAGGGTTTGTGATCTGAGCAATCCCAAAGCATCCTGAGCCATTCCAAAGGCTACCAATCAACTCAAAGGGGTCCATGTGTGTTCTTATGTCATATTCCATCTCCTCAAAGTCAAAATTGCAGAGGAATCACAAGAGCTAGGGTTTGAGTGGATGCAGAGCCAGTTTGAACTGCACAGTTGGCTGAAAATTAGGGTTTTGGTTTCAGAGGCCATAACCCCAAATTTTTTGGTCATTCTTGTTTCCATTGGTCTATATATGGTATAGGGAGTATGCATATCAATTTTCATGAAGAAATTCCATGGGGAAGTCATCTGATCAAGGGTTGACTTTTCAGACAAGTCAGTGTAAAATCAGGGCATCTGAGGCCCCCAATGACCCAACCAATGGGTGATCTTCATCATTTTGAGTGTATATGATCTTTATTTGATCATGGAAGAAGGTTGAAGTTCATAAAAATCAAGAATTTAGGGTTTTTGCAAAGGTTGACTTTTTGGGCATAGTTGACTTTTCAAGAATGCATCATTTTAGGTCAATTTTCAAGCTTTGATTCTTGGTCCAAAAAGGCTTCAAATGGAAAAACTTTGGTCATGAAAGTTGTAGATCTCATCTTTCCCTTTTCAAAAAGTACAAGAACATGATCAAACTCTTCTTGGATCAAAAGTTATAGCAATGCAAAGTTGGCAAAAATCATTAATTTCTAAGGCATGCTTCAAATGGAAATTTTGCAAAACCTTGAACCAATGCATCATGTGACCTCTAATTCATTTCAAACCATTACACAAACATTCTCTAAGTCCTAAAAATCAGAATTGGATCAAGTTTGCTCATGGCTTGGTTTGTGTAACAAGACTTTATCACATGTGAACCAAAGTTGCCACAAGTTGCAAAACACTCATTTCACTCCCTACCACTTGCAGCCTTGGATGCTGAACCAAGCTAGGCTCATACACACATCATGATGCGCAGCCCCATGCTTTGTACTTGGCTAGAAGTTGCCCATGCCCTATCTTACAAGAAGTTGACATTTTTGCAAAAGTGGCTACACCTATCCATAAAGCACATGTCAAATCAACTGGCCAATGAGAGAGAGTCATATGGACAATTTGCAAGCTAGCCATAACAAGAAGCAAGGCTGAAACCAACTCATTCAACACATTCAAAAAAACACTCCCATTTGCAAGTTCCTTCGAATCTGCTTGCACAGCCACCAAACACTCAAACTATCTTCATCAATCATCTCACCACACTTCATAGATCATCCAGCACCAAGAACCAAAGCCTGTAATAGCAAGAACACTCCATAACCATTTCACACCCCAAGCTGCATTTCTCTTCGAAACTCTTACCACAGTTTGCAAACACACAAACAAACACTCCAGACCTTCTCCATTCATCCTCAGGACCTCAAACAATCACTCACCATGGCCTGAAACCTCCAGAAACACCATTGCCATTTTTGAGCAAGCTTGAGCAGAAGCTGTCGAATCTCACTATCCAGCCAACTTAAACTCCATTTGAGCATTCAAACATCATCTGGGGATCAGGTGGAGTGGATTGCACAAGGAGAGGTGGCCAGAAAGTTCCTAAACTGAAAGCTTCGAATCTCAGGTAGCCTGAAATTTATTTTTCCAGAAGTTGTTTTTCTTGTTACAAACTTGTTCTATTTGTTCCACTGATCATCCTGGTACCATTGGTTTTGAAAATGGTTGTGATTTGATCATTTAATTTGACTCTGAAACTGGTTTGCCCTAAAAATGTTTGCTTTCGATTCATGTGATTGATGAAGAATAAATTTGTTTGGGGTTAGGGTTTTGATTCAGGAGATCATGGGGTTCATTTCTATGTGTTTAGATTTCACTTTTGATACGTTTTGAGGAGGATGGGAGTTTTTTCAGGGGAAGTGCTCGCCGGAGAAGACGACCGGAAGTCTTCTCCGGCAGCCTGAGTCATTAAGCCCTAATCTCAGGTCATTAATGCTAGTTTGAATTTGAGCCATCAGATGCGTTGAACACGTTGACTTGCCGCGCGTGTAAACGGCCCAGATTGATCATTAAGCCCTAATCACTTTAATTTATTTAATTAATTGAGTTTAGGTCAGTTTAAATGTGAGCCACTGGATTTGGCGCGTGGTCAATGGTCCCCTTGCCAGATTGAATCTCAACCCTTCATTGTGCATACTTCAGTTTTATTTAATTTTAATTCATTTTCTTTTCAATTAACTTGTATAATTATTTTAAAATAGCAAAAAATTCATAAAAATTATGAAACTTTTTCCTTAAGGTTTTATTATTTTTTATGACACAAAAATATTTTTTATTTTATTTTTATCATTAAAAAAGTATTTTTAAATATTTAAAAGATTATTTTTAATTGATTAAGGGGAATTAATTAATTAAAAATACTTTTAAGTATTTAAAAATTACAAAAAAATTCATGAAATGTTCTAAGACATTTAGAAACATTGTCCAACCTTCAAACCAAATTTCTTTTTTGATCTTGATGCACTTTAAGAATTTTTCATTGAATTAAATCATATTTTGTGCATTATTTTGATCATAAGTTCAAAAATTCATTTCTGCCTATTGGAGAAGGTTGAGACATTGATTCTTCTTGAATTGTGTTATGTTTAGCATGTATTTTCAAGGATAAAATGGCCATGACTTGTTTCCTCATTTTCAAATTGTTTGGCATTTGTTTTGTTAAGAACCCTAAAAAACCCTAATAACTTGCAAAAATCATGTCTTGAGTTTGGTTGAGAGTTGAGAGCTCCCCTTTGGGCACTGGTTCATTATAGGTTTAGGGTTTCTTTGGGTGCCATTTTCCATTTTTTGTCTTAGGGTTTGCTTCTGTTTTGGGTTTTTGTTTGATGTTTGATTCATAAACCCTAATTTGGGCTTTCATTTGCATCCCTCTTGCATTTCCTTGCATAACATGACTTGTCTTTGCATTTTGTGCATTCTTATGATTCATTTGACATCTTAAGACATGTAGAAGGCATGTTTGATCATTGCATTGCATATTTGCCATGTCATTTGCCTTGTATGATTCATAACTTTCCATGTTTGTTCATGCTCCTTAGCTTGCATCATTTGCATTCATAAGCTTGTATGATCATTTCCATGTCTTGCCTCATGTTTGCAGCATCTCATAACATCATAATCATCATCAACATGCTTCTGGTTTTGCTTAGCATCATATCATTTCATCTCATCTTGCATTGCATTGCATTTTCTTTCTAACATTGCAGGTGGTAAATAAACTTGAGAAGTGGATTTGCCTTCACTTCTCATACCTTTTCTTTTCATCTCTCTTGCATCCATTGCTGCATTTCTATTTGTGTTTGAGATTGAGCTTGCTCATTCTTCTTCCTTCTCACCTTCTTTCTTCAAGTGACTTGACTTCTTGAATGAAGCAAGTCACTTTGCTTCTCTTGATCTTGTTCATCTGCTTCCTGGTGGCTCCTCTGAAGATTTGTTCTTGTAAACCTCACAAACCTTAGGATCATCCAAGCATGATAATGAATTAGGGTTTTGATTAGTCTCCCCTCATAGTTTTACCTTTGTGTCTCTCTTTGAGTCTTCTCTCCTCACCTCATAATCAGAGACTAAACCCTAAAGGCTCTAAGACTTTGTGGTTAGGGTTATGCCTGCATCCTTCTCTTAGGATGGAGTGTATACCTTTAATCCTAAGTGTTAAACCCTTCATGTGTTTAAATCTCTTAATCAATTCACTTAATAACCATCAAGACATTACACTTGTAACTTGGGCCTTGCATTAGGGTTCTAATTCTTCCTTAAGTGGTTAAGAAGGACTAACCCTAGTGTTAATGGACAAGTCCCTCTCAAGTTGTCTTACAAACAATAAAATTCACTTCATCATCATACCATTAAATAAAATCCACTTAATCAAAGGCTTGTTTTGTCATGAGTTTAATCCCTAATCATGGATTAAGTTGAGGAGCTTTCCTCAGCTTAAACATTCTCATCTATTATCCTTCTATTAGGATGGTGTAATGAGTCTGTTTAATCCTTGATTATGGCTTAACCTCATTACTCAACACTAAACAAAAACCACAAAAACATCTAAATAATCACAAGTAGGTTAATGATCTTAATCCTGCTTCAAAGGTGATTAAGTGTGAGAATCTGACTTCACACTTAAGGTATTCTCATTACCCCTAATCAGAGGGAAGATGTGATGAGTTTACTAAATCCATTGGTTTAGGCTTAAGCTCATTTTCTTATGACAAAAATCCAAAAAGAAATAAAAGACTGAAAACTCCAAAAACAAACAATAATCGTCTCCTTCGGGATTCTTTTCTCATCACACTCATTCACAAACGAGAACTTGCTTCTTCCGTCTAATGCAAGACAGTTTGCATCTGTGCCAGACAGATCATACACTTGAGCATAGGCAAGCAAGCAGTTCACCAGTCAATTCACCTTTCAGTCTCTTTGGGTCGAACTACGGTGTTCTGACTTCCTCATTGCACGAGAGGATACGTAGGCATAACTTAACAGTTATCGAACAAAAGTCTCTGTACATTCCCCCTCCTTCCAGCTCATTTCTTTAAGCCTCATGATCTTGAGCAATTCATTCTCATTCTTACACTGACACATCACTTATACATATTACACTTCACTTCTTTACACTGACACCTGTACATCTCTTTCCAGCTATTTCATACACAGATTGCACTGACACTACCCCCTTAAAACACAAATCTTTCAAGCGTGGATCCCGTCGAGTACGGCGGACAATCTGGGTGCTAATACCTTCCCAGGTTGTAACCAACCCCCTTTCTCAGTCTCTCTGGTTCGCAAACCGTCTTATCCATATCTTTCTAGGTCTATGCAGCATTACCTTTCCTCCGGGATAAAAATGCCTAGCTGGCGACTCTATTCATTCTCCAGTGAGTTCACGGCTGTGTGTTCTCACTGTCCCTCTCGCCGACCGTTCGCGCTTGTACCTGGATGCAAATCTTTGGGAGCGACATTTATTATTATTATTATTAATTTAATTAAACTATAACCCTAATTTAATCCTAAAGTATTTTCATAAACCAAGATTAACCCTAAAAATATTTTTCTAAAACCCTAAATTGTAAATATTAATTATTTGTTTATTTTAATTCTTGCTTATATTTTAATTAATAAATAAATCTTAATGTTTTCTAATAAACCCTAATTTTCTTCTATTTTAAAACTTAATCATATTTTATTTAATCATGTACATATTTTATAATTTGTTTAAATCTTGTTTAAAATAATTAAAATTTTGTGAATATAATTATAATTAATCCTATTTTCATAATATGTAAATATTCTATAAATTGTTTATAATTTAATTTTGTATGTAAATAATTTTTATTATATGTTTAAAAATAGTTAAAAATTGTTAATTTAATTTTGTAATTATAATCTTATTTTCATAATATGTTTATAATTAACTTACTTTTTATAACTTACATATAACTTAAAACTTTATGATAATTAGTATAATTGTTTATATTTTCCTATTAATCTTAAAAAATAGTTGTTCATATAAAAATTGATCTTTTGATTATCATGCTAATATTTTTGTTTACATTATTAATTATGTTTATATGATATTTTATTATTACTAACCCCATTTAATTTTGTATTATTTTTATTATTATTTTTTACTAACCCAATTATTATTATTATTTATTATTTTGCTTATTATATTTAATTTGCTTTAATTATTATTATTATGTAATTGTTTCTTTGATGTAATATTTAGTAGTAATGTTCAAATATTTATTTTATGCTATGGTTAGTAAATAGGGAGTGTAACATGTTTGTATGTAAAAATCAATTTAGATCACTAACTTAAAAGATAAATATTTAAAATTGTACACTCACACACGTAAGTCGATCTTTGATCGCCATCTCACTTCCTTAAGGATACCTCTCATGTTGCCTATTACAAAAAGGTCAAGTAGGGTGTATAAAGCAAAAGTCCCTCATTTCACATCATCTAGTCCCTAAACAGATAAAAAGATCAAGTCCCTTCGAATGTTGCCTTCATAATGATCTTGTCCCTTTCGAATAAAGATGATAAGTCCCTTCGAATTGCTTATACACCCCACAGTTGCCTAAATAAACAGATGTCCCTTCACTTGTCCCTCACATCCAAGGTAATGACTACCTATTCCTTAATAATAAGGATAGTCTTACCATTTAAAGGATTCAAGAACAGAAAAGACTTAAACTTAGGGTAGGTTCCTCTTAGATACTTGCTCACTTTTCAAAAACATTTCAAACACTTCACACATTTTAAACAATTTTCAAAACAAAGGGTGCTAACACCTTCCCTTTACATAACCTACCCCCCGGACCCAAAAATCTTTTAAAAAGGTATTTCCTGTTCTTTTATGCCTTTCCTTTGGATAAAATAAAAGTCGGTGGCGACTCTTGCTATCCGCAACATTACTAAAGTCAGTTCTCCCACCGTGTTACAGAACTAGCGACTCTGCTGG
This sequence comes from Lathyrus aphaca, assembly GCA_963966055.1. Lineage (NCBI taxonomy): Eukaryota > Viridiplantae > Streptophyta > Magnoliopsida > Fabales > Fabaceae > Lathyrus > Lathyrus aphaca. The sequence goes on from OZ014525.1 coordinate 149,517,743, forward strand.
GGAAATAATAAAAGAGGGGTACCCTTAGGAATTAGATCACTTTAAACTTGTTTGCTTTGTTTGCTTTACCTTACTTGTTGGGCTCTTATGTGTGAAAGATCCTAACCCGGATCTAGTGTACCATAGGTAAATGGCAATAGACCAAGGAAACTGTACGGCGTATACCGATATGGTTGATCTGGTGGCCATAGTTAGTGTGACTTCTTGGTTGGTGCTTATGTTCCTTAAGTCAAGTTGAGGATAATATGAGGCTGCCATATGTTGTCAATGCACTAAATAACTTTTAGAACCCTAGTTATCCCATCTTGGCCTTTAGAAAGTAGTGAGATAACCGGCTTTGGTGAAGACTGAAGTTGGTTGATACTCGATGCTACGCTCATTGAGATTTTAAACTTGGAGGGTTTTGGTTGGCAAGTAAGTTGCCTACTGAACAACCACCCTTGTGAAGGATCAATGATATTGAGATCCCTTAGAACATGGTTACTTTTGTAGGACAGGATGAACCAACTAAACTTCAGGGGAGGGTACTTACCTTTGAACCTCATGCAAGCCTTTAAACCTAGGGCTATGGTGTGACTTATTTGTGTGTGCCACATGTTTGTGATTGAGCATAAAATCATGACATCATCATGCATCATAAGCATAGCATTTTCACTAACCATTTCAAGGACCAAAGGATTTATCTTTGTTCTTTGTTGCAGGTCATGGTTTCTGCTCGTAGAAACACTATCAGGATCAACTTTGTAGGCATACCTCCTAAGCTTAAGGAGTTGGTTTCTCAAGTGTCTGAAAACTCCCAGTTCATCAAGAGACATGGTCACCTATTGGATCTAGTCACTTCAGGGTTCAATGAAGACATGATGAGTGTCCTGTTTCAGTTCTTTGATCCTAAGCACCATTGCTTCACATTCCCCGACTACCAGCTGGTTCCTACAATGGAGGAATTCTCCAAACTTCTGGGTATACCTGTACTTGATCAGAAACCATTCACAGGCTTGGAAAAAGAGCCTAAACCTAAGGTTATTGCTGCAGCTCTACATCTGAAGAAGTCTGACATTGTTCTAGAAACGAGAAGCGGAGTTAAGGGTATTCTTGCTAAGGTGTTGATAGAGAAGGCTCAAGTGTTCTTGAAAGCTATGAGCTATGATGCTTTTGAGGAGATATTAGCCTTGTTGATCTATGGCTTAGTGTTATTCCCCAATCCAGATCAGTTCATAGACGTTCATGCCATCAGCATATTTCTGAGTCACAATCCAGTGCCTACATTGCTTGGAGATATCCTACATTCTCTCCACACTCGTACTACGAAGGCACGAGGAACTCTGATGTGTTGCATACCTTTGCTATCTAGGTGGTTTATTTCTCACCTTCCTCACTCAGTAATGAAGAATGAACAAGGGTTCAGGTGGTCCAAGAGGATCATGTCACTCTCGCATTCAGATATTCATTGGTGCTCCAGATCTATGGAGAATGTCACTATCATTGACCATTGTGGGGAGTTTCCTAATGTGCCACTTCTAGGCATAAGAGGAGGCATCACCTACAACCCTTCTTTAGCTTTACGACAGTTTGGTTACGCTCAGAGTGATGGTCCACATGACATGTTGATTCAGGGCATTGTATTTGACTACGACAACGATCTGCAAGGTTACCGTCAAAGGTTCATACGAGCATGGGGTAAGGTGAACAAGGTTGACAGCAAGACTCTGGAACCAAAGTACACTATTCCTATGGAGGCTTATCTCAGATGGGTGCGATCTCGTGCTCAGACTCTTATGATGCCATATCCTGCTATCCTGCCAGTTACCATGGAACCTGTTGCTGAAGGAGATACTTCTTATACTATCCTTCACCCAGACATGCCTACTGACATGGAAGATTTACAGAGGTCCTGGACCCAGTTGAAGGAGCAAAGGGATACCTTCGAGGCTCATTACAAAGCAAGCCAAGAAAGAATCCTGGAACTAATAAAGCAACTTCACGAGGAACAGAATCTCAACTCATACCTCAATACAAAGAGGAAACGTCCATGGGAAACTTAAAACCCCATCTCTTGTATTTATTTCATTTCATTTTCTGTATGCCCAAGGGGCAAAACAAATTTATTACTAATAAAAGTTTACCTTTTTGTTTGTTTAAGCAAATTTAAATCCCGCGGTCCTTGAAAACATTGCATACGCATTTACATTCCATATCATTGCATCACAGGTTTATTGTGCACAGGTTTCTCATCTTCTCGCTGTTTATTTCAGCAATGGCTCTTGAACAAACAGTTAAAGATCTCCAGGCACAAAATGCACAGTTCCAAGAGCTGATCCTGAACTTGTCCAAGGGGCAGGATGAATTGAAAACACTGCTGGCCAAGAAGACTAAGAAGACTAGAAGGTCAGGTGGCCTGATCAACATGGGAAGAAGGTTCAGAGGTCCTGTCAAGACCAAATAACAGGTTGAAGATTATGAGTCTGAAGAGTCTGAGAAAGAGGGAGGCAGTCTCCATAATACAATGGGGGACTCTGATTCTGAGGCTAACTACTATCATGAGCCTAATGAGGACAAGTTCAAGATGCTGGTGGATAGAATGGATGCTATGGAATTGCAGAAATCTTCTGGGCTGGATTTTGAAGACCTGAGTTTGATATCTGGGGTGGTTATACCCATTAGTTTCAAGGTTCCTACTTTTGTTGTTTATGATGGGGTCTCTTGTCCCAAGCTACATCTGAGGTCTTATGTCAGGAGAATCCAACCTCATACTGCTGATAAAAAGTTGTGGATCCATTTCTTCCAAGAGAGCTTATCTGGAGCTCAATTGGAATGGTACTATCAGCTAGAGAGTGTCAACATCCGTGATTGGAATGATCTTGCTGAAGCCTTTTATAAGCAGTATCAATACAATGCTGATTTAGCCCCTACTCGCATGCAACTTCAGAGCATGTCTATGGGTGCTAAAGAGAGCTTCAAGGAGTATGCTCAGAAGTGGAGAGACTTGGCTGGAAGAGTGCAACCCCCTCTAACTGACAGGGAATTAGTTGATATGTTTATGTGCGCGCTGAATGGTCCTTTTTATAGTCATCTCATTGGAAGCTCATCATCTGGCTTCACTGAGTTGATAATGACAGGAGAGCGCGTAGAAAGTGGTATAAGGAGTGGCAAGATCCAAGTGGGTGCTTCTTCATCAGGTGCTGCAAAGAAGCCTCCCAGTGGGAAGAAAGAGTCAAATGCTGTTTATGGTCAACCTGATCGTAATAGAAGGCATCAGTCTATGAGTGCAGTTCATATCTCAAATCCAACTCCTACAACACCATAGCAGCCACAGGGAAATCAACAGAGGGCTAGAAGGCAGTTCACTAAGATCAACATGTCAATGGCCCAAGAATTGCAACACTTGTTGAAGGCTGAACTTATCACTCTGAAAGATGCTCCTCAGAATCCTAATGTTACCTCTCCCAGTTACAATCCTAATGCACGATGTGCATATCATTCGAACTGTCAGGGACATGATACCAATAGTTGCTGGGTATTGAAGAACAAAATTCAAGATATGATTGAGGCTGGAGAGATTGAGTTTGACCCTCCGAGTACTCCAAATGTGATCACTGCTCCCATGCCAAATCATGAGAAGACTGTCAATGCCATTGATGAAGATTCACATATTTATTCAGTTGCAGAGTTGACCACACCATTGTCTGTCATTAAGAAGAAGCTAGTACAAGCTGGGTTCTTTCCAGGTTGTCGTGAAGATTGTTTGTATTGTACATATAAGCCGGATAGCTGTTGGAGATTGAGAGATGGAATTCAACGTCTCATGGATAAATACACCATAGTGTTTGAGAGGACTCCACCTTCCGTAGAGAGTATGGTTGATCATATAACCCAGCGTGCGAAGATTGAAGAGGTGGATATGGTTGATAAGGTGCCGGTAAGGATTACTTCCAAGGGACCTGTCAAAATCACTCATAAGGGTCCAATTAAGATTACTGCTGAAGGCCCTGTGAAGATTGTTGCTGAAGCTAGAGTGGCCCCTATGGTCATTACAACTCCTGGTCCTATTCCGTATACGTCTGATAAAGTTGTGCCTTGGAATTATGGGTCTGATGTTTATATCCATGGTGTTAAGCAGAAACCCTTAGCTGATATGCTTGTTGATAATATTGCTGGATCTAGTAAGATCACACGAAGCGGAAGAGTTTTCTCTCCTCCAGTTACCACCAAGAATGCAGTTACTCCAGCTGCTACCTCCGCCACTGATGCTCGGGGCAAAGCTCCTGTTATTGAACCTATACCAAATGATGTGCCAACTGCTGATGATCTCTCTAAGCAGATGGAAGAAGTACTGAAAAATAATTCGCAAGAGTGATTATGACATTGTTGATCAATTGGGGCATACTCCCTCCAAGATATCTATGTTGTCTTTGTTGTTATGTTCTGAGGCTCATGCCAAGGCTCTGATCAAGTTTCTGAAGACTGCTCATGTACCCAATGAGATTTCTGTTGACCAGTTTGAAAATTGTGTTGCACACTTGACCTATTATAATGGGTTAGGTTTCTCTGATGCTGATTTGACTCCTGCCAAGAGGGATCATAACAGGGCTCTGCATATCTCCATTGAATGCAGGGGCACTACCCTGTCACATGTATTGATAGACAATGGTTCCTCTCTGAATGTGTTGCCCAAAGAAGTCCTGAATAAGCTTAGTCCAGAAGATGCTGTGTTGAAACCCATTAATATAGTGGTGAAGGCTTTTGATGGTTCGAGAAGAGTGGTGCATGGAGAAATTGATCTCCCAATCAAAGTTGGTTCTCAGGTTTTCAATGCTACCTTTCATGTCATGGATATTCGTCCGTCATATTCTTGTTTGCTTGGGCGTCCCTGGATCCATGGGGCAGGTGCTATAACCTCTACATTACATAAGAAGCTGAGATATCCGGTAGAAGGGAAAGTTGTTACTGTCTACGGAGAGGAAGGATATGTTGTTAGCCATGTGAACACCTTTAAATATCTGGAAGTGGAAGGTGAATATGTTGAAACTCCGTGTCAGACATTTGAAGTGGTTCCTTGGATTGTTAATGATTATGAAGCTCCTCCTGTTGTCAAGAAAGTTCTTGTGGTCACCAGAGTACCTCCAACAATGGCCTCCCTCAAAGATGCTAGAGCTGTGGTGGATGAAGGTGGTTGTACTATTTGGGGTCAGCTTCCTGATATTCCATACAAGTCTGACAAATTTGGTTTGGGTTTCACTGCAGAGTCCCAGATGGTTGTTCGTCGTGCTCGTGCTATTCGTATCACCAATCAGGGGATTATGAAGAACCATATCAATGCTGTGGATGACTATAATGAAGACTACAACCTAGATGCTTGGATTTTTCCTACTGTGGGTGCTGGACTCAATAATTGGAAAGCCGAAGACGTTATTCCTATCTCCTTTAGTCAGGAGTAAATACTATTACTGTGTTGTTACTTTTAAGTTTGTAATTTCTTGAACAATTAAACTTTTAAGCCTTGTGCCTTACCCGGGGCACAATGGTGTGCTTGTTACGGGCTGTCATTTCATTTGCATACTTCATTCAATAAAAATCAGTGGACGTTTCGTTTTCGTAAATATTGTGTTCCTTGTCTTTCTTTTCTTTTATTTTTGTTTTATCAGCTATGTGTTCTTACACACACCCACATCACTAAAATGCAGATCCTCATCCACTCTGGATCCTGTTGATAACAGTTCTACTATTGCCAATTATAATTTCGAGAATCCGATCTATCAAGCTGAAGATGGAAATGAGGACGATTGTGAAGTACCTGTAGAGCTTGCTAGGTTGTTACAACAAGAAGAGAAAGCTATACAGCCACATGAAGAGCCAGTCGAAGTTGTGAATCTGGGAACTGAAGAGAACAGGAAAGAGGTCAAGATAGGGGCCGAATTGGAGGATAGTGTCAAGAGCAGACTGATTCAGATGTTACGTGACTATGTGGAGATCTTTGCTTGGTCCTACGAAGATATGCCAGGATTGGATACAGACATTGTGGTTCACCGTCTACCAGTGAAAGAAGATTGTCGTCCAAAGAAGCAAAAGGTTCGTCGCATGCGTCCTGAAATGTCAGAGAAGATCAAAGCAGAGGTAATGAAACAGTTTAATGCAGGGTTCTTAGCTGTGACTTCTTATCCTCAGTGGGTTGCAAATGTGGTGCCGGTACCTAAGAAAGATGGTAAGGTTCGTATGTGTGTGGACTACAGAGATTTGAACAAGGCCAGCCCCAAAGATGACTTTCCACTTCCTCATATTGATGTTCTGGTAGACAACACTGCTCAGCATAAGGTATTCTCTTTTATGGATGGTTTCTCTGGTTACAATCAGATCAAGATGGCACCTGAAGATATGGAGAAGACAACATTTGTTACACAGTGGGGCACTTTTTGTTATAAGGTGATGCCATTTGGTTTGAAGAACGCAGGGGCAACATATCAGCGTGCTATGGTGGCTTTGTTTCATGATATGATTCATCATGAAATAGAGGTATATGTGGATGATATGATAGCCAGGTCCCAGAATGAAGAACAACATCTTGATCATTTGCATAAATTGTTTGAGAGGTTGAAGAAGTACAAGTTGAGATTGAACCCAAACAAGTGTACTTTTGGAGTTAGATCTGGTAAACTCTTGGGTTTTATAGTCAGTGGAAAAGGTATTGAAGTGGATCCTGCAAAAGTGAAAGCTATATGAGAGATGCCAGCTCCCCGTACTGAGAAGGAAGTTAGAGGTTTCTTGGGACGATTGAATTACATTGCAAGATTTATTTCCCAGTTAACAGCTACCTGTGAGCCAATCTTCAAGTTGTTGAAGAAAGATCAGGTAATGGAGTGGAATGATGAGTGCCAGACTGCTTTTGATGAAATCAAGAAATATCTGCTAGAACCTCCAATTTTGATGCCACCAGTTGATGGAAGACCCTTGATTATGTACTTAACAGTGTTAGACAACTCAATGGGGTGTGTGTTGGGGCAACATGACGAGTCTGGTCGAAAAGAGCAGGCAATATACTACCTTAGCAAAAAGTTTACCGACTGTGAAACAAGATATTCACTGCTTGAGAAAACTTGTTGCGCTTTGGCATGGGCTGCTCACCGACTAAGACAGTATATGTTGACTCATACTACCTTATTGATTTCGAAGATGGATCCAATCAAGTACATATTTGAGAAAACTGCTCTCTCCGGAAGAATTGCAAGATGGCAAATGATCTTGACAGAATATGATATACAATATACTACTCAGAAGGCCATTAAAGGAAGTGTTGTGGCTGATCATTTGGCTCATCAAGCAGTAGATGATTATCAGTCAATGAGTTTTGAGTTCCCTGATGAAGACATTATGATTATTACCAAAGAATCTGGACAATTTGACGGACCTGAACAAGGATCCCGATGGACTATGGTTTTCGATGGAGCTTCTAATGCTCTTGGTAATGGTGTTGGTGTTGTGATTAGTTCCCCTGAAGGTTGTCATACCCCGATTACTACCAGACTTTGTTTCTATTGTACCAATAATATGGCTGAGTATGAGGCATGTATCCTGGGTATCAAAGCTGCCATTGATATGAAGATTCAGTTCCTAGATGTGTATGGAGATTCAGCCCTGGTAGTAAGTCAGATTAAAGGAGATTGGGATACCAAGCATGATAACCTCATTCCTTACAGAGAGCATGTGTTGTCTTTGATCCCACATTTTAAAGAGATTACCTTTGGACATATTCCACGAGGAGAGAATCAGTTGGCAGATGCCTTGGCCACCATGGCATCTATGTTTTAGATCAGTTGGGATGATGAAGCTCCCAAGATTACTATTGATAGGTTTGAGAAGCCTGCATACTGTAATGAGATTGGCACTGAAGAAGCAGAGGAGAAGCCTTGGTTCTATGAAGTAAAAAGATATCTTGAAGCTCAGGAGTTCCCTGAAGGGGCATCTGTCAAAGATAGGAAGTTTCTGAGAAGGTTTTCTGCTAAGTTCTTTTTGAGTAATGGGATTTTGTACAAGCCCAATCATGATTCAACTATGCTTCGTTGTGTGGATCAGAAGGAAGCAACAGAGATTAAGGAAGATATGCATGATGGGATCTTTGGCACTCATTCTATTGGTCATACTATGGCAAAGAAGATATTGAGAGCAGGTTACTATTGGTCTACCATGGAAGCTGATTGCTATCAACACTCCAGAACATGTCACAAGTGTCAAATCTATGCTGATAAAGTACATATACCTCTATCACCATTGAATGTGTTGACTGCTCCTTGGCCCTTTGCCATGTGGGGCATTGATATGATTGGTGAGATCAAACCTACTGCTTCTAATGGGCATCGTTTCATCCTGGTTGCTATTGATTACTTTACGAAGTGGGTAGAGGCAGCTTCATTTGCATCTGTTACTAAGAATGTGGTGGCTCGATTCATTAAGAATAATCTCATATGTAGGTATGGCATCCCGGAAAGGATTATTACTGACAATGGCTCTAATCTGAACAACACTATGATTACTGATCTTTGCACGAAGTTCAAAATTAAGCATCACAACTCTTCTCCGTATCGTCCAAAGATGAATGGGGCAGTTGAAGCTGCTAATAAGAACATTAAGAAGATTGTACAAAAGATGACTGTTACTTACAAGGATTGGCATGAGATGTTACCATTTGCTCTTCATGGTTATCGTACCACAATACGTACTTCAACAGGGGCAACTCCATTCTCCTTAGTCTATGGTATGGAAGCAGTTCTGCCCATTGAAGTTCAGATCCCCTCCTTAAGAATTATGAAGGATGCAGGCTTGGATGAAGATGAGTGGATTCAGACTCGACTTGACCAGATAAATTTGATTAATGAGAAGAGGCTAGCAGCAGTTTGTCATGGCCAGATGTACCAGAAACGGATGATCAAAGCTTTTAACAAGAAGGTTAAGCCAAAGGTATATCAGGTTGGTGACTTGGTAATCAAGCGTATCATATTACCACAGGGTGATCCTAGGGGCAAGTGGACTCCAACATATGAGGGACCATTTGTGGTCAAAACAGTGTTCTCAGGAGGTGCCATGAAACTTACTACTATGGATAGTGAAGACTTCCCGCATCCTGTAAACGCAGACATAGTTAAAAAATACTACGCATAAAAAGAGACCCGCTAGGTTGACTTGCCTAGGCAAAAATAAGGGCATCCCGGCAAACCAAAAGGGTTTGGGCAAAAATTATGGATATATATATAAAAAAATGTACACCTGGCAAGTCGAAAACCCGAAAGGGCGGCTTGGGCAAAAAAGGGTATCCCGGTGGATTGAAAACCTGAAAAGGCAATCCAGGAAAAAGTTAGGGATTAAAGCGTATGACTATGTCTCGTTTGGATCACCCATGAAACTGCAACCAGTTGTACTGCTTACTCAAGCTCGAACAGATAAAGCTCAATCCAATCGTTTTCGTCTCAACAGCAGAAGATGAGATACTTGAAGATAATGGCAATAGTAGAATTGAAACTCAATAGGATTAATTCTCACATAGCTGATTTCCTTTGTTTTGTAAAACTTTATGACAAATTCCTCTTACTAGGATTTCTGTCTCCTTATACAAACCTACCTATGTATAGGTCACTTTGTGATATAAATCAAATTCATTCTTTGAATCCAGATTTACTTTTACCCTATTTACATAAGCGAAACGTCCATTGGTTGTGTTTGAATGTATGTATGCTTTTGAATATGATTGATGTTTACCAGAAATGCATGTATGCTTAATATGATTGATGTTTACCAGAAATGCATGAAAAGGCAGTAATAGTATTTACTAAGGACGAACAAGGGAAGGATTTCAACGAAGCTTCACCGGTTCATCCCTACAAGACAGCTACAAATCCCCCAGTAGGACAAATCCATCTTCAAGTACGACAAACGAAGACGGGAGGTTATGTATACCCTACTATCGAATGAAGACGGGAGGTTATGTATACCCTACTATCGAACGAAGACGGGAGGCTATGTATACTATATTATCAAACAAGACGGGAACGAGTTCCTCATATTCTCCAGCAACAAATCGGGATTTATTTTCCCTAGCCAGCAGTTGTTATACGAAGATATCCAGACGTTTCAGGCTGCATACATACATCATTTACATCATAACATACATATACCTAGATACATTACTTAGGTGCATCATATCATACATGCATACATAATGCATAAACTAATATTATCATACAGAATGTTATAATCTTGTTTTTTTTCAGGTTAATTCTCCAGCAGACAAATTTCATCAACAAATTGTGACTATTGGGCCGTTGTTATCTTCCTAAAAGTTATCATTTCCTCAGGACGTTGTTTATCCTCCTGAAAGCATATTATTACCTTGGGTCGTTGTTTATCTTCCCAAAGGTTACATTATCTCCTCGGGACGTTGTTTATCCTCCTGAAAGCATATCATGACTATTGGGCCGTTGTTTATCCTCCCAAAAGTTATACTCACTTCCTCAGGATGTTGTTTATCCTCCTGAAAGCATATTATTTCCTCAGGACGTTGTTTATATTCCTGAAAGCTATCATCACTTCCTCAGGATGTTGTTTATCCTCCTGAAAGCATATTATTTCCTCAGGACGTTGTTTATCTTCCTGAAAGCTATCATCACTTCCTCAGGACGTTGTTTAACCTCCTGAAAGCATACTATTACCTTGGGCCGTTGTTTATCCTCCCAAAGGTTACATCATCACCTCAAGACGTTATCCTCCTGACAGCATATCATTACCTCAGAACGTTGTTCATCCTTCTGAAAGCACATCATTTCCTCAGAATATTGTTTATCCTTCTGAACGCATACCACTACCTCGGGACGTTGTTTATCTTCCTGAAAGCTATTATCATTTCCTCGGGACGTTGTTTATCTTCCTGAAAGCTATCACCATTACCTCAGGACGTCGTTTATCCTCCTGAAAGCTATCATTATATCTTCATATTTTGGACTGCTTTACCATCCAAGAAATGTATCTGAAGAACTTTTCTCCAAGTGGCATTTTTCCCCTTCAACCTTCCAGGTCACGACTGGCAAATATACCAATCTAACCCCTCAGGTTTCAGAAAATTGAACAGGGGCAGCTGTTGCACCTCAAAATTTGCCCTCACAATACAAGACTTTGTGTGCTAAGAAGGTTCACAAGGTTCACAAGACCTTTCATGAGGTTCATGAAGTTCACAAGACCTTTCATGAGGTTCATGAAGTTCACAAGACCTTTCATGAGGTTCATAAAGTCCACAAGACCTTTCATGAGGTTCACAAGGTTCACAAGACATTTTATGATGATTCACAAGGTTCACAAAGTTCACAAATAGTCAGAAGATTTGACAATTCCCTCAAACAAGGCATTCTCCTAAGCAGTGCATCCAAAACTAGGGTTTTGACTTTAATCAGGCTAAATGGATTTCCAATACTTCAAGTGAGCTTCATAACATCTTATATGTGTTTAAGAACCCCCATGACAAGTTTCAAGACTTTTCTCAAAGGTTTGCTCAATCAGATGATCAGATAAGTCAAAATCAGTCAAAGCAGTTAAAAAGTCAAACTGAGGTCAACTGTGGTCAAACCAAAGTCAAACTTCATGATTTTTTGCCAACATTAAGTATATGAAGTAAAATTCATCATTTGATCAAGGGTTGATCATGACTCATCAAGGAGATTTCAGATCATCAAGAATCAAGAGTTTCTAAATTAGGGTTTCCTCAGGAAAAGTCAACTGAACTTTGACCAGCCATAACTTTCACATGCTTCATCACCAATTTTCCATCCAAAGCTCATTTTGAAGGAAATTGAATTCTCTACAACTTTGTGTCTCACAAGCCAAGCCCAAAAATGTTTCATTTGGAAGGTATGAGCTAAGACATTATAGGTCCTTTTGAAAGTCAACAAAAAGTCAACAACTTCAAAAGGGCATAACTTGAGAATGGTAAATGATATGGACATGAAACTAGTGGGGTTGGTTAGAGGACTCTTCAAGCTTTCCAAAATGTCCAAGAACACCCTCATAGCATTAAAATTGAAGGATTTGTGCCCTTGCAAAGTTGGGAAATTTTTGGTTGGTTTATGAAGAAAATGGAGGTTTAAAACCAAATTTTTCTAAATGGGCTTGCCATATGATGATCCAATCCATACCAATACTTCATGCACGACCCAACCATCAAATATTCAGATTTTTTTATTATTTTATTTTATTTATTTTGATTTTATTCATTTAAAATCATTTTAAATTAAAATAAAATAGAAAAGTCAAATATTTAAATGGGATTTTGTTTCTAGAAAGTCATAAAGGTGATTTGGATCAAATTGATATGAGAATTATGAAGATTGGCTTGAAATAGAAAGGTTGAATTCACAAATATTTGAATTTTAAGTCTTAATCTTTTTCAATCTTTTTCAATCAAATTTTCCACACAACAATCAATTTTTTTGACCTAGTTCCATTGCACTATAAGTATACAACACAACCCTATGCATTGGGGACGAAATTCTGGCCTCAAAGAGTAAGTTGCAACTTTTGAAATTCATCACAAACTCAAATTCGGATTCCAAGCTACAACCACTTTCAAGACAATTTGAAGGTTGCTATGTGTTCCTGGATGTTCATAGAATGATTTTGGATCATAAACAACATCTTAAACACCTTATATTGCATAACCCGAATTCATAATGTTCTTCATATTCTTGATTTTCGATTTTGCATATTGACTGGATTTTAATGACTTTTGATCATTGTTTTGTGTTTGTGTGAAGTTGTTGATTGATTCTGGATGGTTTAATTGGAGTTTCATTGCAGGATTGAGAAATCACCATGGCTAGGGTTTCGGCCATGAGATTAGGGTTTTACTTTAAACCAAACATAAACAAATTCTAAGAACATAGAACAATCGTATGAAGCTTAAGGATCATAACCCACCAATTATTTTTGAGAAATTTTACTGTTTTGATGATAATCCAGTTTTCGTAGGTTCCTGTATTTGAAATTTCGCAGGAAATTTCATAAGTAAAATCGCAGCAAAAAACGCAGGTACCAAGGAAGAAGAAGACCTGCGCGCGTTTTATAATTTGAATTATTGTGATATATTATAATGTATTTGTTCTGTTTATGTATCACACACAAGCGTGTGTCCCAATGGTGAAGTGTGCGTGTATATTGCTTGCAGGCCTGTGTTCGAATCCTGGCTTCTACAATTTTTCTTGTTTTTCCATTTGAATTATTAAACTTAATATATTATGTATTGTAGCCATTATACTAACAGATGCGCCCTCCCGGCTGGAATGGTAAATGTGTTTGTGTGCTGTGCAAAGGTCTTGGGTTCGATTCCCCCCAGGCCTTTTGTTTTGTTTTCTTTTTTTATGATTTTCCAGGAATAAGCAACAAAACCAATTGAACTCCTTTCCTTAGCACCTGTGCGCGCGCTGGCCCAGTGGTTGGTCTTGTTGGCTGGAGTTTGTGAAAGCAAAGGGGCTGGGTTCAACTCCCAGCCCAGGTAAGTTTTTTTTCTCTTTTTCTATATTATTTCTTTTGGTTTGTTTATTATTATTATTATTATTAATTTAATTAAACTATAACCCTAATTTAATCCTAAAGTATTTTCATAAACCAAGATTAACCCTAAAAATATTTTTCTAAAATCCTAAATTGTAAATATTAATTATTTGTTTATTTTAATTCTTGCTTATATTTTAATTAATAAATAAATCTTAATGTTTTCTAATAAACCCTAATTTTCTTCTATTTTAAAACTTAATCATATTTTATTTAATCATGTACATATTTTATAATTTGTTTAAATCTTGTTTAAAATAATTAAAATTTTGTGAATATAATTATAATTAATCCTATTTTCATAATATGTAAATATTCTATAAATTGTTTATAATTTAATTTTGTATGTAAATAATTTTTATTATATGTTTAAAAATAGTTAAAAATTGTTAATTTAATTTTGTAATTATAATCTTATTTTCATAATATGTTTATAATTAACTTACTTTTTATAACTTACATATAACTTAAAACTTTATGATAATTAGTATAATTGTTTATATTTTCCTATTAATCTTAAAAAATAGTTGTTCATATAAAAATTGATCTTTTGATTATCATGCTAATATTTTTGTTTACATTATTAATTATGTTTATATGATATTTTATTATTACTAACCCCATTTAATTTTGTATTATTTTTATTATTATTTTCTACTAACCCAATTATTATTATTATTTATTATTTTGCTTATTATATTTAATTTGCTTTAATTATTATTATTATGTAATTGTTTCTTTGATGTAATATTTAGTAGTAATGTTCAAATATTTATTTTATGCTATGGTTAGTAAATAGGGAGTGTAACATGTTTGTATGTAGAAATCAATTTAGATCACTAACTTAAAAGATAAATATTTAAAATTGTACACTCACACACGTAAGTCGATCTTTGATCGTCATCTCACTTCCTTAAGGATACCTCTCATGTTGCCTATTACAAAAAGGTCAAGTAGGGTGTATAAAGCAAAAGTCCCTCATTTCACATCATCTAGTCCCTAAACAGATAAAAAGATCAAGTCCCTTCGAATGTTGCCTTCATAATGATCTTGTCCCTTTCGAATAAAGATGATAAGTCCCTTCGAATTGCTTATACACCCCACAGTTGCCTAAATAAACAGATGTCCCTTCATTTGTCCCTCACATCCAAGGTAATGACTACCTATTCCTTAATAATAGGGATAGTCTTACCATTTAAAGGATTCAAGAACAGAAAAGACTTAAACTTAGGGTAGGTTCCTCTTAGATACTTGCTCACTTTTCAAAAACATTTCAAACACTTTACACATTTTAAACAATTTTCAAAACAAAGGTTTTTTTACGCATCCGTACATGGATCATTATAAAACTCTTAAGAAAATTTCTATTCACACACTTCACATTTCAAAAACATTTTAAAGTGAGCTAAGTAACTAAGAGCCCATGGATAACCATAGATGTAAAGGGTGCTAACACCTTCCCTTTACATAACCTACCCCCCGGACCCAAAAATCTTTTAAAAAGGTATTTCCTGTTCTTTTATGCCTTTCCTTTGGATAAAATAAAAGTCGGTGGCGACTATTGCTATCCGCAACATTACTAAAGTCAGTTCTCCCACCGTGTTACACTTAGTCGGCGAGCAGCCCATGCCAAAGCGCAGCAAGTTTTCTCGAGCAGTGAGTATCTTGTTTCACAATCGGTAAACTTTTTGCTAAGGTAGTATATTGCCTGCTCTTTTCGACCAGACTCGTCATGTTGCCCCAACACGCACCCCATTGAGTTGTCTAATACTGTTAAGTACATAATCAAGGGTCTTCCATCAACTGGTGGCATCAAAATTGGAGGTTCTAGGAGATATTTCTTGATTTCATCAAAGGCAGTCTGGCACTCATCATTCCATTCCATCACCTGATCTTTCTTCAACAATTTGAAGATTGGCTCACAGATGGCAGTTAATTGGGAAATAAATCTTGCAATATAATTCAATCGTCCCAAGAAACCTCTAACTTCCTTCTCAGTACGGGGAGTTGGCATCTCTCGTATAGCTTTCACTTTTGCAGGATCTACTTCAATACCTTTTCCACTGACAATGAAATCCAGGAGTTTACCAGATCTAACTCCAAAAGTACACTTGTTTGGGTTCAATATCAACTTGTATTTCTTCAACCTCTCAAACAATTTATGCAAATGATCAAGATGTTGTTCTTCATTCTGAGACCTGGCTATCATATCATCCACATACACCTCTATCTCATGATGAATCATATCATGAAACAAAGCCACCATAGCACGCTGATATGTTGCCCCTGCATTCTTCCAACCAAATGGCATCACTTTATAACAAAAAGTGCCCTACTGTGTAACAAATGTTGTCTTCTCCATATCTTCAGCTGCCATCTTGATTTGATTGTAACCAGAGAAACCATCCATGAAAGAGAATACCTTATGCTGAGCAGTGTTGTCTACCAGAACATCAATATGAGGAAGTGGAAAGTCATCTTTGGGGCTGGCCTTGTTTAAATCCCTGTAATCTACACACATACGTACCTTACCATCTTTCTTAGGTACCGGTACCACATTTACAACCCACTGAGGATAAGAAGTCACAGCTAAGAACCCTGCATCAAACTGTTTCATTACCTCTGCCTTAATCTTCTCTGACATTTCAGGACGCATACGACGAACCTTCTGCTTCTTTGGAAGACAATCTTCTTTTACTGGTAAACGGTGAACCACAATGTCTGTATCCAACCCTGGCATATCTTCGTAGGACCAAGCAAAGATTTCCACATAATCATGTAACATCTGAATCATCCTGTTCTTGACACTATCCTCCAATTCAGCCCTTATCTTGACCTCTTTCCTGTTTTCTTTAGTTCCCAGATTCACAACTTCGACTGGCTCTTCATGTGGCTGTATAGCTTTCTCTTCTTGTTGTAACAACCTAGCAAGATCTACAGGTACTTCACAATCGTCCTCATTTCCGTCTTCAGCTTAATAGATCGGATTCTCGAAATTATAATTGGCAATAGTAGAACTGTTATCAACAGGATCCAGAGTGGATGAGGATCTGCATTTTAGTGATGTGGGTGTGTGTAAGAACACATAGCTGATAAAACAAAAATAAAAGAAAAGAAAAACAAGGAACACAATATTTACGAAAATGAAACGTCCACTGATTTTTATTGAATGAAGTATGCAAATGAGATGACATCCCGTAACAAGCACACCATTGTGACCCGGGTAAGGCACAAGGCTTAAGAGTTTAAATTGTTCAAAAATTACAAACTTTAAAAGTAACAACACAGTAATAGTATTTACTCCTGACTAAAGGAGATAGGAATAACATCTTCAGCTTTCCAATTATTGAGCCCAGCACCCACAGTAGGAAAAATCCAAGCATCCAAGTTGTAGTCTTCATCATAGTCACCCACAACATTGATCTGATCTTTCATAATCCCCTGATTGGTGATTCGAACAACATGAGCACGACGAACAGCCTTCTGGGACTCTACAGTGAAACCCAAACCAAACTTGTCAGACTTGTAAGGAATGTCAGGAAGCTGACCCCAAATAGTACAACCACCTTCATCCACCACAACTCTAGCATCTTTGAGGGAGGCCATTGTTGGAGGTACTCTGGTGACCACATGAACTTTCTTGACAACAGGAGGAGCTTCATAATTATTAACAACCCAAGGAACCACTTCGAACGTCTGGCATGGAGTTTCAACATATTCACCTTCCACTTCAAGATACTTAAAGGTGTTCACATGGCTAACTATATATCCTTCCTCTCCGTAAACAGTGACAACTTTTCCTTCTACCGGATATCTCAGTTTCTGGTGTAAAGTGGAAGTTACAGCACCTGCCCCATGGATCCAGGGACGCCCAAGCAAACAAGAATACGAAGGGCGAATATCCATCACGTAAAAAGTAGCATTGAAGACCTGGGAACCTACTTTGATTGGGAGATCAATTTCTCCATGCACCACTCTTCTCGAGCCATCAAAAGCCTTCACCACTATATTAGTGGGCTTCAACACAGCATCTTCAGGGCTAAGCTTATTCAGAACTTCTTTGGGCAACACATTCAGCGAGGAACCATTGTCTATTAACACATGTGACAGGGTAGTGCCCCTACACTCAATAGAGATATGTAGAGCCCTGTTATGATCCCTCTTGGCCGGAGTCAAATCAACATCGGAGAAACCTAACCCATTATCATAAGTCAAGTGTGCAACACAATTTTCAAACTGGTCTACAGAAATCTCATTTGGTACGTGAGCAGTCTTCAAAAATTTAATCAAGGCTTTGGCATGAGCCTCAAAACACAACAATAAAGACAACATAGAAATCTTGGAGGGAGTATGCCCCAATTGATCCACAATGTCATAATCACTTTTGCGAATGATTTTCAATACTTCTTCCATCTTCTTAGCAAGATCATCAGCAGCTGGCACATCAGTTGGTATAGGTTCAATAACAGGACCTTTGCCCCGAGCATCAGCATTAGAGGTAGTAACTGGAGTAACTGTATTCTTAGAAGTAACTGGAGGAGAGAAAACTCTTCCACTTCGTGTAATCTTACTAGATCCAGCAATATTGTCAACATCAAGGTTTTCATCAGCAACAGGTGTATCAGCTAAGGATTCCTGCTTAACACCACGAATATACACATCAGAACCATAATGCCAAGGCACCGCTTTATCAGAAGTATACGGAATAGGACCAGGAGTGGTAATGATCATAGGAGCTACTCTAGCTTCAGCAACAATCTTCACAGGGCCTTCAGCAGTAATCTTAATTGGACCCTTATGAGTGATTTTGACAGGACCCTTGGAAGTAATCCTCACCGGCACTTTATCAACCATATCCACCTCTTCAACCTTTACACCTTTAGTTATATGATCAACCATACTTTCCACAGAAGGTGGAGTCCTCTCAAACACTATGGTGTAATTATTTATGAGGCGTTGAATTCCGTCCTTCAATCTCCAGCAGCTATCCGGCTTATAGGCACAATATAAACAATCTTCACGACAACCCGGAAAGAACCCAGCTTGTACTAACTTCTTCTTAATAACAGACAATGGTGTAGTCAAATCTGCAACTGAGGAAATATGTGAAACTTCATCAATGGCATTGACAGTCTTCTCATGATTTGGCATGGGAGCAGTAATCACATTTGGAGTACCCGGAGGGTCAAACTCAATCTCTCCAGCATCAATCATATCCTGAATCTTATTCTTCAATACCCAACAACTATTGGTATCATGTCCCTGACAATTTGAATGATATGCACATCGTGCATTAGGATTATACCTGGGTGAGGTAACATTGGGATTCTGAGGAGGATCCCTCAAAGTGATAAGTTCACCCTTCAACAAGTGTTGCAAGGCTTGGGCCATTGACATGTTGAGCTTAGTGAACTGTCTTCTAGCCCTTTGTTGTTTTCCCTGTGGTGGCTCTGGTGTTGCAGGAGTTGGATTGGAGATATGAACTGCACTCACAGACTGATGCCTCCTATTACGATCAGGTTGACCATAAACAACATTCGACTCTTTCTTCCCACTAGGGGGCTTCTTTGTAGTACTGGATGAAGAAGCACCCACTTGGATCTTGCCATTCCTTATACCACTTTCTACGCGTTCTCCTGTCATTATCAACTCAGTGAAGCCAGATGATGAGCTTCCAATGAGATGACTGTAAAAAGGACCATTCAACATGCACATGAACATATCAACTAACTCCCTGTCAGTTAGAGGGGGTTGCACTCTTCCAGCCAAATCTCTCCACTTCTGGGCATACTCCTTGAAATTTTCTTTAGCACCCATGGACATGCTTTGTAACTGCATGCGAGTAGGGGCTAGGTCAGCATTGTATTGATATTGCTTGTAAAAGGCTTCAGCAAGATCATTCCAATCACGGATGTTGACACTCTCCAACTGATAGTACCATTCCAATTGAGCTCCAGATAAGCTCTCTTGGAAGAAATGGATCCACAACTTCTTATCAGCAGTATGGGGTTGGATTCTCCGGACATAAGACCTTAGATGTAGCTTGGGACAAGAGACACCATCATAAACCACGAAAGTAGGAACCTTGAAACCAATGGGTATAACCACCCCAGATATCAAACTCAGGTCTTCAAAATCTAGCCCAGAAGACTTTTGCAATTCCATAGCATCCATTCTATCCACCAGCATCTTGAACTTATCTTCATTAGGCTCATGATAGTAGTTAGCTTCAGAATCAGAGTCCCCCATTGTATTATGGAGACTGTCTCCCTCTTTCTCAGACTCTTCAGACTCATAATCTTCAACCTGTTCTTTGGTCTTGACAGGACCTCTGAACCTTCTTCCCATGTTGATCAGGCCTCCTGACCTTCTAGTCTTCTTAGTCTTCTTGGCCAGCAGTGTCTTCAATTCATCCTGCCCCTTGGACAAGTTCAGGATCAGCTCTTGGAACTGTGCATTTTGTGCCTGGAGATCTTTGACTGTTTGTTCAAGAGCCATTGCTGAAATAAACAGCGAGAAGATAAGAAACCTGTACATAAGAAACCTGTGATGCAGTGATATGATATGTAAATGCGTATGCAATGTTTTCAAGGATCACAGGATTTAAATTTGTTTAAACAATTAAGAAAGTAAACTTTTATTAGTAATATATTTGTTTGCCCTTTGGGCTTACAAAATGAAATGAAATAAATACAAAAGATGGGGTTTTAAGTCTCCCATGGACGTTTCCTCTTTGTGTTGAGGTATGAGTTGAGATTCCGCTCCTCGTGGAGTTGCTTTGTTAGCTCCAGGATTCTTTCTTGACTTGCTTTGTAATGAGCCTCGAAAGTATCCCTTTGCTCTTTCAACTGGATCCAGGATCTCTGTAAGTCTTCTATGTCAGTGGGCATGTCTGGGTGAAGGATGGTGTAAGAGGTATCCCCTTCAGCAACAGGCTCCATAGTAACTGGCATGATGGCAGGATATGGCATCATGAGAGTCTGAGCACGAGATCGCACCCATCTAAGGTAAGCTTCCATAGGAATAGTGTACTTGGGATCCAGAGTCTTGCTGTCAACCTTGTTCACTTTTCCCCATGCTCGTATGAACCTTTGACGGTAACCTTGCAGATCGTTGTCGTAGTCAAACACAATACCCTGAATCAACATGTCATGTGGACCATCACTTCGAGCGTAACCAAACTGTCGTAAAGCTAGAGAAGGATTGTAGGTAATGCCTCCTCTTATGCCTAGAAGTGGCACATTAGGAAATTCCCCACAACGGTCAATGATAATGATATTCTCCATAGATCTGGAGCACCAATGGATATCTGAATGAGAGAGTGACATAATCCTCTTGGACCACCTAAACCCTTGTTCATTCTTCATCACTGAGCGAGGAAGGTGAGAAATAAACCACCTAGATAGCAAAGGTATGCAGCACATCAAAGTTCCTCGTGCCTTTGTAGTACGAGTATGAAGAGAATGTAGGATGTCTCCAAGCAATGTAGGCACTGGATTGTGACTCAGGAATATGTTGATGGCATGAACGTCTATGAACTGATCTGGATTGGGGAACAACACTAAGCCATAAATCAACAAGGCTAAAATCTCCTCAAAAGTATCATAGCTCATAGCCTTCAAGAATACTTGAGCCTTCTCTATCAACACCTTAGCAAGAATACCCTTAACTCCGCTTCTCGTTTCTAGAACAATGTCTGACTTCTTCAGATGTAGAGCTGCAGCAATAACCTCAGGTTTAGGCTCTTTTTCAAAGCCTGTGAATGGTTTCTGATCAAGTACAGGTATACCCAGAAGTTTAGAGAACTCTTCCATTGTAGGAACCAGCTGGTAGTCGGGGAATGTGAAGCAATGGTGCTTAGGATCAAAGAACTGAAACAGAACACTCATCATGTCTTCATTGAACCCTGAAGTGACTAGATCCAGTAGGTGACCATGTCTCTTGATGAACTGGGAGTTTTCAGACACTTGAGAAACCAACTCTTTAAGCTTAGGAGGTATGCCTACAAAATTGATCCTGATAGTGTTTCTACGAGCAGAAGCCATGACCTGCAACAAAGAACAAAGATAAATCCTTTGGTCCTTGAAATGGTTAGTGAAAATGCTATGCTTATGATGCATGATGATGTTATGATGTTATGCTCAATCACAAACATGTGGCACACACAAACAAGTCACACAATAGCCCTAGGTTTGAAGGCTTGCATGAGGTTCAAAGGTAAGTACCCTCCCCTGAAGTTTAGTGGGTTCATCCTGTCCTACAAAAGTAACCAGGTTCTAAGGGATCTCAATATCATTGATCCTTCACAAGGATGGTTGTTCAGTAGGCAACTTACTTGCCAACCAAAACCCTCCAAGTTTAGAATCTCAATGAGTGTAGTATCGAGTATCAACCAACTTCAGTCTGCACCAAAGCCGGTTATCTCACTACTTTTCTAAAGGCCAAGATGGGATAACTAGGGTTCTAAAAGTTAGTTAGTGCATTGACAACATATGGCAGCCTCATATTATCCTCAACTTGACTTAAGGAACATAAGCACCAACCAAAAAGTCACACTAACTATGGCCACCAGATCAACCATATCGGTATACGCCGTATAGTTTCCTTGGTCTATTGCCATTTACCTAAGGTACAGTAGATCCGGGTTAGGATCTTTCACACATAAGAACACCCAACAAGATAAATATAAAGCAAACAAGGCAAACAATTTAAAGTGATCTAATTCCTAAGGGTACCCCTCTTTTATTAAATCCCCAGCAAAGTCGCCAGTTCTGTAACACGGTGGGAGAACTGACTTTAGTTATGTTGCGGATAGCAAGAGTCGCCACCGACTTTTATTTTATCCAAAGGAAAGGCATAAAAGAACAGGAAAGACCTTTTTAAAAGATTTTTGGGTTCGGGGGGTAGGTTATGTAAAGGGAAGGTGTTAGCACCCTTTACATCCATGGTTATCCATGGGCTCTTAGTTACTTAGCTCACTTTAAAATGTTTTTGAAAAGTGTAGTGTGTGTTTAGAAATTTTCTTAAGTGTTTTATAATGATCCATGTACGGATATATATAAAACCTTTGTTTTTGAAAATTGTTTGAAAATGTGAAGTGTTTGAAATATTTTTGAAAAAGTGAGCAAGTATATAAGAGGAACCTACCCTAAGTTTAGGTCTTTACTGTTCTTAAATATCCTTTAAATGGTAAGACTATCCCTATTATTAAGGAATAGGTAGTCATTACCTTGGATGTGTGAGGGACAAGTGAAGGGACATCTATTATTTAGGCAACTGTGAGGTGTATAAGCAATTCGAAGGGACTTATCATCTTTATTCGAAAGGGACAAGATCATTACGAAGGAAACATTCGAAGGGACTTGATCTTTTTATCTGTTAAGGGACTAGATGATGTGAGATGAGGGACTTTGCTTTATACACCTTACTTGACCTTTTGTTTAGGCAACATGAGAGGTAACCCTTACGAAGTGAGATGGCGATCCAGGATCGACTTACGTGTGTGAGTGTACCAATTCAAATATTTATCTTTAAGTTTTAATGATCTAAATTCAAATTTACATACAAACATGTTTCACACTCCCTATTTTACTAACCATAGCATTTAAAAATAAATATTAAAAATTACTACAACTATTACATATTGGATACAATTACATAATAATAATAATAATAAAAATAAATTAAATAAGCAAATAAATGAATAATTAAGTGGGTTAGTAACAATAATAATAACAATCATATAATATATAAATAAATAAATGGGGTTAGTAGTAATAAAATAAATAAGAATAAGATGAAAGAATTAGCATAAAGAAAAAAAAAAATTTAAAGTTCAAAATTAGATAAATAATATTTTTTAAGAGAATTTAATAAAAGAAATAAGTATTATGTACTAAATTATTCTAATGATTTAAATTTATATACATATTATAAAAATAATGGTTAATTATAATTAAATAAACATATTATAAATTATATTTATAAGATCAAATTAAGATTTTTAATTGTTTTAAACATAATCTAGGGTTTACTATTTTATTGAATTATTTAAGTAATATAAACAAATTATAAAAATAAATATACATAATTAGGATTTATATACAAATATTAATAAAATAATTAGGTTTGATAAAATATTATTAGGTTTTTTAAAAAAAAAAAAATTAGGGTTTTAGAAAATATTAGGGTTTTTCTTATTAATGTACAAAATAAATCAAATTATTTACAAATTACATATATATACATGTTATGAAATAAATATAAATAAAATAATATTTTAGGAATACATACACAAAAAATAATATTGGAAAATATTTTTTATAATTTATATTTATCAATTTAAATAAAATAGAAATAATATAATGAAATAAAATAAGAAAATATGGAAAATTGATCAAAAAGAAAGGACCTGAGATTTGAACCCAGGTCCCCTACCTCATATGCAGAGCACAAAACAATCCAGGCCAGCGCGCGCTGATGATATAGAATGAGACCCATATGCTTTTGTTTCATATCCTGCACAAATCACAACAAAAAAACAAAAGCAATACAAAAGGGCCTGGGGGGGATTCGAACCCAGGACCCTCCATCAAACAAACACACACTACAACCATCCAGCCAAAAGGGCGCATCTGTTTAGATAACCACAACAAATGATAATATATTAAGTCATGTGAATAAATATGAAAATCAAATAAAAAGAATGCTGCCTCCAAGAATCGAACCCAGGCCTTGAACCAATACACGCACATCCATCACCACTGGACCAGACGTGCATTTGTGAAATAAACTATAAACAATACAATAAAATATTAAAACAAAATTTGAATTCCTGCCAGCGCGCCAAATGACTTCATCTTCAACCTTGGTTCCTGCAACTTTACCTGCGAAATTTCCTACAAGTTTTCCTGCGAATTTATTTTCGTAGCTAAACCTGTGATTCTCAAACTTCATTCAAGCAGTGAAATTTCACAAAATTAAAGGTACCATTGAGTTCTATATGAGATTTTCAATCATTCTATGTTCTTATAATTCATTTATTTGGACTCAATAACAAAACCCTAAAAGAGGCCGCAAACCCTAATAATGGTGGATCTTGATACCTGCATGAAAAACTCAATTAAAACGCCCAGAATCCATCCAGGGTTCATCACAAACATCATCAAACAATCAAAAACAATTTAAATCCAGCCAATCAATGGAATCGAAAATCAAAAATATCTTGAAGAACATGATTCGGTTTATGTATTATGGCATGATTCAAAGGCATATGATGATTGGTTTCGACTCAGGGATGCTTGAGGAAGCTTGTGATGTTCTTAAAATACCTTGAAACCTCTTCTAGGGTTGAAACCGAAAATTGACTTTTGAAGGATTTTGTGAAGTTGGAAATTATGGTTTGAGGCTGCAAAATCGTCCCTATGCATTGTGATGAGTTTGTCTATATGTAGTGGACAAAATTAGGTCAAGAGAAGTGATTATTCTTTGGACTTTTGGATCATTGAAGATTGAAAAAGATAATGTCTTAAAATTCAAATATTTTTTGATATAACATTGCTATTTTAAGACAATCACCATAATTTTCATATCAATCTAATTCAATCAAGGTTTATGACTTTCTAGAATCAAAATATTTTTAAATCTTCATATTTTTATATTTTATTTGAATTTAAAATGATTTTTAATATAAAAAATCATAATAAATAAAAATAAATGAATAAAATTATGAAAATATTAAATAAATTTCGTGCATGATGTCATGGAACACCTTGGGTCACAAAAAAGTCAGCCCATTTGGAAGAATTTGGTTTTAAGACCCCATTTACTTCATAAACCACCCAAAAATTTCCCAACTTTGCAAGGGCAAAAATCCTTCAATTTTAATGCTATGAGGGTGTTTTTGGACATTTTGGAAAGCTTAAAGAGTCCTCTAACCAACCCCATTGGTTTCATGTCCATATCTTTTACCATTCTCAAGTTATGCTCTTTTGAAGTTGTTGACTTTTTGTTGACTTTTAAAAGGACCTATAATGTCTTAGCTCATACCTTTCAAATGAAGCATTTTTGGGCTTGGCTTGTGAGACACAAAGTTGTAGAGAATTCAATTTCCTTCAAAATGAGCTTTGTATGGGAAAAATTTGATGAAGCATGTGAAAGTTATGGCTGGTCAAAGTTCAGTTGACTTTTCCTAAGGAAACCCTAATTTAGAAACTCCTGATTCTCGATGATCTGAAATCTCCTTGATGAATCATGATCAACCCTTGATAAAATGATGAATTTTACTTCATATACTTGATGTTGGCAAAAAATCATGAAGTTTGACTTTGGTTTGACCACAGTTGACCTCAGTTTGACTTTTTAACTACTTTGACTGATTTTGACTTATCTGATCATCTGACTGAGCAAACCTTTGAGAAAAGTCTTGAAACTTGTCATGGGGATTCTTAAAAACATATAAGATGTTATGAAGCTCACTTGAAGTCTTGGAAGTTCATTTAGCCTGATTAAAGTCAAAACCCTAGTTTGGGATGCATTGCTTAGGAAGATGCATTGTCTGAGGGAAATGTCAAATCTTCTGACTAATTGTGAACTTTGTGAACCTTGTGAACCTCAGAAGATGTCTTGTGAACCTTGTGAACCTCATGTGAGGTCTTGTGAGCCTTGTGAACCTCATGGGAGGTCTTGTGAACCTTGTGAACCTCATGGGAGGTCTTGTGAACCTTGTGAACCTCATGAGAGGTCTTGTGAACCTTGTGAACCTCTTAGTACACAAAGTCTTGTTTTGTGAGGGAAAATTTTGGGGTGCAACACATCACCATCATCATTACCCCTTTACAACGCATTGTCACTTCCAAGAGATTCATTCAAAATCTCATCATCGCTCATACTTCCTAGGAAGACGTGGGTTTTTACGTTTACAGTAACTACTCCCACTCGCCACTAATGTTTGCATCGAAACCCCACAAAAAAAATTTCAATTTCTCCCATGTTAGTGTCAGGTGTCGGATCTAATGCATGCATTTGTGTCTATAAATACCTCCCCTCACCCATTTTCTTTCACTTGATCTTCTCGCATTCTCCTTCTCCTTTTGGACACAACTCTAAACTTATCTTTGGTATCTTTGCTCTAGAAAACCCTTTTTTCTACCATGATCAAAATCAAGGTTTACTTCACACCAATTGTTGCCAATAACCTATTGCCTCTTGTGATTCCTCCTTCTAAAGACGACGAAGTTAGAGCTTTTATCTCTGAGCATTCTTTTGATTACAACCAAATCGACATCTGGCAGAAACAAAGGTTGATTCCATGCCCAACGAACAACATACTTTATGCTTTTTATGGGTCATATCCTTCAAAGAGGTCACATCATTGGGGGCGTATATACCTACATTACATGGTCAACTTGTCTAAAACTGACCCTAGATATAATATGTACATGTTGTTGGCGTCAATCTTCTTTTGGAAAGGTTCGACCAACCTTTCTCAGTCGCCTTATGACATGTTGATGCTAACTTCATTCGACATTACTTCCATCAATTTCAAAATATTTGCACCTCTTGATGGCGTGTTGATAAACACGTTTGCAACCCTGGCATTGCAGACCCATAATTATTTTCTTAGTGGTTTTAGCCTTCTTATGGAAGACAAGTTTAGTCAGATCACCATAATCGATCTATTTTTGGATGCTTCCTTTAAATTTTGCTATTGTCCTCATCCTTCTTGTATTAGGTAATCTTGTTGGGTGTGTGCTTCCTTCACTTCTTGTTTCAGCGATAATTTTTTTTTCTATCTTCTTTTTTCTCTTAGGGAAATCTGGAAACAACCAATCTTTTTATCTTCAATAACATTCACTGACGGGCCACATACGGTGGCATGGGGTTTGTTGCAACATTTAGGTAGTTTGGGGTGAAGGTGAGAAACTTTGACTCAATCCGGTCTTGAACCTTGTGCTTGAAGGATTTGCAATTCTTAATTGTGTGCCATGGAGCTCCCTAGTGATATTTGCAGTGAACATTGACATCATATCCTGGAGGGATGACAGTTGGAAATGCTAGATCTCTCAAAGCAATTGATTCATCCTTTAGAAAATAAGGGAGGATTTGACCATATGGTACAAGTATAGGATCAAAATGTCTCTCTAGCCTCCTTGCCCTTTGTTGGTTAGGTTGGCACTATTATGGAGCACATTATTGTTGATTCTAGTGTTGTTGTTGATACCCTTGTTATTGATATGGATGTCGCTATTGGAATGTCAGTTGTTGGTATGGAATAGGTGCAATGGCAGCAACTTGATGATATGGATTTTTTTGTTGTGGTATATGAGCAGGAACTGAGGTTGGAGCAATTTGTTGATAAGGCACAAAAGCATATTGCACAGTTGCAACATATGTGTACTATAAGTATGTTATTAGAGTAGGTGCCCTATGTTGTGTTTTCCCCTTAAGAAGATATAATATTTGTTTCGCTATCTTTTTTCTTATACCCATTGAAAGGCTTTTTGGTTCCATCCTGGCTACTAGAACCTCCTTGAATTTTTCCATTTTTTAAACCTTCTTCAACTCTTTCCCCGACAATCATCATGTCTAATAATCCTGAAGACACATTATTGATCATCTTTTCATAGTATTTTCCTTGCAAGGTACCCATGAAAATATCAATCAATTCATGGTCAACTAGTGGCAGATGCACCCTTGCATCTAACTCTCTCTAAGATTGCACGTACTCCTTAAAGGATTCGTTGTGCTTTTGAGCCATACCCTAGAGTTGAGTATTGTTTCGAGCCAGGTCATTGTTGTATTTATATTTCTTAGTAAAATCATCAACCAACTAAGACCAAGTACACACACTGCTGTGCTCCAATTGTATGTACCATTCTAGTGACGCTTCAGATAGGTTATCTTGGAAGAAATGGATCATCAACTTGTCATCCATGGCATAGACAGCTATCTTTTAGAAGTACATCTTCAAATGAATATTAGGACAAATAAGGCCTTTATATTTCTCAAATTCTGGCACCTTGAACTTAGAAGAAATCACAACATCCGACACTAGACATATCTCCAAGGAACTCAAAAAGGTTGAGTTGTGCCCTTCCATGATTCATAGTTTTTTCAGCCAAAGCATGACACATCTGGATGGCTTCAGAATCCTGAGTAGTGAGAGGATTGATAATTGTAATATAACTTGTTAATGTAACAATATTTACATTAACAAGTTATATGTAACAATATAATATTTAAAATTGTTGTATTTTAGGAATATAACTTGTTAATGTAACAATATTTACTACAATGTTACAACATTTTCCAAAAGAAGTTAAAAAGAGTTTCTTAGGCTGGAACCAGAAGTCATTGAAGTTGGTTGACTCAATCACAAAGAGGCTATACCGTGCAAAGGTTCATTCTGCAAAGTGCTACAAAAATATTGTCAAAACTGAAAAGTTCATGTGGAAAAGGTGGTATGATATCATTAAGCATATGAGGCTTAAGAGGGGTGATAAGTTTGGCTTCAGCATAACGAATCCACTAAATCGGCTTTACGTGTGTGTTTTAAACAAATGAATGTTGTCAGTTTGACAGTGTTTGTTTGATGGTTGTTTGTTTATTATGAATGTTTTTGTGTCCTATGGTTGTTGTGGTACTGATGAACTATCATGGTCTTTGCCTATTATTTTGATATGTATGTATGTTTAAGCATGTGAAAGTTAATTGTAATTCTGCTTTAGTTTCTCTAAAAGTTTGAATTCTGTGAATGAGTTATGGAACTCATCCTTACATTATGTTTGATTTTATATGTAATATGAAATTAGTATATTTTAAATTATGTTGATTTGGATGTATTTATTACTTCCATATGTTATATACGATTAAGATGTTTCAAAATTATAGTACATGAATATCAAAACACTGGAATTTTTTTAAAATAGTAGTGTATGTATCATTATGAAGAAAAAACCTGTAATAGGCAAAAAGTTCAAAAAACTAATTGGCATAATATAATATTGAAGTTGTCATGAACTATTAAAATTAGACAAATTGTGACAAATATAAAAAATAGTAATGGCATCTGTATGAAAAAATGAATTTAACAGTTGTGTTAATGGCCCAAAAACATAGGTGAATATAATTTGATACAAAAGATCCAGTAATATACAAGAACTGGATAACAAAGCATGTGTCAGACAAAAGAATGACACTATTTTCCAATGATGAGTACCACTAGTTGGTCATTGAAGTTATGTTGAAAATGTGCCTGTAATAGAAACAAAGTTGTTCCGACCCGGCCCAATCCCTCGTATTGGGCCAAAAAGGCTGACCTATTCTTCTTGCTCGACAGCGCGAGCATAACTACAAAAAGTGGCCTCTCAGTCGACCACTAATGATCCGACCAGGGAGAGACTTTCTAACGGCTAGTATTGACCGTTTCCTATCTTCCCGGACCCTTCGATCCGCACCTCATAAAACGAACCAATAGCGTTCCAGCTGGTCCTCTATATAAACTCTCTCATTTGAGAGGGTCAGGTATTCAATTCTCAACCCTAATACTTGTACTTGCTCACTGTCGCTCGGATACTTACTTTGGCATCGGAGTGTGTTGCAGGTACACCCCTTTTTCTCCTCGACGACCATCTCCGCCCGCTCTCGAGTCCAGCTGTATTGGATCCTGATCTCCAGGTACGATCAGGTGGCGCCGTCTGTGGGAAACCAACTTCCCCGTTCTTCTTTCAAGATCCTCAAAGAACAAAAGTTTTAACAAAAATCCATGGCTGCTCGGGACAATCAGGAGAATCGATCAAACGATGGCATGATTCTCACACAACATGAGAGCAATGTCCAACCTCCCCTACATGATGATACCACGCACGACCAACCAGAGAAGAAGGCGGCATCGCCTTCACCCGATCGTGATCAACCCTTGGAGAGTCGCCCGGAAACCCTCATTCCTTCGACTCCCTCGGGATCAGATTTCGCAGCGCTGGCCGAAATCCTGAACCAAACAAATTTGTTGCTTCTTGCTCATGGTGAAAAGATCGCCCGACTTGAAGATAACTCTCGTCAACCACATTCTTCAAGGAGACCCCAAGGGGAGCACACTCCATCTCCTCCGAAGAAAAAGAGAGGAAATACCGACGAATCAACAGGCAACAAACGTTTTCGCCGGTCATCTCCACGACCCTCTCCTAAAAGAAAATCAAGAAGGAGCAGATCAAGATCCGCTTCTCCTCGAGGATTAAAGAAACGTGATCACGGATCGTCATTAGCTTCTAGTGACGATGACGACGCTCGGGGCCCCTTATCTTCCGAAATTATGGCGGCCAAACTCCCGAGAGGCCTGGAAAAACCTCCACCTTTAGGTTCGTACGACGGTACTACCGATCCAGACGAACACATCGAAAACATCGACGCTTTGCTCGACTATCGAGGTGTTCGAGGAGCAATTAAATGTCGACTCTTTCCCACGACACTGAGGAAAGGGGCAATGACATGGTACAAGAGCCTTGAAGCTGAATCCATCACGTCGTGGAAACAACTTGGGCGCACGTTCTCTAGGCACTTTACTGCGTCAAGACGACATCCTAAGACAGAGGCTTCGCTCGAAGCAATAATCCAAGGGAGAGACGAGCCTTTACGAACATACATCGAAAGATTCAATAAAGAAGCGGTTCAAGTATCCACGACCGACGACATGAAGAAGTATCTGCTCGAACGAGGACTGCGTCCCTCGACAGATTTTCACCGGGCGGTCGGTATTGAAACCCCAGCGACCCTCGACGCGTTCCTGCTAAAGGCCCAAGCTTACATTCAATATGAAGAAAAGCAAGCGGCCAGTTCAGTAAGAGACGCCCGACGTCGAGAAGATGCCAAACCACATCGAGTCGAAGAGCCCTCGACATCTCGTCGGGGAGGAGACAAAAGAAAGGATGATCGCTCCCGTGAACCGCGGGAGCACCGAGGACCTATCGGTCGGTTCCATGAATACACACCTCTCCTAGCTTCCAGGGAGAAAATCTTATCTGAGTGCGCCAATTCGGAATTCAAACAGGCAGGAGTACGATTTCCGAGGCAACAACCTACCAAGCCCGGCACAGATAAAACGAAATACTGCAGGTTCCACAAGAGCCACGGGCACAACACAGAAGATTGCATACACCTCAAGGACGCGATCGAAATCCTCATCAAAGATGGGCATCTGAAGCAGTTCACAAAATCCAGAGAAAATCCTCGGCAGGACGCGCAAGAAACTCAGAAAATCGAAGAAGCAGTGCCCATCCCCGCGGACGCCAACATGCAGGTCGCCCTGAGCATATATCGCCCGGAAGACTTCTTCTTACCAGACCATACCAAAGGCACAGAATACCTCTCCTCTCACAGTCCGTGGGAAGCTTTCCCCTCGGCGATGGTCATATCGGGAGGAGGATTCAATAAAATCACGGTCGGTTCTGTGAAGAGAAAATTCGACCAGCTGATCGCCAAGGGGCCCGCGCAAAACGCCACCTTAGATCCTCCGAGGGAAGGTTCCGTGCCCCTCGCATTTTATCGAGAAGAGCTCCTAGGAGGAGCACCAAACGCCAGTATCCCTTTACTCATCCGAGCACGCATGGCGAACTTCGACGTAAGGAGGATATTGGTAGACCAGGGAAGTTCATGTGACATCATGTACTCCCAACTGTTCTCAACGCTCCAACTAAATGAAACACATCTGACTCCATACGTCGGATCCGATCTGCAAGGTTTTAACGGAGCAGTATCCCGACCATGGGGTTATGTCGACCTGTTTGTCACTTTCGGGGCAGGCGAAACAGCCAGGACAGTTAGGGTCCAATTTCTCGTCGTGGATTGCCCGTCGTTATACCAATGCATATTGGGACGACCAACTCTGGCCGAGTTAATAGCCGTGTCATCCACCGTTCACTTAAAGATGAAGTACTATACTACTTCGGGCAGAGTTGCCACACTGCACGGAGATGTCGACGCTGCCCGTAGATGTTTCGAGGCAGCATCAAAAGGCCTCAGCTCAATATCGTACCTACCAGTCTCCCCGACACTGGATCCACCAGATGTGACCAAGGCTTTCCCTCAAGTCGATTCGATCGACTTAGACTGCAGGTTTTCGAACAGCGAGAGCATCCAGAGACCAACAGAGGCCTTAGCCCGGCCAATCCCGGACGGAGACTTCGAGCTGATTCCCTTGGGAGAAGATCCTGCTCGATGCATCAAGATTGGAGCACACCTGCCCGAGTTAGTGAAGCGGCAGTTGGAAGCTTGCCTCAAAGGGAACGCAGATTTGTTCGCATGGAGTGCCGCAGAAATGCCAGGGCTCGACCCCGAAACAGCTTGTCATCACCTCTCTATCGACCCAACATGTAAGGCGGTCGCTCAACGCAGGAGAAAGCAGTCGAGCGAGAAGACCGAAGCTGCTGAATCTGCCGTTAAAGACCTCCTAGAGGCAAAATTTGTAACTGAGGCCAGGTACACAACCTGGCTCTCAAATGTTGTACTAGTCAAAAAATCTAATGGAAAATGGAGAATGTGCGTTGATTATACCGATCTCAATCGGGCATGCCCGAAAGATGCATACCCTTTACCTAACATCGATAAATTGGTCGACAGTTCGTCCGGATACAAATTATTATCCTTCATGGACGCATATTCGGGTTACAATCAAATACCCATGGCTGTGTCCGACAAAAAATACACGGCCTTCATGACCGAGTCGGGCAATTATTTTTACAACGTTATGCCTTTCGGCCTAAAAAATGCAGGAGCAACATATCAGCGTATGATGAATAAAGTTTTCCGAGCTGAAATCGGGGACATGCTCGAAGTATACATGGACGACATGATCGTCAAATCTCAACAAGAAACAGACCACGCGTCTCATTTGCGAAGAGTCTTCGACCAAGCACGAAAGTGCAAAATGCGTTTCAACCCCGAGAAATGCACCTTTGGTGTCCGAGCAGGAAAATTCCTCGGATTCTATTTGACCGAACGGGGCATTGAGGCTAATCCCGATCGATGTCGAGCATTCGCAATGTTCCCAACTCCCACGTCAAAGAAGTCTATACAAACACTAAACGGAGTCATCACTTCCCTTGCCCGGTTTGTAGCAAAATCTGCTCAACACGCCCTCCCGTTTTACAAGCTGCTCCGTAAGGAAGCGACGTTCGAGTGGACAGCAGAATGCGAATTGGCACTGTCCCACCTAAAAAGGGCATTAAGTGAACCTCCAGTTTTATCCAGACCAGAGGAAGGGGAAACTCTATATCTCTACCTCGCGGTCGCCAACAAAGCGGTAAGCGCAGCCCTTGTGCGCGAGCGACCCGAAGGGCAAAAGCCCGTGTATTTCACGAGCAAAGCTCTCCACGGTCCAGAAGTTCGGTA
Organism: Lathyrus aphaca; assembly: GCA_963966055.1. Classification (NCBI taxonomy): domain Eukaryota; kingdom Viridiplantae; phylum Streptophyta; class Magnoliopsida; order Fabales; family Fabaceae; genus Lathyrus; species Lathyrus aphaca. The sequence goes on from OZ014525.1 coordinate 149,551,706, forward strand.
CCTTCAGATAGAAAAGGTCGCACTGGCCCTCCTCCTCGCAGCTAGAAGACTACGCCACTACTTCCTGGCTCACACCATCATCGTAAGAACTGATCAACCCATAAGGCAGTTGCTCGGTCGACCAGACATGGCCGGCCGAATGTTAAAATGGTCACTAGAACTGTCTGAATTCGACATCAAATTCGAAGGAAGACAAGCCCTCAAAGCGCAGGCACTGGCCGACTTCGTGGCTGAACTTACCTTCACCGAGCGAGACACGCAAGCTTCATCTAAATGGGTCATCTTCGTAGACGGTGCGTCCGGCCCAACGGGCAGTGGGGCCGGTATCATTCTGGAGAACGAGGAGGGGAACGTCATCGAGGTATCCTTGACTCTGTCTTTCCCCACTTCTAACAACCAGGCAGAATACAAAGCTTTCTTAGCAGGCATACGGCTCGCGAACGACCTAGAAGCAGAAGAGATCACAATTTGCACAGACTCTCAATTGGTCGCGAGCCAAGTCCGTGGAGATTTCCAGGCCAGGAATGATAGCATGGCCGAATATCTGGCCCTCGTAAAAGACGAAATAAAGCAGTTTAAGAGTGTAGAAATCAAACACGTTCCCCGAGAAAGCAACGCCCGAGCAGATATCCTATCCAAGCTGGCGAGCACTAAAAGGAAAGGAAACAACAAGTCCGTCATACAAAAACTGCTCCCCCAACCAAGTATTGGACATTCGTCACCCTACACACACATTAACCTTGTGGGCGACACAAACTGTTGGATGACCCCAGTATTCAACTACCTAACTAAAGGAGAACTACCAGCCGACCCGAAAGAGGCTAGTACCATACGACGAAGGGCATGCTCGTATTCTTTAGTAGGTGGACGCATGTATCGTCGAGGATTCTCTACACCCCTCCTCAGGTGCGTAGAAGAGGAAAATATTCCACACGTCCTAAGGGAAGTTCACGAGGGAATCAATGCGCAACATCCGGGCGGACGGTCATTAGCTCGTAAAATTCTGAGGGCAGGATACTACTGGCCCACCCTGCAGCACGATGCTAAGGAGCACGTAAAAAGATGCGATAAATGCCAACGACATGGGGACGTGCACATAGCACCTCCTTCCGAGCTAAAATCGTTATCATCACCCTGGCCGTTCGCATGGTGGGGAATGGACATATTAGGACCCTTCGTCGTTGGGTCTGGTCAGAACAAATACTTGATTGTAGGAGTCGACTACTTCACCAAATGGATAGAAGCAGAGGCTCTGGCCAAAATTACCGCACTCAATATACTTCGATTCTTCAAAAGAAACATCCTCGCCCGGTTTGGAGTCCCCCTCGCTATTGTGACCGACAACGGAACTCAATTCACAGATAAACATTTCAAAGAATTCGTCGCGTCAATAGGGACAAAACAACATTTCGCATCAGTCGAGCACCCCCAAACTAACGGGCAGGCCGAGGCCGCAAACAGGGTGATTCTAAGAGGTCTGAAACGAAGGTTAGACGAGCATAAGAAACACTGGGTCGAGGAACTACATAGTGTATTATGGGCATATAGGACCACTCCCCATTCAACGACCGGAGAATCCCCATTTCGATTAGCATATGGGACCGAAGCAGTAATTCCAATAGAGATGCACGTCCGTTCAAGACGCACGGAATTTCCCATGGAACAGGATGCCAACAATGAAGCCTTAAGAGACGAGCTCGACATGGTCGAGGAAATTCGATCAAATGCTGCCCTTCGAGAAACCATTCTCAAACAAAAGATAGCCGCTCGATATGATTCCAAGGTCATCAGACGGACGTTCGAAGTAGGTAGCCTCGTCCTCAGAAGAAACCACAGAGATCCCCGCGAGGGAAAACTAACGCCGAACTGGGAAGGCCCGTATCGTGTTCGAGCAAAAACCGAGAACGGCGCCTATTACCTAGAAAATCTATACGGGGAAGAACTCGCTCGGCCGTGGAACGCCGAGAAACTTAAACAATATTATAGTTAAACCAGTCACCTTGCTCAATTCCCAGGCGAAGAGAAAGAGAGACCAACTGCGTGCCTAGGTACGAGCACGTCAGTCTAAATATCATAAACAAAGCAAGTTCTTTCTCGAGCAAAAGAAAAACTTGTCGCACGAACGGATACTCGAACGAGTCCGACGTCGCCTAAGTACCACGACCAGGTAGAACCCCAGCTCGCGATGGGACGTTCACGCCATGGAGCCCGGGCCATTATCTTGACCCGGGCACCGATCAAGGATACAATCCTCCAAGACTGATTGGTTCCCTTAACCAACAGGTCGTCCACACCCCCCGTATCTATATCTATCCAATCACTCATAATACAAATACGAGCGTCAAACACTTAGTAAAAATAATAACAAATCATGTCCTCCTACGGACGAATAATTGCGAGCAAACAACAGGTATAATCGACCTCCACGACCAAGTACTTAACATTTATAAAAAAAGAAATGCGGCACCAAAGGGCCGACTTGTTCGGAATTACAGATAAAGGGGGCCACGCCCCCCAAAACAACAAAATAAACATTAAATTATAAAGGCGCGCAGGCCATCAATTAATTATCCTCGGCAGCTGGGCGATCCTCCTCCACGCGAGCTTCCTCATGCCCTGGCTGATCGGTCTGGATCATTGTCCCCGGCTGGGAATCGGCCACCACCAAGTCAGCAGGCACCACGATCTGACCGTCCACCACCTTGTAAAGATAGTTCATCCGATCAACGTCCAAAGCGAGGTCAGGGTGGAGAGCTTTCACTTGGTCCACTGCATTTTGAAAACTGAACTCAGTAGACGCGTTCAGATCTTCCATATCCTGGTCGATCCGAGCGAGGAAATGAGCCCTCGTAATCAAATGCTTAGTGTCCTCATCTTCATCTTCTTTGGGGCAGAAAGCATCTTTTAACTTTTTATTCTGCTCGAGCAATTTTCTTTTGTCGACCTCTAGTTTAGCAATTATCGTTGCCCGTTCAGCAGACTCTGTGGTAACCCTTTTCACTTCCTCGGTGGACGCCGTCAGCTTGGCCTCAGAAGCAGCCAGTTGCTCTTTGAGCTTGCTGTTCTCCCGCTCCAGCATAGGAGACCCTTCAGCCGTCATCCAGGCCATGGTCAAGACCCGCATCACCGCGCTCGCATCCTGAGCCAATGAGAGCCGCCGAGCAGGGCGATCCATCCCCTCCAAGAATAAAGAATCCGCCCGGTCCACGTCCATGGTGTTCCCTTCGAAGAAATTCCGAACGACGAAACATGGGGGTATCCCATGCCTTGGCTTTGGAGGAGCACCGGCCGTCAGGTCCACAGTGGCCGCCGCTTTATGCTTCTTCATTAAAGAACCGGTGGAAACCCCCGGAGAGCCCTGAACCAGCGGACCCGAGCCCGAACCACTTGCCTCGGTCAACTTGGTCTGCACGACCCTTGACCGTTTTCGCTGCTGCTGGACTAGACGCTCATGAATTTTGTCCAGAGGATTAGTCTAAGAACCTGAAAAGAGGAACAAAACCAAGATTAGACACGAGCAACAAAATCAAATATAAAACTTAACGAGCATAAACAAACAGATACCGAAAAAATTATCTATCTCCTGCCCGTTAGTACAGGCCAGCAAATCAGTAACGTTGATCAAAGGACGCTCCAGAGCTTCTCCCCCGTCTTGATCAACCATAACCTTCCCTTCCCCGTCCAATAAAGGGGTCGGAGTGAAGGAAGCTACCAACCTTCTGAAGGCTTCGAAACTGGCCGTATCATCCTCGTCCAGTGTTTCCCCCACCTGGACAAATTCCCCCACTGGTCGCTCGTAGTGCATATGACTCCAGGAGAGGGGAAACATCCATAATCTCCTCGGAATCACATCACCCTGGCCGTCCAACTTGGGTTCGTCGTTCTCATCAGTGTCAATCCCGAGGAAGCTCATGGTTCGCACGGCAGCATCACTTACAGGTTTGATTAAGAAATAATCGGTCTTAAAAGCCCAGATGGACTCCGAGTGGGCCTTGAAGATCTTAGTTCGTTGTTTAAAGGATACGAATCCCTTCCGGTCGGTCCCCCGCCCGACTTGACGTTGTAAAGAAAACAGGCGGAAGAAGAGAGGGAGTGTGGCCCCGACGCCCAAGAAAGCACACGTCATCTCAAACGCCCTCAGGAAGGCGTAGGAATTTGGGTGCAGCTGAGAGGGGGCTATACAAAGATGTCCGAGCACAGCGCTCACAAAATCGCTGAAAGGAAGCGTAACTCCCAGGACCGAAGTAGCATATTCATACATCGAAAATGCTCGGCCGCGGAAGTCCGAAAAGATGCGATCGTCATCTCCTGGGCAAGTCACGACCCAGTCAGCAAGATCCCCGACGACGGGCAGCGGTTCCGATCGAGGTCTCGAGAAGGAAGATACCTTGTCCAGTAAATCTTCCATCACCCATTTCTCGGGCGAGATCCTCGACTGAGCAGGACACTGAGGAGATTCCGTCGACTGCCCCGCGGTACTTGTATCAGAACTGTCCGAAGTGCTTCCTGAGTTTGAAGGTAGGGACGCGGACGAATCTGTATTCCCCGAAGATGTGTCCTCGGAAAACACGTCCAACGGATTTCCGAGCGAGTTTTCACCTGAAAAGCAGAGGAAAGGCATCAGTGAATTCGATTAAGAATATCAAATCCACCCTTCCACCGCTCGACAAGTGAAAGGGCGCGCCTCAGCTCGGGAATTGCATCCCAAGCTGTAGCCCTGGCTAACCATTGCTCGAGGCAACGGCTGACGCCCAACAGTATACAGATAACGGAAATCTATCAAGAGACTAAAGTCTAAGTCGACCAAGGCCCGTGTCGACCCTAAAGCTAGGGTTTGTGGCCGACCAGTTACGGTGGCAGGAACTTTAAGAGTTTCCAATCCTAAATCCTAAAACTACCGGTAAAATCACCCTAAACCGCATGCATTCTACAGAAACTAAGCTATATACACTCAAGAGAAAAGAAAAGAACGGTACCTTGAGCTTGTGAAGACATTTTGGAGAAGATTGAGCTTCTGTAAGCGGTGGTCGGTAAGAACTGGCGGTGGTCGACGGCTGAAACAACGGCGGATGAACGAGCAGAAAGTTGAGAGAGAAGACGAAGCGAAAAGGCCAAAATGGGCCCTGGGAATCCTATTTATAGGAAAAAGGACACGTGCGCACGCGCGTGACCCCTAGGCGCTAGCCCCTAGACTAGCCGTCAAATCATTTATAGGCGCGAATGTCCAGATATTCCAGCTTTTCGTTTCACATTCCTCTACCGAGCAACGTATCCTTTGCCCGAACCATCGACAGCAGAGATCCTCGACTATGGCCTCGCACCCTGACGAGCACTGTATTGCTTTAAGTCACTGCTCGATAGCCCGAACAATGACTTGGGGGGCTCCTGTTCCGACCCGGCCCAATCCCTCGTATTGGGCCAAAAAGGCTGACCTATTCTTCTTGCTCGACAGCGCGAGCATAACTACAAAAAGTGGCCTCTCAGTCGACCACTAATGATCCGACCAGGGAGAGACTTTCTAACGGCTAGTATTGACCGTTTCCTATCTTCCCGGACCCTTCGATCCGCACCTCATAAAACGAACCAATAGCGTTCCAGCTGGTCCTCTATATAAACTCTCTCATTTGAGAGGGTCAGGTATTCAATTCTCAACCCTAATACTTGTACTTGCTCACTGTCGCTCGGATACTTACTTTGGCATCGGAGTGTGTTGCAGGTACACCCCTTTTTCTCCTCGACGACCATCTCCGCCCGCTCTCGAGTCCAGCTGTATTGGATCCTGATCTCCAGGTACGATCAAAAGTATTGTGAGTAAAGTATAGAAATTTGAAAAACGCATGTGCAGTTTCATGAGGAATCTTAAATAACTATAGTTGCATATTTTAAATAATAATTACGTTAGACAGCTTGCAATAGTATAATAATGGAAATAACTATATTTAAAAATTGATCCATCAGTCTAAATGAAGATGAACATATTTGTTTAAGATATGCTACAAAGAAAAAAAAACCATAATTAATGGAAAATATAATACATCCAAAAACATAAATCATATGAAATTGAAAACCAAATATAAGTACCGGCTATACGCTGTTGAAGACTTCCTTGTAGACGATGTTAGTAGTGGATGATTTTGGTTTATTGTTTTTGTCGTGTATCAAGATTTTGATACCCTTTTTGCTCGTTACCCTTGAGATTGCAACATACAGCTGACCATGACTAAAGAGATCTTTCAGAATATAAAGTCCAACCCAATCCAAAAATTATCCTTGAGATTTGTTAATCGTCATGGCGTATGATACAATGATCGGGATTTGTCTCTTGTTCAGATTGAAAGGTCATGGTGATTATGATGGGGACATATCCATTCGTGGTATGTATATCATATTTCCATGGCCCTTTCCACCCATTATTTCAGCTTCAAGAACATGATTATCCATATTTGTAATAATTAATCTTGTTCCGTTGCACAAACCTTCAACTTGATCAATGTTTCTCATAAGCATGATTGGCGTCCCTATCTTTAATTTAATGTGTGGTTGGGCAACCCATAAGTCCTAAGAGAGTTGAGGAATTCAAGAGTAAGGACTTCAATAATCCAATTATCATGAATTTCAGATCGATCAACTGAATTAGAGCTATAACAATCCTTGATTAGGCTTGAAAAAAGCAAGGGAACTAATAAATGAATTTAAAAAAATAAAGAAGGAATGCTTTGTTTAAAAAAAGGGATGTAGAATATGTTAAATTTTACTTTTAATATACCTGGAATCATATTGAGTATATGATTGTTTATTTGATCAACAACTTCAATCGTTGTTGCCAAAATTGTGCGACTTTTCAAGTAGTCGTAAGAAGTATAATTATCCATGAAAGAAGGATAAGTGCTTTCCACAATATTAAAAATAGAGTCATCAAATTATTGAATTATTATTTCAAGTGGAATGTCAATATCAGCATAACCATCATTAGGTTCAAATATCCTACCCTCACCCAACTCTAAAAGCCATTTTGAAAATTCAGCAATATCATTAAATTCTTGAGTGGTTGGACCTCCTTGTAGTCGCATTTTTCGTGTTAACGTTAACACTTCACAAAAATCCCAAACCTAAGATACATTGATGCTTGATTGGAAAATGTCAGATCTATTCCCTCTTGGGATAACATGCAAAATATGTCTGAAGTCTCCACCAAAAACAACTACCTTACCTCCAAAAACTACTTATGAATTGCCATAGTTACTCATGACATCCTTTAAAGTTTTATCAAGAGCTTCAAAAAATAATTTGCTAGCCATTGAGGCCTCATCCTAAATAATCAACTTTGTTTGGCGAAGCAGTTCAACATGCTCATCACCAAAGTCAATCTTGCATGTTGAACTTTTCATAGTTGGGACAAGTATGTTAAACTTAAAATGAGCGGTCCTACCACTAGGTAATAAAAGAGAAGCAATCCCACTTGAAGAAATTGTTAAAATAATTTGATGTTCCGACCTCAAAGAAGTTGCAAATGTTTTCCACATATATGTTTTATCGGTTCCTCCGTAGCTATGCAGGAAAAACACTCCTCACTCCTGATTTGTAACAACCAACATTATCTTGTCATAGATGTTACGTTGCTCATCTAAAACACAATAAGTAACTACTATCATTTAAAAAAGTTGAAAGTACAGTAATTGCATTGAAAAGAGTATTGAACTCAGATTTCATTACAACGATATCATAACTTATCTCTTCGCAGATAAGTCTATTAACTAGTTATTGAAGAACATAACCACTGGGATACAAAATTGGCTTGAAATCACCAAGACTCTGACGGTTTTCCTGAAGTAACGTTTCAATCTCCATCAAAGTTAAATTTTGCAATTCATCTTCTATCAATTGTAGTTCTGCATAAGGAGTAGGAATATTGTTTCACGAGTTGATTCAATTTTGTTAGCAGCTCTAGAATATGCGTTAGTGTAATTATAAATGTAGGATGACAAATAAAATTAGACAAACCTTGGTTATTTGCAACATCTCACTGTTTGTGAAAAATACCAACCGATAAGAACAACCAAGTTTGATTCCATACATGGGCGGGTCTGTTTATAGTTCTAAACAGTAACATAATGACAAGAAACTTTCTTAGAAAATACCAGATCCCTACTGACTTGCTTCTTTAATAGCTCTAATGTATTCCCTATCATCCTCAAGGAAACCCATTGCAAAGGAAGCTCCCCTAAAAGAATCATATTGCTTTTCCCCCACCTTACAAATGTCTTCATAACATTTTGGCCCCTTTACAACAATGAGCATCATCCACAAATAAAATAGTTCTCTTGTAGTAGGCTGAATCCAAATCAAGAGGCCAATGGTAAAACCGTTTTTACGCGACTTCCATGATCTATTTATTTTGACATAAACAAATCTGCTTACAAATTATGCATATGTTAAATGTTGTGCTTCCTCAAATTGTCCATTTGAAATTAACCATGAAGTGAACATAAATTTTGTTACACTTACTTTTTCCAAGATATTCTCCATCCTTTCAAAATCAGTACAGTAGATAGCTTTCTCACCTATAAGGTGGTAAAACATGCGTTCTACAACAGGTTTGCTACCATGAATTTTCTAAGAAAAGATCCTCCAACATGCCTCACTTGGAGAGACATACATACAATCTATGTATTCCTTTATCTCATCAATTTTGTTTTAGTGATTGGAAGAGGAATTAATAGTGGGAACAACAGTAGCCATGATTGTGTCATATCCTGTGGATGTATTTGAAAAGGTACTTGATTGAAGTACTTTGCTTACGCCACTCCATATTGATATGAGCTTCATATTTTAGGAGCAATCTTGTGTTGAATGGAACAACATGCTTGTTGTCTAATGAAACACCGGATTTGAGAATTTTATGTGTTTTTGAACTTCGTCTGTAAAGTAGATAACCATCGTTATCAACAACGGCTTCTTCATTGATTTTCTTAGGGAAAAACTTTGAGCAACTTCTATTTTTCATGCATGGGGATGCCATTCTGGCCAAACCGCAAGGACCGTGCATCATGTGTGATTTCACCATCTGATACTTATTTGGATGCTGCACTGGGTCTGGAATTTCGGAAGAGATGATGTTGCCAATGTTTGGTGGTGTAGGATATTAATTTGTGGATGTAAGAAAATAAGAATGTGCGCATGCGACAAACCCTTTTTCTAGAATTCAATTATATACATGTCTGCAACGCACATAATGATGTGTTAATCAAAATCGTAAACGAATAAATTTGTCGTAAGGTGTGAGCTAAGAACTTCCTGAAGTCTAAGACCAGTTATGTGATTGTGTAGTCAAAGTTTGACTCGATCCTTGTTTGGATTCCATTTTTGGGATCCTATGTTAAAAACACCCAAAAGGATGAGCATTATTGAAGGAAATGTATACCATATATAAATTGAGTAAAATTTAATGTATAGTTTATGCGAGAAGGGAAGACCTATTTAGGACATCCTTAATGTCACGTAAGTCATCATTGATGTGCAACTTAGTTACATTGAATGTGTTTGAACACACATAAAGGATATTTAACTACATGGTATTTAAAAATTATCAAATGTAGTGTAAATAAATCATGCACACCATAGGTAACAGAAGAATGTAATAATTGTATACTTTCCTCTTTGACTTTTGCAAATTGTAAAATGATTATTGTCTGTAATAAAATGTCTTTTCTATTTTTAAGGTATTCATGGAACTGCAAAATATAACTTTCCCACAATGTACAATGTATTGTGTTGTTACTACAACTATATAAAAGAAGATGGTTACCAAAAGGTTAAATAATCAAGATAGAAGACAAAAAGATTAAGGTGCAATGATTTTGTATACAAACCCCAAAGTCTTTTAACACCGAGTTAATTTGTTGGTTTTTGTTGCCACTTTGCAATTGTGTGTAACCAATGTATGTTATGATGCCAATAACATCTGCAACAATTTTTATTTTATAAACAAACCAAATGTTAAAAGATAGCCCAATATAATATGGTGGAATAATATTTTTCAAACTTATATGTATAAACATACCTATTAAAATACCCCTTTTCCTGTTTCCACTTATAATATCAACAAATGATGTGAAGTTCAACTTTTTGGGAGGTATATCGTGCTTATTTTTGTCACAAATGAAGTACCACCAGTGAATACCAACACATATTTGTGGTCAGAAGATTTGAACAAAAGCTCATTCAACATGACTTGGAAATTTACAATGGTATGAGTGTAATTGACGACTAACACATAATCAAAAGCTTGTTTAAACATTGTTGGAATTTTGATATGGATATCTGAACCCTGAAATGTCAATAATGTAATGATGAAATAGATGTTATGAAAACATGAAACATAACAACAAAATGCATTTCAAAGTTTAGCTGTAGTCATAACACAAAGCCGAATAAATGAACAAAACATTATGGAAGTCATAATACAAAGCTGAATCAACAAACAACTCAGTTTAAGGTTTAAAAACATGCTTGAAGTCATATAACACGTCTGAAGTGAACATTGTTGCAAAAAAATTACCTTTTTATCAACAACAATCATCTCAAAATATTCCTTATTTTTTGAAACCACACTCCATTTGTGATAAATTCTAACAACAAAGATCACAACTCTTTACTATCGTTGATATCCTTGACTGTTGCAAAAGATCTTGCCATGTTAGTTGGTGATTTTCAAAAGATTTATAATTGTTTCGTTGGTAGAAGGTTAAATAATATATATACTTTCTTCAAATCACTTTAGTGTTTCAGGGATAAAATGAAGGGGGGGTTGAAGCTGAAAGTTGAAATCTGTAGGGCTTCTACCAAAGGAATTTTTGCATTGGAAATGACAAAGGTTACCCATATGTGGTTTGAGAAAATGCAGCCTTGACTGCTATTCTAATTACCAACAGTGTTCCAAAAACATAAATTTGATTCGGCAACTGTTCATCAACTAAATGGCACTAAAGTGGCAAATGAAGTATTAATGCTGTAATTATGTTGCAATTAGAGGCAACCCCACTTGGAACTAGTTGTTTTTAGACAAATTTTGCCAAAAACAAAAGTAGCATCATTAAGAAGAGAGTTACTTTGGTGATTATCAGAACAACTAAACTAAACTTCTTATATTATTGATTAAACTTTATAATTTGTAAGTGATTTACACTAACCAACCACAAGACTATCACATGCGTAAACACATATTAGCACCGCAATTTCCAAATATATATACAAAATCAATGGTAAAATTTGACGGTGTATAAGCAGAGCAATCCACATGTCTCCACTCAATAACTCACTCCCTCTAAAGTATCCATTTTCCAACACAATCTTGTTTCTTTTCTTTCACTCTCCATCCTGACGCAACTCTGCAATACATAAAAATAAATTAAATTAACAAATAGTAATAAAAACTAAACATATGAGATGTCACCTAACTAGCTAGCATCATCCATTTGAAATTGCGACTTCAGTCACCATCATCTTCCTCCACACCTGCTCAATTCAATGGCCTCAGATCAGAGACTCTAGGGTTTTGATCTGAGGATTCGTAACAGAAAAATGGACGTAGATAGATCATCTCTCTGCAATTGCGTTGTCAACTTTCTGTTAGAAGAGAACTACGTTCTTACAGCATTTGAACTTCTTCACGAGCTTCTCGACGATGGCCACGACGATCAAGCTATTCGTCTTAAACATTACTTTTCCGATCCCTCTCTCTTTCCGCATGATCAAATCTCTCGTCTCAACTCTCTCCGAGGTAACTAATCGCCATTCACGCCTTCGCTATTTCAATTTCCTCATTCTCATTGTTTCCGTCAACGCGGAATAAGTTAGACACTAATGGACACAAATCATAAGTATTTTGTGCATTTTATTGATAAGATCTTTGAATTTGGATTGGATGATATGATATTGTTATTATGTGCATATTTGTTAAAAGAGGAGTTCGATTCAGAAGCATTAGAATTCTCAAGCAGTGTTGTCAATTGTGGTTTATTTACATTTCTGCTGAATTATAGTGTTAGAGCGTTGTTATAAATTGTAACGGTATTTGACAACAGTTTGTACTAAATAGTGTTTCGCATGTTAGAATTATGGAAACTACAGAGAAATTGAGATTCCTTGATCTGAATTCTTTCTAATGATTTCTTAATCGGTTTTACGGTGATGAATCACCTATTTATAGTTTTACCGTGATTTCTCAATCAGTCAGTTAGTTATGATAACTGAATGGGTTTACTCACAAGCTTATTATATGCTGTGGGGGGACTATGCAAGCTCTCATGAGCTTGAGCTAGGCTATTTGTTTAATATCACAGAACAATAGCGATTTGTTCAAACTTCATTATGTTACAGAGCTATAGTGTTACTATAGCTGCTATTTAAAAACAGTGTCCTATACTTTTAATCTAACCTTACTGATAAGAGAAGGTATGATATTTAGGTGTAGATTGATGTAATCCGGTACTTGATATGATGATAATTTTTCTTCAATTTTTTTTTGGTATTTTGAAATGCAGTGGCAGATCCTCAAAGTTTGCTGGAAGAGAAAGAAGCAGCAGTAGAAAAGTTAGCTATTAGTGATTATGAACTGCGTTTGGCTCTTGAAGACATCTCAAAACTCAAGAGTGAATTGCAGAAAAAGACAGAAAGACTTAATGAACTAAGTGGTACTTGACATCTGTATCTTTTTTCTATGTGATCATTATCTGGCTTTCAATGTCTTATAGTTCTTACATGATTATGTACAATTATGTTGATGCTTTTATATCTGAATGATGCATTTTGTTTTTTCCCTTTCTTGTTGGCTAGAAATAGAAATACTACTAGATAGGAAAGAGGGAAACTCCAACAAGAAACGACAAACAGGAAAACAATCCGAAGGTAAAAAAGAAAAGAGAACCACCACAACTTCCCTCCGGTTAATCATCTTATACTTAAAAAATAGCAAAGCGTTTTCCTTAAACTAAGTAGGCGACTTCACTTCTTCAGAAAACCTACCTGAACTTAAAATACTATAAACCTTAACAATTTTGTTGTTGAAAAATCTCTTTCAGTTCTCATAAAGTCAAGATTCTAGACACCCTATCTGAACTTTTTAAATGTTCTCACTTAAAACTATCTACAATTAGACTTTCGTTAAGCCTGGTCCAAAAGTTACCTCAATGCTAATGATCCTTCACTCAATGTAAGGCAATTTGGCTTTATAATCTGCTTCTTTCTCTTATGATTTTCCCCCTACTATAGATTAGATGGAGATGAGTCAAACAACTATAGGTAGAGGAAGACCTAGAAAAATTATAAGAGAAAGAAACTATTAAGAAGGATCTCCAGATTAACGGATTGGATAGAAACACAGTCTTGGATAGAACATTATGGCAAAATTTGATCCATGTACCAACCCCACTTAGTGAGATAAGGCATGGTTGTTGCATACTGACATGGAATACTTGGGATGTTTTCTAGTTGTCACTGCTTTATGGCATATTTATTTTTGAATGCAGCTACGCAGTTTAGTGGAGATGTTTCAGTGAATGATGGGCAACAAATTCATCAGCAAAATAATACTTCCTTCACTGATTTGGGTCCGTTAAAGGATACTGAGCGTCAAGATCTTAATTGTGCCGTAAAGGAATATTTGCTTATAGCTGGTTACCGTCTTACTGCAATGACATTTTATGAAGAGGTTGGTATTTCTGTATCGCTCTTTTTCTGCAACTTTCTGATTTTATTTCTCTTCTGTAGTTTCTTTGGGTGGGGGAACTTTGCCATTCTTTCAGTTCTGATTTTTTTTGTCCATTACATGTTTCAGTAAGCAATTTGAAAATGTTGTAGATACACTCCCAGTGACTGTAGTAGCTCCCTCTATAGTATGGATCTGGAGGATGCTATGCTATTTTATTTTAATTGGTTTTGTTCTAGTAGGCACCTTAATGTTAATGAGGAAGCCTTGAGACAATATCTTTTACTTGAGGTGGGTAGGGCATGGTGTGGTGCTTCTGCCTTGACCACATCACGAATTTCCGCTCAAAATGACTTTTCTATTTTAACGTCACTCTTCTTAATTCTCAAAATAACTTTTCTATTTTAACGTCACCCTTCTCTAGATCTCATCATGAAAGAACTGTTAGGAATCCAGGAATTTGGTGGAATTGAAAGACAATTGAATTAAGAAAATAGGAAAGAGTCACTCCTCCAAGGGTTTCCCATTTACAAGAGTTGCTACTCTATTCACAAACTTTACAATATTCAAAGATTCTTTCTACCTTCAGTGTTCTCTTATTTATACACGTTCTCTCTATAACCACCTCAGCTAACTAACTCACTTCTATAACAACTCTTAACTACATTAAATCCCTTTATTCTATAATCCTAAGATGAGTTTTATAGGGCCGGGTTGCCCTTTACTTTAAGATAGTATATTTTTCCCTTGCATTATCTCCTTTCCTTTAATGCACCCCTTCCCCTGGTTTCTGTGGTACATTCTTTTGTGGTATATATACTATCATTCTTATGCATTTTGATTTTGCCCCCGGATTGATTCAACAATCTTTTAAAGTTAATACTCCAATAACGTATAGTGTACCACGACAGTTGAAATTATAGGGTGTGTTTGTTTCAAAGATTGAAATTACATTCCCGGGAATGTAACATTGGAAATGCGACAATCCCATGTTTGTTTCAAGTTTTTAAATATTGTTCTCGGGTACTTTTTATTCCTAGGAATATTGTTTGCACATAATTCTTGTCATACTTATTCCCATGCATAAAGGGTGGGAATCCAACATTCCCATGGGAATAAACTCAACTTCCTATAACTTCCCACTACTACTCACATATTATTATTTTTTAATTTTTAAATTAAATAAATATGTAATCATTCCTAGGAAATATAATTTTTATCCAAATACATAAGTGAGAATATTATTCTTAGGAATAATAATCCAAGGAATGTTTTTTATAACTTGAAATAAACACACCCATAGGGATTAGGGGTGCAATGGTAAAGGAGAGGAGAGAGAGACTCTAAAGAATAGTATTCGATAAATATCAGTTTGTTATTTATACTCAGAACCATGGTGAAGCTCTAGTGTGGTACAACTAGTAATGGTGCATTCCTATAAGACAACTTAAAAAAGAATACTAACAATACATTAATAACCCTATTTTTCTAAGTAGCAACAACAAAAGGTACCACAATTCTACGGCACAACCCAAATAAAAAAACACAATTTTTTTTTTTGGGTACAAAAAAAATCAGACTTTCCATAATTTTACTAAGTAAATCTTCAGTTTGTTTCTTCAAGTATCACTCTCTTCTACTTGGTCCTTAAAGTAAATTAAAATCTGTCTTATTAGACTCTGTTGTTAAGATACTAGGGACTAATGGAACGGATTTTCATGTACTTACAGGACTAACATGATTGATTTTTATATACTTTAATGATTACATGGTGTTTTTGTATACTTTGTTTTTTTATAAAAGAGAGAGCTGTAGAGGGGGACTATTTAATAAAGAAATGATTGGTAGTTTGGATACAATCCGACAGATCTGTGGTTATTTTTCGTATGTAAAATATCATAAATTCTGTCAAAATATATACGGTGGTGAACATGTTTATTCAATATATAGCATTATGTTTGTCCTTCCTATTTGGTGCTTAACTTTAGTGATTTGTTATTCTACACTAAAACTATTCCTGTAGGTTACAGACCAGAACTTGGACATCTGGCAGAACACACCTGCAGCTGTACCTGATGCCTTGAGGCATTATTATTATCAGTATCTTTCATCAACTTCAGAGGCTGCTGAGGTGATTCTTTACATTAAATAAGCAAGCTGTTAATTGCGTACCACCTAGCATAATAGATTGTACCCCTTGTTCTGACAAATTGGCTTATTTTCTAGTTTTCCACCACATAACTTCTTCAGATTACCATGTGTGGGTTTTATGCCTTGCATTTTGCACATAGATTACATATGCCCCTTTGCTTCTGATATTGTTACTTTTTTGTTAGTGTCTGCATGCATATTAGTTCACGGGCTTATCTATTTAGGCTATGAATAGGATATTGGTTATGTTTGCGTGTACATGCCTTGATTAAACTTATCCTAAGAGTAGTCAATAGCGGCGCTATCCCGCTATAGCGGAGTGGAGCGGAGGCCTACCGTTATGGGAAGAGCCTTATCGGTGCAGAACATTATAGCGACCGCTATATGGTAAATAGCGGGATAGCGGAGCAGAGTGGTTCCCGGACCGGAGTGGTTTTTGGCCCACTATCCTTTTCCCCTCTAAAAATCTGAAATTACCCCTTAAATTTACCATGTTTTAAGGATAATTTTGGGTTTTTCAATCAAATTTGAGTTGAGACTCAACCTTAACCTTCCTTCATTGTCGTTTATGCAATTCAAGAGTCACGAGTGCTTTGATTTATGAATACTTTATGCGTTTAGTTATTTGTTTATTTTTTTCATTAAATATATGCTTATAATTATTATATGCAATTTGTCCAAAAAATGACAAAATAGAGCGTTTATCCCGCTATACGCTATCCCGCTATCCCACTTTTGGGGTCGGCCACTCCGCCGCTATCCGGGAAAGACTACTCCTAGTATAGAAGTATTAGAGTTGAGAGCCACAAGCTTAGTCTTCTATCCCTTTTCTAAACAATAAACATACCTCTTCTCATTAGGTGATATCCTAATCCTAAAACCAAATTTTCCGGAAAGCTTCCTAATATCCTCAATTGCTTGTAATATCTCACTCCTGACCCTTCTTTTGAGGCTTCTATTGTTTTTCTATTCTTGATTTTGTCTACTGTTATGCTTTATGATATATGTTTCAGAGGCTTTGGTTGTTTTTAACTGACTCTTTATTGTTTTTGATTTTTTTTTGACAAATTCAAGTTAATCTGAAATCCACATGAAAATGCAGGAAAAATTTTCTCTGCTTCAAGAGAATAAAACATTGCTGAATTCAAATCAGAAGCTGAATCTAGAAAAGGAAACCTTGTTGAAGAACAAAGATTTGACTGATGCTCAAATTGGAACATTGACTAAATCCTTGGAGGCAATGCAGAAAGATATTAGAGACAAAGAGAACCAGGTAGTCCATTTTTAGTTTTGATGATTCTGTCAGACAGAATTTGTATTTACAAAATTGTGATATACCAATTGTAACTTCCAGGTGCTAGTTTTAAAACAGTCCTTGGAGCACCAAAGAAAAGAGCTCAATGATTGCAGAGCTGAGATCACCTCACTGAAAATGCATCTTGAAGGGTCTCTCTCAGGAAATAATCTGGTTGTCAAGGAAGTTAATAATGTTCAGTTTCAATCTTTAGAGAAGTACGAGGAAGAAATTAAGAAATTGCAGGTGGAAATTGACTCGCTGAAGGAAAAGAATGTAAGAGCTCCTGAACCTGGAAATTATGTTGGTTCTGAAATGGAAAATTTACAGACAGATGATAAAGAGATTGAGATTCATGAAGACCAAGGTTCAATCTCAAATCACGTTGCCGCGGTGGTTGGTGCTGTACGCAATGAAGATGCTCAATCATCAGCCGTTCAATCTCTGAATGAGAAAGTAAATATCGATGAAGATACCTTGCCTACATTATTTAATGCTGTAAATACAAATAGTGCTTCTGAAAATATCAAAAACGACTCCGAACAAATTGTTGGTCAACATGAGGACAGTAGGTTACTTCAAATATCAGACAGTGTAAGTGATGAATTAATAGATTGGAAAACAGAAAGTTCATTGTACTCTTAGCTTAATGATATCTGTATACATTATTACTTGTTGGTTTCATATGATATGATATACTTTTTTTGAAAAAGTTGTTGAGACTGAACAGTTGGGAGTTGTTTTGGCCAAGGCTTGATCTAGTGTTAACAATGGTGAACTGGAAGTACTATTTTTGGTTTTATTACCTGTTATATAGCACTTTTGAAAAATATAGAGATGAAGAATCTCTTCCCTTTCATCTGAAAGAAATGATGAACTATCATGATGGCTAAATGTTAGCTAAATAGATTTGTGTCTGTCCATATCAATTTTTAACTGTGATATTCCATTCTTATATTTGTTCAACTTTGACAGGGATTAGGAACAGTTCAGATAGTTGCAGATTCTTTGCCTAAAATCGTTCCTTATGTCTTGATCAATCATCGCGAGGTTGGTTTTTCTATAATTCTGTTTCATTTGTTCTCTGTCACATGAATGCTGAGTAAGTTTTGTTTATTTGTAGGAGCTCCTTCCTCTAATAATGTGTGCTATCGAGCGCCACCCAGACAGCAGCACTCGAGATTCTTTGACCCACACATTGTTTAATTTAATCAAGCGTCCAGATGAGCAGCAGAGACGAATAATAATGGATGTATGTTGTGCTGTTTTCCTTACTTCTTCTAGTGAACGTCTGAATACAACTTGAATTTACTTGTCCTCTTTTCAGGCATGTGTCAACCTTGCAAAGAATGTTGGAGAGATGAGAACAGAAACAGAATTGCTTCCACAGTGCTGGGAACAAGTAAATTTGTGCTTCACTTTTAAACTTACCTTTTGCCTTTATAAAACATGGACCATGTTTTTAGTTTGTTGGTCTTGTGCTTATTAGATAAGTCACATGTACGAGGAGCGTAGATTGCTCGTTGCTCAGTCATGCGGAGAGCTTGCAGAATATGTACGACCGGAGATTCGCGATTCTCTTATTTTATCTATTGTGCAGCAACTAATAGAAGACTCTGCCAGTGTTGTTCGAGAGGGTGCAGCTCGAAATCTAGCTATGCTGCTTCCACTTTTCCCAAACACGGATAAATATTTCAAGGTCAGCCTCACTATATTTGCTTCGAGGCAGTCATGGAGAAGGTTTCTGACCTGAGACTTGGCTACAATGTAAGCTATAGAACAAGCTAACGAAAAATGGTCTAGGGAATGGAGCCTCTTACCTTACCATAATATGACAACTTTTACAGAAAAGTAATACTGAAAATTAAGATTTGCTCTAATTCTTTTTTTCACCTCTTATTGATAGGTGGAGGAGCTGATGTTCCAATTAGTCTGTGACCCGGCTGGAGTGGTGGTGGAAACTGCTCTCAAGGAATTGGTTCCCGCAGTTATAAAGTGGGGAAACAATTTAGATCACGTTTTGAGAGTTTTGCTTTCTCATATTTTAAACTCAGCTCTGGTATTTGTTTTTCCTTGTACCCTCCCTTTTGGACCAACAATTTCATTATTTTTCGAAATATTTTCTGAGTGAGATTTTTTGCCCCAATCCGCAGCGTTGTCCGCCTCTTTCTGGGGTTGAAGGGTCTGTAGAGTCACATCTCCGTGTATTAGGTGAAAGAGAGCGCTGGAATGTAGATGTTTTGTTGAAAATGCTGATGGAATTGCTTCCTTTCGTGCACCAAAAAGCATTTGGCACTTGTCCCTTCTTGTCCACCACAGAAACTGCACCAAATGTGTTATCTATCCCATTGCTTGAATTGTATGCCAGGTAAGCTTAGCGAGAACATCTGATTTTGAATAATGCCATTAGCATATTTGGAAGGGTCAATGCCACTGACAGTCTTGACGTCACATCCTTCCTCCTGAGTCTTGTTGATTCATGTTGTAATGTTTGTGTATTCCAAACATGCAATTTATGCATACACTAAAAGGCAAACCATGCGTGACCACTCGATCATAGCTAGCTGATCTTTAATGATTTCCCTTTTGCTAGGGAACAAGTTGAATGGGTTACATTTGAGTGGATGCATGTTGAGTGTTTTCCAAATTTGATACAGCTGGCCTGCCTGTTGCCACAGAAAGAAGATAATTTACGGAGCCGGATTTCAAAGGTCGCTTTGCCTTCCCTTTGAAGTTTTTCAAATTTTTTGTATGCCTTAACCAAAATTATTTGAGTTTTTGCTAATATATAACCCATGTAAATGCAGTTTTTGTCATCTGTTTCTGAATATTTTGGGGATTCCTACGTGACATGCATAATGCTACCAGTATTTTTAATTGCAGTAGGGGATGATGCAGATTTGACTTTTTTTCCTACTGCCATCTATTCAAGAATTAAAGGTAACATTTTTTGCCTGTGAATTTTTTACATAATCGCTTCATATTTGACAGTTCACTTGTAGGTTTGAGGCCAAGATCTGCCGTTGCTGATAGGCTTTCTACTATGTGTGTCTTACCGCTTCTGTTAGCCGGTGTTTTGAGTGCTCCTGGAAAACATGGACAGTTAGAAGGATATTTAAAGAAGCTGCTTCTAGAAGATAGTTCCATGCAAAACCGATCAACCAAGCACACTCCTGAGATTATTAATGCTATCCGCTTCATTTGGTTTGATTACCACCACTAACATTTTTAAAATTCTATGTATTTTTGTCCATTATTCATTATGAGTTTTCTTTATAATGCAGCACACGTGAAGAAAACCATGGTATGGTATTTAATATATTATGGGAAATGGTGGTCAGCTCTAACATTAGCATGAAAATAAATGCCGCACAGCTGCTGAAAGTTATTGTACGAGTGCTTCTTTCTTAGTTTCTAGATGCATCTCATACAAACGCTTAAACTAAGACAGCTTCTTAATTAATAGGTGCCATATATTGATGCAAAGGCTGCTTCAACTCATGTTTTGCCTGCTCTAGTTACTCTTGGATCTGATCAAAATCTGAATGTGAAGTATGCCAGCATAGATGCATTTGGTGCAGTCGCTCAGCATTTCAAAAATGACATGGTATCTGCTATTTGTATTTCTCCCTGCTTCCTGTTGAAGTTATGATGTTAATGCAGTTCTTCAATTTGAATTCTAATCAAAATATCAAATAATATATCTTCCAGATTGTTGACAAGATACGTGTTCAATTGGATGCTTTTCTTGAAGATGGTTCTCATGAAGCTACTATTGCTGTTATTCGTGCATTGGTGATTGCTGTACCACATACAATAGACAGACTTAGAGATTATATCCTTAACCTTATTTCTGGAAAAATGTTTAGAAAAATAATTAATGTCCTGACATTTGTGTCTCATTTTTTGTCATTTGCATAGTATGTTGGCTTTCAAGGTTTCCAAAATAGTGTTTTTGTTTCCTTAACTTGACATACATCTTTTGTCCAAGATTTTCCAACTTACAACAATGCCAAATGCAGCAAAAGATTTAACACGTCGACGAGAGAGAGCTGATGTATTTTGTGAGGCCATCCGTGCTCTGGATGCTACAGGTTCGCTTATTTAAAAATTATATTAATCTGGCATGCCTAAATTCATTTGAGCTCTTTCTATGATGTTCACGTCAAGGCTTGATTGATAGTATTTATGTTTTGGATTTGTACCATATAACCATCAATGTTCTGTGTTCTGTTATCATAGGATTCAGATTTTTTATTGATGTGAATATGTAATCTATACGTGGAGCTATCAGTTTTCTAGTCTTCCCATAGCCCAAATAGTATACTTGTAGTGTATAGATCTTTTTAGCCTTATGTGTTGTATTGGATCTTTTTAGCCTTATGTGTTGTATTGGATCTTTTTAATTGAACTCCAAATCACACTTTTATTCATTTGTTGAAGTCTACAATTTTTTTAATAGAAAATATTGCTCCATAGGAAAATTATGTTGCAGAAAGAAAACATAAGACATCTTACAAAAAGGAAATATTATACTTTTCGATCCATTATGTCATTTTTGCTTCATTGTTAATCAAAATTCGCATGTCTTTCAGTCATTTCCCTCTATGATGACAAATCTTTTGTAATTTCAATTTTATATTATACACCACCAGTAAGCTAGAGTCTACAACCGCAATATTGTTTGTAAAAGTCAAAGTAACAAGTTTTAATTTCACGGAGATGTCACTGATTGATGACATTTATATCTTCCCTCAAGTATTTTTAATTCCTAGTTACTCTTGTAGATCTTCCTGCAAATAGTGTTAGGGACTTCTTCCTGCCTGCTATACAGAACCTCTTGAAAGACTTGGAAGACAAATCTTTTGTAATTTCAATTTTATATTATACACCACCAGTAAGCTAGAGTCTACAACCGCAATATTGTTTGTAAAAGTCAAAGTAACAAGTTTTAATTTCACGGAGATGTCACTGATTGATGACATTTATATCTTCCCTCAAGTATTTTTAATTCCTAGTTACTCTTGTAGATCTTCCTGCAAATAGTGTTAGGGACTTCTTCCTGCCTGCTATACAGAACCTCTTGAAAGACTTGGATGCACTGGATCCAGCTCACAAAGAAGCACTTGAAATTATTATGAAGGAAAGATCAGGGGGAACTTTTGAGACTATTAGCAAGGTAATGGGTGCTGCTCATCTTGCGCTTCCAACATCAGTTAGCAACATATTTGGTGAGGGTGGGTTGCTCGGAAAGAAAGAAACCACTGACTCACCAACAGAGGCAGCTGTGTCCCCCAAGACCGCCACTCCACCTGCATCAGAGGACACTAGATTCAGACGTATCATGATGGGAAATTTCAGCGATATGCTTCGTGGCAAAGCAAAACCCCAAGAGGATGGTCAGAACCATTAAGATGCATTTGCCCATAGCAATTTTTTGCCTAAGCTGTTTCATCAAGAGAATGCCACTGTTTTCCATATGTACAACAACCAAAGACTTGTGACACAGTGAATTTCTTTTACATTTTTATTTCTGAGATAGAAAGAGTATGAAAATATAAATAAATAGTTTATTACAGTTTTGGATGCCAAAAATTGTGGTTGTGATCTAATATGCCCTGTGTCGGGAGCACATAGTATATGTGAATTGTTCATTAAATTTTCATCTGCTCTATGCTCTGTGTTTTTCGCATATTTTATGGTTTAGGATGTTTTAGAAATGACCCTCTTGCAATGACTTTCCTGCGTGATTTCTCTTTGACTGAAACCCAACACCAGAATCAAAAGGCATTGTTGATTGCACCTCATACATTACTCACCAATTTTGGTGAAATTTTGAAAATACTCCTCGAATCTAGAAATCGGAATCTGGATGCACTCTAGACACTACAAACCTAATCTCTGAAACACATGAAATACAAGTAAAAAATAAGCCTGCAAATTGAAACCTGAATTCACCCTAATCACAACAAACTCAATCTCAGAACTACGTCAAATACAAGTAAGAAATAAATTCGGAGATTGGAATCCATATTTAACTTTGAATAGAAATGCAATTCCTATAGAAATCCGGAGTTAAGCTCCATTAGTTACATCCAATAGAGATGCAATTCCTACTTATATTTGGTATGAATTTGTGACATTTGAGTATTAAGGTTGATGTTTTGTCTGGTTTCTGCTCTCTCGTGTGATCTAGATTTCAAAATCCAGACCCTTGGTATGAATAACAAAATATGGATTTCTCTATTTGTCATTCTATGTCTGTTTGCTTATACATTGTTTTCATTTATTTATTTATTTTGATATGCCTTTTCTTGATTGATTATAGAAAATGTTTGACGAACACCAATGACACAAACATGGTCGGTTGTCCCAACATACTTTAGTGCGTCAGGAGAGAGCTAAATCAACGTGAGTTGTTGGAGAATCATCTCGTACTAATGATGGATAATATTTTCGTGGTCATGTATCTCTAATTCAAAACGAAGCACACAATGGTCTCGTTCATGTTGTTGTACATGCAGAGGATCCACATCGTGCAGCCAGACCTAAAAGGTTGTCGCACTTGATCCTAATAATTTTTCGGGAGGCCTCGAAAATATTTCACTACTTCTTCTATATACACGCCATGTTGTTAGGAACATGTGGGAGGGAGAGATAACATAAATGTTTATTTACTCTTTTAAACATGTATTTTATACTAATTAAATTGTCTGGTGTTGATGTATTTATATTTGCACTACCGTGACACGTTAAAATGTATAAATCGTGGTAGGAATATAACAAAGATGTCACATCATGAACCATGGTTTCAAGAAGTCTTAGAGCTATCTAAGCTGGAGGACTTATGTAGGATATGATATGATTATATTGACCATGATATATTATTTGAATTAGTTGAGAGATGATACACATAAATATCATCATTTTATCATCCGATTAGTGAGATGATATTATTTGCATTTGTTGAGAGATAACACACATAAATGTCATCATTTTATCTTCCAGTTAATGAGATGATATTATTTACATTTGTTGATAGATAACACACATAGATGTCGTCGTTTTATCTTTCGATCAGTGAGATGATATTATTTGCATTTGTTAAGAGATAACACACACAAATGTCGTCATTTTATCTTCCGATTCAGTGGGATGATATTATTTGTATTTGTTAAGAGATGACACACATAGATGTTGACATTTTATCTTTTGATTAGTGAGAATGATCACCTTTGATGATTTGTCGTGCCTCGTACATCTTCCAATCACCAAATGATTCTTGAATCACTCTATAATTAGTAGACTTGAGACACTCGACCTGATGGTGACACAATTAGAAGACATCAAAGAATGTCGTACTGACTTTTCATTCATATCGAAAAATTATATTCTGAATATAGTTTAAATGATGCAAGTGATAATGCCTAGGTTTCCTATTAGAGTATTTGAATTGATGACATATTGTTTGATTAACACAAGAATATTCGTCGACAAAAGTGTGATCTATGTCGACGTTGTCTATCTTAAATACTTCATGGACTTGGAGAGGATTCACAAGTACAACTGGAGATAAGCTTGTTTGTTTTACCTCTACTCCAAATTAGCTGAAAATAGTTTATGGAGGGTTCTAACATCACGACGCCTACGACGCTTATGAGCACAATTAAAAGGAGCATAACTGTTACATAACCTTTTGAATAATCTTCTGATATGTTTCTTCCATTCTCTTTTATAAGAAAATTTTGACTTTATAGATTCATTGAATAAATGATGTATTTTGACTATAAATAGATCAGATACATAAACTATTTAATGAATGTAAAAAGTTAAAATTTGCTTATAAAAAAGAATGGAGGAAGGACATTATTTCATACAAAGATTCAAAATATAAGGTTTTAGATTCCAAAAAACCTACAACCTTATTATAAAATCCTGAAGAAGACATCACATCAAATTACACACTATTTTAGCCTTTAATATCTAAGTTAGACATTTGAATGTTTAAAGGTACCCTGGACCAGAGCACCTAGATACAAACTACTTACGAAGGTTCATCATTAAATCCAAGTTCACCACCCTGTTTTGTGAAACACAAATCTTTTCAACATCCGAAAGAAATCTAGGTCTAAATCCAAATAAAAGGTGTTTGACAAGTTTAAGCACAAAAATTTCATTTGTAATAAAACCAATCACTCCATGATGGAACTTTTGGAGAGGGGAAACAAGGGTGATTCTATTTAGATCGTGGTTGCCTTGATTGAGAATGGTTATGAGAGTGTTAATACGCTAATGAGTACTAATTTGAAAATAGAAAAGAGTTGGGGTATGTATTCAAGATGTTCTTGTCACATGTGATTTAGAAAAGAATACTTTGAGACTTTGAAGCGAAGTGAAGGTGGAGACGTTTCAATTAAAATAATAAGGATTGGAATATTTATGGTATTGTGATGATTCGACTCAAGATGTTTGACAACTGCGAGTTTCTTATAAGAATTTGGAAGGGTGTTTCCAAACTTGTGTCTATAATCATGTTTGGTGATTTATGCTATTTCACTAGAATTGATCTTGATATATTGAAAGTTTTGCATAGTGCATTGATAATTCTTAAAGGGTTTAAAATGTATGATTTGTATATTTTAGATGGTTCCATTTTTATGGATAATTAATCATTAGTTAGTCTAGACTTTCATGATAAAACCAAACTATGACATTTGAGATTGAGGTATATTAGTGAAATAGGTTTGATTGAACTCTAATTGCCTAACCTTAAATTAATTGTAAATTGTTAAAGGATTGAAGATTTCGTTTAATTTATTAAATGTTTAATTACTAAGAAATCAAATATTAAATAGTCTTAGTAATATGTAATCACATAAAATAATAAGTTTAATTAGCAATGTCAAACAAGGAGTGTAAAGAAAAATCTATGTTAACCTCATCCATAACACCGTTTTAATTAGTAATTTTACAAACATCAGTTTTACAAACACAAGGATTGTTATCATTTGAGACCGTTTAGTGAGACTGTTTAGTATTACTTGTCGTTGTTTTTTGTCAGATCATTATTCTTAGTATAGTTAAACCTTCATGTTACAACTAAATTGATAACTGCAAAAATATATGCACATGTCTTAATTCGAACCTAATTCACTTGACAGTGGACTTGCGCAGCAACCTGAATTCAAACTTGTAATTTTCAACTTCTCCACAGATAGGTATGTTAGACTTGTCGATGTACTACTTGGAAAAATAAGTCTCCACATTTCCACATTTGAGGGGACACTACCTTGGTTTAAAAAAACAAAATGGCACAAATTAGAAGTGGAGTTGATGCATAATAATTACATCTCAACGGCCATTAATTAAGTGGGGGACAATGTCAATGATACATAACCTCCCACTAAAATCAAGATGCAATAAAATTTCATTGGGTTAAGCACTTAACCAAACCCACTACTCTCACCAATATAGCCATGATATATTTCTATACATATAAATACTTAAAATTTCTTATCACATCTTATGGGTCTCTCAGATATCATATGCGTTTCTATTTTTGTCCTTAACGCTTCCGCTGATGTATCTTCGGATGCATCCTTTTTTATTTAAACATTGATATGTTCTGTGGATACACCAGCGAAACTTTTCCTCAAATGCATCTGCGGAACATATCTTGATATATTTCGCGCGCATAACTCTTCTCCTCCCTCATATTCACTTTTCATTTCTTCTTCATTCAAACAAACCCTCATTCTCTCAACTTCCTAAAAAACCTCTTCCACCAAATCACACGATTTTCGCTCGACTTCGACAAAGAGGATCATCTGCGACAGTCAACTACGTCATAAACATTCGAAGCTCATTTCAATCGGTAAATTTTCGATTTATTTTCGAATATTCTCCGTAATCGATTTAGAATAACTATTTAGGTGTAGAAATCAATGGATAAGTTTAGAAACATAGTTTAGAGACAATGTAGATACTTTTTTTGGGGTATAAACGGACGATCATGTGGTTGTTTTTGAACTTTTCTTCAAGTGGGATGTTAATGGTGTTCGTCATTGTTTTTCTTAATTTTCAGAAGCTTCTGCAAGTACATCAGCGGGCCAATTGAACATTAACACATTTCGTAGATGCACTTGCGGAACAACCCAAACTTTCTATATCCTGGGTGCTTCCGTAAATACATTTGCGAAACAATTCAATGTTAATTATTTTTTATTTTCTTTATTTTATTTCCGTTGTATCTTAATTTAACTTATTGGTTTGCAGACAATATGTCTTCTTAAGACTCATCCTATCAGATTCCTATAGAGAAGACCCATGTCCAGTCAGACGTATTGTCTATATCTGGAGTTGTAGGCACTTCTTCATCCCGGAGGCCACCTGATGCTTTTGAGGGTACTTCATAGTCTCCGTCCTCCCAGAGGATACACCAGGAGAGTCCGGTTCCACTACCGGAACATGATGTTGAGTATCATGACCAGACCTATGAGGGAGTTGAGGAGACACATGTGGATGCTGCTGCCACTGCTCCTGAGATTTATCCGGGGGGTCCATCTAACATGTCTCTGCTGTTGGGTTACGCAAAATATGCTGCCCCACATGTCTGGCGTGGAGAGGTAACATTACTCAGATATTTTTTTTATTTGGAAAATATTATATGTACCATTATGTTTTATTAAAATTTGTTTCTTTGATAATTTTCAGGCATGTCAAGCTCAAAGGTTTTATAACCATGGACACAAAAGAGTGACTCTACCAGAGCACGAGTGGCTACTGACATCCATCGATGCGTCTGGTCTGAAGGACCTTGCTGAGATTGGGTATTACGTGATACATACCAGTATGCTCATGGCTTTTGTGGAGAGGTGACATCCAGAGACCTCCTCTTTCCATCTAACACATGTGGAGATTACTATCACCCTTGACGATGTTTCATGTCTCCTACATGTACTGATCAGGGGTATCCCCCCGTCACGGGAAGTTTTCGAAGGATGAGGCTCAGGATATGCTGATTCAGGAGCTCGGGGTGACTCCAGAGGATGCGCTGACGGAGATTGATACGACCTGTGTAGCTCAAGTGAGGTATTCCACCTTGAACACTTATTATGCATGGGCCCTGACAGCTATAATACAAGTAGCTGGTGATGCAACAGAGGTAGAGGTACAAAAACATCGAGTGTTACAATGTTATATGTTATACTTGGTGGGCACGCAGCTGTTTGTGGACACCAGCTCCTCATATACAAACATGGTTTGGCTGAGGTACCTATTGGATCCGATGACGATCCATGAGTACAACTAGGGTGCAACGACGTTGGTACATACTTACTTTAGACTCTCCATCGGATGTATTTGGGCTACTAGGATTGTTGTGGGAAGTTGTTCATTATATATGGTACCAATCCTAAACCCTTAGACTTTTATCTCTTATATTTTCATGATATTTGCTTGATACCATTTTTTATTATTTCAGTCCTGAATTGTCTAGCACTTTCCGTAGATACATGGTCAGAAGTATCCGCAGGAGTACACAAAGGAGTGACCTCGGGAACGTGCCTTCCACCCGTTAAGAGGGAACAAATCGGTAGAGCCTTACAGAGTGTATCAGACCGCATGGTTGCTGACGATGTCAGATACGACTGCTATAGAGATCACCGTGCGACGCGTCTGTTCGATGAGGTTTCACTTTACAAGGGATGGTTGGCATGCAGCTCAACCATCACTGCAAGACATCTTCCCGAGCGCGTCATGCGGCAGTTTGACTATGACTAGACCATTCCCAGACACCCTTCTGTGCCCGTTCCTCTGTCCATTACCCGCCGCCGAATAGATGAGATCTTTGGTGACTTTCAGCACCATCTGGTACTAGACGAGTCTCATGCGATCAGAGATGAGTATGAATGGAGCTACATTGATGACTACATCAGGTGGTTCTATACCATCTCACACCCCTTGATTCTTCCCACTACAGATGGTGATTCTCCCAGACCAGCACATTAGGAGATATTAGAGGAGGAGAAGTCCCAGATGGACCATACTCATAATCAGGTGCCTATATGTCTATAGGTAGTTAGGATTAGGCGGGCAGACATTGAGGCCGGTTTCTTCCCTGAGGGGTCTGATTTCACGCGTACAATGGAGGAGATGATTAAGGTGGCATTGAGTGACACACAATACCGCAGACATTGCACCAGGACTGATGGGATAGGTAGCCGAGGAAGACGCAGAGGCATACAAGGCAACATATGCAAAGGTAGAGGAGAGCGTGCATAGGGGCAGGCAGAGGAGAGGGTGGGGAGGATGTACTCCCACACACACAGTAGCTATATGTATTTTTTGTACAATGATGTATTTATTTTGGATGATGACATTGATGTACTATATATACGATACTATTTTATTCATGTTTGTGCATTATTGTGTACGCGTCTCCGACTAATAAAACTAGTTTAATTAAAAAAATGTTACTGCTAATATTCCGCAGATGCATCTATGAACTATTTCTGCATATGCATCTGTAGAAGTTTTCAACATAAAACAAAAAATTGGTGCGTCTGGAAGTGTATCAGCAGAAACATGGGACATATTTGGAAATGCAACAGGTGACTGAGAGTATTATGGAGTGGATTGAGAAATTCTCTAAATCCTTAATCAATAATATAACTCACTCTAAGTTTGTGCAATTAGTAGAAATCTAATAAAAAATGATAAAGATGGACAATGATTAAAGACTTGGACACTTAAAATATAATTTGTACATAGGTACTAGTAGTACTAGATAATAATGCCGTGGTACTAAAGTAAACATCATGTTTTGACATCAATAATGTGAAGAGAAAAATAGTTCACAATAACTTTAATGCAGACAATGACAATTTTTTCTTATTACTTGTCAACTATCACCCCTTCAAAAATTGATTGCATACCTTGACCATTTTATCCTTCTCATCAAAATATTTTACACTACATTAAATGTACACTTTAATAATTAACAAAACAAACCAATTAATCAAAACTAATTTTATCCCTTCATGCCAAATTACCTATTGCAATTGGAGTTTTCACAACTTAAATTTCCCCCAATTTCAGCTTATACCAACTCACACAGCAAACATCTGCACTTTATTTGTCACTGCTTCCAGTCTCATTCTCTTTCATTAGTTACATCTACTTCATTTTAATTTCATCTTCCACTTCCCCATTAACCTTAATCTCTCTCTCTCTCTCTCTCTCTCTCTCGCGCGCGCGCGCTCTCTCTCTCTCTCTCTCTCTTATGTCTCCCCTGAAACCCTACACTTCCACCGTCTAAAATCACCATCACCTCAAATATGTAGAAGGATCAGATTGGGTGATATGGTGATAATGATAACATATCTAATTATTGATCTATTCGCCCATCTCCATTTCCTTGATGTTATATTTTATTTGTCCATCTCTCTCAACATGATCATCATCACTCACAGGATTGCTAATGTTGGTTTCAGGGTTATTGATAAAAATGTTATCAACATAATTTTCAAAATTATTCTCAGAGGTCACATAATCATTTTATTATGAATTTGAGACTCTGTCTCTAACATGTCGGACTGGATTTTCAACACATCTTTATCAACATCTTGTTCTCCCACATTGGTTTCTTGGATCTCATCAATAATAATCTTTTGAATGAGATGATGGTTTCTTACAAGCCAATACATGAATGGGACATTAATAAAGTTTTCACCAAAATCCATATTATACTTGTCAAAATATGGAATATTTTGGGGAGCAATGTCTGGGACATGCTTTCCGACATACAACTTATAACTTAAATTCAACACACTGAGAGGAACACCAATTTCAACTTCACCAAACAGAACATCATGTTTTTAAATAATGCAAATTCCAAAAATATGGGAAGGAACCCCAACAGGAAGAATTATGTCATAATCACTAATCTTCTTTAGCTTCTTCTTCTGAACCACCGTTGGTTGTTCAATGTTGGGAGGACCTCCAACCTGACCATCAATATTCTCTTTAGCGGAAAATCCTTGCATGAGTCTCATAATGTAGATAAGTGGTAATTTAGAAACACAAGTAAGATGTTGAAACATATTATATGACATCTTGGTTTGCTTCCCAATTTGACACACATCATAAATTTTACCTTCTTCATTTTTGAGGTCATGCACACAAGACAATTTTCTATGCAACAAAGTTCTTCGTACTCCCATGCTTTTGTGCTGGTATTTATGTTTGACAAGATGTTGAGACATGTTACTTGATATTGTGCATTATGTTTTATGAATAGGAGTAACACACATATTCTTTAAATTTGATGGCTCAACAATATATAAATACCCTTTCATGTCTTTGATGTGTGTAGTGGAAGTCAGAACATTGTTTGCTTCATTAGATTCACCTTCCTCATCATTAGTGACATTGTAGATTGTTCTTTGTTTCCTTGGAAAACTTGAGCATTTAGCCTGAATATGTCCAAAATATTTGCATCTAAGACATTGGATCCAGTTAAAATTTTCATCATCTATTCCTTTACGCTGAAAGTTACACTTCTTAAGATTGTGTTGTTAATTGTCTTGAATATTTGTAAATATATTATTCCTAGATTTCATATTTAGTTTTCTCATGACTTTACTAAAGATCCAAGTAAGCTTGAGATTTTATGACTTTACTAAAGATCTTAGCAAGCTTGAGATTTTATTTAGTATCATAATCTACTCGGTCTTCAAAATCTTCATAATTGTCTCCAACTTTATTCTTTGGAGGATTTTTAATACCATAAAGAATATTTGGTCAATAATCTACTCCTTTTTTTTTTGAAAATCTCCATCTTGAATAGAATAAGAACCCTGAAATACACCTAACTAAAACATGGTACCTGCTCTGATGCCAATTGAAATTTTGTTCTTCGCAGGATAGATGTTGGACATAATGTGTACAACATCTTATACCAGATTAAAATATTACAAGAATTAAATCATAAAGTAGTAAATAACACACTAAATTGTTAACCCACTTCGGTGCAATATCATCTACGTCCGGGGGGAATTCAACCCAATAGAGAAAATCCACTGTAAATTGTAAAAGTTCAAATATTCATAGATAAACAAACCTTGTTCAAGGCCTCTCTTCCTAATACTACCCGTGAATTTATATTCAAGACTTCCTATAAAACAACTCCACTACCAATAATCAGAAAGACAAATAGGCTTACTCCGAACTTTCCTAGTTCAAGGACACTTTCTTAATACTCCCCATGAAGATTTGTTTAGGCTCCCCCTAAATAAGAGACCCCTATCACTTTCTCTTAATCGCTAACCCTAATGATCTATTACAATAATAAGATGGATGGTATAACAAACATGAATAGAGTGCAAAAAAGTACAAACAAAAATAAAAACTCAACTAAAATAATTTTCTCATAATGAATAGATATTTTCTCTTGAGGTCTAAGTCTTCACAAATGACAACAATCCAACTCCCAAAACCCATAAGGATCTAGGTCATTAATTCAGCTGGACTTCTTAAAAGCACATGAGATACATATTAAATAATGATGATTTCTAATCTTCATTGATCTCCTTGATTAAATCTGAATCTCTTGATTACTTTTGTTGTATTTGATTCAGATAACAACCTCCAAAAACTCCCATAATCAATCAGATCTTTATTAGGAAGACTGAGATTCTTGATTGATACAAAGTAATAGTTCGAGACAGATGTCTCACAAATTGTGGAACATTTGGTCTGACATATGTCCATGTAACAAAATTTTGAATCTTGAACAAATAAAATTAAATTCTTACTTGTTATAAATCACAATTCCAACTTTTGATTCAGAATAAATTTCTTTCAGAAACTGAATCACACTTTAAATCATATTTAATAGAGATCGGAGATTTTCTCATTAAATCTAAGTCCTTGTAATTAAATCATATCTAATTGAATGTCTTCATGGATTGAATCTTCAATCAATATCTTTGAATATTCCATATTATCTTAATCTTGAATAAACTAAATTCGAAACAAATATTCCTTTTATCAAATAGGGTTGGAAGACGAAGGCGGACTTATGGAAAATGTATAAATCTGAGTTTGATTTGCTCTTGATTCGGTGACTTAAGAAGATTATGAACCGGTAAATTAGAGATTATATCTGAAATTGTGAAAATAATAGGAATCAGTAGTACTAGTTGATTCCCATAGACAGTGTCACTGTTCCGTTCGAGAACCAAAAATGTATGCAGTTGAAAAAGTTGATGATCTTCAACGATGACTCCGATCTCCTTTACGACGGCTCGAAATGGACATGTATGGTTAGAACTTTAATATCTAAATTAGATAAAGATTTAAGATGCATATTGTGTAAAATGGAGATTATAGAATGTACTTTGTGTAACACCCCAAAATTTGCCCTCTTACTTATAACTGCTTAGTTGGCTTCACGTCCTGCATTCATTCGCATTTCTCGTCAAGTTACATGACACCTCATGTATTCCTTAGCATAGGCTTGTCATTGAGACCAGAGGTTTTAAGAAATATGGTTTGTCCATTTTGCTTATGTCCATAAGGTAGATTTTCAAGAGCTGGTTATGTAATTTACACAGATCCCCCCTAGGCTCATCATCATCACCAATTAGGGTTTATTACTCTAATCATTTGACTTCTAAGAAGGATTTGGATCATGGCACAAAGGAGATATCAGTATGAGAGGGTTAGAATCTAGTCATGTAAGGTTAACTCATGGATGGCATGGTCAAATGGTGCATCATTCTATATAAAACTCATTTTTTAATTCAGAAACCGCATCCAGTGATTTTTGGAATTGTTAAGGGATTGTCGTTTAACCAATCAAAACTGTTAGATCGGTGGTTAATAGAATTCATTTTCTTTTTAACCATAAATCTAACTATTGTTAATTCCTTCCTTATGAATTTCAGACTTTACCCATTTCAAGGTATATCCTTCATGTCTAAGGTTTTGGTCCGTTTATGTGACATATTTCCAAACCTCAACCCATGTGCAAAACTTGTCACTATAAGGCCCATTTTGTTTGCAAAGTTATTTCACAAGATATCTTCATTTTATGTCCACTTCTATCCATTTATCAACTATAGTCCAAATTCTATGCCTTAAATTCAATGTTCTAATTCCCAAAATTCATTTTGTTTATTTTTATGGTGAGCAAATAAAATCATAAGAAACAAGAAAAATAATTGTGTTATGATTTATTTTATGACAATTGATGAAGCGGAGGAAGGACCCACATACAGTATGGTTAATTATTGGAAAGGATTGGTCATCTGAGATAATAACAATGCAGGAGATATGGTATTTTTGACAGGCAGAAATATGTAATGAAAACTCATGAAAAGAGTTTTCAATTATTGCAAATCTACACCATTCAAGAGTTTTCAACTATTACAAAACTACACCAGGTTGCAAATAGAAATTCAGAAGGAAAAATAAAGATGGAAACCAGAAGCTCTTCATAGTATTTAAAACAAAGACTGATAATATAATTCAGTTTTGACAAAGGAAAAGAAAACCAGTTATAACAAATTCCAACTGAAATTCCTAACAGAAAAAAACTAACAGAAGCTTCTAGTTGAATCTAGAAGCTTTTAGCCAAAAATCTCCAGAAGCTTCATCATGATCTCTATATATTTGCTCTTTCACTCATTCTTGGGGTTGGCGGAAAATTCATCAGCTATCTCTCTCATTTTTCACGTTCTTAAACTCTAAGAAACCTCCATTTCCATTTTCTCAGCTTCTTCCATTTCACCTTCAAATCCCCATAAGTCCCTGCAATAATTCAAATCAATGGGCAACCTGCAGATCACACAAACACATGAATTGCAGAATCTCTGATTGTGAAATAAGAAGTTCAAGTCATCAACAGGGTCAGCATCCAGCCTTCATCAAATGCATATCATGAAATGGTGAATCGAGTGGAAGAACAAAGCGAATTGACGAACAAAGTTGATTCAGAATCAAGGGTGCATACCTGAATGTTGTGCTCCCATTCTCGGTTCGGCAAACGCGGTAACCTCTCTCCAAGCTTTGATCTTTCTGAGTTCTTTCATTCCATGGGGCCTTCAACAAATCAACAAAGGCTGGGGATTATAAGTGAGTTAGAAACGTAACAAGAAGAAAAAGTAAACAAGAACCATAATCAGCAACAAGTGGTAATAATAGGAATTCGGAATCAGGTCAGAGATTACAGAAAGGTCTCAAGCAAGAACGATGATATTCGCACCTTCTGTCCTCATCAATCGATTCCACCATTTTCAGTCTTCAACTATGCTTCACCACCACCGGTTCAATGGATAAAACTTCCGTTTCAAACTGCATCAAAAGCTACAAGGTGTATAATTTCATAACAAACATACACTACGAAAACACCTAAGCGAATAAGTATAAGCAGATTGCAAGAATACCGAACCTTCATCAAGGGTTTCAGATCAAAGAAGATCGAAGAGGAAAACAGAACGGAAGAAGCTGAAGGATTCACACCAAGGATGACGGCGGTGCATTCAAAGTAGTACGTAGCATCTCCGGTGGAGTTCGATTGAGGAACAGAGACATGAACAGGGAGTTTCACGATTGAGGGAGGAGGAACGACGCCGACGAAGATATCCAGGCATCCGACGAAGGCAACGGCCGTGGCTTCCTAGCTTCACAACTCAGCGCGTTTCAATCGGTTGGAGGTAGGATGTTTCCGCTTCTACCTCATCTCTGACGTTCATTGATTTATAGGTTTGAGTGAGTTTTAGTGAAAATTATTTAGGGATTTGGGATGAGATAGGAAAAGAGATGAAATTTTGTTCAGGATATTGGGAGGATTATAAGAGAGGAAGGTGAAGGTGGTGAAGAAGAGAGTGTGGCGGCGGAAGCAATAAGAAAAAGGGGGTTAGGGTTTTCCTGTGTGAGAGAAAGAAGATACGTGTGTGAGGGAGACGAGAGAAGTAGGGATAAGAGAGGACTTCCTTCCTTTTTCTTTTCTTTTTTGATTATTATTATTATGGCTTTTTGTTTTATTTTAAGAAGAATATAATGTTGATTAATGGTCTTAATTAGGAGTTAATTGCGTTTTATGGTAATAATGGAAATCAGGATTGATACCGTTAGGAAAAGATAATAATATAAAAAAGTCATAATCTCCCATTAATCGATTAACAATTTTGATTAGAAGAGATAAGGTAGGATGAGGTTTTTTTATGAGTCTCCAGCTCCTATGCTAATGGGCCTCAATAAACTGATATACACCCCCAATTTCAAGCCCATTAGTTCTTAATTTAAAAAGTAATTCTATTTTCACCCCTCTCTAATTCTATTCTTTTATATTTTCTATTTCACACCATTTTAACTTAATTCACAAATAAATATTAAAAAGCCTATAAAAATTCTATAAAAAATTATGTTAGAATATTAAGGCAATTTAAAAGTTATTCCAATTTTTATTTTTTTTGAATATAATAATTTTTCAATTATAATTCGATTATTTAATTCAATGGACTTATATTGAATTTTCATTTGGACACATAAAATGGTACAATTTATTTAGGCCACTTCCCATAATATTTTCTGCCCATTCTTTTTGCTACTATTAAAAGACAAGTTGAAATACCTAGAATATTTTTTGGTGAATTTTTTAGGACATTTTTTATATTGTTTGGATAGTATAATTTGTACAAATTTGTGTGGGAACTTTACATAGAATTAGGTGGTCATTTACCATAGTTAGAATGAGAATTTTTTAGAGATTTTTTAATATGGTGCTATAATTAGGTTTAAGACCTTAGGAATTTAATTTCATATTTTTTTCATGACTTTTAATATTTTTGCCATTTTAATTCATTCCTTCACATTATGCATATTCATAATCCATATCATTTACTAACTATTTGCTTTTTCTTTGTGCAAGGTATGTTCTCAAGGATTGGCTAATTGGACTTAGATATTTTTATGCCTTAATTGTGTTTTATACTTTGTGTATTTTGTGATGTAATATCCTAGAACTTGTATGTTTGTATGATTTCCTTAATTAGGATTAGAAAAGATAAAAACAAATCGTTAGAAAACCAAAACTTCAAAAACAAATAAAGTATTCGATCCAACGTCGAATATACTTTGAAATAAATAAAGTTCATATTATTTTAGGGCTCCACGATTACCTTCGTTCCATTCCATTCAACCAATATCAAACCTTGTATGTTTCATACCATAAGTCGTGTGTCTTAGCACCACGCAACCGACCCACACACCTCATTGTTTCATCCCGTTTACATTTCATACGTTTTTGCCTACCATGACCTAGGAGGACCCTATTGCTTATTATTAACTTCTTTTACTTGCATGTTTAGTCTTATATCTCTTATATCTCTTAGGTAGATTTTAATTGCAAACCTCACTAACCATAGGTTATCCATGAATTCAAACTAACTTAGGGTAAGTCTAGTTCCCCTTAGAATGTTTACCTTTTACAACTTGAGTCTCTTCTCATCTTAAAAGAAAAATCAAAAACACTTAATAAAGGAAAGGTGTACAATGCGCCACGAGCCTTAAGCCACACGGGAAATGACTAGTGGAGGTCTCCTTCACTCTTCTAGGATGCTTTACAAACGTTCCATTGGGGGCGATCTTGGAAAGTATTCGCTCCTGTGTCATAGTCTTTAGTGTTGTACATTCGAAAAACACAATCTCAAAACATTTCTTCTAAAAGACAACAAACCAAGAAGTCACGTCTTCTTTCTCATCTCATACTCTTTGCGGACGAACATGACTTGTCTCGACAGTTCAAACAGCAATACGGTAAACACCCTCGTGTCAGAGCCGGTAACACCTGAGCTAGAACTATGGCAACGTCATCCTAAAAACCACAAACGAGTGTAAGCCTTAGTTAGACGAACTACGGCGTCTCTGATCCTCATTCATCCCGATGAGGTACGTAGGCAGTGGGGTAGGGCCCATTCGAGCACAATCTTTCTTTTTCCCTACATTTTCCCATTTTATTCCCATTTGTTAATTTCATTCCTTTTCTAATTTCCATTTCATTCCAGATAGCTATTCTTTCAGTTAAACAGCATATTATTCCTCACCCTTTGAAAACAGACTTTTAAGCGTGGATCCCGTCGGATACGGCGGACGGATTGGGGTGCTAATACCTTCTCAATTCGTAACCGACTCCCGTATCCAGATCTTTGGTTCGCAAGGCCTCGTCCTTTTCCTTTTTCCTTAGGTTTGTGCAACATTACCTTTCCCATTCATTCGGGATAAAAATGTCTGGCTGGCGACTCTAAACTTTCTGCGCCACTTTCGCGTTTGTACTAGGATGAAAATCTCGGGAGCGACACTTTGCTCTTAATATATGAACTAATTTTATATCATAAGACAAGACAAGTAAAATGGATTTGAGATGAATTGAATCTTGTACACTTGAGCATTTTACTACACTTGAGCATTTTACTGGTACAAAACTGTTAGTTACCACTTGCTAGTCAAGAATTATTAAATAAAACTTAACACCATTGCGTGTGATGCAAGTCTCTACTCTTGTACTTAGATCATTGTTTTCCTTATCATAATAATGAGAAATTTTCTTACACAATGGTCAGTTCAGGTTTCTTAATATTTTAAAACCTATTAATTTTGTTTAACAATTTTATTATATCTACGTTTGTTTATTTCTTCTATTTTTCTTAAATGTTTTCTAGACAATGATAATTGATTCAACATTTATGCTTTCACTCTGATAAATTGCAAGGAAATATATTCATATTTGCTTTGGAAACATGTTATTATTAAATGAACAATTTAGGAGAATTTGTGTGTATTGTTAATTTTTTTTATGACATTGTTAATTTTTTTTTATGACATACCTACATTTTTATAAAAATGTTAATTTTATTTCTGTTTTTTATTTTATTCTATTAATTTACTTTTTACTGTCAGACTATAAGGGTTCCGAAAAATTAACCCCACATGCATCGTATCGGAATATTTGAAAAATGACTTCCGATACGTTATTTTTCAATCCAGAAGATATTGAAAAAGATTTCCGATTTGGTAGTTTTAATGCATCGGAAGACTTAGTGCATGTCTTCCGGTTCGGAACACTCTATAGTAACTCTTCCGGTTTTGATATAAATATGCATTGGAACACTTGCATCAAGAGATCCGATTTATTACTTTAGTGTACCAAACTCTTTAATTAAGTCTTCCGATTTTTGTTAATTTTTTTTTATTTGTATGCACCGTAAATATAATTTTTTTTACTATGCAAGTACGAAAATTCCTATACGCGATAAAGAGCAGATATGTATAGATATGTTTGATGTTTTTTCAACTACTCAAAGATTGGTACACGAGAAGAGGTGATAAAATGGATTAAAAACATTGGAATCCAAAATAAAGTGACAATTATCATCACTTGCTAAGATATTGAAACAAGCAAGAGAGGAAGAAGTAACAAAATAATATTTGGTTGTGATAAAGGTGGAAAACACAAGGATATTCATAGTGGAACCCAGAGTGCGACGAAAAGTGTTGATGTCCATTTAAAATCAGGTCAACCCCTAAGAAAGATGGGTCTGGATGAAAGGTTGATGTAAAATGTGGAGTTCATAACCATGGTTTACCTAATAGATTAGAAGGTCACTATTTTGTTGATAGGTTGACAACGGATCAGAAGTAACATGTTGTTGATTTGACAAAGAGAAAGGTTCCACCTAGACATATATTTCTTTCCTTGCAAGAGCAAGATCCATAGAATGTCACTCGAATCACAAAAATATACAAGTAGAAGAGTATGATATAAAAAGAAATAAGAGGTCCTGGAAGAGATATAACATTTGTTTAAGCTTATTGAGGCTGCAAGTTATGTTTATTGGAGTAGAAAAAGAGATGACTATGAAGTTATTGAAGATGTATTTTGGGCTCATCCAGATTCAATTAAGTTGTTGAATATTTTTCCTATTGTGTTAGTTATGGACAACACTTACAAGACAAACAGATATAGGCAACCTCTGTTTGAAATTGTTTGCATGACATCAACCGAGTTAAATTTTGTTGTCGCATTTGTGTATATTAAGTATGAGTGGACTGTGACTTTTTGTTGGGTGTTAGATAAGCTTAAAAAATTGTTTGTGAACAAAGATTTGTGTCCACAAGTGATTCTGACAGATCGAGATCTTACTTTGATGAAAGCAATTGAAATTATGTTTCCGAGGTCGAATAATTTGCTATGTCGATTTCATATTAACAAAAATGTTGGTGCAAAACGGAAACAATATGTGGCTAATGACTTGCAAGAGTCAATTGAAAATTATGGACGAATGTTGTATGGGCTAGTGATGAGGTTGAGTATGATCAACGGTTGAAAGAACTTGAGCAGACGTGTGTTGATTGTAATGGATTTATTGAGTACGTGAAGGACACATGGTTGATACCACATAGACAAAGATTTGTTGGAGCATGGATTAATCGAGTCCTACATCTGGGTAACATGATGACAAATCAATGTGTTTTTATTTTTATTATATAATAAAATTTATATTTTAGTTTTGTATTTTTATTAAGTATTTTAAATTTGTATTATTTTTAGGGTTGAGTCTGCTCATTGGAGGTTAAAGAAGATGTTGGGTAACAGTATTGGTGACATGGTCAAATGTTGGGAGGCTATGAATGACAACTTAAAGTTACAACTGGGCAACATTAAAGATTCTTTTCAAAAGAGTTTTTATGAAGTTGAGCATGCCCACGTAAGTCTATTTTACAATAATTTACGTGGTTCAGTGTCTCGAGCTACATTGAAACACATTGCTGAAGAGCTAACACGAGTTGATTATGTTGGAACTAACAAGAAAATATGTCGTTGTACTCTTAGAAAAACATATGGATTACCTTGCATGTGTGAGTTGACATGATATAAAATTACTGATATTCCGATACCTATAGACGTTGTGCATGTCCATTGGAAGAAACTAAATATGGAAGTTAAGTTGGAAGAAAGACGTAGATGATGGATCAGAGGTGGATATAAGTAATGCAATAAATGAGTTATGGAAAAGGTTTAGGTCACTAAATGTTGTTGGGAAAAGGGCATTAAAAAGTAGGGTTTTGAACCTGCCTTTCCCACAATGACTTCTTTGTGTCCACCACTTGAGAAAATAAAAACCAAAGGGGGAGTCAAGAAAAGGCAAAAAAACCAGTAGGGTATGATGTTTATAGGGATCCTTCGTATCATGAGTATGTTGATCAAGCATATCAATCTTCACAGAGGCAATCTCAACCACCACAAACTTCTAAGAGGAAATCTCGACCATCACAGACTTCGAAGAAGAAATCTCAACCATCACAACCTTCGAAGAAGTTGAAATTATCACAATCTTCACAATCATCTAAGCGGTTCATCCTTCAGTTTCCTAATCACATTAGGTCATATATTGTTGATGTAGTCAATATTTTATTAGATGGTAATTGTGGATTTAGAGTCATTGCTTCATTGCATGGTTATGGTGAAGATGGTTGGCCAATGGTTCGGCGAGACTTGGAGTTGGAAATTATACATAATGAAAATTCAAGTTTGTATGCCAATTTATTTGCTGATCGGTTAACAAAAGTAAGAGAATATTTGATGATAGAGGGATTTGGTGCTCAACCACCAAATAAATGGTTGAGTCCACCAAACATGGGTTACTTAATTGCGAATCATTATAATGTTGTACTTGTTTGTTTAGGATTTGAATGTTGGACTTTCTTCCTTATGGCAACTTTATTTTCACCAAATGTCTCCTTTTATTGCATTGAATTTGTAAACTCAAATCATTGGGTTCAGGTAAACATTGTTGTACTTAGTTATTTTTAGTAAATGTTTTGATTATTTTTACTTAATATTTTTATTTTTTTATTTAGGTAAACATGAAATAAGGGTTTCTATTGCCACCAGTGACAATAGATTGGAAGAAGTTTTGTAATCCATCATCAACATCTTGGATGCTAGGATTTGCAGG
This sequence comes from Lathyrus aphaca, assembly GCA_963966055.1. Lineage (NCBI taxonomy): Eukaryota > Viridiplantae > Streptophyta > Magnoliopsida > Fabales > Fabaceae > Lathyrus > Lathyrus aphaca. Next base: position 149,593,878 of record OZ014525.1, read on the forward strand.
ACGTCTATAACATAAGTAACAACTTACGCCTATATTACCAACACATTATGAATTATAAATTATGTTATTCATTTTTAATTTCATTTTTAATCATGAATTATATTATATGTTTGAAACATATTATGAATTATAAATTATGTTATTCATTTTTAATTTCAATAACACATTATGAATTATAAATTAAGTCTAAAAGTTAATACATTAACATAAACAGAAGTCAATAAGTCTAAAATTAACACATAATGATAAACATAGATATAAGTCACTGTGAACGAGCAATACACAAAGCTTAAAACAAATCAACAAATTGTGGATCATCCTCTTTAGCATCAGCCCATTGAAGATAACGATGAATCAATGTAGAAACACGTGCCTAACTAGGATCAGATGGGCCTGCTTCGTAAATAGGAACTGACACCTCTCTTGGCACATCAGGATGAGGCAGTACCAAACGCGGATGCAAAACACGATAATACCACTCAAGATAATCATCATCTGTCTCAGAGGGGGTGGTGGTCGGCGTCGGCGTCGTCGTATAATCAAGATGTGGCTGTGGAACATACTGCATGTATCCAAACTGACGCATACACCTGTCAGGAAAGTATGGAACACTATTGTCACCCCACTTCAGACAGCCCCTATATAAACATATCTCATCAAACTGACACCATACTCTATGATCCTCGAATGACCTCCATATGACATCTGCGGGTATCATCTCATCCAATATAGGCCGCATTTCATCCACCTTCAGAACACCTTGCTTGTAGGACCATCTTATAGCTCGAGGGAGACCAAAATTATTAGCTGGTATCCAATTCTTTTATTTCTTCCCAAGTGTGGGAAAATACTCATGAATCCAGCACTGTAACAAAATTACAACTATGAATTAACACAAAATAACTAATTATAAAATAATAAACTAAATAAATAAAATTAATATACTAAATAATTAAATAAACTAAATAATTAAAATATAATAAACTAATTTAAAATAAGGACCTGTAGGAGAGTCGGGCAACCACTGAGTTGCTTACAATTGAACATGCAAGCATCTCCGAGATATCTGTAGATGGTAACTAATGTAGATGCTTCCCAATTGTATCGTGATAAGCCATCCAAATCAATAAACAATGACATGTATCGTGCTTCGACAAACGCAAATGTCTTGTCGGAAAAAATGGTGCAACCCACTAACATCAACAAATACATTCTAGTCGTATATGTCCAGTTAGAAGCAGCCTTATGCTCTACAAAGCGATCCTGTACCCATTGCAAACTATAGTATGAACCCCTGCAGTCACGGACATGCTGTTGTACTACTCTCTGTGACACTCCTAAGTAATCAACAACACACTCAATAACAAGCTCTTCACTGATATCTTGAGGGCTCCAGAAGACCCCCTAATGGAAAAGTGAAACAGACAAGCGACATCATCTAGAGAAATGGTCATCTCACCAAATGACGTGTGAAATGAAGATGTCTTTACATGTTATCTCTCAGCAAATGCGGAAAATTTTGAAACACATTGCTCCACTTTAGATATTTACGTTTAAAAATTGATTGAAGAAACTAATTTGACTAAGGAGATAAATTTTGAAACAAATAATTAGGTTAAATTAAATCACTAAAATTCTAATTAAACATTTTATTTTTTTAAAGGTTGCATGAGAGTGCCTTATTAATCTAAATTTTCAATTAAAAAAAGGTTAAAAACAATTATAAGAAACTTTAACACTTAAATACAATTTGACGCTTAAAATAATTATTCATTCCGTCTCATAATATATGTCGTCTTTCCTATTTTTATTTGTTTCAAATTATTTGTCCATTTAGATTATCAATGTGATATTTATTATTTTTTTTCCCACTAACTTACCCTTATTTATTGTATTTAAATTCATATAACTATTCCACTATTTATTATTAATAGGGTTATTTTGGTAATGATACTCATTTTATTATTAAAATCAACACAATTAATCATTATTTTAAAATGTGTGAAAATCTAAAAAAAAAACACCTATTGTGAAACGAAGGGAGTATTAAGAAACTATTTCATTTTAATTAGAGATTTTTGTTCAATGCAATCCTGAATAATGACAGTGTTAAATCTCTTAAAAGAAAAATCATTTAAAATAATTTTGACCAGAGAAATTTTTTTCTCTCTTATTATTAGTCTTTGATAATGATTTGGTTGGTGGAGTTGGTGCTACTTATAAACTAGTAATAAATAATTTTTATTTATTACTAGTCTTTGATAGAATTTTCTTATTACTAATATTTGATATAATGATACTACAAGAGCTAATGGATGAGAAAAACAAATTTCTCTTATTATTAGTTTTGATAATGATTTGGTTGGTGGAGTCGGTCCTATCTATAGACTAGTAATTAAAACATGCTTTTATTATTAGTCTTTGATAAAAATTTCTTATCACTAGTTTTTGATAATGATACTACAATATTTAAGGGATGACATAAAGAAAATTTCTTATTACTAGTCTTTGATAATGACAATGTGGAATAAGGTTAGAATACGAGGAAAAGTGAATTGATCTATATAATTAATACTGTAAAACTCAAGTCAATAAGAGAATAAAAATACGGAATAGTAAAATTTGATTTGAATATCTAAGAATGATTAAAGTTGAAACTGTTTAAACGATAAACATTAAGTGTGACATGAATTGCGGTCAACCGTATAATTAGTTTAAATGATTATCATTGTCTCAGAGATGGACTCGACAACTCTAAATGAGGATAGAAGAACACTTAAACCTCGCAAGCACTTCCTTATTTTAATCCTTTATTCGTCTTAAATTTTGTGAGTGACTCAAAACAAAAACAATAATTAAATGATTTTGATACTTAAATACATTTTGTCCTTAGATATAAGATAATATTCCCGTGGCTCTATAAACATTACTGTTTGGGCATCAATAATGTGAAGAGAAAAGTCATTTACAATGACTTTGACCTAGAGAAAGACAAAATTCTCTTAATACTAGTCTTTGTTTATCATTTGGTTGGTGGACTTGGTGCTTACTTATAGTCTTCATTTCATTTTCAATATCACTCACAAACAGAGAAATTTTCTTATTACTAGTCTTTGATAATGATATTACAAGAAAATAATAATAACATTTAATTGCGACAGTGCAATGATTATTAATTGAGTGGAGCACATTTAGCCACTTGTAATTTTCTATGCTTATAAATACATAGCCAATTAAGCAATATAACTCACTCACAAATTTGTGCAATTACTATCTAAGTAGAAATTTAGTGAGGATGATGAAGATTAATGTTGTGTGTGCTATGATGATTGTGGCAGTTCTTATGGTTGAGATGGCTACCATTGTTGAGGGTGGTTGCAATGCAATACAGTTGAGTCCATGTCTACCTGCAATTAGGTCAAACTCTGCACCTTCTGCTACATGTTGCAGCAGACTGAATGATCAAAAGTCATGCTTATGCGGTTACCTCAAGAACCCAATCACGAAGCCATATGTTAACTCTCCTGGTTCAAGAAGGGTTGCTGAAGCTTGTGGTGTTGGAGTCCCAAATTGTTAAGTTCTATTATTAAAACCATCCTTTAACCTTTAAGTTTGTAAGGTACTATGGTACTATTATCTTTGAATAATTCTGGTGTACAATACTACATATATGTCATGTATTGTACTTAGCAACCATAAATAAGAAAGTGGTGGTATTATTATTATTATACAATATATATTTAGAGAGATATTAATTTGCTTGAGCAAATTAAACTCTGATATTTACATGAGATTTACAACAAGTTTGTTTTGAAGAATGTATAAATAACAACAAATATTAAGTGTATGTTTAGTTTGACATTTGACTCGTTTGACATCCAAATTATTATGTTAGATTCTGCCTTTAATAATTTTTTTTTTCTTTTAAACTTTAGATTGTAATTTAGATTAACTTAATTTGATTTTATATTTGAATTTTATTTAAGAGACTCTGGTAGTATATAAACTTTGTCTAATTCATTTGTAACAGAATTCAAGAGAGAATTAGTTGTAACCGAATTTCAATTTAAGTAAGAGAAGTTAGTTACAAAATTATATTTTCTCTTCCATCTTCATTTTCTTCATCTTTAACTGTTATGTACCAACAATTGGTATCTAGAGCTCCAGTTCAGATTTAGAACTGGAAACATGAGTGTACGTGAGACGTGTGTGATTGATTTTAGTTCTAAAATTTACAGTGAATTGAAGTTCAAAATCAGAACAAAATCACATTTCTTGATTATGAAGGATTGAGAAACATGAGTGTTGGTGAGCTTTTGAGTTAATTTGAATAAGATCGAAGATGAACGATGAAAACGGTAACTTGAATACAAAGCTTCCAGTCTTTGATGGAAAGAAATGGAATTGATGGATGATTCAGATGCGTGTGTTGTTTGGCGCTTAAGATGTTCTTGAACTCATAAATGACGGTTACATAGCGGTTGCAATAGATGCAACTGAAGCACAAAAAAAACACTTAAAGAGAAATGAGGAAGAAGGATCATAAGAGGTTGTTCTATATCCATTAATGTGTGGATACATATGTGTTTGAGAAGATCGTTGATTCAATGACGGTGAAGGCTACGTGGGACACCTGGTACGATGCTACAGTGGTGATGAATTAGTGAAGAAGGTGAAAATTTAGTCTTTATGTAAGCAGTATGAGACTCTCAACATGAAGAACAATGAAAAGGTACCTGATTATATCTCTAGAGTGATTCTAATCACAAATGAGATGAAATCTTGTGGAAAGACTCTCTCTGAACAAGTAATCATAGAAAATATACTAAGATCACTTACTCCTCAGTTTGATTACATTGTTGCAACAATTAAACACTCTAAGTGTGATGGCAAAGGTTCTTAGTCCTTATTTTAATGATGTCAAACCTTTTAGGTAGCTCATACTTTGTACTTAGGACTGTGTCATTGCATCTTAGATTACATTCATACTCAATAAGCTCAAAAATACCAATTCATGAGTTGTCTACATATATAAGAGTATATTATATATGTGAGTTATGCACTTGATCATTGTTGGTGACTTGGGTCTATAAGAAAATGGTTTGGTTTGACCAAAACACATCTTAAAACTCATTTTAGCCATTTAAAGTCCTTGAGTCGACTCATGCTTTGGAGCGGTCGACTCACTCATTTTTGTCAATTTTTGTGTAACTCACAGGTCTGCACAGGCCGACTCATTTTTGGAAAAACAAGATGAGTCGACTCATCTCCCTGTTGTGGTCGACTCATAGCATATTTTCCTTGAGTTGTGTTGTTGCGGGTTTGAACAGATCGACTCCCTGTATGCACAAGTCGACTGGTCGTTGACTGTGTACATTTTTCTGCTATTTATTTTTCTAAAATTTATGCTATGATTTTTTACTTGGTTTATGCGTTATATATATATATATATATATATATATATATATATATATATATATATATATATATATATATATATATATATATATATATATATATATATATATATATATATATTCTTGAGTCTCATTTTCATCTTTTAACAAGAAAAGTGAAAGATATACATTAGTTTCCTCTTCATCTTCATTCTTCATTGCATTTTTCAACAATTACACATAATAATTTTTGTTGATCATTTTGCATTGTTGTGGTGATAACATCCAAACGTAGGATTGTGTATCTAGTTTGGGTTTAGGATTTAGTGGATTTTTATTGAATAAAATCCTAGGGGTTTGTCCTCCAAGATCTTGAGAGATTTGGGATTTTTGCACAAATCATTGCTTCACAGATTCAGTCGGGTTACAGATTTGAAGAATGTGTTGTTGGTTCAAATGATTAACAGTAAACAAAGGATTATGAAGAAGGATTTAGGATCAAATGCCGGTGATCAAAATCAGTCGAGCTAAGAGTTGAAGAACAAAGTGTTTGCACAAACAATTAGCGATAACCCGAGGTTTGTTTGGAGCGTTTGATGCACTTGATTCGACTTGGATCAAGGGAAGAGAAGGGAATAGTTTCAACTTTAACAATCAGGGTTTGTGGTGGTGACTATTACTTCTCTTGTATAAACTTTGCAATAGATAATCAATATCTCAATTCTAGTTTTATAATTAGGGGCAGACGTACCCTAAGTTAGGACGAAATGGGAACTGCCTAAAAAAATCTGGTGTTGTTCTCTCTTTATTTATCTCTTTAATATTTGCATTAATTGAATGTTGTATGAAATTGATTCGTACCATAATCTCAATTGATTATAGTGTATTAACATTGTCTGAAAGTTTGGTGCAATCACTTTGATTGGAGCTAAGAAAATTATGCACTATCAATTTAAGTGAAATTAAGACTTGGTGTATTTTGCACACCAAGTGTTTTCTAAATTGACTTCACACATGCCAATTAATATTGTGCTAGATTTTATCCTTTTATTTCATCATTGGAAATAGCTATATCAAGGATTTGTGTATTTGATCGATTAATTGGTATATATTGATTCCCTTATCTTAGTCACTCCATTTGGTTTTCACGCATATCCGATCTTACTAATAACAAATAGTTTTAGACGATTGTAGTCTGGGGAGCTTTCGCAACCTTTTTTTTTTATTTTATAAAAAGAGCCAAGTTTTAAATAGGGGATATATTCAACCCCCAATTCTAGATCCGCGCCATCGTCTAACACTAAGGACCTCAACACCATGAGAATTGAAGAGTTGTAGAGTATTCTTGAGGCACAAGAGTTGCGTATGACTGAGAGAACCTCTGAAAGAGAGGTATAGCAAGCTCTGAAGGCGTCTTATGGTAAGAATAATCAGAAGCAGTCCTGGTTAGAGACCAATAAGAGACATAGTGGTGGTTATCATAAGTCAAAGATCTCCAACTCTAATGAGAAGAAACATTAGAAGGGAAATGATAAGTTTGACAAGAAAAAGGTTTAGTGCTTTTATTGTAAGAAGTTTGGTCATTTTGATGCTGACTGTTGGTCAAACCAGGAAAGGAAATCATAAGAAGCTAACATAGCCAAAAGATATTCTGATGAAGAACCTATGCTATTTATGGCTTTTAAATATGATGATGGATATATGGTAGACTGGTATATGGACACTTGCTACTCAAATCATTTAATTGGAAACAAACAATGACTAAATAATTTTGACTCTAGAAAAAGGACATGGAAACAAACAATGACTAAATAATTTTGACTCTAGAAAAAGGACAAAAATTAGATATGTTGATGATAAGTATCTGAATGGTGAAGGAATGAGAAATGTTAAGGTTAGAGTGAAGAATGACAAAACTATTTTGATCAAGGATGTTTGGTATGTTTATGGCATGAAGAGAAATCTAATGAATGTAGGTCAATTAATTGAGAAAGGTTTCTTAGTTACTATGAAGGACAATCTCTTGTAGTTGTATTATTCTGATAAGCAAAGCAGCATAACATTCAAGGTGAATATGAAAACAGGTAAAACTAAATGCCTTAGTGCAGAAGGTACTGAAGGTGATAGTGATCTGTGGCACAAGAGATTGGGGCATCTGAAATTCAGAAGCTTAGGGAATATGAGTTTTAAGAAGTTGGTACATGGCATTCCTAAGATTGTGAAGCCTGGGAAGTCATGTAAGATATACATGAAAGGTAAGAAACCTAGATTTCCATTTACATTAGAAGTGGCCCCAAGAGAAAAACATGCTTTGGGATTAGTGTATTCTGATGTATGTGGACCATTTGAAGTACCTTCACTAGGAGGAAGAAAGTAATTTGTGTCTTTTGTGGACGAGTTCACAAGAATGACATGAGTAGTACTCATCAAGTTTAAGCATGAGGTGTTTGCTGACTTTCATAAGTTCAAGGTGAAGGTTGAAAACAAAGTGTTTAGAAGCTGAAAATTCTCAGAACTGATGGGGAAGATGAGTACAAACCATCAAAATTCATAAGGTTTTGTGAGGAGAATGTAATTGAGCATGAGGTTATTGCTCCATATACTCCTCAACACAATGGTATTACTCAAAGAATAAACATAACTTTTCTTGATATAACAAGGAGCATGCTGAAGGATAAGAAACTTCCTCACACCTTGTGGGGAGAAGCTGTTGCCACTACAATATATATGCTCAATAGATGTCCAACCAAGAAGTTCAAAGGCGCATTTCCTATTCATAAGTGGACTAGAGATAAGCAAAGTGTAAGCCATTTGAAGGTGTTTGGTTCTGTTTATTATAAACATGTTCCAGATGCTAAGATAAGGAAGTTAGATGACATAAGGAGAATCATGTTGCTTGTAGGGAACCATAGTACATGTACTTATAAGCTCTATTGTACTGTCACTAAAAAAAGTTGAATTCAACAAATATGTAATTGTGAAGGAAAAATAAGAATATGATTGGAACAAGTATAAATCCATATCTAGTACAATGTTAACACTTGAGTTAACTTCTGAAGATATTTTAGACTCCGAAAGAATATCTGCCTTTGAAGGAGATTTTGATTTTGAAGATAAGCCCGAGTCTGAAGGTGACTTTGATGCTGAAGATGAGGCTAAAGGTGAATTAGACTCTAGTTTAGATTCGGATGATGATCCAACCTCTGGTGGTAATCATGCATCTAAAGGTGGTCATGCCTCTGCAGGTAGTCCAACATATGACATTGTTCCAACATCTGAAGAAGATTCTGAACAACTTGAGAGACCATAAAGAGTCAGACAAATACTAAGAATATTTGTAGGGTTTTACATGTTGCAAGCATTGAGATAATCCCTGAAAGGGAAGCCATTATATGTTCCATGTTGGTAGACTCCGAACCAGTCATTAGTAAGTAAGCTCTCAAGAAGAAAGTGTAGTTGAAGGCCATGAAAGAAGAACTTAAAGCTATAGACAGTAACAAGACTTGGGCGTTGAATGAGCTTCTAGAGAACAAGAAAGCCATTAGTGTGAGATGGATTTATAATTGAAGATGAATCCAGATGGATCAATTGGCAGACACAAAGCAAATTTAGTAGCTATAGGATTTTGTTTTACAGAAATCTGGATTATATTACTTGGAAGTGTTTGCACCTGTAACTAGGTATGAAAAATCAGACTGGTGATTTCTATATCTACTAATAGAAATCGGCCTGTGATGCATTTAGATGTGAAATATGCATTTCTAAATGGTCCTTTACAAAAAGAAGTTTATGTATCACAACGTCCTAGATTTGTGAATAAGAATTAGTAATGGATGGTGTATAAGTTGCATAAAGCCTTGTATGGACTGAAACAAACTCCTAAAGCTTAGAATCTGAAAATTGATTCATTTTTCAAGCTTCAATGATTCAGAAAATGTGAGATGGATTATGATGTTTATTTTAAGCATACATCTAATGACAATATTATTTTGGTATGTCTTTATGTTGACGACATATTACTAACAAGGAGCTATTCAGATGAGATAACTAAGTTTAAGATGGTGTTGATGAATGAGTTTGAGATGGATGATCTAGGAAATATGACATATTTTCTAGGGATGGAGATTATGTACTCTAAGAAGGGTATAATCTTGCATCAGCTGAAGTATGGACTTAAGCTTCTAAAGAGATTTGAGCTAATGTATTGCAAGTCTACAATCACATTTGCTAAAAGAAATCACAAGTTCGATTATGATATTAAGGGTGATGATGTAGATGCTACAATTTTTAAATAGTTGGCGGACTCAATGGAATATCTATGTAATACCATACATGACATTTTTTATGCATTTGCAATAGTGAGTAGGTTTATGAACAAATTAATGTGGTCACATTACCAAACTACTATAAGGATATTGAGGTACATTAAAGGGACTCTAAAGTCTCTGGAATTTCGTTCACCTCTGATGCTAAATCTTATTCAGAGCTTACGTGTTTTTCAGACTCTGATTTGCGTGGAGACAGAGTTGATAGAAGAAGTACTTCTAGATATTTCTTAAAGTATCTGGGAGGTCCCATTTCTTAGTGCTCCAAGAAGCAACCAGTGGTTACATTTTCAACCTATGAAGCTTAGTATATTGCAGTTTCTTTGTCTATTTGTCAAGTTACGTGTTATTAATAACAAATTGGCTATAAGCCTTGCCAAGAATCTAATGTTGCATGGAAGAAGCAAGCACATTGATACAAAGTTACAATTTCTGCGCATCTAGGTTTATAGTGGGGTGCTTGAAGTTGTTCATTATAGCACTTAGAAGCAACTAGAAGATGTGCTGACCAAAACAATCAAGATTGAATACTCTATCCATTTGAGGGATGAATTTGGTGTTGTTGATTTTGATTAGCTGAATATGAATTAAGGGGTTATGTTATATTAATTATTTTAAATATTTTTATTTAATATTGATTAATTAATCTTATTAAATATTTCTATTTAATTTAGTTAATTAATTTCCTCCCTTGTTTGATTCTATATTGTGATATGCATGTGCTTGTGTTATTTTCTTTTCATGTGTGAATGTTTACTTGTCCATGACTATCATTTGGTTGTACGTTGATAATATGCTATGCTTGGACTTCTATGATTTATTCTTGCATCATGACCATAAATTGTCAAGCAAAACATGAGCGCACACCATATGACTAAACTCGCAAAGATAAATAAGATCATTGGTCCAACACCAAGTGAATTTGTACACACCATCCCATCCATTCCCCAATTTTTAAGTCAAGTGCTTTTTCCTCGCCATCGACCTTGTACTTACACTTACACACATCACAAGGCTTATTCTTGGGCTTTCTTACAATGAGACTTAGTCGATTGGTTACCTCTAATTATTCGTCTAAGAAGACTAGTCCACTTTGCTAGTACACTTAAAATTTAATCCAACCTAATCAAATTGTTCCATTACGCTTGTTTGCTTATGTATTTCCATAACCAATCGTTCAACCCCCACATACTTGATCCACATATAAAGCCATACCCCAACACTTGTAAGTCGAGAATTTTTGTCTCGTCATCGACCTTAACTTAGTCCATTATGTATTTCATACCATTCACTTCAAAGTTTAAAAAAATTCATATGCAAATTCAAATTTCGATCAACATCGAGTACTTTCCTTAACTCAAATCAAAATACTTAATAACTATCAAACAATACTTTATTAAAGGTGAAAAAGAGAGGTGTTGAATTTTCAATGCCTTTCCACAATTGTTTGAGTGCGAGATATCGTGTGTGAACGATTGACACCTCTAAAATGAACCAACAAACTGTTGTACCATGAACTAAGAATTCTCTTACTTTCCCATTACACGAGGGAATACGTAGGCACAAGGGCCCCAATCATTGTCGAGCACCCTAGGAATAAAATCACCCATTTCTCCTTATAACTTTAGATACAATCTTAGACAATCTTTAGATACAATCTTTTCCCCCTATGGGAATAAATTAAAATTCGGTAGCGACTCTGTTGTTTTTCCGATTCTTTCGCAAGGATCGTATTTTTCGAGGTACGACATATAACACTCAGAAATAACTTGCAGACGTGTTTACCAAAGCTATCAAGACTGAACATTTTATCCATTTGAGAATTAAAATTGGTGTTATTGATTTTGATTAACTGAATATGAATTAAGAGATGATATTAGTTGTAATTCAAATTCATTTGATTTATATTTAATTTGGTTTGCATTTGAATTTTATATAAAATCTCTTACGGTTTATAAACTGAGTTTGATTCAGTTGTAACTAAATTCCAGAGTATAATCGATTTTTGTTTTCAAAGTTAATTATAGATTTTTTTCTCTCACTCTTCAATCATCTTCTTCATCTTCATTCTTGTACATCAACATCTAAAACAAAAACAATAATTAAAAGATTCTGAACCCTAATTACAATTTGTCCTTAGACAATATGTTTGGTCATAAAAAAATGTGAAAAACAAAATCATTTACAATGACTTTGACCAAGAGAAAAACAAATTTCTCTTTGATAATGATTTGGTTGGCGGACTCGGTGCTATTTATAGTCTTCTTTCCAATTTCACCATCACTCACGAGCTAATTAAGGGATGAAACAAAGAAATTTTCTTATTACTAGTCTTTGATAATGATATTACAAGAAAATAATAATAACATTATGAAAAATTACAAAATTTAATAGATGTCTTACTAGTAAAATTCTAAATGCGACAGTGTAACAAGGAACTAAGGGAGTAACTTCCTACTAAAATTAAGGTGCAATAATTATTCATATTATTATTATTATGTATAAATATTTTCAGTGATATTGATTTGCTCAAGCAAATTAAACTTTGATATTTACATGAGATTGAGTACAAGTTTCCTTTCAAGAATTCATAAATAATAACAAATATTAAGTGTAAGTAATTAATAAATAATAATAAATAGTAAATGTATGTTTGGTTTGACTCGTTTGATATATAAATTATTGTGTTAGATTCGATCTTTAATATAAAAAAATCCTTAAAATTTTATATTGTAATTCAGATTCGCTTAATTTGTATTTAATTTGATTTTGCATTTGAATTTTATTTAAAATACTCTATTAGTATATAAAGTTTGTCTAGTTCATTTGTAACACAACTTAAGAGATAATTAGTTAGTTGTAACAAAATTTCAATTTCAATAAGAGAAGTTAGTTATAAATTTATATTTTCTCTTCTATATTCATCTTCTTCATCTTTAACCATTGTGCGCCAACAATTGGTATCTATAACTCCAGTTTAGATTCAAAATGAGACTAACGAGTTTACGTGAAAAATGTGTGATTGATTTCAATTCTGAAATTCACCGTGAATTGAAGTTCAAAATCAGAACACAATCACATTTTTTGATTCTGAGGGATTGGAAAACACGAGTGTTAGTGAGGTTTTGAGAGCATTTGCACAAGATCGGAGATGAACGATGGAAACGGTAGCTTGAACACAAAGCTTCCAGTATTTGATGGAAAGAATTGAAATCAATGGATTATTCAGATGTGTGTGTTGTTTGGCACTCAAGATGTTATTGATCTCGTCAATGATGGTTACGTATCGGTTGCAGCAGATGAAACTGAAGGACAAAGAAACACGCATAGAGAAACAAGGAAGACGAATCAGAAGACGTTGTTCGATATCCATCGGTGTGTGAATACAAATGCATTTTATTTTTTATTTAAGAAAACATACAAAAATAAAGAAAAATAAATGAACGAAAACAAAGTAAGAAGTTTTCACCGCCAAACTTAAGACACACATTGTCCTCGATGAGAAGTGATCCCTGATCAAGTTACAGTATAGGTGGGCTTTTCCAAGGAAAGCTCTTCTATGCATGGTTGCATCTCCAGGCACCGAACTTTCATGGAATAGCTTCAGGCGCTGCCTATTGACCTTAAAGGCTTTGTCGGTACCTTCACTTTTAATTTCTTCTACACCCTGAGGGAAAACATTAGTAACAACAAAATGGTCAATCCACTTTGATCGAAGCTTCCCAACCATAATTTTAAGACGAGAGTTAAACAATAAACTTTTTGGCCTATGGAGAATTCCTTCCCATAAATCATCTTATCATGGAAGTACTTTAGTTTTTTCCTTATAAATCCTAGAGCTTTCATAAGCTTATAGCCTAAGCTTTTTAAGTTGTTGTAATTGCAGTTTTCTTTTCATACCTGCTTATAGCCTAAGCTCTTTAAGCTGTTGTAATTGGTATCTTGAAAGATGTTCTTTGAGCTCAAAGTGCATCTTCTAAACGGCGGCTTCAGTCCTTCCTATTTGGATGCACTAGTTTTTTTCAATATCTGCATAATTTCCATGTTTGAGATCTCAACTTGCCCATTAGTCCGTGGGTGATATGCAGTAGAGACCCTGTGCAAAAATCCATACTTCTGGAGCAAAGCTTTCATGGCGCGGTTACATAAATGAGTGCCTTGGTAACTTATGATAACTCAGGATATTCTATTGCAAAAAATATTGGACCTGACAAAATCTACACCCACTCTAGAATCATTAGTCCTAGTGGGGATAACTTCCACCCACTTTGTAACATAATCAACATGAAGTAAAATATAGAGAAAACCAAAAGATACAGGAAAATGATCCATAAAGTCAATTCCCCATACATTAAACACCTCAAAGAAAATGATAGGTTACTATGGCATTTCACTCTTACGAGTGATGGTTGTACCTGCTATTTAACAGTCTTTACAAGCGAGGTAAGTATCATAAGCATATTTAAAAATAGTTGGCCACTAGTAACCTGAGTCTAGGAGTTTTCTTGCATTCCTTTGAGAACCAAAGTGCCCTTTTACTTGAGAAGCATGAGAAAGATGTAAAATAGATTCAATCTCATAATCAGGGACACACCTCCTAATAACCTGATCACTACCAAATTTCCATAGATATGGATCATCCTACACATAATATTTTGCATCACTCTTGAAGTTTGTGAATTTTTGTCCTACATGCACCTGTAGGAAAAATACTAGCAACAAGATAATTAACAATATCAGTAAACCAAGGAGTTACCCATGCAACTGTAAAAGTTGCTCATCAAAGAAATCATTATGAAAGGGAGATGGATCTTCATCCCACTCTATTTTTACTCAAGTGTTAAGCTACTAGATTCTCAACTCTACCTCTTTCCTTAATCTTCATATTGAACTCTTGGAGTAACAACATCCACCAAATTAATCTCGGTTTTTCTTCTAGTTTCTTTAAAAGATACTTCAAAGTTGCATGATCAATAAAAACAACAACCTTGGAACCTAGCAAATATGATATGAATTTATCAAGAGCAAAAACAATAGCTAGAAGTTCCTTTTCAGTTGTGGTGTAATTAGCATGTGTAGAATCTGAAGTCCTAAAAGCATAATAAATAATATGGGAAACCTTGTTCACCCTTTGTGCAAGGACCTCTCACACTGCATAGTTAGAGGCATCATACATAATCTCAAAAGGGAGGGCCCTGTTAAGAGGTTTGATGACGGGGATGGTGGTCAATAATTTCTTCAAGAAATCAAACGCATGTTTGCATTTGTCATCAAAGTTGAAAGTTACATCATTCTTCAACAAGTTTGAAAGTGGAATAGCTATCTTGTTGAAATCCTTTATGAAGCGCCTGTAAAACAAGGCCAGTTTCAATGTATCTCTCTTAAACCATATTCAAACTTTTCGAGCATGCATCAAACAAAGAACCATAAACAGTAAAACCATCCATAAACACTTCCATGTAATTTTCAATAAATTCAGAAAAAATATATTAATCATGCATCATCGGAATCTGCCATAAGCATTGCAAAGACCGAATATCATCCTCCTATAAGCAAATGTACCAAATGGTCATGTGAAAGTTTTCTTTTCTTGATCCTCTAGTGCAATATGATATGAAAATAACATGAAACCCATCAAGAAAACAATAATGTGATTTACCAGCTAGCCGTACAAGCATTTGATCAATGAACAACAAATTAAAGTGATCCTTTCTAGTGGCCTGGTTCAATATCTTGTAATCAATAATGACTCTCCATTTATTCTGAACTCTAATGGGAACAAGTTCATTCTTTTCATTTTTTACCATAGTGAGTCAAGATTTCTTAGGTGCAACCTGCACTGGATTTACTGTCAAAGATAGGATATATAATACCTGCTTGCAACAACTTGGTTACTTCTTTCTTCACAACATCAAGAATTAAAGGGTTAAGTCGCCTTTGGGGTTGCCTGACTACCTTAGCTCCCTTTCAAGCAAAATCCGGTGCATACACATGGAAGGGCTAATACCGAGAATGTCGGCCAAAGTTTACCCAATCCCATTTGTATGCTTCTTCAAAACCTGTAAAAGCTTATTTTCTTGATCAAAATCAAGGTTAGAAGAAATTATAACCGATAGCTTTTCACCCCTCTCTAAATAGAAATATTTTAGATTGTTAGAAAGTGGTTTAAGCTCTAAGGAATGAGGTTGTCCAATGGATGGTTAGGTTGGGGCAACAAGTATGTAAAAAGCTTCAAATACATAATCAATTTCATCTATAACTTTATCTACATGAAAAACATCAACCTGCAAGGCAACATCAATATCAACACAAACAGAGCAAAGGTTAGTATCAATACATGAATCGCAAGAGTAAGTATCATTAAAGTCTGATAATGATGGAAAATCAGATAACAACTCAAAATAAGTATCACAAACTAAATTAGAAAGTAACTCAATTCGAAAAATACAATGGTCTTCCATGGGGTGTTTCATAGCATCAAAGATGTTAAGTTTAGCAACAATATCACCAAACTCCATGAACATTATGCCATCATCAACATCAACATCAATTTTTGTTTTTGTTGTTTTCATGAATGGCTTGCCTAAAATGATTGGCACCCTGTTTGACTTATTTTCCTCTTACATGTCTAGAATGTAAAAATCAGCAGGAAAAATCAAGTCATTAACTTGAAGGAGTACATCTTCAACTACTCCAGCAGGGCGGGAATTGCTCCTGTTTGCCAACTAAAAAATTAAACAGGTATTCTTTAAAGGACCACGGTCAAGATTATTATAAATAAAAGTAGGTGTAGCACCCTAATTTTTTCCCTAATATTTCTTCGCATTTTTCATCTGCATCTTGCAATACAAATAAGATCATACTAGTTTTTCGGTTTTTCTCGGGTGTAAGTTTATGCCTCAGAGGGGATCACCATTTACTTTTATTTGTTTATGTTTACTAACCATTAATTAAAATCCAAAAATATTTTTGTTTTCTTTTGTTAATTATTTTTCAGGTCAAAAATGTCAAAAATAACTGTCCCACAACTCGAATGAATTTCACTGATAAAAGTCGAAGTTGATTCGCGAATAATTAAAATTTTCTGATCAAGTATTTCCCGATTTAATTTACTTATTCAAGGAATTCCAAGGTTCATGATTTTATTTCCATGCCTTCTTCGACGCGCAAAAGAATCGAGCCAGAATCATAGTAGTGCAAAAGGAAAACAAAATTTTCAAATTTTGCATTGAGTAACCGGTTACTACCTAGGACGTAACCGGTTACTTGCGTGCAAATTTGAAAATTTTGGCAGCAATTTCATTTTTGGAATTTTTGCACCAATATCATTTTTTGATCACTCTTGGAATATTCTAGACCATCTCCATTTAATTCACATACATCATTAAAATTAATTCCCACCATAAACCCTCACTAATCACCACTTTTTTCATGATTCCCTCCAATTTTTTAATTACCAAGCCTAATTTGAATTACCAAAGCAAACTCCATTCCACCAAATTCTCATACCTAAACTCTTTAAATAGAGGTCAATTCTCATTCATTTCAAAAGCTTTTGATAACCAACAAATCTCTTGCAAAATATCCCCCCAAACCAAAAAAAAAATCCTCTAAAGCTCTTCTTCTCTTTTTTGAAAGTTATCAAGAATTCACCTTGAATTCTTGATCAACTTTGAGCTTAACCTTCATCATATTCTTTTTTGTTCATCAATTTCAGTATATCAAGCTTGATATTGGATCAATTTAAAGAGTGTTCTTGGTAATTCACTTTGTTCTACCTTCATCATCAACATTCAAGATATAGATCCTTGATGCTTTTGGTTGTTGATCTTCTAGATCATAAATTATTGTTTGATTGCAAATATTTCACTGTGTTTTGGTTGTAAAATTCGTGTTAATTTAGGTCATGATCATAAGATGTTTGAAAAAAGGTTTTAAAAATGGATCATGCTGAATTTTAGTAGATTTTTTTATTCTGCACGCAGAGTAATCAGTTACTTGTGTTAATTTTTCCAGAAAACTGTTATTTTTGTTCAGGTAACCAATTACCGCTTAGGTAGTAACCGGTTACTCTGAGTCAGAACTGAATTTTTGGCTTATTTTTTAGCTATTTTTGATTCCTCTTGCTTATTCTTCCTCCTCATTCTTATTTTTACCTTGGGAGGCATTCTTGGGACTGATTTCTCTTTAATTTCAATGGACTTTAGGTGTAGATTAGAGTGGTTAATATTCGTCAGTCCAAATCTACCTATAAGTGAATTATTTAATTCACTTTAGGTATTGTACATTAGTGAAATATTTTCATACTTGAATCCACCAAGATGAGTGATTGAATCTCAGTTATATCAATACCCCTACAATTTTTTTAAAATGTCAATTTTCCCTTATTTATTTTTAATTAGTTTTTAGTTTTTAGTTTTTATTGCTTCTGTCAATTTTTATTCATCGGAAGACTTGCCGAAAGTGTACCGAAACACTTAGGCCAAGACTTTCGGTCTTAATAATACCATTTGGATGTATTATTAAGATGCCAGAATACTTTTTGAAAGTGTTCCAGTTAAAAAAAATTCTAAATGAGTTTCAGCAATAGTAAAAAATTGTGGCTTAAAGTAACAAATATCATTCCATAACACTTTTTGGAAAGTGTTCCGATTAAAAAAAAATTTAAATGAGTTTCTGCAACGGTTAAAAATCGTGACCTAAAGTAACGAATATCATTCCGGTACACTTTTTTAAATGATATTTGTTCCTTTCGAAGTGACCAAAGTCTCGTTGCCACTCTTGGACATTTTTTCCTCAGCTGAGCCATATTGTGGTCTCCAGTTGTCGTGTGTTTTGTTTCCCCGTCGGAGTTTTATGCTCCTTATCCCCAACGTTTATTCTATTTCATGTGTCGTTTTGTTCCTTACGTATTTCTCTGCATTTCATATGCTTTCTACATTTTCATAACATTTCATATACATTTCATATGTTTTCATATCATTTTCATATCATTTCATATCGTCTCATATTATTTCATTTCATTTCATTCTAGTTTTATGACCTCTTAGGGCAAAAAAGTGGGTTTTTGATATTTAAGTATCTTCCATCTTGTCGAAATGAAGATGTCTATCTTCATTATCTATGGATTGAAGAAACATAAATAGGGGCATCTGTCATACCCTAATTTTTTACCCTAAGATTTCCGCATCTCATCTGCATCTTGCATACAAATAAGATCACGCATTGGTTCGTTTATCCTTCTCAGGTGCAGGTCTATGCTTCACATGGGATCACCATGCTTTTACTTACCTTTATTTGTTTATATTTACTAATCTCTAACCAAAATACCAAAAACATGTTGCAGTTCTCTTCTTCTTCTATCTGTGTGCATGTTTTCAAAGATAAGGTAGTGATTCCAATTCAGATGTGGTTGTTCAATTATGATTCAATTCAGATGGACGTTTAACCTAATCTTGGTCAAACTATCATGAGATTGTTTCAACTGCGAATTATTTGTGCCAGCGATTTATTTCTCAGACAGTGCGTGTTCAAAGTTCAAGTTGTGTTGTGTGTGAAGTTTATCATTTCAGCAGTAGTTCACTTGTGGATTTATTTTCCTCAGTATGGATCCAAATAATCAAGGCAATTTTCAGACGATGGTCGTGGCTTGATTGGCAAATTATTCAGTGGTTCAGGAGTGGTTGAATTCATTCTAATAAGGTGACTTGTGCAAGAAAAAATAAAAAGTTTGGTTGTGGGCTTAAAATCAAGATTACTATCCATATCCATTGTTGTTGTCGAAATTCCATTTTTTATCCAAATTCTAAATATCCAAGTCATGTCCATTATCAATCAGATTTTTCTATCCTAATTTCTATCCCAATTTTTTTAAGTCAATTCACATTCCAAAAAAAATATTACAAAAAGAGATATTCAATAAACCCATCCTATTTTTTGTCTTGAGCCCAATTTAATATTACAAAAAAGAGAGGCCCATCGGCCCACACTCCTACACAACCACATTGTTCAGCTTCAATGCTACATACTTTTCAGCCTTCTATAAGCCACTTTCATCAGCCAATCCTAGCTGCTCGCATACGCGTTACATGCATAGCTGAACGAAGCCAAGCTGTAGACAAAACGCAATGCATAGTGATTAAAACACAAGCAACTCTAGCCAAATGAGTTTCCCAGCTGTAGTTTCAACGCAATTCCTAAGCCGAAAACACATCGTGAAAACTCAGTTGCACACAAGTCGAAGTTGCACACGAACGACACAAGCAAATAAAATGCAGGTTGGATAATTTTCCAAAGCGCACGAAAAAACACATTAAACGCAGGTGAAAAAGTCACGTTGAACGCACACTTCCAGCCATAGCACACGGGGACTGCATCATCTGAAACGCAAAACAAAGAGCAAAAGGCGACTGAAGCATTCAAAACGTGATGGTCAAAATGCATCTGAACAATACAAAAAGTAGCAGTGAAACATGCATTTCGTGACTTCCAAAATGCGGCAAAACCAGAACAAAACGGCATCATCAAATCAATTCAAAATTCTATAAATTAAAGCTTTCCCTCCTTCATTTTCTAAGCTTTGAGAGCCCTTAGAAACCCTGCATAAATCACAACTCAAGCTTCAATTTCTTCAAACCACAATTCAATCCTTCAATTTCAATTTCTTCCTTCAATCCAAATTTTTTTCAACTTGCAGTTTATTCCATCAATAAATATTATCAAACACCACTCATCGCTTATCACTAGAATCGAAACAGAAACAAAGAAGAAGAACTTTCTTTCAAATCTGATTGAGAAGCTACACTTGTTGTCGAGTTTTGAATCACAACTGACATCACCTTCGATCAGTGAATAATTTGATACAGATGTCGCAACTTGAGGAGCCTAGTCGCGCGGATTTCACTAAGTTTGGGTGAGCAACAGTGCAGGGCGTTGTTTCGAGATGTGAAATTTGGGAATCGTGTTTTGTTGTTTTCGCAGAGAAGAAGAAGAGCGTGTGTTTCTTCTGATTTATTTTATTTTATTTTATTTCAATTGTTTTTTTTATAAAGAAAGGGAAAAAAATATGATGTTGGTTTGGGCCTAATGATAAGGTGTGAATCCATTTGCTAGTCATCACCTCCCTGTTCAGCGTTTTCCCACTTTCCTTTTTATTATTATTATTATTATTATTATTATTATTATTATTATTATTATTAATTTTTTATATTAATTTTTTCTATTTTCTTTGTTCGTTTAAAATTGAAAGGATTTTAGAAATATGTTTTAATTGTTTTTTTATGGATTTTATGTTAGATCCATATTTTCTTTCATCTTTTTTCTTATTTTGATCGATGAGATCTCTGATTCGACGATTATTGATTTTTGAAGATGTTTATTCTTCATTATTTCAAATCTATGGATGAATGATCATTTGCATCATTCTACATACTTTGGGATCATGATAGGTTGCATTTGATAAATCAATGTGAAATCTCAATTAAGATTAGACCGTTACCACTTTTTCTTTTCGTGCGACACGTTTTCGGAGGATGATTCATTATATCATTTCTCTAACATGTATTAGCACAAATATCGTTCACCTTAATTGGTGTTGGCCGGCCTCATTTGTAGGGTAATTACTTCATAAATTACTCGACAGTTGCTTAACATAGACCTAAACTTGTCCCGAATTCGGAATAAGATCCAATTGGATCCGGTTGCCTTGTGATTTTGGTTATCTTTTTTTGGTTGTGGTTGATTAAGTTTACCATACCATTGTTATGTAAATATTATTATACTATTAATATAATAACATTTTAATTCTTTCTCGCACCTCATCCTCTTTATTTTAATGTCTTGCTCCTTATCTCTTTTATTATGCTTTTATTATATTATATCATTCATCATATTGTTTATGTTTATATTCATATTCTTGTGCTTTTTCTTTTGTCCATTTGGACACAAAAATATTAATAAAGGATTAAACATCTAAAAAAATTGTGACTTTAACTTTGGACTATGGCCACTATCCTTAGCATTGGACTTGGAGTTTGGACTTAGATTTTAGGATCTCTCCCTTTGATCAAGTTATTATGGATTGAAGACTTTAGCCCGATTCGGTTCACTTGTTTATGAAGATGAAGTCCTATTGTTTTGAAGAATGCTCACTATGCGGTTTGGTCGTTCTTCCTTCAACTTTTACTTTAAGTCTTAGGATAGTCCCTTCATCTCCTCCCACTATTGTCGAAGAGCTGGAACAGGGAGAAATTCCTGTTGAGGTGGAGCATAATGATGTTGAATTGCATGACCCAGATGAAGTCGAAGAAGAAGCAAAAACTGCTGTCGATGATGAGGAGATTGATAATGACTACCTGTTGGAAAGAGACAGGTCGAGAAGAGTAATCAAGTCATCTCTGAGACTTGGGTATGTAGATCTTATAGTTTATGCCTTAATCTTTGCAAGTGAGGTTCTAGACAAAGAGCCTAGAGACTATAAGGAAGTTATGAGGAGTCGAAATAAGACTGAATGGCTGAAGGCCATGGATGATGAGATGAAATCTCTTCATGATAACAATACTTGGGAACTGATTAAGAAACCTGTTGGAGCCAGGTTAGTTAATTGTAAATGGATTTTCAAAGTTAATGAAGGAATCAAATGAGTGATGTCAAAGAGATACAAAAGGAAAGGTTGGTTGCAAGGGGGTCACTCAAAAAAAACGTGTCGACTTCAATGATGTGTTTTCTCCAGTTGTGAAGCACATGTCCATTCGAATGTTGCTTTCCATGGTGGCACAGTTCGACCATGAACTAGAACAGATGGATGTGAAGATTGCGTTCTTGTATGGTGATCTTGATGAAATAATCCTGATGAGGAAACCTGAAGGGTATGTCGAAGAAGGGAAAGAAGAGTATGTGTGCAAACTGAAGAGATCTTTAAATGGGTTGAAACAATATCCTCGACAGTGGAATATGAGATTCGACAAGTTCATGGCACGCATAAGTTTCGTCAGAAGTAAGTTCGATCATTGTGTTTACTTCATATTTCTACCTGGTAATTCATTTGTTATTTTGTTGCTTTATGTGGATGATATTCTAATAGCAAGCAACAAAGTCGAAGATGTAATGATGGTGAAGGTTGAACTCAATAAGGAGTTAGATATGAAGGATCTGGGAGTTGCATCCAGGATTCTTGGGATTGACATTCAGAGAGATAGAAAGCAATCTAGATTATGCTTATCTCAAGAGGCATACTTGAAGAAGATTCATGATAAATTTGGTATGTCAAATTCAAAGCCTGTTGTGACTCTAACAAACCCTCAATTCAAGCTGAGTATAGATTAGTGTCCCAGTACTGATGTCGAAAGAGGTCTTATGAATAACATCCCATATGCTAATATTGTAGGTTCTTTGATGTATGTGAAGAGTATGTGTGCAAACTGAAGAGATCTTTAAATGGGCTGAAACAATCTCCTCGACAGTGGAATATGAGATTCGACAAGTTCATGGCACGCATAAGTTTCGTCAGAAATAAGTTCGATCATTGTGTTTACTTCAGATTTCGACCTGGTAATTCATTTGTTATTTTGTTGCTTTATGTGGATGATATTCTAATAGCAAGCAACAAAGCCGAAGATGTAATGATGGTGAAGGTTGAACTCAATAAGGAGTTCTATATGAAGGATCTGGGAGTTGCATCCAGGATTCTTGGGATTGACATTCAGAGAGATAGAAAGCAATCTAGATTATGCTTATCTCAAGAGGCATACTTGAAGAAGATTCATGATAAGTTTGGTATGTCGAATTCAAAGCCTGTTGTGACTCCAACAAACCCTCAATTCAAGTTGAGTATAGATTAGTGTCCCAGTACTAATGTCGAAAGAGGTCTTATGAATAACATCCCATATGCTAATATTGTAGGTTCTTTGATGTATGTTATGGTCTGTACTAGACCCGACATAGCATATGCAGTAAGTCTTGTAAACAGGTACATGTCGAATCTTGGAAAGGCTCACTGACAAGCATTGAAGTGGATTTTAAGGTACATAAATGGGTCTCTGAATAGAGTCATAATTTATGGTGGAGTCTTCAGTGAAGATAGTAAAGAAGTAATCGAAAGATATGCCGACTCTGATTATGCGGGTTGTATGGATTCTAGAAAATCTATTTCTGGATATATTTTCACTATGTTTGGCAAAACAATTAGTTGGAAAGAAACACTTTATAAGGTTGTTGCCTTATCAACCACTGAAGCGGAATATATCGCCCTAACTAAAGTTGTAAAGGAAGCATTGTGGCTTGAAGGTTTTGCAAAGGAGCTGAAACTTCAAGGTCGAAGTATCATTGTTAAATGAGATAGTCAAAGTGAAATACACGTGTCGAAGAACTCAGCCTATCATGAGCAAACCAAGCACATTGATGTAAGGCTGCATTTTGTCAGAGGGGTAATCGAGCATGGAGAAGTCCAAGTGCTAAAGGTTTCGGTAGATCATAATGTTGCTGATATGATCACCAAGACGTTGCCCTGTTGCAAGTTTTTCCACTGTATGCAGTTGATAAAGCTGCATGAAGAAATCTAGTTTGTTTCTTGTTGGTAAAGGGTGTGTTCCAAGGTGGAGATTTGTGGAATATTGGAACAAACCCTAGACGAATAACATGTCATCGAAGTCTGCTCACATGTTATTATTTAATTGGGCCTTATGTTATGGATCCAATTGTTTAAGTTAGCTTGTACCCTAAGTTAGCTTGTAATGGGTAATTGTTAATAAGCCCATTAGGTTAGTGTGTTAGTTTTATTATAAATAGCATACTAGTCTCTCATAATTTTTATAAGGGAAAATAGGAAGATAAAACCCTAATACAAAAATGAGAGAGTTTATTTGTTATTCTTGTATACTTGTAATCATGTTTTAAGAGAAAAGAAAGAATAACAGTTTATAACCAATCCTTGTTGTTATTTTGGTAACCCTTAACCCTAATCCTTGTGGGTTTCCTAACTAATCACAAAGAAATCCATTATACTTTGTTTATAAGGTATCTAATTCACAACAAATCAAATGGGGCATTAAATCAATTGTAATAGCTACACTTAGTTTTCGATCTTACCTTGAAGTCCAACCATGACCATAACACTTGAATCATCCTCATAGCAATATCTTCATATTTTCCAATCATGTCATTAAATATAATTTGATTCCACGTCCACCATATTGACCAACAAGTCGATAACCAAATGAACATAACCGAAGACTTCGACGTTTTCTTCACAACCTTCAAAATCCATTTGAGCATGTGAGCACGAACTTTTACCTCTTCCAGCCATTTGATACCCACCCAATCCACAATTCTCCTCCAAACTTTGACGATACAAGGACACGTACATAATAAGTGATTAACATTCTTCAACGATGCAAAATAAGAAAAACACAAACTATGTCATGGGGGTTCGGGAGTATTCCCCTAGCCACCAAATTAGCTCTAGTCGGAAGCATATTCCACACAAGATTCCAACCAAAAACTCTCACTTTCAGCGGGACATTAGATTTGCATATTAAATCCAAATCGGTCTTGAAACTAATCTCTACCTCAAACTCCATAGAATGCAACAACAAAGTATTATAACAAAAGTTTAAAGGTACCAAGATTTCCCGTTTTCCACGTAAATCGATCCACAACTCCCAACTTAATGCTAGTCTCCAACAACAAATTTTTGAGTTCCTGCAATTCTGCCCGCAACTGTACTGGCAGGTCAGGACACAAATCATTAACATTCCAACACAACTGTCTGTCTTCCCGAACCCCCAACTCTGTTATTGCTGCAAATTTTGAGGAAGAACATTCAGATAAAGTCACGAAAAGGGATTTAAGAGGAGTCTGTCCCAACCAGAAAGTATGCCAAAACGAAATATGGGAATTGTTACCAAACAGTACACGATAATTGATCCATGAAACTATCTTTAACCATAGAGTGTCCTATTATCATCAAACCAGACAACCACGGGGAATCAACTATTGACACCTTTGGATTCTTCTTCAGTATGATTCTTGATGTCAAATTTCCATACTTGTGCACTAATAAACCATGTCAACTTGCAGACAGATCAACAATCATTCTCCAAAGCCAATTTGTTAACAAGGTCGTATTAAACTTCACAAGATCCTTGATGCCTAGCCTTCCGTACTTCCTAGGCCAACAAATGTTCTCCCAACTAATCCATGATATTGATCGGTTATCCATATCACGGGACCACAAGAAATTACGTTGAATGGCAATGAGATCCTTTTCCACCTTAGAAGGAACCTTAAACAAGGAAAAGTTGTGAATGGATAAATTAGATAGTACCGAATTAATTAAGATGATTCTACCTACCATTGAAAGTTAGAGAGAGAGAAAGAGAGAGAGAGAGAGAGAGAGAGAGAGAGAGAGAGAGAGAGAGATTAATAAAATAATTAGTTAATAGATTATGGTTATGGATTTTGAGAGAAATAAAACAAACATATTAGGAAAAAAATATTTAAAAAAAATTAATTTTATAAAATTTAAAATATAAAACATCTTTTATGTATGAATATCCATCCATTATAAAGAAATTAATGGATGAATTAGATGGATTTTATCTTTAATGAAAGAATTGAATTTGATTTTTTTTAAAGAAGTTTTAAAGAATTGTTTTGATTCATTCACTAACAATTCATTCATATTCATCCATTTTGCCACCCCTAATTGTAATCAGATTCTAAAATATAATCATTTTATATTTTCAAAATTGTGAAAATTAGTTACATATTTTGTTTCTCTCCCTCTTCCATCATCTTCTTCATCTTCATACCAACACTTAAGATCAAAAAGATTAATTATAAGATAAATATTCCGTGGCTCTAAAGTTAACATTATGTTTGGGCATAAAAAATGTGAAAAGAAAAATCATTTACAATGACTTTGATCAAGAGAGAGACAAATTTCTCTTATTACTAGTCTTTGATAATGACTTGGTTGGCGGACTCGTACTACTAATAGCTGTCTTACTTAGAAAATTCTAAATGCTACAGTGTAAAAAGAAACAAAGGGAGTAACTTCCTACTAAAATTAAGGAAGTTAGTCACTTGTAATTTTCTATGCTTATAAATACATAGCTTTATTAAGTAATATAACTCACTCTCAAATTTGTGCAATTACTATCTAAGTAGAAATTTGGTGAGCATTATGAAGATGAAAGTTGTGTGTGCAATGATGATTGTGGCAGTTGTTATGGTTGAGATGGTTTCCATTGCTGAAGGTGATTGTAACCCAATACAATTGAGCCCATGTCTTCCTGCAGTTAGGTCAAATACTGCACCTTCTGCTACATGTTGCAGCAGATTGAATGATCAAAAGTCATGCTTGTGCGGTTATCTCAAAAACCCACTCTCGAAGCCATATGTTAACGCTCCTGGTTCAAGAAGAGTTGCTGAAGCTTGTGGTGTTGGTGTCCCAAATTGTTAACTTCATTTATTAAAACCACCCTTTAAGGTATTCTATACAAATTGTGTCCTTTATCTTTCAATAATTCTGTGTACAATGTCATGTATTGTACTTAGCAACCATAAATAACAAAGTGGTGGTATTATTATTATTATACAAATATATATTTTCAGTGATATTAATTTGCTCAAGCAAATTAAACTCTGATAATTACATGAGATTGAGTACAACTTTCCTTTCAAGAATTCATAAATAATAACAGTATGCTTGGTTTCACACATTTGACATATAAATTAGTGTTAGATTCAACTTTTAATAATGTCTTTTTTCCTTTAAAATGTGTTCTATCTATGGTGCTTTTGAAATTACAATTTTTAAAGGTCATGACAAAATACCAACGCTATAAAGTGCCAAAGCACATAGGAAAAAGAAACATTTTTTAGTTTTCTCTAAATCCTTCTATGCTGAATTTAACCTTTTTTATAAATGGTTTTGATAGAGGGAGTCCTTCTTATTAAAAATAAATAAATAAAATATCACAAATTCGAATTCTTATCCTTTCATTTGACATTTCTATTATATAATTATCAATTGAATTGTCTTAATAAGAAAATACAATACAATGAATTTATACTAAAAAAATGTGTGTGTTTTAAAAAAAAAATGTTATTGATTATTATTTTTTAAATATTAAAATTTAATAATTTAACTAGAAAAACAAATTTTATATTAATGGGTTAAATGTGTTCTCCCTCTTCCCATATTAGTGGATTTTGATTTATTCTTTAAGAATTTTTTTGTAATTCCCCTTATAACATTCATATTCCATTTTCAGATATATTGTTCATAGGTGGCCGTCCACGTGACATTTTTTATTTATGAATTATTTTTTAAAATTCACATGAAATTTTTTTAATTATGATTTAATTATTTTTTTTAATTTGTAATTTTTTCTTTTTAAATTATGATTTAATTTTTTTTTAATTTTTAATTATTTTATGTTTTTTATATTATTTGTATTAATATTTATTATGAATTATTATTTTAATGTTTAATTAATTATTTTAATTTTTGTTTTGTTTTTAAATTAAAAAATTAATTACACAAAATTTATATTAAATATAGGATTAAATATGTTTTTGGTCCTTGTAAATATCTCAATTTTCATTTTTAGTCCCTATTAAAAAATAATAAATTTTAGTCCCTATAAATTTTATTTGCATGCAATTTTAGTCCTTGTTGTTTTCTAAAATTTTAAAAATTGTTTAATTATCCTTAAATTTTTTATATTTTTGAATAATTTTTTTCATTCATGTATAGAATATATAACATGTTTTTTTACTAAATTTTAGAATTTTTTAAAATGAGAAGAATTAAATATGAATTTTTTAAATTTCAAAATATATTGATAAAAGTCATGAAAACCTCGATTTAGAAATTAAATTGAGTTTTTTTTTTTTTAGAAACTTTTTATAACATTTTAAAGATATTTGTAAAATAATCATTTAAAAATACATATTGGTTTAACAGAAATGACTAAAACTACGTGCATAATAATTTTATAGAGATTAAAATATTTTATTTTTTTAATAGGAACTAAAATTAAAAATTGAGATATTTATAGGGACTAAAAATATATTTAACCCTTAAATATATTAAGCTTAGACTTAACCTATATACCTAAAGTCTATTTTTAATTCTATTGGATACGTGTGTTTGATATATAAATAGTGTTACTAATAAAATTGATATGAGACTCTAATTGAAAACAAACTACATGAATGTTATGGAATTATTGCAACTGCATACAACTTCACATCCTTCTGTAATAAGTTGTCTACTAATTCACGAAGTTCACCAGCAAGCAGGAAGAAAAAATGCATGTAGTAAGTGCCTCAACAAAGCATTATCACAGCTACAGTTTCTCTAACATTTGCTTTTGTTTTGCCATTAATGCGACTAAAAATATCATTAGTTCATTTTATTTGCTCATTGAATTTTGCAAATTTTGGTGTAGCTAAAGGATTTATATTTCTTTTGATATATAGCAGAATATTATAACGACGTAAACATTGCAAATGTTTATTCCACTACGATGTTCCTGGCATTTCTAGGATTGTTGAAGTTAATGTTAGTTCTTCTGATGAGGTCTATTGTAAAATATAAACCAGAAGAAGATGATGAAGACGGTACGATAAAAGTTGCATAAAATAAATTCCAAAACGTATATTTATACTAAGTTTTAAGTTCGATTCGTCCCCACCAATTTAGACAAATTGGATGTAAATGGGTTAACCGGCGAATCCCCTTCAGGATACTTTGGAAACCTTAACATGAATCACATATTCACATCAAACATATGGATCAACGATATTTTATAGAATAAAGTTCTCTCATTTATTCTTGTGCACTAGAAAAATAAAAGAATGACTTAGATATAATTTTTTGCACTTGAAACAAGTAATTTTTGTATATATTTTATTCCTAACAAGTATCCCTATTTATAGAAAAATTTGTATCAATTGATGAGGAGAAACAATGTTTCAATGATTTAACATGAACATTCACGAACCATTATACATCAATAATAACAAACATTTTCATGAAAAGTTATGTTAGTCTAATGGTGGCACTTTATGACCATACACTCAATCACGATAAGTTCTCTTATTTGATTCCAAATAGTTGCAACTTTTGACCATATTTGTTAATGATAATTTAACAAATAATTCATCAAATTTATTAAATCATTAATATTTATTAATTTAATATTTTGGAAATTTATCCAACAATCCCCCACTATTTTCAAAATATATCTAAATTCATTATTCAGGAAATTCCATGGTTTTAGATAAAAGTATCTTACGATTTGAATCATTACTTTTTTTTAATAAGCAAAATATGTATTAAAGGATACTAAGGGGTATCCAACCCACTTACAAAAATGTCAGCACCCACAAACAAAAATTCAAAGAACCAAAGTGGGGAAATTAAATCAATCATTGTAATTACATCCAAATGATTTTGAGCCTAATTTCCTATTCCTACCTAACTGATAACGAGAAAACGCATCGATTATATTGCTAGGTTTCATTAACGTTTTATCGCATATTCACCGTTTTAACACTCGATTTCTCGAGTTTTCCTTACCATTTTGCAGGTACATCATTATATGGAGCTAAATCATGAATTAAGAGAAAAAGGAACAAAAGAAACCATAAAAAGATGAAGAAATGAAGAAGCCTGCAAAAGACTGCATAATTTGTTGCAGTCACGGTCGTCACAAGGGTGTCACGACCGTGACACCCCAATTTGAGCCATCACGACCGTAAGAGAGTGGTCACGACCGTGACACTTAAAAACCACAAGCCACGAACGTGAAGACCTTGTCACGACCGTGACAAGGATAAAATTAGGTTTTTGACTCAGACTACGTCAAGGCATTACGTGAAGACCATTTCTCCTATTTTGTTGCCACGTACCTACATTTCCTCCACCAAATCAGCAAGGCCCAAGCAACCAAGGTCCAAAAATCAGCCCATTAAGAATTCTATAAATAGTACAAGTTCTATGAACAATGTACAGAGCATTTTATTATTCAAATTCCTGCGGAAGCTCTGCCGAACTGTATTACGAACCAGCCTTTATTTTCTGCATTATTTTCCGTTTTCTTTCTTATTGTATCCAAACCCGCCATATAACAATTTCCAACATCAGGAAATTGTTATACATTTATTTGTTTCTAAACCTTCAGCATTCGTTTATTTTCAATTTCCGCCAACAACTCCGAGCTTTCCGGTCTGTGGAAGAAGGAGTCTGCTCGAATATTTGTTAACCAGGTTTTTCATTATATTGCAATTTAATTATTTATAATGTTTATTTATTTTTCTGCCATGAGTATTTTATTATCTAATTTTCTGTCTCTGTCTGGTTCAACATCGATGAGTAGCTAAACACCTTAGGGCGGTATGTAGTTAGAACGAACTTAACCGGTAAAATATAACCATAGGCTAAAAATAATTAATCACTTAACATTCTGGCTGATACTTTTTAATTAAATTGACCTTTTCGTTACGAGAGTAAGAAAAGAGTATTAGGTTAGGTCAAGACCACGAGAGTGTGAGATTTTAACCAGATAGCTAAAGTTAGGCATTTAAATTAAACACAGCGAGAGCGCTTTAAAATAAATTAGAATTACTTAGTTTCCAAAAATTACCTCTAAACACTTATGGGCTAGCGAGAGCAGGCATAGGGCTTTAGGGATAAGATCTGATATAAGACCACGAGAGTGTGAGTTGAGGGTATTTAAACTGGTAATCTCTACCGAATAGATTAAGTAAACACCTTTATAAGCCTAGGTTAGATTGACCCACCTAAGTTAGTATAATTACATACCGACCGCCTTAGTATTACTTTATTAAAAACTTAAATTTAATTCCGCCTTTAATAGTCTTAAAAATCAACAAAAAATCGTGACAACCATTCGCCTTAGCTAAACTAGAAGTTCATCTAGCACTAAGTAACCTTAGAATCCCTGTGGATCGATAATCTTAAATATTACTTCGATAGGCTGTGCACTTGCAGTAAGATACCGCTAGACGCATAAGTAGACACGTCTTTAGCCCATCAAGTTTTTGGCGCCGTTGCCGGGGATTCCTTAATTTAGTTACTAGTGCATTTAGGTAGCATTGTCTAGACTAAGGTATCAACTATTTAATTTAATCTAATTTCCGAGTGTATGCCAAGTACTCGCTCTAAAAGCGAAGACTTGCAACCTCTAATCCCTGAATCGGAACGCTTCTTACACGTAAGAAGACGTATATTCGATTACGAAAAAAGTTACAGTATTCCAGATCTTCAATTAGATCCGCCTAAACCAGTCGTAGCATCAAAGGACGCAGAGATGGCTGAAGAACAGACTCATCCACTCAAGTATTACGCTAATCCTTCGCAAGCTGAACCGCATTCAAGCATTGCAGCGCCGGCTATCAACCGAAATGATTTCGAACTAAAACCTTCGTTGATATCAGCCGTGCAACAAAATCAATTCGCCGGAAATCCTACCGAGGATCCGAATCTTCATCTTTCTATCTTTGTGCAATATGCAGATACCGTAAAAGCCAATGGAGTTACCCAAGAAGCTATTAGACTACGTTTATATCCTTTTTCGCTTCGAGACAGAGCAAGATCTTGGCTTCAATCTCTGCCTTCGAACTCAGTAACTACGTGGGAAGAACTTAAGAGAGTTTTCTTGAATAGGTATTTTCCACCTAGCAAGACAGCTATGCTGAGAGCCCAGATCAACGGATTTAAGCAAAGAGAAAGTGAATCATTATTCGAAGCTTGGGAACGCTATAAGGATCTGCTGAGACTCTGTCCACATCATGGATTAATAGAATGGATGGTCATCCATACCTTCTATAATGGACTCTTGTACAATACAAGAATGACAATTGACGCTGCCGCGGGCGGTGCATTGATGGACAGAGAATATAATGATGCCTATGCACTTATCGAAAGTATGGCTCAAAATCATTACCTTTGGGGAAGCGAGAGAGTCGCAACTGAGAAACCAACAAAGGGAGGTATGTACGAAGTAAGTAGTATGGACCAAGTCAATGCGAAGTTTGACCAACTAAGCCAAAAGATCGATAACTTGGCCATAACACCAACAGCCACCGTGGCTGTAGTAACACCTAACTGTGAGTTATGTGGAGTCCCAGGACACGAAGTTTCTGATTGTCAACTATTGGCAGGAACTCCCACTGATCAAGTGAATTATGCTCAAGGAAACCCTTACTCAAACACATACAACCCAGGTTGGAAGAATCATCCGAACTTCTCCTATAAGAATAACAATGCTTATTACGCACCAGGTCAAGCACCAGCTACATCACCAGGATATCAAAAGACTGCTCCTAATATCCCTAGAAAATCGAACCTTGAATTGATGATGGAGAACTTTATAGCTAACCAATCTCAAACAAACAAGGACTTCTTAAACCAAAACATTCACACTAGTGAGCAGATTAAACAATTAGTGAGCAAAGTAGATGCATTAGCTACACATAACAAGATGCTTGAAACTCAGATTTCACAAGTAGCTCAACAACAAGCACCTACTGCTGCACCAGCTGGAGTATTCCCTGGACAACCTCAACCTAATCCGAAAGGACATGCTAACGCTGTAATATTAAAAAGTGGCAAGGAACTTGACGGACCTACCGATCCAAGACTTGACAATCCAGCCATGTACCAAAAACCGGATAAACCGACTGAAGTGGTGAATGATCCAGAAGAAAAGGAAGATGATAATCAAGAGGTAGTGGAGAAAGAACAACCTTATGTGCCTCCACCACCCTATAAACCACCAATTCCGTACCCTCAAAGATTAATAAATTCCAAGACGACGGGTCAATTTAAGAAATTTGTCGAACTTCTGAAACAGTTGAATATTACTATTCCGTTTACAGAAGCAATTACCCAAATACCCTCGTATGCTAAGTTTTTAAAAGAAATCTTATCCAATAAGAAAAAGATAGAGGATAACGGAACAGTTACACTTACTGCCGAGTGTAGCGCAATAATTCAGAATAAAATGCCTCCTAAGCTAAAAGATCCAGGAAGTTTCTCTATACCCTGTGTAATAGGAAAATTCGTCATTGACAAAGCTCTATGCGATTTAGGAGCCAGTATCAGTGTTATGCCCTTAACGATTTGCAAAAGGCTAGACATGGGAGACCTAAGACCAACTAAAATGTCTGTTCAACTAGCCGATCGCTCTGTTAAATATCCTGTAGGCATACTAGAAAACGTCCTAGTACGTATAGGACAATTCTACATCCCTACTGATTTTATAATCATGGACATCTCTGAAGACTCCACTACACCTATCATACTAGGAAGACCATTCTTAGCTACCGCCGGAGCTATAATAGACGTAAAAAGAGGGAAGCTAACCTTTGAAATAGGTGAAGAGAAAGTTGAATTTATTTTAACACAATTCTTACAATCACCAGCTATAGAGGATACATGCTATCTATTGGACGTAATTGACGAATGTGTAAGAGAAATGGAACTGAAAGAGACCACTTATTCTGAAATAATGAAAATTCAAATCCCTCCGATTTTCGAAGATGATAATTGGCGTAAACCGTATCAGGATGATAGTCTAAGCGAAAGTTTAGCACTTACACCGGATCCCATGCCAAGTAAAGATAAACCTACATTAGGATTAAAAACTTTACCTCATAACCTAAGGTACGAATTCTTAGACGTTGAATGTAAAAGACCAGTTATAGTAAATTCCAGTTTAGGAACTATAGAAACAAAGAAACTTTTAGATGTCTTGAAGAAATATCCAACTGCATTAGGATATAACATATCTGATCTCAAAGGAATATGTCCTTCAGTTTGTATGCATCATATTCTGCTAGAAGAAGATTGCAGAACCTCCAGAGAATCTCAAAGAAGAATTAACCCAACCCTTAGCACTGTAGTAAAAGAAGAAGTTAAGAAATTATTAGATGCCGGAATAATATATCCAATCTCTGATAGTGAATGGGTTAGTCCAATACATGTAGTGCCAAAGAAAGGAGGTATCACTGTTGTGAAAAACGCTCAAGGCGAATCGATATCGCAAAGAGTAGTGACAGGATATAGAGTGTGCATAGATTATCGTAAACTAAACAAAGCCACTCGAAAAGATCATTTCCCACTACCTTTCATAGATCAAATGTTAGAACGATTAGCCAAGCATTCTTACTTCTGTTATCTTGACGGTTACTCGGGATTTTTCCAAATCCCTATCCATCCAGATGATCAAGAGAAGACTACATTCACATGCCCTTATGGAACGTTCGCTTATAGGCGAATGCCCTTTGGATTATGCAACGCTCCTGCAACCTTTCAAAGATGTATGATGTCAATCTTCGCAGATTTTATAGACAACATCATGGAAGTGTTCATGGACGACTTCTCTGTATGCGGGCAAAGTTTTGAAGGATGTTTATCAAACTTAGAAATGGTGTTAGAAAGATGTGTAAAAGTAAATCTCGTGCTTAACTGGGAGAAATGTCATTTTATGGTCAACGAAGGAATAGTATTAGGTCATGTAATATCCGACAAGGGAATTGAAGTTGATAAAGCTAAGATTGAAGTAATAAAAGATCTTCAACCCCCTAAAACCGTTCGAGAAATACGAAGCTTTTTAGGACACGCCGGTTTTTACCGACGATTCATCAAAGATTTCTCGAAAATCACTAAACCTCTTACTGGTTTATTAATGAAAGACGCTGAGTTCATATTCAATGAAGATTGTCTTAAAGCATTCGAAACTCTAAAAACAGCCCTCATCACCGCACCAATCATGCAACCCCCTGACTGGAGATTACCTTTTGAAATCATGTGCGATGCGAGTGACTATGTTGTAGGCGCAGTTCTAGGCCAGAGAAAGGAAAAGAAACTTCATGCGATTTACTATGCCAGTAGAACCTTAGATTCTGCCCAGATGAACTACGCCACTACCGAAAAAGAATTGTTAGCAGTTGTCTTTGCGCTTGACAAATTACGTTCTTACCTAGTTGGAGCGAAAATAATCATTTACACAGACCATGCTGCTATCCGATATTTATTAACTAAGAAAGATGCTAAACCAAGACTCTTAAGATGGATTTTACTCTTACAAGAGTTTGATCTAGAAATAAAAGATAAGAAAGGTACTGAGAACGTCGTAGCGGACCATTTATCTAGAATAGAAGGTATTAAACCCGAACAAGTGCCGATTAACGATGATTTTCCGTATGAACAGCTGATAGCACAAATAGGAAGCGACCTAGCTCAGTTAGATATAAATGAATCAGAATCCGTGGAAACAATCCAGACAACTGTAGGACTGCCATGGTACGCTGACATTGTCAACTACCTAGCCGCAGGAGCTCTTCCACCCGATCTAACCTATCAGCAGAAAAAGAAATTCTTTCATAATCTGAAACATTACTATTGGGATGAACCATTATTGTTCAAAAGAGGACCAGATGGAATCTTTCGCCGATGTATTCCCGAAGAAGAAATAGAAGATGTCATTGCTCAATGCCATTCATCTCCTTATGGTGGACATGCAAGCACTTCCAAGACTTGTGCAAAAATCTTGCAAGCCGGCTTATTCTGGCCTAATCTATGGAAGGATGTCCACATCGCTGTTATAAATTGCGATCGGTGTCAACGCACTGGCAATATTTCAAGAAGAGATGAAATGCCTCAAAAAGGAATATTAGAAGTAGAAATCTTTGACGTTTGGGGAATAGATTTCATGGGACCATTCCCATCATCTTTCGGTAATAATTACATACTCGTAGCTGTTGATTATGTTTCGAAATGGATTGAAGCCATAGCTTCTCCTACAAACGATACACGAGTAGTAATAAAGCTTTTCAAAAATATAATCTTTCCCAGATTTGGTGTGCCTAGACTCGTCATAAGTGACGGTGGCTCGCACTTCATTTCAAATATCTTTGACAAATTACTATCTAAATATGGAGTAAGACACCGTGTGGCTACACCATATCACCCACAAACAAGTGGACAAGTCGAAGTCTCAAACAGAGAAATTAAACAAATCTTAGAAAAGACTGCCGCCATATCTCGGAAAGATTGGTCATCTAAACTTAATGAAGCTTTATGGGCTTATAGGACCGCTTACAAGACACCCATAGGTACTACACCTTTCAAACTAGTTTATGGAAAATCTTGTCACCTCCCAGTAGAACTAGAACACAAAGCTTATTGGGCGATTAGAACTCTCAATATAAACTATAATGCTGCAGGAGAAAAGCGAATCCTAGACATTAACGAATTAGAAGAATTAAGGTTAGATGCATATGAGAATGCTAAGATATATAAAGAAAGAACTAAGCGATGGCATGATAAACGCCTATCTAGGAAAGAATTTAGTGTGGGAGACGTTGTACTCCTCTTTAATTAAAGACTTAGGCTCTTTCCTGGAAAATTAAAATCTAGATGGTCAGGACCCTTTGAAATAACTAAAGTATTCCCGAGTGGAGCAATAGAAATTAAGGGTAGGAATAGTGAACCATTCATAGTAAACGGACAACGTTTAAAACATTATCATAAAGTTGAAAATAGAGATTATGCGAATAATCTAAAGCTTTTAGAATTGTCCACTAATTCCCCTGATTAATCTAAACCTAAGCATTACGTCAGGCTTTTGACGATAAAAACAGCGCTTAGTGGGAGGCAACCCATTTACTTATTTAATTATTTAATTATTTAAATTATTCTTTTCTTTTAGCATATTGTTATTTATCGTTTTACTATTTGTTTAATTGCTTTGTCATTTTATAGTTTTATTTTATATTACTATTATTGCCATTACATTATGCATTTCATTTTCTTATTTCTATCTTAAATCACTTTTTACAGATTTTCTAAAGTCTTTTCCACTTTCCTTCTTCCCCTGATTTGTTTCCTCCATATTTGCACTGACCATGGCTAACCAACCAATTAACCATATGGAAACCAAATTTAGAGGTAGGAACCAAAGAATGAAGTTTGAAGAGTTATCACAGAGGCAAATGGATTTGACCCTGTACCCGGATGATAAGACTATGGAAACCCTAGGTATACATGATAGTATCATGTACTTGTTAAACCGACTCGGATGGGAGAATGCATTGATCCAACATAAGTTTGTGACTTACCGCGAGCTCACCCTTGAGTTCCTTAGCTCCTTAATTTACCTACCTGAGCGCGGTTTTGGATTTAGGAAAGGATTTATTAGTTTCCGCCTGTTTGGAATAGAATATGACTTTAACCATAAAGAACTAGCTGACTTGTTAGGATTCCCTAGTGGACCATTTGCTTTTACTACCACACAGGTAGAATTGATGGATATTGAGCTAGATTTCTTTTGGGGAACTTTAACCGGAAACTACCACCCTGAACCAAATAACATGAATAATGATGAGATCCATAATCCTGCTCTCCGTTACTTCCATAAATTCCTTGGCACACCTTCTTTGGAAAAGAAGAAAACATTACCGGAGTTTCTAAAGATGAGATATTTATTATGTCATGTTTCACTAATGGACAGCCTGTTAATGGTGTACCTTTCATGATGCAAACCTTCACCCGTATCCAAGAAGAACCTGAATTACCTATATTAGTAGGAGGTCTTGTAACCATGATTGCTGATGCCATAGGACTTAGGTACCAACTGCACAGGTGCAACCGTCTAGGAACAATCCGTCCTATGAATCTTAACTTCTGCTTTAATAGACATATCATAAGGAATTTAGGACGTCCACCTTTTGAGTACCTAATCCGGAATGAAGTAGTAACCCTGTTCACATTGCCTAACCATGCTAGAGTAAGTGTTCACAATAAGGATAACTGGCTTTATGAGTTAAACTCACCTGATTATCCATCTACTCCTGAAACACCTCAGTCATACAAGATAAAAGATGATATAATGACCGATGTCGAAACTGACCCTGAGACACCTCCTGGTTACCATGACATTGACCACACTGAAGAAGTACATGAAACCCCTGAAGTGAATCAAGGAGATTATGCTAACAACTTACAAAACATCATGAACACTCTCAATGCTTACCAAACTGACATTAATTTATTTAAAGAAGACATTAAGAGCATGCGATTGGACATTATAGGTTTGACTGACATAACCTGCGAACAATTCTATCACTTGAACTCCGCCATCGAAGACTTGAAGAAACACTTTTGAAAATGCTATAAGTGATTTAGTTTATTTTTATCATTGTTTTCATTCTAGTTAGATTTATTTTTCGCAAACAATTTCAT
The DNA here is from genome assembly GCA_963966055.1 of Lathyrus aphaca. Classification (NCBI taxonomy): domain Eukaryota; kingdom Viridiplantae; phylum Streptophyta; class Magnoliopsida; order Fabales; family Fabaceae; genus Lathyrus; species Lathyrus aphaca. The sequence goes on from OZ014525.1 coordinate 149,632,880, forward strand.
ACCGTAATTTCCGTTTATGTAACTTCATTTTCAATTACTTTATGCAATGCACCTTTAATTCCAAAATTTCTCCATTTTTAGCAATTTATATATTTTTCATTCTATGTACTGTTATGCTTGTATTATTTCATATTATATACAATCTCTCATGCCATGCAAGATAGTATAGTACTGTGTTGAAATTATATACTATATGGTGTTTATAATTTAATATGAGTGTTAATGAAGAAAATACATTATTATAAAATAGGTGAAATAAGTGAGAAAATGTTTTTCTGGAAATTATTCAACGAAGCATGCCCTCACGGTCGTCATACCCATCTCACGATCGTGACGTGCTTAAATAGCGTGTCACGACCGTCACACCCCTGTCACGACCGTGACAACCCCTATTACAGGATTCGTGAGAAACAGAATTGTTTCTCTTCGTGCCTCTTCTCCTTCTTCCTCCATAACTTCCTCAAAACTGCCCATTTTCTCCATAACCTCCGTAACCTCCCCATTACCAACCTTAAAACTCATTAACCCCCCATTATCACAACCTATCACATTCTCACTCTCCATTATTTATCCCGAATCAATATTTCTTTCATTTTACCATTTTTTCACAAAAACATCAAAAATCTTCATTCTTCACTCTAAGCTCTTGCATGCAATGGATTCTATTACTTTTAGAGAAGGTGATGCTGGAGAAACTCAGAGAGAACGATTTCTCTGATTCCAAAACCGCGGTGTGCAACCTACACGTTACATTAACACTGTCTATTTGCGGGAACTCGGAATGCTTGCCAGTGTTACAAGCCTGCTTCAAAAAGTCGGTCTGTGGGATCTTTGCAGTCAACCTCAGCCCACATTCGAGCTTCTGACACTGGAGTTCCTAAGCTCATTCAGTTACATCACCGGTACCGGTTCTCAGAGTCAGCTCACCGGTGTCGCCAAATTCAGATTGCATGGCCAAGAGTTCAACATTCCGCAAGACAGGATAGCCGAGTTGTTAGGCTTCGATCACGGTACTGAAGCTCACCGTCGCGTGCCCGATAATTTTAGTGAACAAGCTTTCACTCTATGGCACGACTTAACCAACACCCGTGTATCAGCCTTCCAAAGCCTCAACGCTACGCACATTCACAACCCGGCAATCCGCTATTTCCACCGTGTCATTTGCAACACCATCTTCGCTCGAGAAAGCAACCATAAGCTCAACTCCAAGGAGCTTTTATTCTTACACTGCGCTCTTAATGACGAGCCGATCAACGCTGCCCCTTTCATGCTTTATCATATCCAGGCCATTGCACACAGAGGCTCCACTCCGTTCTTCATAGGCGGCATTGTCACCACCCTCGCCATTCAGTTGGGGCTTGGTGACTTGGTCGTTAATCAGCCTCACCTAGCCGCAGAATTCCTCACCAAGAGTTATTGCAGGTCCGCTCACCTGATTGCGCAGCGAGAAGATGGCAGGTATAGCCCTGTTGTCCATGGCACCATTTTCCACCATATCATTCTGCCGTCCCGCGACCGCATCGATCCATCCAGCCGAGCCAACTGGCTCTTTGTTTTACCTGATGCTGCCGATCACGTCCCTATTCATGATGATCAGGCAGACCCTCCAGCGGATGAGATGCAGGACGCTATGGATGCAGCTGAGTCTGTCCAGGATATACCAGAGACATCTACCCGACAGCCTCCTGCTCCCGAAATCACACTTGAGGAAGTCCTCCGTGCGATTCATCAACAGAACCAGATGAACGCCGCACTGGAGCGAAGGCAGAAGGAGCAGTATGATGCTTTACTCAGCACTATTGCAGCAAACCAGGAAGCTACTAATGAGAAGTTTGGAGAAATTTTCAGTGAGCTAGAAGCCCTCCGCATTGACATCACTGCTGCCACCGGCACCGGTTCTGATCCTGAAGCGACTCTTTCCAGATGCCGCTCCCGCACCAGAAGCCGAGCCCGCGGTCCTCAGCAGCCATAGCTTTAGTTTGCTTATGTTTGTTTCCGTTTTTGTCGTTTGTATTGTACTTTTACCGCATTTATATCACAACATTGAGGACAATGTCTGATATAGTGTGGGAGAGGTACCTTTCATTTCCGCATTTTCCCTTTTTCTCACTTTTCCATTTCGTTGTATTTTCAATTCCGTTGTATTTCTTTTCGCAAGTTAATGAAATGAGCAAATCTTTGTGCTATTTTCTTTAATTTCGAACTTTCCCCGATTATTTAGCCATACCAGAAAAAATCTTTAATTATTCGCATTACCCGACTTACCTACGGAATCGTAATTAGGAAGCCGAGAACGATTAAACAAGACCAATACAATCTTGACACCTTTGACTTCCTACTTGAGCGATTCCATCCCGATTACCATTACGAGTACACTTTTAGTTTCAGTTCAAAAGTAACCCCTAGTAGTTTATACTAGCAGTCAGCACCGTCTGAACATAAACCACGTGGGGAGCCGATGAATATAAGCGTTTGATGCCTAATCAATAATGATCCTTCGTATCTCGATGCAAAATGAAAAGAAATTGCACCAAAGTACACGGTCGCATATATAAGAAACGAGAAATATGAGAAGGAGTCCATTGCAGGTTGGTTCAGAGGTACTGGTTCTGAACTCGGTAGGGCGTGCTACGGCTCGATCCCCCACAACCTCCAAATCGGATAAAATATGTAGGGTTACCACACTCGTGTACCAGACCCCGTGCTCAAAAAGGATCAAAGTCGCTAACCGGCTACTCCACTACGTGCGTGCTAAGGCAAAGGGCTTAATGTGATTGCGCTAGAATGAAACCGGGCGAAATAAGATCGAAAAACTCTAGGTGAAATCGTAAAGTAATTGCCGATTGTTTCGTTTAACGGGAAGTCGACGACATAGCTTGTTGCTTGTGTCATTAGTGTATCGGTAGTGTTCTATCAAAGTACCGGACTATCCGACAAAACGATCCCTCGTACGGTTTGTTATGAGTATGCGTGAATAAAATCTTGTCCGCCGATTTTCAACCGACTATTTGCTTGAGGACAAGCAAAGGTTTAAGTTTGGGGAAGTTTGATAACGAGAAAACGCATCGATTATATTGCTAGGTTTCATTAACGTTTTATCGCATATTCACCGTTTTAACACTCGATTTCTCGAGTTTTCCTTACCATTTTGCAGGTACATCATTATATGGAGCTAAATCATGAATTAAGAGAAAAAGGAACAAAAGAAACCATAAAAAGATGAAGAAATGAAGAAGCCTGCAAAAGACTGCATAATTTGTTGCAGTCACGGTCGTCACAAGGGTGTCACGACCGTGACACCCCAATTTGAGCCATCACGACCGTAAGAGAGTGGTCACGACCGTGACACTTAAAAACCACAAGCCACGAACGTGAAGACCTTGTCACGACCGTGACAAGGATAAAATTAGGTTTTTGACTCAGACTACGTCAAGGCATTACGTGAAGACCATTTCTCCTATTTTGTTGCCACGTACCTACATTTCCTCCACCAAATCAGCAAGGCCCAAGCAACCAAGGTCCAAAAATCAGCCCATTAAGAATTCTATAAATAGTACAAGTTCTATGAACAATGTACAGAGCATTTTATTATTCAAATTCCTGCGGAAGCTCTGCCGAACTGTATTACGAACCAGCCTTTATTTTCTGCATTATTTTCCGTTTTCTTTCTTATTGTATCCAAACCCGCCATATAACAATTTCCAACATCAGGAAATTGTTATACATTTATTTGTTTCTAAACCTTCAGCATTCGTTTATTTTCAATTTTCGCCAACAATTCCGAGCTTTCCGGTCTGTGGAAGAAGGAGTCTGCTCGAATATTTGTTAACCAGGTTTTTCATTATATTGCAATTTAATTATTTATAATGTTTATTTATTTTTCTGCCATGAGTATTTTATTATCTAATTTTCTGTCTCTGTCTGGTTCAACATCGATGAGTAGCTAAACACCTTAGGGCGGTATGTAGTTAGAACGAACTTAACCGGTAAAATATAACCATAGGCTAAAAATAATTAATCACTTAACATTCTGGCTGATACTTTTTAATTAAATTGACCTTTTCGTTACGAGAGTAAGAAAAGAGTATTAGGTTAGGTCAAGACCACGAGAGTGTGAGATTTTAACCAGATAGCTAAAGTTAGGCATTTAAATTAAACACAGCGAGAGCGCTTTAAAATAAATTAGAATTACTTAGTTTCCAAAAATTACCTGTAAACACTTATGGGCTAGCGAGAGCAGGCATAGGGCTTTAGGGATAAGATCTGATATAAGACCACGAGAGTGTGAGTTGAGGGTATTTAAACTGGTAATCTCTACCGAATAGATTAAGTAAACACCTTTATAAGCCTAGGTTAGATTGACCCACCTAAGTTAGTATAATTACATACCGACCGCCTTAGTATTACTTTATTAAAAACTTAAATTTAATTCCGCCTTTAATAGTCTTAAAAATCAACAAAAAATCGTGACAACCATTCACCTTAGCTAAACTAGAAGTTCATCTAGCACTAAGTAACCTTAGAATCCCTGTGGATCGATAATCTTAAATATTACTTCGATAGGCTGTGCACTTGCAGTAAGATACCGCTAGACGCATAAGTAGACACGTCTTTAGCCCATCACTAACCACCACCAAGAACGAACAATAATATTATTCATTGTGCGATGTTCATCCCAAAAAATTTCGTCGAACATGGTATCGTTCCTACTCCTCCATAGGCTCCATAGAGATATCAACCAAAGGCCTAATATTGCTTTGTTCAGATTTAACTTGAGACGAGAAAATTCTTGTAGCCACCGTAATAAATGATCCAACAAGCTAAGTGGACGGTCGATGTTAATACCCAATCAAGAATAAATTTGATTCCAAACTAGTTGACTGTTAACACAAAATATTAGGAAATGTTTTAATGATTCATCCTCCAAGAAACAGAACGGGCAGATGAAATCATGCGAGATACTAATAATATGTCGAGACCGAAGATTGTCTCTAGTCGATAACCTGTTGTGTAGAACCCTCCAACCGAAAAGAATAATTTTTAAAGGTACCTCGGACTTCCAAATGAGAGGAAAAAATTCAGCAAACTGGTTATCGACCTCCTCCATATTTGTTGCTTCCGAAAGCCAATTATAGGCTGAGCTGATAGAGTATTCTTTAGAATTTTCAAAAGGCCATATAATGTTGTCCCGTGTATCGCAGCGAAGAGATGCATCTTCCAGCAATGAAAGGAATTCCTCTAGATCTTATTTAAGAACCGGGTTTACAATTGAGGTGAGTTTCATTCGCCAATGAAGCGAAGAAACAGCCGCCTCGGTTGCGTTGGACGGGATGATGAAGACTATTGGAGCAGGCCGCAAGAAATCCCGAGGAATTCCAGCCGGAACGCAATAATAACGTGATCTGCAAAAGAGAATTCAATCTTCCAAAACCAAATGTTATTCATCCAAAAACCGAATTGAGAAATCAAATCATCTTTACAAGTGGACAGTTTCCAAATATTTGGGAATAAAGAAGCGAAACTGTGATTTCCAAACCATCTAGAAACAAAAAAAAACAGTTTTTACCATCACCTATTTTATGAGAAATAAGATCACCAAGATTGTTAATGCCAAAAGAGTTATTTATCTTGAATATATCTTTCCACCAAAGAGATGGAGGAACCATATAAGAGGAAATTGAACCGGTAAGGAGATCAAACTTGTAGTTGCCGTATCTAGAATCCAATAGCTTCCTCCATAAGGAATCATTAAACCCGGAGAATTTCCAAATCCATTTTTCCATTAGAGAAATGTTAAATCTCTTTAGATCTTTAATACCAAGACCACCTTCGACTTTCTTTTTGCAAACATCTTCCACTTTATCCAAGCTACACCTTGTTTGCATACGGATCCTTTCCACAAAAAGCGTCTTTGGATCAAGGTGAGGGTTTTGATGACTTTGGTAGGAATTTTATAGAATGATAAAATGTATAGGAATATTAGATATGACTGATTTAATTAAAGTCGATCTACCTCCCAATGACATGAAGCGACCCTATTACTTAGTAAGTTAAGTTTTCACTCATCCCCAAATAGATTGGTAGACAAGCTTTGAACCAATTATTCATTAGAACAAGCGTACATAACTCACAGATGAAATCTCGGTACCATTGATCGAATTATTAATATGACACATTTAATAAGGTCTTCTGTCTCATATCCTTTTCATGAGAATTTAAGAGTCAAACTCTTGAACTCTATGAAGCGACACCACTTCATTCTCATATAGGTAGACTATATCAGAAATGCACCCATAATTATGCATTCCAACAAACATATGTTATATGTTATTAAGAGGAAAATCTCACCCTACCATATTTTTCTTATGGTCCAAGTACTTTTAACAATTGGGATGTATCTATCATTAAGTATTTCAATCACTCTAATAGTGTACTTTCTTCATTGAACTCAAGACTCAATCTTAATCAAGTGTGAGTTGAGTTTCCACTATCGATGATTAATTAGATATGAACTTGTTCCACATCCCTAATGATGTCTTCATTGTATTCAATTAGATCCAAAGACATCATATCTTTGTCAATCCTTTCGTCAAAGAATTGCAAGATTTTTCTAAACTTTAATAAATTCCAAATATTTAATTTTTCAACTAATCATGTATATGATTATTTTATGTCCTCTTGATAGTATTTATCATCTATCATCAAATCATGACACTTTTGTCATATTAATACAATTATTGTATATATCATATATTATATATTCTTGATAGTTTCGATAAATTATCATATGACACTTTTGTCATATACACTTACTTTATGTCATTATTTATTTGCTAACCTTTTTAATTTGAAGTTTTACGTCTAGTTAAATATATCCAAAATATATTTAATGCATTTTATAGCAATTGACAACCATGGTCATACAAATTTGTAATGACTAACTTTTATTTCATGAAGTGGGTTCAAACATGTAATTCATAAACTCCATATAAATACAACACCATAGAACAATTAATTCACTTCATTAATATTTTCTATAATTTTTCTCCATAAATATTTCTCAACTTACGATAATCTAAAATGATCCAAATTACTTTTAATATCAAGATGAACAAGAAATAATATTTTCATATTACGATACACATATAATATGAGATAAATCATTTTAAATATAATAAATTATTGCATAAATAAAATTATACAATTTAACTATGCCGTCCTTGATATTTTCAAAATTTTATGTTACCAATACATGCATCATACATTCAAATTCATGATTTTTTTCTTCTCACCAAATTATTTTATCCAAAATTAATGCATTATTAATTAAAACAAATTACTTGCACTAAAGAAAAATATTTAGCATACATTTTACATTCAAGTTTATACCAAAAACTAAACATATTCATCATTTTTTTTATTTCACATATTTGAATAGTTTATAAATCATGCATGTATAAATTTAATATCACATGTTAAACTTAACATTAATAAACATTATTTTCATCATATAATACTATACATGAATTTAAAATGTTATACTAATATATATTAATTTAATAGAATTGTTATGTACATTTCACCATGGTTATGAATAAGAAAGCATGAATTCATTTCTCCATCAAAGATGCAACCATAAATTAATCACAAAAAATAATAAATCGAACCTAAAGATTGTTAGATCTTGTGATGGGGATCTATTGCAAAATATGAACCATAAGAGATGATGAAGACGGTACGATGAAAGTTGCACAAAATAAATTTCAAAGTGTGTGTTTACACTAAGTTTTAAGTTCGATTCGTCCCCACCAATTTAGACAAATTAGATGCAAATGGGTTAACCGGCGAATCCCCTTCAGGATACTTTGGAACCTTAACATGAATCACATATTCACATCAAACATATTGATCAATGATATTTTACAGAATAAAGTTCTCTCATTTATTCTTGTGCACTAGAAAAATAAAAGAATGACTTAGATATAATTTTTGACACTTGAAACAAGTGATTTTTGTGTATATTTTATTCCTAACAAGTATCTCTATTTATAGAAAAATTTGTACCAATTGGTGAGGAGAAACAATGTTTCAATGATTTAACATGACAATTCACAAACCATTATACATCAATAATAGCAAACATTTTCATGAAAAGTTGTGTTAGTCTAATGGTGTCACTTTATGACCATACATTCAATCACTATAAGGTCTCTTATTTGATTCTAAATAGTTACAACTTTTGATTATATTTGTTAATGATAATTTAACAAATAATTTATCAAATTTATTAAATCATTTAATATTTATTAATTTAATATTTTGGAAATTTATCCAACAACTAATTCAATTTGATGCATGTCTTGTAAGATAATTTTTGCTTTAAGAACAAGCCGATTTTATATCTCTGATATTTGTAATTATTATTTTGTTTTGGTTTGTGAAAAATCTATTTATGAGTTCATATTATTTGAAGTTCATGAAACAATTTTAGAATATTTTCTAAAGTAAAGTTTATTCTTTTCCGGTGAATTCATGATAAGTATTATTTGAGTTCATGATGAATAAAACTTATCATGAACTCAAATAATATGAACTCATAAATAGTATTATTTTATGAGTATTATTTTTTGTGAACTCATAATAGTATTATTTTATGAACTCAACCATAGTATTATTACAAATATTATTTGAAAATTTTACAATTTGATTCCTTTTCAATAAATCCTTTAAACTTAGGAAATATTTCAACTGCTGCTAATTTTTTACTTAAGAAAATAATCCATATTTTAGAATATTTTGACTAATGGTTTCAAAAATAGATCTATCAATTGCTTCAAACATAAAGTGGGTGTGGCCTTCAAATTGTTTAGTTAGCTTGTTGCAGTCTTGCATTGTTCAGTAGTTACATCTGCATATGAAACCTTCACTCATTCTTCCATGAGAGTCAAATACTTCTTGGATTTCACTCTTCCCCAAATAGATTGAGTTTTCCCATAAATGGAACCGAGGATAATAGATTTTACTTTGAAACATATAACTTTCAAAATCGATTTAAATAAAATGATCAAACATAAAAAATAAAAAAATAATAAAAAAACGATATTTTGATTCCTTCCATTTTTCCTTGATGCTTTTAGTTTTCTATAACTAGAGAAAGCTTGTTGTTTATATAAACTCTATCATATTTTCAATCAAAATTAACTAATTGGATATTTTCATTACTAGAAATACACGATTTACTTGCGGATTTTATTACGAAAAATTATCCGCAGGTATAGCTGCAACATTACCTGCGAATTTTTGATGTAAAAACTTGTTTTCTGCGAAAAATAAATTCGCAGCAAAATTCATAGGAATTCCTGAGACTTTACCTGCGATTTCGGATTTTATAATATTATTCTTTTTATCCTGCGAATTTTACTGCAATTTATTTCGCAAGAAATATGAAAACTCAAATCCTCTGGAAAAGTCGCAGGAATTGCTGTGACTTTTGCTGCGAATTTTCCTGCGACATTTCCTGCGAAATATTAGTATTTTTTATTTTTTATTTATTTTTAATAATTATAAATAAAATTATAAAACATTGATATATTCTAATTTCATATTAATTTTTATATTTCTAATTTTTTTTCTAATAAGTTTTTTTTCTAATATTAATTTTTTTTCTAATTTTTTATTTTTTTTCTAATAAATTATAAACCAAATTTTATTGATATTTAATATGAGAAATATAAAATTTTAATTAAATTAAGATTATAAAATTTTCACTTTTTCTAATAAATTAAATTATTCTCTTATTTAAAATACATATATTAAATTAGTTAAAAATCAAATAATTTTAATACAAATAATTTTATTTTAGATTAAATTATTACTTTACCATTCATTTTATACTTTAAAACTAATAATATAAAATAAAAATAAATAAATTTTGGAAAAAAAATAAAAGGTTTCAAACTGAGAAACAAAACAAGAAACAGTAGAAAGTGTTCATCTCCATCTTCACGTTGTATTCATCTTCACCGATTCCGCCGACGGCAAACTTGCATTTCTTCGTCGAGTTTCAAAATCTATCTCACAATCTTCGAAATCAGTATTCTTCTTCAGTTCGTTGTTCCAGGTTCATCGCTCATAATCTTCTTAGACATAAGTATTCTTCTTCAGTTCTATTTTTTCAATTTTTGATATTATTTTTCGATTTTGTGTTCTTCCTTTGTTCTATTTGATAAACAATGTTTATAGAATCTTCATTAACATGTATTCCTTCCCTGCATTATAATTGTTATTTTTGACTTGGTTTTGGATTGAGTTTTGCCAACAAGGTGTTTGTTGAAATGCCACAATGAGTTTAATCCAATTAAACCTTTATTTTGAGTTCTATTTGAAAATGCAATGGATTTAGCACTCTATAGGCAGGAAAAAATGTTACAATAGCAAAGAAATGTTCAGTTTTCCCTGTTGAGTTTGTTGGTGAGTCATCGTAGGTACAAAGTTGTTTCTTTTTAGTCTATCTATGGTTAAATACTTAAATGATCTGTGTAAAAAAATTACACCAGCATACAATTACACCAAAACCACATACACTTACAATTACACCAGCAGAGGCATAGCAAAGTGCCTCATTGTTGCTTACAGCACTAAGCCTAAGATCAAACTTCCCCCCACTCTGAAAAATCGGAGGGTAACAGATATCAACATTCTCCGCCTTCAGTTTACAGCTAACTTTCGAAGATCTTTCCTTCAAGATCTTTGTTTGGAACCTTTATGATCTGAGTAGCCTCAAGTGCCTTAAATCTCATTGAACTGCTTCTTATAATTTGAAAAGTATAGGTCCACATGAAGACACCACCAAGCTACAATTGAAAACAAAAACAATACAATAAGACAGATACACTATGTGCTATAGCCTACTATAGTAAAAAAATTCATATGAGGTCTTACTGCCATAGAGAAAGATGCATATGAGAGTGCATGATTGCGGCAAACATCATGTGCACCAAATGGACCTCCTTTCTCATTACATATTGCAGGGATGATTACAATAGGTAGGTTTCCCAAGTTTCCTGATTAATTTACAGAATAACTCATGAAATCACTTAACTTTAGACAATAAATTCATTTAATATAGGATCATAATGGAGCTTAAAATCGTTTGAAAAATGTTTGAGTAATCAAAGAGACTATTGCAATGAGGTGCACACTAGACCGCTCTCTCTTTAAAATATTTCGTGATACTGTCTAAAATTGTATAAAGTATGATGTCTCCAAGATAAAACAACTCGGTTACATACTAGTTTAGAGCCCAACTTGATTAAAGATTCGTTCAAAAAAATATACCCGATGAACATGCAGCAATAATAAGACCTTCGACTTTTAAATTAGGCTTTAGTAACTTTACTAGTATCCATCCTAGAAACCCTCCTATTAAGAATGTGAGTCCAACATTAACAGGCATAAACCACCTGTATAATTTCATAATTAACAAATGATTAAATAAACATAACCAATTAAGAGAAACACTAAAGAGAATCAAAAGGGACATGTACCATGATATCATGTCTTCAAGTGAAACACTCTTGGCAAAACTTGAAAACACAAGTGAAGGAGTGAATATAAAGAATACAACCTGCAAAACAGATAAATATTCAAATTCGAAACAGGTTTGGACTTGTCGGATTAATATGTGATGCATTTATTGAAAATGTTACCTTGTTTAAGGATTTTCTAAAATCTGATGAAAGAATATTATTGAAATATTGAGTAGCCATACAAGCTCCCAATGCACAAATGAGCAGAACTTGAATAACTGGCATAGAAGCCGCTTCCAAAAGCTCTAGAAATCCCATTTTTGCTTTTGTTGAACTATACTATACACAGTTGCTGAAGGCGAAGAACATGCAACGGAAACTGCATCCTAGCTCAATTGTTTGAAATTTACAATACACCTCTTTAGTCTTTACAGTAGTGACACTGCATACTAGCTCAATTGTATTGTTGTACAATTAATAGTAAAAATGTTATCATGATTCTTGAAAACTAGATAAAATATCACGGCTTTGAGTATGTGTCCGTGTAACTATAAATTAAATTGGAATGTTGTGAGTTTTAATCCGCGTCTTTTGTATTCAAATGTATGTCTGTAAGAGATAATAAATGTATGTCTGTAGAGGCATAATCAAATTCAATGATATAAAAAAACGGCATTAATGTGTTTGTTAAATACCTACCTTTTTTTGAATATTCTTTAATCTCTTAATTAAGAGATGTTAGTTGAGATTTGATAAGGCCTTAGTTAATGTTCAACTTCCTTTTCCAAACATGGATTTGCCTAAAACTGATGCTATCAAGTCCAGAGTTGATGGGAAGCTTGTTTAACGGTGGTTGTATTTGTATGATTCTGTTCTTTTTGTTATTTTGGTATAAACTAGGCATGTAATAGAGTTCATAGTTGGACAAAGGTTTTGTAATGAATGTTTGGAATGGAAATTTTGATCTTTTTTTTTTGTCTTGATTGCTAAGCTAGTGTTTTTTCTTCTATATCTGAGTTGTTAAATTTTGAAGTGATATTTAATTTGGACCTTCTTTCTTTTTGGATATGATTTTGATTTATTATTCATTCTAACTTATTATTAAACCATTTTGAATGACCTCACATAGATATTGAGTTGTAAAAAAAATTTAAAGTGCAAAACTGTTTTACTATAGACTCGGCTTGCTTTTTGAAATGTATCTCAATCTATTATTTAGCCTTTATCAGTTTACCTCAATTTGATTTAAATTTATGCTTCAACCCTTCGATGGATAACCTTATTTAGGATTGAACCATTTGATGAGAAGCGGGAAACCATACTTAAGATTCAGCCCTTTGAACAATGATCTTTACTTAAGTTTTAACCCTTTGAAAATTTTTCCTCCTTTCTTGATCATGTTAATCACTATTGCCTTATTGTTTTTGCAGTGTCTGAAACTCCTACTTTCGCCCTTGCTCTTGCTCCTGGTATGTTTCTCACTTACCACTATTCGTCGTAGTCACAAATTTACAGTATTGACACATTCGGTACATTTTTTATCGTTTGATCAGATCATATAGTTGAAACTATTCAATCTTGATCCAAAAATAAATAAGTAAATAAATAAATCTGGCTGCAAGGAATTAGTAGTTTGACATGCTTTTTGTTGTGCTGAGTGATTCTAGTCTTTATTACTGTGTTAGAACTGATGAACCCTTTCACATTAACAGCCATGTACTGAGTGATTCCACATGGATATTAAAACAGCCATGTGCTGAGTGATTACAGTCTTTATTACCGTGTTAGAACTAATGAAACCCTTCACATTAACAACCACATTTTCAACAGTGTTGCGAGAAGATCATTTATTACAAATGGGAAAAAACATTCCTTTGATATTATGTAAGATGGAGCGTATATTTCCACCCGCATTATTTGACTCTATGGAGCACTTGCCAATTCATTTAGCTGAAGAAGCTAAGATGGGTGGACCAGTTCAATATCGTTGGATGTATCCGTTTGAAAGATTTTTAAATAAAATTAAAAAAACAGTAAAAAACAAAAGAAATGTTGAAGGATGTATCTGTGAAGCATATTTGGTGCAAGAAACATCCTATTTCAGTTCCCATTATTTTTTGCCTCCTGCTCAAAACTCAAGTGTTATTGGCATAAACAAGGGGATTCATCAAGACCATATGCAACCAACTTTGTCTATCTTTGAACATTTGAATGGTCAAACAGCGGGAAAATATTGTGAAAGGTGGCTCGAGGATAGAGAAATGGCAGCTGCCCAACTACACGTTCTCTTAAATTGCAAAGAGGTTAAGCCATTTATTGAGTAAGTATTGAGCAATAAATATATCTATATTTATTAAACTAATAATGACACTAATTTTTAATAATATCTTTTGTAGTATGTATGTCCAAAGTTTGAAAAGTATCTACGGGGATCTCAATGACGAAATCATTGATAAACAACTAGAAGTTGACTTTCCGCGCTGGTTTCGAGAATACGTAAGCATATTTAATAAGTGTTCAATTCTAGGATATTTGAGTTAGAACAAAGGTGTAGATTTTTCTTTTAAACTAAGATGTATGAATTGATTTATTTGACTAGGTGACAATGAATTGCAAACATAAGAGACAAAATTCTGACTTGTATGATTTGGCAAGGGGGCCTTTGAGACTAGCGAAATCTTGGCCTATTTATTTTGCAAATGGATACAAATTCCACACAACTTCTTGGAGTGAAGGAAAAACAACCGATAACAGTGGGGTATGTGTTAGTGGAATAGGACAAGGTGAAACCTCAAATGACTATTATGGCATTATTACAGAGATTCTAGAATTTGAATGGCCAAGTCAAACAACAAAAAAGTTGGTTTTATTTTACTGTGATTGGTTTGACCCTTCAAGACATGGGATGTGAATACATCGTCAGTACAAAATTGTAGAAGTTCGTAAGGGGAGAAAATATAGTAAATTTGATCCTTTTATTTTTCCAAAAGCTGCAACACAAGTTTATTATTCACCTTATCCTGGCTGCCCAAGAGATAAGGTTGATTGGTTGGTAGCTATAAAGACAAAGCCAAGAGGGGTTGTTGATGATAGGCACACATTAGAGGTTGCTTTTCAAGTTCAAGAGTCACAAGTTAATGCAACAATTGAAGATGACCCAATTGATCACCTACAAGATGATGAAGTTGATGGGGAAGAGGTTAGTTTGTCAATGATGCAAGAAAATGAAGATGAAGAGGATTCCAATGATGACGGTGAAGATGAAGAGGGTGAAGATGAAGACGGTGAAGATGAAGATTAATAGAAATTTGTGATTCAGTTATGTTCAGCTTGTGAATTGTTACACTTGCCTATCTTATTTCAATTTGCTTCAATTCTAATCATCATGCTTTAATTTCTTTAATACCTATAGCATGATGATTAAAAGCAATATTGTTGAACATCTTTTGTCATGGTACGAGCATATCAGTCTCTATTTGCTTAAACTGGTGTGTATTTGTCTAGCTTCAGGTTTTCTAATGTAGGGTAAACAAAGTATTTCAACTGTACAATGAGCTCTTTTTATGTAGAATTCAAAGCAATCAATATAATATTACAGAATATTCTATCTTATTCTATGCCAATCCTAAATTCTATAAAGAAAGAATATACAGTACTTAGTTCGTGGGCACATAAATTCTACTTTATGATATAAAAATATTTATATATATATAATTATGATAATATTTCTTTTAATTTTTCCTTGTTCAGTGGTTTCCAACAGGTGAAACATATATTAAAAAGGTGTACTCTGGAGCAGGTGCAAGCCCAAGTACAGCTCCACTTCCCAATAGCAAAGGTCTAATCTTTTTTTAAGCTTTTCAAAGATTATTATTACCATTCTTGCTCATTTCTAGTGATATTGGAGGCCAGCCAATAGCTTTTTGCTTTTTGTGTATTAGTTTTGACTTTTAACATTTCTGCCTCACACACTAAACATATTTATGATTGTTAAACAAACATGCAGAATAGTATATAATCATGGTTTATCTTAAGTTGGAATGGAGAGTCTTTGATGCAAATTAAGTATTAGGACCAGTCCTCAAATATGGAATTCAATTGATTAAACGGTCTGCATACAAATCTGAAAAATCTCTAAATAACTGTACATATTATGCTGAAGAAACACAGCTACACATCAATTTGTTATTTCAATTATTAGAATACAGTGTGCTTGATTCTCTCAACAAAATCTTCTTATCAATTCATTTTATCATATCTCTTCTAAGCACCGGTAGCAGCCATTTCTCCAAAATGGAAATGTTGAGGTAAACATTGTGAGTCATTGCAACCTGTGCCCTCATCTTCCTCTGTGTCCCAAAGAAAACTTGCATATGCTGCTTGAACATGGCTATATCATATCATGAAATGAAACCAAAACTTTAGAATGATTTTCAAGCATGTTAAGTGACAACTTAATCTAAAAAATACAACAATAATCTGAACTGAATATTATGAATGAAGCAGAGGATGTTGTAGTTGTACCTGTCTTGAGGAGAGGCTTCGACTGCTCGTTCAAAATAGTTAGAAGCTCTTTCTTCGTCATGATGTAGCTCCCAAATTACTCATTATTTCATCTTGCTCCATGAACTCTCTTTTTCTGTTATTCTGATCAAATATCACACCTTCATGATGTTGTTGCTGCTCATAGCTCATTGCATTTTCCAAGAAACAACAAGACTCTATTGTATCATGATGATAAGAACTAGTACTATTAAATGGAGTTGTAGTACTTTTCAGGAATCAGAAATAATATATATATGTCAAAGACATAATATATATATATATATAAATGGTAGTTATTATTTTTGTTATTAATTGAATACTCAAGTATGATTCATTATGGTTTCTTATGGATTTTGCACTCTTATTTTTTAGGTTTTGCAAGATGAAGTCACTTAAAAAGTCCAAGAAGAAGAAGATTTTGCACTCGTATATATCTACTCAACATGAAGTCATCCAACTTCAACCTATTCCTCATCCCATTCAACCTCAATTCACTCAATATCAAACTCAACCTCAAGCCCAACCTATTCCTAATCTCATTCAACCTCAATTCACTCAATATCAAACTCAACCTCAAGCCCAACCTATTCTACATCCAAGTCGGCCTCAACTCACTCAACTCCAACCCCAACCCCAACCTATTCCACATCCAAGTCGGCCTCAACTCACTCAACTCCGACCCCAACCCCAACCTATTCCACATCCAAGTCGGCCTCAACTTAATCAACTCCGACCACAACCCCAAACTATTCCACATCCAAGTCGGCCTCAACTCACTCAACTCCGACCACAATCCCAAACTATTCCACATCCAAGTCGACCTCAACTCACTCAACCACCGTCTAGATCTATATCCAAATCCCATTATTCTCAACCTCAAAACCAACCTCGATCACGGCCTAAACCCACCCAATCTTGCACTCAACCTTCTCAAACTCAACCTAATCAACCTCGTCCTCAATTCACCCAATCTCACTCTTTACCAACTCAACCCCAACCTAATCAACCTCAATCTCAACCCATCCCTTCTCAACCCAATGAATCTCAACATCGATCTCGATCTATCCCTTCTCAATTTATGGTCGTTGAAGCCCCATCTTCATCTAGTCATGCTAGTGGAGACACCGTTGGAACTAGAATTCCAATACTACCCGAAGGTGATGGGTGAGTCTCTTACTCTTAATTCTACAAAACCAGTGGTACTATGAATCAAACTTTATACAATTGATTTGGTTGTTTTTCACTTATAATCTGTTTAATTAATTGAATTAAATAACTTTGCCATTCACAAGCTGTTTTACCACTTTTCATAGTTTGTTACTTAAATTTTCTATTGGCTGCCGATATTTCCCTATATGCATACCTAAAACTTACTAATTTCATTTTTCTTAATAATTTATTTTAGCATGCGTTTTTTGTGCAAGTCTATTTTACTTTGTTGAAGCATACGGTGTAGCATATGTGTAGGTAAAAACCATGTAAGAATAGCACAGTAGGTAAAAATTTGTTGCTTATACATTATTATATTATATATACAACATGTGCAGAAGGATTTGTGGTTGTGTTTGACAGCGTTTGGAGTAAACAGTGTTCATCGTGAAAATTATGTAAGTAAGTTTAGAGGTTGTTAAAAGTATGTTTAATGAGTATGTTACAAACAATTTCGTAAGTATGTTTTGAAATCATTAAAAGTAGGTTAAATTTGGTTGCATCAACGTATTATATACAACATGTGCAGACAGATATGTGGCTGTTCGACAGCCTTTTGAGTAAAAATATTGTGTTTAAAAATATTGTGAAGATGATTGGTTTCCATGTAGAAGAATTGTGTCTGAAAAGATGTAAATTACTCTAAGTTGCATGAGAAATATCATTAATAATTCTTTTTTGTTCCCATTTTGTTGGCTAATGGCTACTAATGTCTCTTTTTCAGATTTGATCCTCACAAATTGGTGGTTGCAGAAATTTCTCACATCATACGTACTCATTTGAATGAGGGAAAACCGTCATGGAAAAAATTATCACAAAAGCAACGAGATTCTTTCTTTGACCTGTTTACGGTAATTAAATCTAAAGATGGGTTTTATGTTAAAAATATACTGAAATAAATAAGTAATTGATTCATGTTTTTTTTTTATACAGCAAAAGTTTAAATGGCCATCCGAACACAAGGTTACAGTGCGACGCAACTTTGAAAAAAGAAGTGCAGCTAAGATGTCGCAATTAATGCAGGATGTTCGAAGAGATTTAGAGTACAAGCCAGAATGGATGGGAGAGGATGTGTGGAAGCAATTAACAGTACATTGGAATTCCTCCAAGTTCAGAAAAATATCTGCAACAAATAAAAGAAATCGTTGTTCTATGGATGGTGCATCTCTTCACACTGGAGGATCCATTCCTCATCGTTTGCATTGGAAAAGAATGGTATTATAAGTTTTTCTTCATATTTCATAAATTATTATTTATAGTAAATGACACTATTCTTTTGTAATTGATAGAAAAAGGAAAAGGGAGTCGATCCATCATTGACTGAGTTTTATTTTCGCACCCATCGAAAAAAGGATCAAAGTTGGGTGGGTGTTCATGCTGAAGCTGCATATGTAAGTACTCCGAATCAATTCTATATAATATTCAAGAGTATGTGTTGCTTGAGACTTTAGGTTTAAATATTGACTTCATCTTTCCTAAATTATGTTATAAATTTTAACTTTTTGTTATGTCTTTTAAATTTTCTCTTAGGCTGAATTTGAACGGAAAAAGTTAGAGATTTCGTCTCAGAATTCAACTGTTCCAGGAGAGGATGAAGTTAATAGTCAACCTACTGTTGAGATGCCGCCTGATTTAGATATATGGGTGGAGTCTTTTGGAAAGAAGAAGAAGAAAGGGAGAGTATTTGGTCTTGGAACCGTTGCCAAGACTTTGATTCCATTATCAACTCAATCAAGTCTTTCGAATAACTCTCAGGAGGTTGATGATTTGAGAAGTCAAGTCCATGCTCTCAATGCTTCATTGCAAAGACAAGAACAAAAGAAGTTTGAGATGAAGCAACAATTGCAACGACAAGAAAAAGAGATGATTCAAACGAACAATAAACTTTCATTGTTAATGAATCATTTAGGATTTACTGCATCTTCTTCTCATCCACCCCAAGCCAATAATGAAAGAGATAATCCAAGTGAAGATGATGTTGATGAATTAGATGAAGACATTAGTAGTGAATTTTGATTTGGATTTTTTTTTGTTAGCTAGTATGAAATTTGGATTGTCTTTTTCTTATTAATTTGGTTTGATAAGTGATTCTTAGTAGTTTGATTGTGTTATTTTTAGTAATGTATTATTGACTTTATACTAATATTTAGCAACTTGGTTGCTTTAAAAATTAGAAAGTGATTAGTTTAAAATTGTCTCATTCAAATTAAATTTTAATTTATATATTATTGATACTTTGATATTTAACATATTATAATATTTAAAAAATGAATTAGACAAAAAAAAATTATTTTCCTGCGGATTTTACTGCGATTTGAGACTTTCCTGCGCATTTACCTGCGGGTTTTTCCTGCGACTTTACCTGCGGATTTTGATTCCTGCGACCTTACCTGCGGATTTATATTATCCACGAAGGTTTTAGCTGGGGACGAAAAGTCGCAGGAAAAATCGCAGGAAACGTGTTTTCTGCGGATTTTAGAATAAAATCCGCAGGTAAATCCGCAGGAAAACAGTGCATTTCTACTAGTGTTTTATATTTTCTTTCTCATAAAAGTTGAATATATTTTCTAATTAGACTAATTGATATGATATAAAAAGTTTTATAATATCAATCTATCACAAGAAATTATTTATATTACTCTAAAGATGATTAAAATAAAAATCAAATATCTTTAAATATACAACAAATTTTTATTAGTTAACTATCTAAACTATTTTTATAGTGTGAGTGAATACTAATTAAATTCTTTTATAATTTGTTTGAAAATACTCAAATTACTTATAATTTGGGAGGGAGTAATTGAGGTATAGGTCTCCATACTTGTACAAAAACAAAACCTTGGTTAAAAAAATAGAAATACCACAAAGTAGAAATGGAGTAAATGCATAATAACTCCATCTCAACGCCCATTATTATTTTTGTCTGTACAATGTCAATTATATAGTACACATAACTCTCCACTAAAAATTTAGGTGCAATAAATATTCACCGAGTCGAGCACCTACCCAAACTCACTAACATAGTACTCATTCTAATTTTCTACCTATATAAATACACACTCCTACATACCCACTTCATCATCCACAACTCACTCTCCCAAATCTCTTCACTCACAACCCAACTAGAAATCAATCTACTAAGAAAATGATGAAGATGAAAGCCATGTCAGCAATGATGCTTGCCCTAGTCCTTATGGTTGAGCTTGTTTCCATTGCTGAGGCTGCTCCGGGCTGTGACCCAATGCAATTGAGTCCATGTCTAGGGGCAATCATGGAAAACTCCAAACCTAATACTGTTTGTTGCAGCAGGTTGAATGATCAGAAGCCATGCTTATGTCAATACGTCAGAAACCCTAACTTGAAAGAGTATGTTAACTCTCCTGGTGCTAGAAGTGTTGCTAAATCTTGTGGCGTTACCATTCCAAACTGTTAAGAACCACCCTTAACTCTATATATCTATGAGTTGTAAGCTATAGTATTATCTTTGGATAATTAAATTATTATATGAGATTAAAAAGCTTCATGTATTGTTGCTTCAAATATGTGATATGTAGTACTTAAGAATGATAAATAAGAAACTGGTGGTGTTATTATTATGTATTTTCAGAGTTATATTAATTTGTTTGAACAAATTAATTATAACTGTTATTTATATATGTTGTTTGAGTACAAGTTTGTGTTTAAGAATTTTTAATAGATACTACTCTCTCTCTCTCTCTGTATTATTTTAAGTTTTTATTTTTATTTATAAATTTTACATATTTTTTAGATAAATTGAGTTTTAGTTACTATAGTATTTTTTTATTGATTATAGTTATTTTAAAATAACAATCTAACCGGATTACACGTGGAATGCGAAGAACTGGCCTCCTGCCTTAATAAAAGAGTGAGTCTTTGAAAAGAGACTCTTATTAGCAAATCTTGTTGATAATTACTTGAGACATACTAATAAAAATATTCTGTTTTTCTGCAGATTTATCTTTTGATTATGATAAAATTTCTGCAGGAAAGGTATCATCAGTGATTTTTTCTGTTATTTTCTGTTCCGATTTAAAACCTTCGTGGGACTTTAGTAGGTAAAGTCGTAGAAAAAAGTCGCAGGTCAAGTTGGAGAAAATATCTCAAAAATCACAGGTAAATCCGTAAATAATTGAAATATTCACAGAAAAAGTCACAGAAAATTTGAAATCCGCATGTAAATTCTCAGATAATTTCTTTTTCAAATTATTAATTATGCTAAATTCATTTTTAAAACATTACAATTAATATTATATATCAAAATAACAATAATATAGATATAAAAATCTGATTTAAATAAGAGAATTCAAAACTCACATTCAAATTTTTAAAAGTCAATTACAAGTATTACTAGAGTTACATTTGTAAAAATATAACCAAATTATTAATAATTACTTGTCAAACCAAGTTAATAAGAAAAAACAATCTAAATAAATTAACAAGAAAAAACAATCAAAACTCACTACTTATGTGTTCACTAATATCTTATTTAACAATCAAAATCAAATGACTCCACAAATAAACTTCAAGAGTAGGTTGACTACCAGTTTCATCATCTCTTGGATCAGTTAAACCCTAAAAAGAAAATTTAAAAAACATAACAAGAAATTAAAATTTTACAAATAAAACAATAACCTTCATATCAAAAAACAACTCTAAACACACAAAAACTAGCCAAACTTACATGCAACAAAAATCCAACTAATGAAATATGCCAAACATCAAGAGCCACCATAGAAAAATATTATGTGTCATGTAGTTGAAAAATTAATAAATTCTGATGACAGTGACATAAATATTAATGTGTACATCAGAGTACCTTGGAATTTTAAAATCACATAAAGTATAAGAATAAGGCTGAAAATACAAGCTTTCTATTAAAAAAAGTCATTTGTAAAAACAAATGAAGGAGCCATAACTTTGTACCTTACATGTGTTTTCAATTTGGCCATGTCAGTACACAACGTGATTTTAACTAGTTCGAAAAATGCATGCTTTGTTTAAGGATCTTCCTATGTAAGATGACAAAACCTATAACATAATTAAATTGACACATAGCAGAACTAATTTGAAACCCAAATTATGGCAATCAAACATGCATTGTTGACGCGTGACAACATCAAATTTGGCACCCAATACTACTAAAAAGTCTTAAGGAATAGTTAATTAATGAAAAATCTATATACAATACTACTAAAAAGTCTTAAGGAATAGTTAATTAATGAAAAATCTATATACAAAAATAGAGAGAGACTACAAAAGAAATATAGTGTAGTGTGCAGACCTTAATTTAGCCAGGCTAGTCTTTTCCAGCCAGCTGCAGCCCATATGCAGGAGGCACTTGCAATAGACATCCATCTTTTGAGTACCAAAAAACCAGAATCTGAAAGTATGAAATGAAAGTTCAGATCAGGTATACTGACTGAAATCTAAGTACGCCTCCAAATTCATTACAAGCTACTGAATTCGGAACCTAAAATGGCATTTAACCTATCAAGTTGTGTTCAAGGTTTGATATATGAAAACTACAAGTTCAAAGTTTTGATATAAGGAAATTAACATTTTGCAGGGCTTAAAAATAGATGCAATCTTACATAATCAACACCAGGAGCCTTGGGTGTATCCAGCGGCCAGTAATTCTCTCCTCAAGAATTGCGTCGTCGATCGCAAAATTGAGCACTTTGTTAATTTTAGTACTCTGTTTTTCCAGCATCTCATCAAGCTGCAACAAACGGGTAAAAGGAAGATTCATAGTAAGTAGTTGTACATTTCATCAAACAGTTAGAAGTCATAAAACTATTGCATCAATCAATCATAACAATAACACAAAATAGTGATTCCAAAATTATAGAACTAGAAGAAAAAACAATTTCTCAAAGACAAAATCCCAAATGTATAGTTGAAAAACTGAGATTTAATCTACCAAAATCCCAAATAGTGATTCCATCTTTTGATTAACCTAAAACAAAATTCTACTTGAACAATAAAAACATCAATTTAGCACATAGAAACCTTATATTAGTTCAAAACCCATGACAGTGAGAAAGAACATCAATTCAAATAACCATAAATACGTAAAAGAGAATAAATGGGTTGTTTCAGTTCTAATCCAACACCTGTTTTTCATCAACAAATCCAACACATGTATACAATAATAGATGTTTTCCACTTCCTATAGAGTTATATTTCCTATGCTCCAGTAAACATGGCAGCTACATGAAGGGTTTCTTTACTGGTTCTCACGAGCCTCGTGACTTCCATGTCTGGCACTGCAGAATCCTCTATAACATCTGCAGAATTCATCAAGTCGTCTTGTAGGTCGACTCGCTACCCTGCTTTTTGTGTTCAATGTCTCATGAGTAAGTACTAATAAACTAACTAATCATAACCAATTTGTAACTACCTTAAAACTATTGAATTGATTCTATCAATAATGTAAGAATACCTCTGCATTTACGACGATTAATCTGGAAAAAGATAATGTAATAGGGAAAAGGCATGAAATAGAATTGACTTGTATATTAAAAACAAAGACATATTCTACATACCTTTATTAGCTTGTGTAATAGGGAAAATTATTTTGGAGAAATCTATAATGTAGCTCATGAGCTAGCCAATATCCCCCAACTAATGAAACTAATTCTATGATGCTATGTCCATTTGAGACGACCAAACAGTATCATTTGCAGTTGTTGAATTATTGAAAACGAGTTTGTTTGACATGTGAGACGACCAAACAGTATCATTTGCATCATTAAGAATCACAAGAACTCCATTTTCATTGAGTTTCAAGATTCCAAAATGATTATGCAAAGGTGTTTCTCTGTTGGCAACCCAAACTGACGTCAAAGGTGAATAATCCCTGTACCACATACCTAAATATCGACCTCTGGAATTTCCAGGAGGATTGAAGAAACCGAGTTCAAAAGTTCCATTTCCGGAAACTAAAGTTTTGCCGTCTCGAATAAACTGATTCACAGCTAAACTGTCTAATGAAAAGCTTGTTCTTATATAGGAAAATAAAAAGCACAAAACTAGCAGGCGGTAACTAACTGTTAAAAACAGTTAGAAACAGTTGTTACCACCCTAGAAAACTGACTGACATCTGTCAATCAGATTTGGCTTAGTTGCCTGCCCACACAGGTCTATAAATATGACAAATCTCAGTTGTACTCATTACCCAATAAATATATCAGAAATTCTAGTCAAGATTCCAAGAGAATCATGAGCAAATTTCACAATTCTAACATGGTATAAGATGAGCCATGTGACAACCCTGTGATCTCATCGTAAAATTCAAATGCACAGCACACTGCAACGCCACCGCCAACTCTGCCGCTGACGCTTCCTTCACCGTCTTTGCATACCTTGTTTTCTGCCATTTCTGAGAAACTCGGCTTTGAAAATTACTAACTCTGGTGCCAACAGGTTGAATTTGTTCTCAAAGCTCAAAAGCTTTGCCACTTATTCATAAATCCAAAAATATCACTAAAATTTGGGACAATCACAGATTCTGAAGCTAACCTCATCTCCAAAGAGTTTGAAGTCTAAGAGTAACAGAATCAACTACTTCTTGCATGGCTTCAATCAACAATTTCAAAGAAATGCTTCAATCACGCCTTAACCTCCAACATTCTGCATGCCTGCTTATCCACAATTCCTTTAAGTTTTATATGATGCCTTCTATGAGTGGCACTTTCCAACCAAGACCACAAGCTATGATAGCCAACTCTGACTCTCCAAGCTCAGTAAACTGGTATTCTAATTCAGTTGCTTCTCACCATGTCACTTCCAATGCTAATAACATTCAATAGCTATCACTTTGTGAGGGCCCTGATTAAATCATCAAAATGCGGCTCATATAATCACTTGAACTGTGTCAATGATTTGTTTTAATGAAAAATGAATTTACCTTAGAGTTTCTAGAGAGGAAATGGTAAGCAAATTTCAAAGAGCAAAATAAACTTCAAAGAATAAATGTGTGGTATGTATTTCAGAGTCTAATAAATGTGTTCAAGTCAGAGTTGAATGAAATCATCTAGAAAATGAGACCACTGATGAGATATACTAACGCACCCTGTGTATCAATCCATTGCCAGGTTTTTGAATTGAGTCAAGCTACCATTGGTAATCTGACACTGCTGAATTAGATAATGGCTCTAAAAACTCACACCTTTCTAAAATGTTTGGTGGTGGTGCTCCATCAATGAGATTGGTGTCTAGCCTTGGCCTACCCTTGGTCAACTCCGAAGACACATTGGCGGAATGACCTTGAAGAAGAGGGGGAGAGGCACCTGGAATCACCTCCTGCTTAAAGGGAAGTGCTCTAGCAGATTGCAGACAAAACTCTATCCACTGATGGATTAACGGTGACGGTCCCCTGACGCACCCACCAATCTGACTAGTTTGAATCCGAGAGGCACCAGGAATTGCCTAGGGAAACCCAAACAAAAATAAAAAAAAAGTTGAAGGTCAATTATAGCATCTAAGAGAAGAACTCATAACTATTATCAATGATAGGTAAATGATATCTGAATACCATATTGATATTTGAAATCACACTTCCATATCATTTCCGTATAATCCCTCAAAACCATAGCTCAGATAACAAAACCTCTAAAACAAGAGGGCAATAAGAGACATACCCAAAGATCTGCCCATAAACTCGCTCCAGACTCTGGGACGACAACTGAAACATTAGACATGCGTTTAGCAACAAGAATAATATTGCTACTCCATCCAACAGGTACCCACACATCTCCCACTCCAAAAGCCTTTAGATAGTTTTCACTATCAAAGAGTCGAACCAAAAATACATAAAAGTATAGTAACTTATATTTATAATTTGGAAAACAGAAAGGACAATACTATTTTTTGTCAATTAAACTGTTATGTGTTTTCCCTTCTACACCAATTCAAAGCGACTTCAACAGCTGAGAGATCATTGAGTAACAGTATTGCTTAGCTGAGAGATCATAGAGTAACAGTATCTGTTTTGCAAGCAATGCTAAATTGTATTTAACTGCATTTCTCCCACCATTAACTTCCAAATGGATGTCATTTGCATTATAGGAAGCCCCCACATACTTTAATACTGCACCAACAACTTCTCTAGGAGAATCTACCATGGAAATCCTCCCCACAACTTCTAGGAGACTCTGAAATACATACCACACATGTGATTTTATGTGACTTGAACAAATTTCAAAGAATAAAATAAACTTGACTTGCAGTGATAAACTCATTATGTACAAGTCAACTGCAATCTATCATATAAGAAAATTTGTTGTTCTTGGAATATCATTTTTGCCCTCATTGTACATTTGTGTGACAAGTGGCATCCTTCTCATTCTGCCAACATATTTTCCTTTCTCTCTTTTTCTTTTCCCTCTACACTTCATTACTCTCTTTCTCTTTTCATCATTTTCAGTTGCACCTTGCAGCTGACCTAGCACACATATTCTCTCTTTCCTCACTCCATCCTCATATATTGTCTCTCTCACTCTCGGACATTTCTCTCTATCTCTCTCACACACCTTCCTTGCTCGTCTTCTTCCTCTATATTTCTCCGTCTCACTCTCTGTTTCTCTCACATCTTTTTCTTCAATCTCGTCTTCGACTTGAAGGTAGTGATGTTTTCATCACATTGTATCTGACATGAGTTAAGATTTGTTTTCAGGTATGATGAATTTGTGAAATCTTGTGGACTATTTGCACCGATATTGATGTTGCATGCTTTGCAAACCTGTTTTATGTGAGAAAAGATAAATGTGAGTCTAATTTTGTTCAACCCTAATTATAAACTGATATGTATGTCTGTGTTTTTTCCTGTATGCTATGAAAGAAGAAAATAGGGTTTTAGTGTACCCACCCGTTCACTCTTCTTGCTTTTAAACTATATTTAAACCTGATGTACATATTTGCTTTATGTTTTCATGTGTTTTAGAGCCGGATATAGTTACTGAATATATGTGTTTGTTGATGGGGTATTTGTTTGCTTAGATCTGATTGTTGGATGCGACAGTTTAGAAGGCCATGATGTTGAACATCTTGAACATGAATCTTCTTATATAACATTAGAAGGTGAGCTGAAAATCCCTGAGAACATATTTGAAGTTCTGTTACACTCCTGAAACAATGGAATAAGGAAGCAAAAAAGTGGTATCATATATGTTGCTCTCAGTTAGTTCTAACTTCAACTTGTTTCACATGAATTATTGGCACCGGGGAAGCGTATAGGAGACGTAAGCACTAGACTGAATGAAGTTGTAATTCATAAGTTGATGAAATAATATTTTTACTTGTCTTTCATGATCGAGTCATCTTTTGATCTCGAACCTTGATGTATCTATCAGGTATGAGTAGTGGTTGATCCAGCTGGTATAATACAATGATGTGTCTAATTTTTTGTTGATTTCAACTGTGTCGACAATTATGAGTTAGTTTACGTTGAAGTTAATTTGAGGATGTTGAAATATAGTTTGTGATGAATGAATGTGTGGAAATTTTGTTGTTGTTAGTTTGCTTGATCAAATCTTTGTTAATGTCACTGTAATTATAGTTGACATCTTGTGCTTGATCTCCTTTTGCAGCTACTGACAACTATACAAATGTAATCTTCGTTCACAAACATCGTGGTGTGCCTAATGGTTTAACTGTTTGCCACCTACCATTTGGTCCAATAGCATATTTTAGTTTAGTCAATGTCGTAAGTGTTGGTCTTAGTTTAACTACATAGATATATAGATTTTAGGTGTATCAGGAATGGGGGAAACAAATTATGATGTTGACGTTGTATCGGTTACTGAGTGTTAATGTTGTTTTCTTCATTTTTTTATAACAAGACAATGATGAAATATTTGAATTAAATTTATTGGCAAGGTGATTACTTTCGTACCTCGGAAAATACGATCCTCGCGAATGAGGTCGCGGCTGGGCTGACTAGAGAGTCGCCACCTAATTTTGATTTATTCCCAAAATAGGGAAAGGAAAAATATAGATAAAACCTGGAAAGAAAGGGATAAAGACAAGGTCGTCGGAACCATTGTCTGGGTTCGGAAGTCGGTTATGTAGGGGGAGGTATTAGCACCCCCTACATCCATCGTACTCGATGGGAACCTTCTAAGTTGTCACGCGCGAAAGGATATATATGCCTAATGAAATACTTGCTAAGGGGAAAAGAGTTGATATTAAGGTTTGATTTGATTGATCCCTCGTGCAATGAAAAAGTCAGAGCTTCGTAGTTCGGCTCACTGCGGATGATTGTTCGTTTTATTTACCTTTGTTTTATATTATATATATTATTTGTCTTATAAAATAAAAAAATTAATTTGCTAGATTGGTGGCTCGTGCTCATATCTCTTATCCGAAACTTTGAGTTCAATCCTTGAAATGCCACATTTATTCACATGATTTTTTTTAAAAACAAAAGTACTAAAAAAATAGGCAAAATTAATCGCAGTAAAGTTTAAAACAAATTCTGCTGCAAAAATTTCCAGTGGAATTTCAAGAGAATTTTGATGTTTCAATAAATAATTGTTTCCTATAAATTAAATCGGAGTTGAATATGTAGGAGAATTGATATATATTTTTAAATTACAGATAAAATTTTAGAAATTTTTATGAAATTTGCTGCTACCTCATATATCGTAGGAAATAATGTTTCATGATATAAATTTGCTGATAAAATCGCAGGTATATCAACGGATAATTTTACATAAAAAATCCGTATATTCCTAGTTGTAAATTTATTATATTTATTCTTTTAAAGTATAATTAATAGATAACAATTAATTTTTCATGAGGACAATTTTAAAATTTTCAAGACATTTATTAGCAATATTTTTTACTTTTGTGAGGGGCTTAGTTCTACCTATGCAGGAACGGACCTACTGCAAAGGGTCAGCCCCCACTAAAGCTTCAACCTTAGCTAAGTATTGATGTACACCTATCATAATAAAAAAAGTTTAAGATGATGGATAGATAAATATACACTAATGAGACAATAATAGTATACATTCAACATAAAATAAAACTAAATTTCAGTAATTTCAACAAATTATTGGTTGAGTAATTTTTATACGGGGTGAATTGGATGGGTGGAGTAGCTCAGTTCGCATTTGTTTGCTGGATCGAATAAATTATTGGTCCAAGGTTCGATCATTGACAATAACATCTTTTTTATAAATAATTATTAATTATTTAAAATAATTTATAATAATTTTTGCCCCACAATTTAAAAGTTATGTGTCCACAATTTATCATCCCCACAATTTATATCAATGTACATCGAATAATTTATAATAATTATTTATAATTTATATATCAATGTAAATAAATTGTTAATATATATTATTTTCTTAAAAATAAATTATTAAATAAGTTTTTGTTATATTACCAAACAAATTTTCTCATATTCAATATTAAATAGTTTTGAAAAATTAACCTATCAAATGATTTTTTTTTTAATTTTCTTCTCAAAAACTGTTTTTAAATACTGATTTATAAATAAAAAAAATACTGATTTCTAAAATAAATTTTAAGAATTCAAATTCAAAAGCGATTCAAATGCGTTCTTATTGTATTTAGTTAATATATTTTTCGTAGGAGTTTTCATTAGTTCGGAAAAATCCGAACCAAATCAGAATTGAAATCAAATTAAAGTTTTTGGTTGGACAATTTTTTAGTTCGGACAAAAATCAAATCAACCTAAAAAAACTTGATGTTAATTGATCTGGATAATGGATTTTTAAATTCTATCGGTGAATCTGTCTACTCAAATCAACTATATTAGTTCATATAATTTATATCATCATTATCATCAAAACTATTATAAGATATACAACTTCAAAAAGAAGAAAAAAAGAAAGTTATATTCACAATCTATATTAACCAATAAAAAAAATATTATTTAAAAAATTAGTTGATGTAAATTAAACATTTTTTAATTTTTTTTTTGCACTATTGTTTCTAATACATCCAATCAAAATCAACTAGTTATTTTTTTATTTGTTTCGAGTGAGTTTTATTGAAAAATATGAAAAATCTGATCCAAATTAATCTATATATTTTTTTTTATCAATTTGATTATCATAGTTTTTCAAAATTGAATCAAACCAACACACAAACCCCGTAATTTTTTGAGATATTTGAATTTGTCTGTTCAATTTTAATTGAATTTTGACTTTTGT
This sequence comes from Lathyrus aphaca, assembly GCA_963966055.1. NCBI lineage: Eukaryota > Viridiplantae > Streptophyta > Magnoliopsida > Fabales > Fabaceae > Lathyrus > Lathyrus aphaca. Next base: position 149,663,370 of record OZ014525.1, read on the forward strand.
CTCCCAATTTTACACTTTTTTTTTCTTCTTTCAATAAATTATGTTTGGTAAGGCTTCTAAAGTCATAAATTTTGATCTTTGTTTCAACTATACAATTTTTGAATCTATCACTTAACTGAGTGAATATACATTTTGCATTCCAAAGCACCTAGTTCCATCAATAGGCATTCACCCTACCATGTGAATCTCATGTGATCTCACAGCACAATATTTACTTAACACATCTGAGTAACATTTATTGTAAATTTATTGTGATGTCAACAAATCATTATTTTGTAAAGTGCATTTGTATAGAGAAGAGGGCCATGTTCAAGAGAACCATGTTCAATGTTCATTGCATTGTAGAAGAAAAAAAAAACCTAGTTTTGTGAATTTATTATTAGCCCACAGAATTTATATGGTAACACTAGCAGGTGTCAAAAGACTATAAATATTTATGAACTTGTCTTTGTCATATGCATTTGCATACGCAACAATAGTAGAAGTAAAGTTGTACTCTCATCACTACTTCTGTTACTTCAACTTCTATATACGATGATTCTTAATTGTTATAGATATTGCTGCAGGCACAATTACCTTAGTGATAGCAACTATTCAATGCAATTTATATGTGTGTAGAATAATTAGCAAAACTTATATTCATGTATAGTTTAAATCTATTTATAATAGAACCATAGATAACATTATAAGGAATGATGTCCCACCAATACTTTAAGTTTGTTAATATCTCGGCACATTTCTTAATTCTCTCATGATATATAAGAAATATAATAGGTCATTTGTGAAGATGAAATTAAACTGTTTTGTCACATGTTTCCTGTTTGCTAAGTTGAGAATATTGTTCAATCTAAATTGAGTTACAACCCTTCATGTAAATAATTTCAATAGTCAACATAAGTACAATAAAATATCTTAAATTATGTTCTGCTTATGTCCAGATGATAGAGATACAAGGTTGAAATAATGTATATGAAAATACGTATACGAAATAAGAAGGATAAAAGAAGAAATTAAATAAAACAGTCATTGTTAATCCAGTTTGATCTCAATCACTTATATTTGAGAGCGGTATTAACTATAAAGAAAGGAAAATCACTCTTAATAATAAAAAGTACAAAATGGTCTTATTTGAACTCTCCCATTTCAAAGTTTTGTTTTCTAATACTACCCTTAAATTTCGATCCAGACTCCCCATGAATCTTAGACCTCTCTCACTTTCACTCAAACACTCTCATAAGTGCTTGAACAATTTCAAAGTTATACGAAATATGAAACTCTAATACAACTCAAATACTCTATTCTCATAACTTAGAAACATGACGCATGAATAAAGTATTACAAAATCAAACAAAGTAACACACAATAACATATTGTAGATGTTTTAGATTGGCTATATTTTGTGGTAAAACTTATGTTTGTGTCTGGATGTCATAGGTAATGTTATGACATGTGCTTTAAGCATTATGCAGGTATGAAGTTTTTGTGTGCAGTTGTTTTTATCAAGATGTCAAGACTGATGTCATGACATCTTTGACTGGGCCTGAAGACCTAGGTGAATCTTATTTTGTGCGCGCATCCTTCAGTCATTATTGCTGAGATTTTGTTGTGATTTTAGTGCAATTTTTTCAGAAGAAAAAGAAGGATTCAGCTTGGAGTTATTTTAGCAGAACATTTGTTCTTGCTATTTTTTTTCCTTTATTTGAGGAATTATTATTTCAGATTTGTGCAAGTTCAGCAGGCTCATTGCTCATTCAAGGATCTACTTAAGTCTACTTTACCCTAATGTGAACGTGTGGAAAATAAGGATTGTGTATTCAGCATTTTTCACGTATGTGTGTTAGTTTCTTGTGAGCCAAGCAATTGTCTTTTGATGATTGTTTTGGACTAGGTGTGCATTTGTATTTTGTCCACACAAAGCTTTTAAGCAAGAGTGTTTGTATTTGACTGAAGCTTTTAAGTAAGGTCAAAGATTGTTTTGAAGAGTGTCTTCATTTTGTTTGATTTGTTTGCTTAAGATCACTGTTGTGATTGAGTGGAAGTGAGAGTGGTCTTTTATCTAGAGTTCCTAGGTAGAACTGTCATTAGGTAGGGATTAAGTGAAAAGATTGCAAACTGGGGTGTTTCTTGTGGATCTTTGAATTGATACTACTGATAGTGAAGTTCCTTCATGGTTTGGTAGCCCCCAGAATATGTGTGATTGCACTGAACTAGGTTAACAACTCTCTGTGTTCTTTAACTTTGTCTTTGTCTTTTATTGTGTTTTTAAACTTGTTGTCATTGGTGTCGTGACATCATATTTGACATTGTATATCAGTTGCTAGAATTTCAATTGACATCAGAGCAGGCACCCTGCCTGTATTTCTGGGTGAGATCTAGGGGCATTATTCTGGTACCATGCACAAGGAAGAAGAATTTGGACACAGACCACCTATTCTGGATGGTTCTAACTATGACTATTGGAAACCTCACATGATTGTCTTCTTAAAGTCTCTGAATAAGAAGGCTTGGAAAGCTGATGATAGAGGATGGGAACATCCTACTGTTACTAATAAAGATAGCAATACAGCTCTGAAGCCTGAGGATGATTGGAGCAAAGATGAGGATGAGTTGGCACTATGGAATTCAAAAGCTTTGAATGCCTTGTTCAATGGCATTGACAAAAATATATTCAGACTTGTGCATCACCGTCAAAATGCCAAGACTGCAAATGCTTACCACCAAATTTGAAAATCTGAGAATGAGAGAAGACGAGACTGTTCATGACTTTCACATGAACATTCTTGATATTGCTAATGCCTCAGGAGCCTTAGGAGAAAAGATGTCTGATGAAAAGCTTGTGAGGAAGATTCTCAGATTTCTTCCCAAGAGATTTGATATGAAGGTGACTGTCATAAAGGAAGCTCAGGACATTTGCAACATGATGGTAGAAGACCTTATTGGATCCCTTCAGACCTTTGAAATGGGACTCAATGATGTTCCTGAAAAGAAGAACAAAAACATAGCTCTTGTGTCAAATGCTGAGGAGGAAGCAGAAAGAGGTGAAGTGGAGGATGAGGAAAGTCTGAAAGAAGATGTTTCCATGATGGGAAGACAAATCAACAAGGTCATGAAGAGGATGAATTGTGGCTCTAGATCAAATGTCAAGAACACTTCATCTGACATCAGCAGATCAAATGAGTCAAATACAAAATTTGAAGAGAAGGCAAGTCAAGGAAGAAGAGTTCAATGTCATGGGTGTGATGGCTTTGGCCATATTAGAGCTGAATGTCCCACATATCTGAAGTGGCAAAAGAAAGGCTTATTTGTTACATGGTCTGATGGAGATTCTGAGAGTGATTTTGAAGAAGAATCATCCAAACATATCATTGTTTTAACAGGGACATGTGTGTCTGATGAAGACTCTAGTAGAGATGGGCTAACGCTTGAGGAACTTGTCGATACTTACCAAAAACTATGTATAAAGTGTGCTTAAGTCGTACAAGAAGGAGAAAAACAGAAAAAGATCATAGCTACCTTGGAGGAAGAAAAGAAAGAGCATTTGTCAACAATCTCACATATGAATGATGAAGTCACCTTGCTGAACTCAAAACTTGATCAAATGACCAAATCCATCATAATGCTTAATAGTGGATCTGCAACTCTAGATAAGATTCTTCAGACTGGAAGAAGTGCAGGAGACTTATTTGGCCTAGGATTTGATGGCTTTATAAGGAGTAGCCAACCTGAGTTCAAGAAGAATGTTACTGAACAGATGTTGAAACCTGTACCTCAACATCATGAAACAAGAAGACTCCCTCATCAAAAGAAAAAATATCAAAGATGGAGATGTCACTTGTAACACCCCATTTTTAATATTTAATCATTAGGTATTTTTTTTGTTAAGTTGGCCTTGTTTAAGGCGTATATTTTGTCATTTTGGTGTTGTGTCCTAATGGGACGGGCAGAATCGGGGTGTGCTTAGTAATAACGGGTGTGCGAATAATAATATGACTATTTAATTACTATTTTATTATTATTATTATTATTATTATTATATTTATGAAACAATATTAGTAATATTAAAATTAAAATTAATATTATTATTATTTGGATTTAATTAAAATAAGGGACGGTTTAGTAAATCTCAAGGTGAGGGTTAAGAGTTGAATTAGTCAAATCAGAAAATTAGTGGAGAGATTAATCGTATAATTTTGTTGGAAGAACAAAAGAGGCTAGGAATGGAGAAGATAAATCTAGGGCACCAATCTTAAAGAAATTCGCAGGAATTTTCATTCGAATTCGAGGTAAGGGGGAGAAAGGGTTCTAAATTAGGTGATTTAACATGTTGGGTATTTAGGGTTTCCTTCCCTTGTAAGATTTTATGTGATTCTGTTGTTTTGTGATGAATCTGTATATGTATGGTGTAACACGGTGGGAGAACTGACTTTCTATAAATGTTGCGGATAGCAAGAGTCGCCACAGACTTTTATTTTATCCATAAGGAAAGGACATAAAAGAACAGGAAAGACCGTTTTTGAAAAGACACGGGTTCGGGGGGTAGGTTATATAAAGGGAAGGTGTTAGCACCCTTTATATCCATGGTTATCCATGGACTCTTGGTTACTTAGCTCACTTAAATGTTTTTTGAAAATGTGAAGTGTGTGATTAGAAATTTTCTAAGTACTTTGTAATGATCCTCGTATGGATGTATACAAAGCCTTGTTTTGAAAAATGTTTAAGAAAAGTGAGGTGTGAAAAGTAGTTTTAAAGTGTGAGCAAGTAACTATGAGGTACCTACCCTAAGCTAAGTCATTCAAGTTCTTTTATATTTCTTCAAGAGTAAGATTATCCCTATTATTAAGGAATAGGTAGTCATTACTTTGGATTTTATTAAGGGACAAGCGTAGGGTCATCGTATGGTCAATGAAGGCAACATGTAAGGGTATTTTTAGCAATTCGTAGGGACTATCATCATATTTACCGAAGGGACAAGATCATTATTCTGTAGGCAACCTCGAAGGGACTTGATCTTTTAAAATCTTTAAAGGGACAATGATGATTTCTTTTGAAGGGACTTTGCTTAAACACCCCTATATTCGAGGGACTTGACCATTTTAAATAAAGCATCCAAGAGGGATACCCTAGGAAGTGCAGACGGCGATCTTAGATCGACTTACGTGTGTGAGTGATTTATTTCAAATATTTATTCTTTTTGATTAATTATCTAAGTAGATTTGGTTACAATTAGTTTTCACACCCTATTTACTAACCACGCAATTTATATTTACAAAACAATAAAAAAGCAAAGTAAAATCCTAAGCTATTACATGGCTTTGGGACAATTACAAAAATAATCGGGCGGAAAATAAATTACAATAATTATAAATATATACATTTTGACTAATAAAATAAACAAGATAAGAATTAAATATAGGCAAAATAAAGTTAAATTAAATAAAGCAAAAGAAAATAATTATGAATAGAGAAAATTAAGTTAAAAGTTTTAGGGTTAGTGAAAATGAAATTAGGTTTAGAAAAATTAAATAATAAAAAAAAAGAATAAATAATTAAAAGTTATTAAGAAAATATAATTTTAACTGACTAATTTTAATTATTTACATGATATAGATATATAAAAGAATAATAAAATAATGATTAGAACTTTTTAATTAGAAAATGTTTGGTTATTTATTTACAAATTGATTATTATAAGAAAATAAGTTAATTAAAATTAAAAAAGAATGAAAGTTATTATCATTTATTTAAGAAAATAATCTAAGTATATATATAAATTAACTAAATAAAATTTGATTAAATTAATTGTAATTATATGTTAATTATTAATTGATTATGGTTAATTATTTATTTAGAAAATAACTTAAATAGGTTAATAAAGAAGAAAAAGATAGAAAACACTAAAAAAATGGACCTGGGATTTGAATCCAGGCCCTTTACCTGAAGGAGAAAACGTTCTACCAGCTGGACTAGGCGTTTGTGCTTGATATGAATTAGACAATGATCATTATATGATAAAACATGTAAAAATCAATGAAAATAAAAAAAAAAGATGGCATCAGCCAGGTTCAAACTCATATCCTCTTCACTTCAAAGTCAGGTCTTTACCATCAAGTCGTCAGGTCTTTACCATCAACTCACATGGGGCGCGTCTGTTAATATAATGGCAAGATATTATAATATATAAAACCCATGAAATGTCTAAAAAATTAATAAAAAGGAATGATCTCACCAAGGATCGAACCAACGCCCTCTGATTTCCACAAAGACTCCTTCACCACTAAGACAAGCACACGCTTCTGATATGTATATGGAGCACATGAAATATTTGAATTTTTCAGAATAGCGCCATCAGCTTCATCTTCAACCTGCAGACATGCGAAATCACCTACAAAAATAGCTACGAAATTACCTGCGGATTTTTTCCATAGGAAAACCTGCGAACGCTATATTGTTCACTTTACGCACGATTTCTTCAAATTAGTTATATCAACATGATCCATACAATTCATACATCTAATATATGGTCTTAAAATTAATTAATATTCACTAAATCAGAAAACCCTAATTTGAAGGGATGAACCCTAAAAACGGCATCTTACGCGTCCGGCCATGAAACTTCAAGAAATCATGCAGAAACAATGTAAACACTATCACAAACAAGATTATGAGGTTAGATTTCATTAATATTGCAGGAATAGTAAGAATCGAAAAAATTTAAAAGAGAAGAAAAATGGAATTCGGTTCGTGTGATCTATGATGTTTTGAATTATGCAAATGATTGGAGTAGCATCAGGGATGTTCATAGAATGTGTTTGAACCTTCAAAACGTTCTAATACGGTCTCTAGCCAAAAATCCGAATATGAACTTTTCTAGAAAATTTTGAAATTTGTTTGATGTTTTTGACTGCTGCCAATTCGCGTCCTTGTGTATTGGTCTTCTTGCATACTTATAGAGGAGTGAATTAGGTCAAAAAAACTGATGAATTTGTGGGCTTATGAGATAACTTGATCATGAAGAAATCAATCACCATAAATGTTAGAAAAACCACACCAAACCTTGCTATTTTGATTCAATCTGATTTCAAGTGGTTTCCAATCTTTCTAAATGTGATCTCAATAATTTCCAATCAAAGATTTTATCCATTATTTGATTTTTTTTATATTTTATATATATTTAAATTGAATTTTAACAATTAAAATCCAAAAAAATAATAAACAAATTCTAAAAATAAGAAATAAATGGAATTGCGTCGTTCTTGATGTTATCATGGAGATTGGGTTGCAAAATGATAGGCCCACTTGGAAAAATTGGATTTAAGACCTTATTTTCTTCATACACCCCTTAAAAATCTCCCAACTTTGACAAGGCATAAATCCCCCAATTTTAAAGCTATGAAGGTGTTCTTGGACATTTTGGAAAGCTTAAAGAGTCCTCTAACAAACCTCTTTGGTCTCATGTCCGTATATTTTACCATTTACAAGTTATGCTCTTTTGAAAAAGTTGACTTTTTGTTGACTTTTAAAATGACCTATAATGTCTTAGCTCATACCTTCCAAATGAAACATTTTTAGGTTTGGCCTGTGAGACACAAAGTTGTATAGAATTCAATTTCCTTTAAAATGAGCTTTGGATGGGAAATATTTGATGAAGAATGTGAAAGTTATGGCTGGTCAAAGTTCAGTTGACTTTTCCTAGGAAACCCTAAATTAGAAACTTCCTGATTCTTGATGATCTGAGACTTCCTTGATGAATCATGATCAACCCTTGATCAAATGATGAATTTTAATTCATAAACTTGATGTTGGCAAAAAATCTTGAAATTTGACTTTAATTGATCACAGTTGACCTCAGTTTGACTTTTTAACTGCTTTGACTGATTTTTGCATATCTGATCATTTGACTAGTCAAACTTATTGGGAAAGCCTTGAAACTTGACATGGGGATTATTGAATACATGTGGGATGTTATGAAGCTCATTTGAGGCCTTGGAAGTCCATTTAGCTCAGATAAACCCAAAACCCTAGTTGTGGATCCATTGTTCAGGAGGATGCTTTGTCTGAGATAACTTTCAAACTTTCTGACCAATTGTGAACTTTGTGAACCTGTAACACGGTGGGAGAACTGACTTTAGTTAAATGTTGCGGATAGCAAGAGTCGCCACCGACTTTTATTTTATCCAAAAGGAAAGGGCATAAAAGAACAGGAAAGACCTTAAAAGATTTTTGAGTTCGGGGGGTAGGTTATGTAAAGGGAAGGTGTTAGCACCCTTTACATCCATGGTTATCCATGGGCTCTTAGTTACTTAGCTCACTTTAAAATTGTTTTTGAAAGTGTAGTGTGTGAATAGAAAAATTTTCAGAATAGTTGATAATGATCCATGTATGGATGCGTAAAAACTTGTTTTTGAAAATTTGTTTGAAATTTGTTAAGTGTGAAAAGTTTTTGAAGTGAGCAAGTACATAAGAGGAACCTACCCTAAAGTTTTAAGTCTTTCTTGTTCCTTATCCTTTAATTGGTAAGACTATCCCTACTATTAAGGAGTAGGTAGTCATTACCTTGGATGTTAGGGCCATGAGAGGGACATTCTGTTTTATGAAGGCAACTGTGGGGTGTATTAAGCATATAGGAGGGACTATCATCATTTATTCGAAGGGACTTGATTTGTAAAGGCAACCATGAGGGACTTGATGATTTTTATCTTTTTAAAGGGACTTGCTTTATACACCCCACTTGACCTTATTATTTAGGCAACCTGAGGGATAACCTTAGAAAGTGAGACGGCGATTAAAATCGACTTACGTGTGTGAGTGTTTAATTTAATTATCTTATGATTAAAGTGATCTAATTTATTTTAAATAAAATACATATATGCACTCCCTAATTACTAACCATAGCAAAAATAATTAAATAATTACAGAATTTACATCCAGGAGCATTTACATAATAATTATAATAAGCAAAATAATAAGCAAAATAGATAAATAGAAAAAATAAGTAAAATATAAATAAATAAGCAATAAATAATAAAAAATAAATAATAAGGGTTAGTGATAAATATAATCAAAAAAATAAGGTTAGTGAAAAACAAAATAATAATAATAATTAGAAATAATAAACAAGGTTAGAATAATAAAAATATAATATAATAATACATAATAGTTTAGTTAGTAACAATAACAAAAATAAATAGAAAAATAATAATATGAACACAAAGTTTAATTTTAAATATATAATAAGAAAAATTTCTAAGCATAATATCATTTACAAGAATTTAATTATTTATGAATATATATTAACAATTATAAAAAATATTTACACATTATAAGGAGAAAATAAGTTTTAAATATTATATTCATAAAATTAATCATATTTACAAAAAATTAATTTTATTAGTTATTATATTTACAAAATTTAGTTTCTACTAATCAGTATATTTACAATAAATTTTAAACATATACAAAAATATAATTATTAAATTGTCTCTTAAACATATATTGAAAGAAAGATAATTTGGATTAAAAAAATATATTTACAAATAAGTTAGAATTATTTTAAATAAACATGTATAATGATAATTACATCACAAATTAGAAAATAAAAATAGTTAGGTTTTAATTGGTACTTAGAAAATAAATTAGGATTTTTGTTAGAAAAGATATTTCTTAGGGTTAGGAATATACAAATTATTAGATAAATATATATCCTATAATTTAATTATACAAAATTACATACATGATAAAGAAAATAATTTCATGGAATTTATATATTTTAAAATATTAAGCATGCTTCATTATTATTATTTTTTAATTGTTTAGAAAAACATATACACACAAAATCATATTTATAATTTAACATTTGAATATTTAAAACAAATAAAAGAAAAAGAATATGAAAAACTTACCTGACTGGGGTTTGAACCCAGGTCAGTTTGGTTGCCAGCAATAGAAATCACCACCAAGCTACCACACACGCAAGTGAAAGAGGAAAGGGAATAATTGGTTTTGTGCCTTGCTTGAAAAATCCAGAAAATAGAGAAACAAAAAGGCCTGGGGTGGGATTCGTACCCAGGACCTTATGTATACAAGTATGCGCGCATTACCACCCGGCTGGAAGAGCCCATCTGACTATTGAATGGCAAGAAGCTATAATATATTCAATCTCCTTTTATCCTGAAAAATAGAACAAAAATAATGGTCCAAGCAGGATTCGAACCCATGCCATCACCCAACAAGCCTGCAAGCCTTACCACTGAGACACACACGCGCGTGTGATAAACAAACTAACAATTAAAGATAAAATTTTAATTAATATTTGAATTTTCTCAAACGCGCGGGAAGAGGTCATCTTCTACCTCCAGCGCTGCGAATTTAGCTATGAAAATAGCTAGAAGTTTACCTGCGAATTTTGCTACCTGTTCAAACCTGCGAAAATCCAAACTCTCATGAAACAGTATCAATTCATGAAATTGGTTAGTGATTCATAATCCTCACAGTTCACACAACAACTCTACGTTTCCAGAATTTATTTATATGCATTCAAACGTTAAACCCTAATTATGAGGTTATGAACCCTAACATGGCCGTTTGCGTTTTAGACACTCATTCTTCAATCCAATTGTCCAGAAACATTCCTTGGAACCTCACAAACACAAAAGATCAAACAAAATTCATTAATAATGCACAAATGAACAGAATCGAAAAATTGAAATTCAATGTAAAATTTGATTCGGGTTCATCAATGTGTGATGCTATGGGGCAATGTAATGATCTGGTTATGTTCCATGATGATCAAGGATCCTAGCCATGTCCTTATTTTACTTTCAAACCTCTTGGATGATGAAATCCGAATGCCACTTTTTTGATGAGTTTTTGGTTTTGAAAACCTACCTTTGAAGCTGCTGGATCCGTCCTTGGTCAATGGCAATGAGTTTAGTATATATAGGAGACTCAATTAGGTCAAAAACTTTGATTGATTATGTGCAAGAATTGATTCAAAAAGATTCATCATAACAAGCTTTAAAATTTCAATATTTTTGTACCAATGCTTTCTATTTCAAGCCATTCCATATAACTCTTGCATCAATTTGTTCCATGCTGACTTTATGATATTCTAGAATCAATAAATCAATTAAATCTTCACATTTAATATTTTATCTAAATTTAAAATGATTTTAAGAATAAAAAATCATAATAAATTAATTAAATAAAATAAAAATTATGAAAATATTATGGAAATTTCGTGCATGATGTTGTTGTATGGGTTGGGTCATAATTTGGCCAGCCCATTTGGAGAAAATTGCTTTTAGGCCCCCATTTTCATCATAAACTATCACAAACTTTTTCAACTTTGCAAGGGCACATCTCCCCCAATTTTAAAGGTATGAGGGTGTTCTTGGACATTTTGGAAAGCTTAAAGAGTCCTCTAAACAACACCATTGGTTTCAGGTCCATATCATTTACCAATCTCAAGTTATGCCCTTTTGAAGTTGTTGACTTTTTGTTGACTTTTTAAATGACCTATAATGTCTTAGATCATATCTTCCAAATGAAGCATTTTTGGGCTTAACTTTCAACATAAAAGTTGTAGAGAATTCAGTTTCCTTCAAAATGAGCTTTGGATGGAGACTTGGTGATGAAGTATGTGAAAGTTATGGTTGGTCAAAGTTCAGTTGACTTTTACTGAGGAAACCCTAATTTAGAAACTCCTGATTATTGATGATCTGGAATCTCCTTGATGAATCATGATCAACCCTTGATCAAATGATGAATTTTACTTCATATAATTGATTTTGGCAAAAAATCATGAAGTTTGACTTTGGCTTGACCACAGTTGACCTCAGTTTGACTTTTTAACTACATTGACTGATTTTGACTTATCTGATCATCTGACTGAGCAAACTTTTGAGAAAAGTCTTGAAACTTGTCATGGGGGTTCTTATACCCATATAAGATGTTATGAAGCTCACTTGAAGTCTTGGAAGTCCATTTAGCCTGATTAAAGTCAAAACCCTAGTTTTGGATGCACTGCCTAGGAGGTGCATTGTCTGAGGGAATTGTCAACTCTTCTGACCAATTGTGAACTTTGTGAATCTTGTGAATCATCATAAGATGTCTTGTGAACCTCATGGGAGGTATTGTGAAGCTTGTGAACCTTGTGAACCTCATGAAGTGGCTTTGTAGACCTCATGAACATCAGGAAAGCTTTGTAATCATTGTGAATCTTGTGAACCTTGTGAACCTTCAAGAAGTGACTTGTAGACTTCATGAACCTCATGAAAGGTCTTGAGAAGCTTGTGAACCTTGTGAGCCTTCAAGAAGTGACTTGTAGACTTCATGAACCTCATGAAAGATTACATAAGCATTGAAAAACTTGTGAACCTTGTGAACCTTCTTAGCACACAAAGTCTTGTATTGTGAGGGCAAATTTTGGGGTGCAACAGAACCTTATGAACCTTGAGAGAACTCTAGGGACACCTTTATTTGATTGTGGGAGGGAAAATTTTGGGGTACAACATATGGTCATTGTTGCAAATTGATGAATGTGAATGCATGATCTTGATGATTTTTTGTTGAAATTTTGTTGTTGTTTTGATTTATGCATAAGTTATGCAGATTTTGTTGTTGGAGATGAACAATTGCGATTTTGGATCTAGAACGAATATGAAATTGAATTAGTAATTTAAATGAAAGAAGGAGAGAATTAGGAGTGTAAAATTGATGTAGATACAAGTTTAGGCCTGAATTGGAGTGGAAAAATATGAAACCCGTAGCAAAATCTGGACTGGTGGGGGAAAACAATTTTTAGTAACAGATCTGGGCATTATGAGTAACACTTTAGGCATTACGTGTAACACACTAGGAATTATGTGTAACACTATACTGTTACGCAATTTTTAGTAACAGATCTGGGCATTACGCGTAACACTATAGGCATTACGCGTAACACACTAGGCATTATGCGAAACACCAATAGAGGTGAGGAAAAATGTGATTTTTGCGATTTTTGTCCCAATTTTGCATGTGTAGCCGATTATTTTGGAGTAAAGCATTAATATGGACCTTAAGACATATTTCATCGAGGATTAACATCGAGAGATGAATTAATGATGGAATTTGGGTGAATTTAGTTAGTTGAATAATCAGTTAAATCGCGTGAGGTTATTATTGGTGATTTATGTGGAACTATCGTTGTGTATTGATCGGATGGATCGTGTAGATGTATAATATGGTGAATTATACATGTGTATGCATTTTCATAGTCTTGCATACATTGTCGTATTATTGTTGGGATGATCGTGTCAGATGGGTGAATACGATCATATGTACTCCGTAAGGGAGAATGGTGGGATAATCATTGTCGAATGGGCGTATGTGATTATCGGTGTTCAATTGAATGAACAAAATCTGGTACCACATGCATTGTTTCGTGTTGAGTCACATTGCATAATTATTGTTGTTGCATAACTATTGTTGTACTTGTTGTTGCTTATCTATTGGTGAAATTATTGTATTTGTTGTTGTAAGTGGGAAACTACCCTTAAATATGTTATTTGCACCGTTTATATTTAAATTTGTTTCTCATCCATTTGTTGCCCATTATTGTATTTGTTCTTCTTTGGAAGTACAGATAATCCAGGTACTTGAGAGTGCGTGGAGTCGTGTTGTTGTGTTCGAGTCTTAGGATGCTCTGAGACGTAACACGAGATGAGATTTTTAGTTGTTTTCTTTATTTTGTTACGTATCCATTTTATAAATGAAGAGAATTATTAAGGAATTGTTGTTGATTATGAGTTGTAATGAATCTTATAATTTCTGATGTTTTAATGAAGAACGTTATGTTGGTTATTATTATTGAATATACTAGCGTTTTATCTTCTCAACATAATCTTTTCCCAATGTTTGTATGTCTCCCATCTGCGGACAATTGCCCGATATAGTAACTTAAGCCAAAGGAAACATGTGGTCATAACATTTATAGAAAGGTTATATCAACCTGAATGCTCGACACCTTAAGTCATTATCCTCGCTCGAGCACAGCGACTTGGGGGCTCATGTTCTGGACTGGCCTAGCAAGTGTCATACGCCAAATTGAGGCCCAATCCAGTATTTGTCTAGGCATAAGCCCACTAAGAGAATATCGAAGATATAACCGTTGTAAAATAGAGTCATTGGCCTATAGCCGTTGGGGACCTCCCCTCATGCACCATAACGCCTTTCATGCGGCTAACTGACCTCCGAATTTACAGGAGGTAGAATTCCTAGAGATATTTTGGGGAAATCCCTAGAGAAGAAATGGGTTAGAATTGCATATATTCGAGTTATCTAAGATATGTAGGGAGGGCTATCGACCTGTGTGCAAACACAAGGCGGAGAGACAGATGATTTTCCCATTACAATAGGTTTGAACCAAGGGTCAACACTAAGCCCCTACATTTTTACTTTATTTTTAGATGTGCTAACTAAGGACATCTAAGAGTTTGCACCAAGATGCATTCTATTTGCAAATGATATAGTCTTACTTGGAGATTCGAATGAGAATTTAAATGAGGTTGGAGATGAGCTTTAGAAATGTATTGTTTTTTTCCTAAGTAGAAGTAAGACAAAATATATGGAATGTAAGTTCAGCAAAAAAGAACTGTTTCTAACCAATAGGTGAAAGTTTGAGACCATATCACCCCATAAGTCACACAGTATAAATACCTTGGATCCATAATACAAAACGATGAAGAAAAAGAAAATGTTATGAACAATCATATTTAGGTTGGGTGGTTAAAATGGAAGAGGGATTCATAGACTTTATGAGACAAAAAGGCACCGTTCATGGTGAAGGGAACATTTAATCAGACAATGGTAAGAACTGTAATGTTGTATGGATGGAATGTTAGGCGCTTAAGAATTGATACAATAATCAAGTAAGTGTAGAAGCGATGAGGATGTTGCATTGGATGTATGATAAGACTATGAAAAGATATAATTAGGAAAGACAATATTAGAGGGAGTGTTAGAGTAGAACCTATAGTAGAAAAGATGGATGAAAATAAACTTCAGTGGTTCGGGCATGTATAGAAAATACCTGTAGATTTTGTGGTAAGAAGAGTGGATCAGATGGAGAGGAGTAAAATATATAGAGGTAGGGAAAAACTTAGGAAAACTATAAGAAAAGATATTAAGAAAGATCTCGAGATTAACAAGTTAGATAAAAGCCTGCTCCTAGATAGAACATTAGGGAGGGAGTTGATCCATGTAGTCAACCCCACTTAGTGGGATAAGGCTTGGTTGTTGTTGTTAATATATTTTTTTAAATAACGCATTTCATTTAATCCATAAAAAGCAGTAACAAATAAACAATAACAATAAAAAAATTGCAATAAATAGAAATTACCATGCTTCACACCTTAAACACACATCACAACTATTGTGTTACAAAACTAGAAAAGATTTCGTCGAAGAAGAAGAAAAAGAAAAAAAAAGTATAAAAGGAGATGAAAATTAACCAACAAAAATTAAAACATGAAGAAGTAGATCGAAACAGAGAAGAATGATGGTGGCGATAGCAACAATAATGGTGGTCGACGAGAGTAACACTTTGGTGAGAACTAGTTTTTGTGACCTAGGATTTCAACTTTCTATTTTTGGGTTTGGTTGTTGGATGTGTGTTTTGCTGAAAGAAATGAAGCATAAACATATATGAAGAAGAGTTGGGTCACTGTAAAATTTTGACTTAATAATAGGCTGAATAAAAGATCAAGTGGATAATTATAGCCATCACTTCAGTTCATAGGTTTTCTATTTCCTAAAAACTAGAACTAATAATTAAACCAAACCACCTCAATTTTCATTTATTCGGTTTGTTTTTTAATCGAACCAAATAAATTGTGTTTCCGATTTAGTTTAGTTTAGATTGTTGATTTAATCATATTTATTTATCCGCTTATACCCCTAAAAACATATTTGTCCATGAAGTAGCCAAAGCGAGACAAGATATCTCATTCCATGCAGGATATTTGTTTAACATGTTAATTTCTACAAACATGTCATAACCATTTTATGACAAGGTGTCTCTCAACTTGACAGAACATCTTGCTTCACAAATTGCCTATAAAATATTGTTAAGCACATGTAATAACAATATCTCTAATGATGCATCCACAAGAAGTCGGGCCTAGGTTATCCAAAGAAACTTCATTAGTATTATATTCGATATTATAAGCTTTAGGAGTTACCAAAAGACTTCCTTAATCCTTTGAGCATTATGAAGATAAAAATAAATCACAAAATACTTGAGAAATATAAATTCTTTAATAGAAGTCAAAGAATCATACTTTTTATGAGTGTTAACCAAATAAACATGGGTATTTCTTAATACACCCCATGAGTTACTTAGACACTGCGTGAAATTCCATTTATGCCTTCTGATTCTGGATGTGCAAATCAGGACGCACCATTGTGTTTTAAAAAAAAATTGGATATGCATATGCAGAAGGTTTTCGGATATGCAGATCCGAAAGAAAATCTGATATATTTGAAGCCGCATGATTACTCCCCCCCCCCCCCTCATTCTCTCCATTCTCATCCTTTCTTTTTCCACACTCACCCTCACTAACCTAAAAAAAACCTACTTCAATACCATTTCTCACTCAAAAACTCCAACTTTTTGGTGAAACAAATCAAAGGGAGTAAGAGAAGATTGAATTTCAAGTAAATATTATACTTCATCCACTACATTGCTCACATTATGAATCAACATTTCTGGAGGAAAAAAAAGTGGTTACGCAACTTCCGGATGTGCACATCTAGTAGCTATTTAGATGAACATGTCCGGATGTGCACATCCAGAAGAATGTCTGGCAGTAATAAATTTTAATTTTCAGAATTTATTATTTGGATCTAGTTATACATATTTATTGTTATATTATTCTTTATAAATCGATATGGTGCACCCCGATAACATCTCAAAGGAATTAGTTTCGACGATTTCTCTAAAAGTATATGGAATTATCGTAAAGTCGGTTGATGTCGGTGGTGACTTTAATAACAAGCAAGAGTTTGACGATCGTGAAAGCGTGCTCGCATATATTCGTAGGAAGGCTGTTAGCCTTGATTTTTTGTGTGAATATCGGAAGATCAAATAACAGTTCGGATAGAAGAAACACTTTTGTAATTTTGGAGTGCAAAAGAAGCGGTAAATATCAGGTTCCTATACAGAAGTTTAAAAAAAAGACGACACCGGTAGTAGAAAATGTGATTTCCCTTTTTGATTCGTTGTTACGCTTTAGCTTCCAAAAAATGGAAATTTAGTGTTGTTTGTGCTATACATAATCACGAATTATGTTCAAAGTTTCAAGGTCATCCTAGTGCATGTCAGCTCAACTCGGAAGAGAAGACATGTATTGCCGACATGACCTTGAATCTTGTCTAACCGAAAAACATATTATCCACGTTGAAACGAAAGGAACCCGGCATCACTGCAATGGGCAACGCATGCAACCACAATTGTCGAGTCGTGGTCGGATAGTTTTGTTGAAAGTATGAATGAATTCGATAAATTGAACGAAATTGAAAAAGCATCAAATGCGGAAAAGTCCAAAGGTCAAGCTCTAATAGATTTAGACGAAGACTTTTGTTTTAACTCTTTTGTATAATCGAACGACAAAATGTAATTTTTTGAAGTGAAATATTTTGATTTCTATTCATATGTTTTTTTAATGCACTAATGCCTTTTATTCCAATGAAATCATTGCATAACATTGTCAATTCTGTTTGAATTTTGTATCAGCAGAATATCCGGATTTGCAGATACGGAAAAGTTCTGGATGTGCACATCTGGAACGTGTAATATAGGGTGTTTCCGGATCTGTAAATCTAGAAAGAAATTAGGCAGAATTTACTTTACCCTAGGTTTTCTATAAATTAGGGGTTTCATTTGATATCTTTCTCACAAGCACAAAATGTCTCAATTGTATGAAATCAATACTCGTTGGTGTGATGCAAGTGTCTCCTACACCAACGGCAAAACACCCAGTCACACGTTTAAGCTAATGGCGCATCAATCCATCGACGAGATCATTTATGAGATCGAACATCTCCTACCTTACCGAGACAAACAGAAGGTTGTGAAGCTTGAGTATCATTCACCTTCGATTGACAACGAAGGGAACATCGCTTACAGCATTATTGAGCTCAAGAATCCGGAGAATGTTAGAGCGATGTGGTAAACTTATTTCCGATACGAAGAACAGTTCTTACTTGAGTTCGAGGTGACCGTCTAAAGAACGGTCGTTCAAATCTTAGAGATGTGCAAACGTCCTAAGATTTGAACAACTCATTTTGTAAGCATGCAAGATGTCTAAACAACTCATGAGATGTATAAAGAAATCCTCCAAAACATCACTTATTAGATTGATGACAACTTGAATAGAGAGATTTTTTTCATTCAACCTGACATGGTTCCTACCAAACCAAAGAGTGTCAATAATATTAATTAAACAATAATAGACCCCATCTTGGAATTTCATGAACCATACTCTATCACAATAGCTTAGAGTTTTACTAGTAGAGCTAGGAGTCAAGTTAATCTTAAGTAAGCCACCAGGCCAATGTCAAATATACCGAATAACTCTACAAAATATGGACCAATTGAACTCTTCAAAACAACTAGTTTACATTTAAAAAATGGGGATCCCTAGATAAATGAAAGTAGCATTGGAAATGTAAAAGCCTAAAATATTAAAAATTAACTTTGTTGCCTATTGGTATAGAGCTAGTATATTTGGTAGATTTTCTAGGATAAATAGTTCGACCAAAGACTTGATTGTACCTTTAAAAAATTTGATTGAGGTTTTTCATTATAGACATTGTGCCTTTGACAAATATTTCAAGATATATGCATACATCACACGATCATGAATTATATCCTCTTGGATCTTTTATTAGACTGGGTTTCCCCTCCTCAACCAAACACGTGACCACTCTTCTAAAGAACATCTTAAGCAAAATAATGAAAAGATATTATAAATGATGACATTATCTAAACATCTTTGACAAGGAAATAAATCATTATATTTTCCATTAACGGAGATAGAGAGCCTAACAACATGAATAATGGTGTTGATCTAAGAACAAAATTTATTATTGAAACCAAAACTAAGAAGGACATTAATCAGAAAGTGACAGTCAAGAGTGTAAAAATATTTTCTAACGACCTTTGATTTAGAATGTTTATAATCTCGGTGGTATGAACTATTACACAAGTGACTTTAAACATAAGAAATAAATGTGAATTGTAATAAAAAGATTTTTCAAAATTTTATACATATTAAAGCAATTTTGAAGTTGATTTTAAGAATGTGGTAGAATAAAAAAGAATGATAGTAGAAAAATAAAAGAAAATACAATAAAAGATAAGATAAATGGAAGGAACACGCAATAATTATATTGGTTCGGCTCAAAACTATGAAACCTACTCTAGTCTCCAAAGATCACGTCTTGAGATTTTTACTATCATAAAGGTTTTACCAAAGTTCGGCCCACGACTTTCTTACAACCTAATATTTTATTAAAGTTTAAGAGAATAAATCTCTCTTTGTTTACATTTAAAGATCATAAAAGATAAAGCAACAAATACATAACAAATCTCTATTAAGTAGTTACTTTTTCAACACTACAATTATATTTGAAGTGAGTGTCAGAATTTTGAGCAAGGTGAAAGTAGAGGAGAAGGTCTTTTTTAGAAAACTTGTGTGATTTTAAATTGTCACAAAACCTCCTTATATAATAGACGATATAGACAAACTCGGAAACTTTTGAAAAGCTCAATCTGAACAGTAATCGATTATGCTACAACCATAATTGATTATGACCTATAAAATAACGAGATAATTTCTTAAGCCTAAACCTTAATTAATTACTAGGTCCTCATAATCAATTATTAAACGAAACTTTGTTTCACAATAGATTACTAAGAAAAACATGCTTCTAAAATTGATTACGCCACCATAATCAACTATTCGTCATAAATGAATGCATAATTGATAATGATGTATTCATAATCGATTATGACACGTCAATAATCAATTATAGGGATTTTTAATTGATTATATCCATAAAGTAATCATTATAGAAAAAAAAACCAATTTTTTCATTTTCAAAATAGTTTTCTAAAAATGGTGTTTTAAAATAGTTTTTAGCGAGATTGTGAATATATTTTAGTACTTAGAGAGTATCATACTTATATTACATATTTTATCTTAAAATATAAACAACTTGAGCATAGGAACAGATGGAAATCTCTTCGAAATTTGGTATTGATTCGTGAGCAAAATATATTTGATCGGTGATTAAATGACATGGATTACAATGGTGGACTTGAGCTTTCTATTTGGTGAAAGAGTGGTTGATCTGTGAGGTTAGTACTCAAAATCTTAAATCAGTATAAGAGGAAGGTGATTTGAATGATATTTGAAATCAAAATTATGCTTGAAAAAATGGGGTGTTCCTTCTTATATAGTAGGTCGATTATAACCGCTCGCTGATCTAATTGTGTGGAATGCAAACATTCGTCTGATTGATCTTGGATTGATATCACATGCACTATTTACTAAAATAAAATACCTCATCTGAGGGTGATGCATTGGATTATTCATCTCTCTAGTCCATAATTTATGGACCATATGGCCAACCGAGAACAAGTGCCCCTCAATCCCTTGTCTTTGCTCTATATGGTAAAAGATTTGTTGCGTTCGCATTTTCTAGTTACTTACCCAGTTTGGTGAAACCCAATAAAGGAAATTCACTATTAGTAGCTTATTACAATTAGTCTTACAAATAACAATAAACCTTATGTTGTTCAATGCCTTTTCCTAACACTACTCGAAGACTTTCTATTTAGAGTCTCCCCCTAAACATGAGAATTAACTCACTTTATTCTCAATCACACAACTCATGATTAAGATTACAAATCAATAATCAATGTTGAATACTACCATTGAACTCTACATAAATATTTCATGTCAAGTTACTGAAACACAAAGGTGTACATACAACAATAAACCCTAGCAATCTAAGTATTCAATGTATTTCCTTGCTTCTGAAATTTTGGTAATCAGACACCAGATGTCGAGTAAGATGTCACGATATTAGGATCAGGACAATATGACAACATAAACATGCAGTTAAAGTAAATGGTTGAATGTAAATAATACATTTAATTGTTAACCCAGTTCGGTGAAACATCATCCACATCTGGGGGCATCCAAGCCATTAAGGAAATCAACTATAATAGTATTAGTTTGAAGCTTGAGCAAACAACCTTTGGTTTACAATCTTATAACCTAATCACTACTCGTTCTATTTCTATCTAAGACACTCCTATATATGCCTCTCATTTCCCTTCAATCACACGACAATGATAAAACAAAGAACAAATAACAATAGAAGACACACTTCCAATGACACAAAATCAACTCTTGCTTAAAAGCTTATGAGTGAATACAACTCAAACACAGTCCAATTCAAGCTCCTAAGAGGTACAAGAATGGCTCACAAATGAACAATGAACACAATCCAACTTAGATATCAAAGTTATATAAGAGTGTATCACAAATAACAAAAAACACACTAAACCCTAAAACTCTTCTTTCAATACACGAATTCAATAATACATTAGGTTTAGAACAACTTTTTTTATATCTTTAGATCAACATGGGCTTGGGCTCTTCATCTAAATAAAATGCATATCCCAAAACAACAGTTGGAAATCTTCTGCATAATTTTCTGCATGAAAATAGGAACAAAATAGAAAGTTTCCTAACATGTCTTCAAGATCCTTTTTATGAAACAAATGCACTTCTGGCACATAAATGTTGTTCCTAAAATAACCCTCCTTGGAATGCGACAGAGTGTGAACTAAAACCATATATAATCTCACACTTTAAAACAAATCTTCCAAAAAGGCAAAACCCTAACACCTGGTATAACATGTCACAACATCATGCATGACATATTTATAATTGAGTCTGACCAACATGTCAAGACATCTTGCCGAACATATTGTTGTGATATGTGTTTTAACAAAATTAGTGTCAATCCCAAAATCATAACTAACAATATCCCTCTTTGGCAAATTTTGGCTAAAACAACCTTTGGATGAACTACTGGAGAAACAACAAAAAAAAGAAGCAACAACCACAAGATAAAAACTACACACAAACTTGATAGAAAAAAATTAGAGGCATACGCAGCAGAAATAATGTAGAAACCCATCCTCACAGAAAAAGAACACTTAGAAAGCCTAAGAATACAATGTCAGATCTTAAGCAACAACACTTAGAAATCCTAAGCACCATACAACTAAACTCCCCCTAGATGACATGAACAACATTTCAGATCTTACTCCCTCTGTCACTTAGGATCATATTTCCCTTAAAAGCACAACTACAACACTACCCACAAACAACCAACCAGACACAAGCACGCAAGTGTTACACATACAAAAATCCTACGAAGAAAAATAAATTCTCCTAGACACCACCAACACTAATCTCCCATTAATACAACAAAAAACACCATTACTCCCCCTTTTTAGCCATAAATTAGACAATAGCAAAGGCATATAAAGAGAAGAAGAAATAATAAGCACTTCTTCAAGTAGTAATTATCCATGCATGCAACACCAAGTGATAACATGAAATCGTATCAAATATTTGCTACATTTTGTCTCCGTTTCATTATGATTTTTATAGACTTAACTCCCGATTTTCCCCGAGTTTTCATGTTTTCCGTAGGTATTATGTTTCTCAAGTCAACAACGTGAAAAAAGAGGAAATGAAGAAAACCAACATGAAAAACCAGAAGAAACAAGCAAACTGGAGTTCTGCATAATTTGCAGATGTGACGGTCGTCACGGCTTCAAGACGAGCGTCATGCATAATTAGCGTGTGACAACCGTCACACACACCTTACGATCGTCACGCATCCAGAATAGAGGAAACGCTCGTCATATCCCCATGATGCTCGTGATTGTGTTTTAATTGGTTTTATGCAAAACGTGGATAGTGTAACAGAAGTTGAGTCGTCTCACTTCCCCCTCAAATTTCTCAGTATACTTTTCAACCGCCCAGTACTCCCACTTTCTCCGCCACTCATTATGCTACATGGAAGTTACAAAGGGAATTTTACTCTATAAATATGAGTCTTCGTAGTTTTTAGGATTATCCAAGTTTTTGGGCGCGAAAGCGCTGTTCACTTTGTTCTTAGTTTTTAGGCAGAAATTACCATTGTAAAAGGGGTAGTTCCTTACAATGAGGAACTACTCCACCATTAGTGTTTAGGCCATAAATCTATGTAACTTCTTGGATCAATTTATTGAATTTATTTCTAGTTTCGTCTAATTCAAGTCTCGTTCATTTTCTCGTATTACAGGTTATTTATTTTATCGCTTTATTACTATTATTGTTACTGCATCTCTTAATTGTTAAAGTATGTTATTCTTAATTGCAATCTTTATGTTTATGTCTTTTCCATTTAATTATATCTCTTGCTAATTAGTTTAGATTCTGGCATATGAGGACCGTCGTTACTGACGGGACTCGGTAGAAAATAATAGGTGCGAATTAATAACTACAATTCTGTTTTGGTTATAATTTATGTGTAATTTAATTAGCATTGTCATGAGAGTGAGATGTTAGTTAACATTGCTTTGTCATGAGAGTGGGAGGCATATAAAGGTTTGAGACGAGATCCATGAGAGCGTGAGGAGCGAACCAGATAGTAGAAATTAGGCAACTTATCTAAATACAGCGAGAGCGCTTTAGAGATGTTTAGGATATTGTTAGATTTCAAATAGTGTTTCCTAGTTACCGGGAGAGCGAGAGCAAAATCTTGGGATTAGGAAGTATAATTTTAGTTAAGACCGCGAGAGCGTGAGACAGAGTCTTTAAGTTGGTATATTCTACGGAATAGGAGTATAGTCATAATTAGCACCTCATTTTACGAGTCCCTTAGGAGCGCGGAAACCATATCCCGGCCTCGTTCTTTTATTATATGTTCTTAGTTCTATTATAGTTTTAGTTTTAGTTTCCCTTTAATCAATTATCATTAGCCTTAGCTTTACAAAGTAACAATAGATAATGATAGGTTGATATTGGTCTCTGTGGTTCGACAATCTTTTATATTACTTCGATAAATCTGTGCGCTTGCGGATGCATCACCAAGCAAGAACAGAACTACTATTACAAATAAACACTACCTAAAAAGTCTTCATGCATAAGAAAAAAAAAGGACACATAAGTAGCAAAAGGAACTTAGTCAATATTACATCCCATCAGCACATATAGTGCATAAAATGTAAAATTCAGGGCACAACCCGCAAAAAGTACATAACCAAAAATAAAACAAAAACAACTAGAAAAAGATATTACTGATTCTCAGGATCCTCCTCTCCACTTGTAAAAACATTCTTTCACTATCTTCTTCCTCCTCCTCAGTATAAATCAAATTCCCTTTAGCGCCTTCCTCTAACAAAGCTTTAATAAGACTTTCAAGTTTGATTTTTCTTTAAGTGAAAGCTTTTATTGTCTCACCCAAGTCTTTGCATGTTTCCTTTAACTCAGCTAAGACCCTTGTTCTTGATATTGACCCAACAGCTCATTTTCCATATGCCTGGACAATGTTTAAGACATGTGTCCCTTCAAACAACTTATGATGCAGAGACATAGGTGTTTCCTTTTTACATGATGCATAAGAGTTATTCAGAATACCAGGATGTTGATCCAAGATAATACCATAAATCAAGGAAGGAAAAACAATTGGCATTTTGACAGCAAAGGTACCAGTGTGCTTCATAGTTTGATCAAAAATATACGAACCAAAATAAAAGACAATTTTGGTACTAACTATATAGATAAACCTACCCAACCCAGTATCAATAATGGAGGTATGATTTGTAGGCACCTAGTTAGCAACTTTTATTCTATGCAAAACAACATATTTGACACTCAGCTTACTCACAGAAAACTTGTTTTTCCTTGGCCAACTCTTTAGTTGGTTATATGTGATCTCCTTACATACCATGCTATCACTCATCTCAAGTTCAACTTGTTCCTCCTCATTTCTTCTGATGAACCTATTTATGACCTCAGGAGAAAACTTAACACACTTACCCCTGACATACACCTTCTAATATTCCTTACTCTTCTTATTGTTACAGACAATGGGAATGTTCACTATGAACTCCTTCACAAGAATTTTATAACACTTACCCAGTCCAACAACAATTTTCATTAATCATGCATGCTCAATGCGACTTACAAACTCCTTACACTCAAAGGCATCCTTCCTGAGTTCACTTTCGAGATCCAGCCTCCTTTGACACGCAAAAAATTCCTTTTTTCAACACTTTCCACAAAGTGAAAATAAATGTTATCAATTGCCACCTCTGGAACATTTACATGTATCCTTTTCCATGTTGTTACCTTTCTGGTGGAGGGCACGATGTCCTGAACATCTGATTCAACATTCAGCTCATACTTAGAATTGTGGTTTTAAATTATGGTTGCGGGTGTTACGATTGCGGTTATTGTGGTTGTTGTGATGCGCATTACGACCGTTGCGGCGTGAATTTTAATTAAGAAAAATATGAAGTACATCATTATAAAACACTAAATGTTATGATTTTTCATAAGAAAATTGAGTTTTGTACTCTAAATTTTAAGCTTTGATAGAAATACTTGATAAAACTTGGACGATGTTGCCTGATACGATTTCTAACGTAGAAAGACTCATGATTTCAAATCACACTGCAATTGCAGTTCGATGCGGTTGTGGTGACTACTGCATCAACAATATTGCGGCCGCAATTACGGTTGCGGACCGTGTAACACCCTTCTACCCCACAAACAATTTAAGTAAAATATTATCAGAGTAATTCCTGGAAGGTGTCACATTTCTTCATAAAACATCAATCCAAAATATTATATTAAAAAAATATTATTTTCTCAAAAAAATCAAAACTATCGTAGCGGAATTATATATTCAAAATATTTTCCTCTTATCTCATTAAAACATAAATACCTATTGGTCAAAGTCAACAATTATCATCATTCTTAATTCAACATTTAACAACTCATAAAACTCATCATAACAAAATGAAAATTCAATCATATAAGTGTTTTATTTCTCCCGATGTTACATCTATCAGAGAAAGAGACCAGACACTCTAGACTAAAGCTATACAACCTCCAGCTAAGACTTCACGTACCGCGAACTCATCTCGGATATCTGCAAGTTACCCACAAAAGAGACAACATTTCCAAGCAGGTAGGGTGAGTCATCATAATTCATTATAACAATACAAGGATATGGAATATAAATAAATCAAGCATAAACAATATCATAACAACATCAACAACAAAATTCAGCAACAAACACCGTCATAAACATATTCCAAAGAAAATGTGAATTCAACCATCATGAAATGCATAATATGCATGTGGTACCAATTTCTCCATGAGATGGATACATGACCTTCAACCATCCACAAGGGAGCACACCGTAATCACCGAATCACTTCAATTCACACAATGGGATTGAAGCTACCAAATAGTCTGAAGCCTCATCGTGAATGTCATGAAATGCAATGATGCGTTACTCCGTAAAAATCATCGAAAAATCAAATGTGCATCATTCATTTCATATTCAGCAAATCAATCATCAAATAATCATGTCTTTCATCATGATAACATATCGAGAATACTTCTTTATCGATAATACAACAAAACAACTCCTTTGATCAACAGGATAACAAAACAGCTTCGCTCATCAACATCAACATCAACAAATCGTCAATTCACAATAACCTCATGTTTATAAGCATAAAAACCAATTTTCAACAATACAACAAAACAACTTATTTTATCAATAACTACCAATCATCAATTTACAATATAAATCATGTTTATAATCGTAAAACCAATTCCAGCAACACAACAAAACAACTTCCTTCATCAATAACAACAAATCGTCAACTTACAATAGAATCCTATTTATAATCATAAAAGCAACTCAAGTTTTTCTAAATATTCATCATTGAAAAATGTCTCACTTCACTCATTTTATTTCATCAAATTAAATTTCGTCTCTTTAGCTTTTCGACGCTTTAAACGGGACCTAAATCGGAGTTACGGATCAAATGTTATGAATTTTTCAAAACTAAAAGTGTCAATGTTACAGTGTTAACCGGTTAACCCATAGCGTTAACCGGTTAACGCCTCATTTTTTTCGCCCAAAACTCATATTTTTCATTGGTTAACCGGTTAACACCTATGGTTAACCGGTTAACACCTATACATAAGCAGTTTTCTGCTATTTTTACGAATTCTACATCAAAATACCCCAATTTTTCATACGAAATCATCCCAATGCAACCCAAAAACTTCTTACCAATCAATAATTAATCACATACAACAACAATGCATCAATTCAAACATCAAACACATCATTCTAAATCATTTTATCAATCCTAATTCACCGATTCATACTCTTATAACTCAATCTATGTATCAAACCTAACAATAACCAAAATTATATCAAAACTAATCTATTCATAAACCAATTCCTATAAAATTATAATAGATTATGAAAACTTCTCATACCTTAGAGAATTCTGTAGATTGACACTCTTCTCCAAGGTTCCTAGCAACTTCAAGACCTTAAGCTTCATCTTCCTCTTTTCCTTTCCTCAGAGCTCTTCTTCACCAAAAACACAAAAAGTGAGAACTTTTGATCGTATTCTCCTATTTGGGTAAAATTATCCCAGTTTATGTTTTTCCAAACTTATCCTTACTATTTTCTAATAAAGACCACCTTACCTTTTCTTCAATATATTTTTATTAATAATAATAATAATAATAATAATAATAATAATAATATAATCATGTGTGTTTCTTTTGAGCAATCATAATCGTTCGAATGAGCAATTACACACTATATATTTTGTGATTCCGATTGAATCAAATTTACCCAACATATATTATTTTGCATCTTGTTATATGGACCAACTCAATCAAAATTATTGAACATTTTGATAAATTAAATGAGTAGAGTTTTAAACTTATAAGACACTACCCATAATTTAGGATGTCATTTGCTAATAATAATTTTTCTTTAAGAGTCCTTTAATGTAAAAACAAACTCACAATAAAAAATAAATATTATAAATCTATCCAAATTTCATGATTAAAGAATCATATTATTATATAAAACTTAATAACAATAAATTTAAAAAACATAATCACGCTAAACATTTAATTTTTTCTTTAAACATTTAATTTTGAATTATATGAATTTTAATTATTTGACCATTGTTAGAATAGTTTACATTAAATATTATTTAATTAAATGGTTACTGAAAACCCCTATTCCTATTTACCGACCACTCTGAGTTTGTCTTACATTAATAACTTGAAAATTATATATTATTTTATTTATAAACAAAAACCCTATATTTGGTTGCAAATTAAACACATAAGAATAATCAACATTATAAAACACTACACCCAATAACACACCTAATATGATTATTGCGTTTGTCCCTATTTCCACGATCAAACTAGGATGTTTCGTTAACAATGTTTAATTTATATCCAATGTATGCATTAAAATTGAGAGGACATTGACTTAAACCCAAAATCTTAAAGGATTTCCTAATCTGGCAAATAAACAAATCATTCGATGAACACTTGAAACATAAAAATTATCATCTGTATCTAACTATAATTTAATTTAATATTAAATTGAGATTGATTTAGTTGGCTGAGTTTTTTCAAACAAAAAAGATTTAGTATTAACACTCACCCATATCCAATTAGTTGGCTGAGTTGTATAGACGTGTATCCATATACATTACTAAGATTGATAACGTTTTAAAGTGCATGCATCCTCCAATTTTTCGTAATATTATGTTTTAATTTTATGTTACTCCTTAATATTTATTTGATTTATATAGTATCCCACATTTATTTGATTTATATGGTTGTTAATAGTGGTGGAAGAATTTAACCTGTCTAACAATTGACAAATCAATAGTAGTGAAAGAATTCAACATGACAAATCAATAGGCTGCTTGAATATTTATAGAAACTTATTAATTAAATAGGTTGGACTGTCATTATTTTCAATAATACAATTTTAATTTCTATTGTATTACATAAGCTTTTAATGCACCAAACAAACCATTTATACTTGTATAAATAGCTTACCTTTGGGAAACAGAAATGAGAAACAAAAACAAGTAAAGTATGGAGATGAACAACAATAGAGAGAGTATTAGCAGAAATGAAGCAAGAGTTCATACTGTTATTGAGCTTGGTGGGTGTTACACAGAGAATAGTGAAAAACAAGAAAAGAAAATTCTTAGAAATTCTCTATCTGCAAGACAAATGAAGTCGCTCGTTGCTCTTTGTGATACTCTCTTACCTTCGATCAATGACAGGAATGTTGTTGCTTCCTCTGATGATTCTGTAAACAATTTCTACCGTACTTCAGCTTCCATGGCAGGCACACACGAACATGTAGGATCATTGCAACTTTTTGTTCTTTTTCCTTTTTGTTTTTCTTATCTTGGTCATTTATTTCTGAAAAGATCATGCAATTACTCCCTTAATTAAAGTTTAATGCCGGAAAAAATTTTGGTTTTCATCCTAGTTTTAGTAATCCTAAGTTCGGCCTGAGACACCTAACCAAACATTATTTTCATGGGGATCAAATTCAAACTCGATATTTCTTGAATGACAAAACAAAAAAAAAAAGTAGTTAGATGTTTGTAATATTTTGGGTAAGTAAATGTGTACAAACATTTAGCTATTTTGTATTAATTTCAATTATGAATCAGTTTTTGTGGTAAACATTATAAGTTAACCAAATCTGATTTATATATTCTTAATTAAGAAGCAAAGGGTCCCTTTCTTGCATTGTTATTCCCCTTTCTTTCTCTATATTCACTTGAATGCTGAAAACTGATTGATCACCACATTAATTGTTAGTACACTATAGCAAGTTTATTATTCACTCCATCTCAAAATTTTTGGTGGTTTTAGTTTTTTTATTTTGTATCAAAACAACACATATTTCATAAATACATGCATGGTATTAATTAATTATATATTTTTCCGAATTACACTCTTGATACTATTAAAAGAATTTAATGAGTTGTTTATCTCTTTATATTAAAAGTAAAAATATATAAACATTTAATGATAAAAAAACATTTTGATACATATATATAAATTAATTAAATCGCATTTAAATTTGTGTAAAAAAACCTTTTTTTAAGAAGTGTATGAAACCTTAAACCAGTGGGTCACCCATTGAATTTTATGCTGGAAATTCAATGTTCAGTCTCTGTTATTCACATTCCACACCACAAAATTTAATACTAAAGGGAGTAGTAGCAACTACCCTAATTAAATCATATATATATATATATATATATATATATATATATATATATATATATATATATATATATATATATATATATATATATATATATATATATATATATATATATATATATATATATATATATATATATATATATATATATATATATATTATTTACTATATGTGTGGTTAATTTTTTGGTTTATGATTTGTAGTTAGGAGTTTTGCTGAGTGAGAAACTGGATCATCCAAGTACATTGTTATTTATGTTATCATTATGGCTGCTATCAACATGGTTTGGCACATTGATATTGTGTGGTGTTGCATGTCTGTCAACAAATTTTCCATTCTTCCATAGCTACCCTCACTTGTCGCCGGAGAAACAGGAAAAAATATTGCAGGGTTGGTCTCAAAGTTACTTTCGAGTTCTTAGGATGCTTTTCAGAACCATAAAGCTTCTCACTCTCTTCGTCTTTTTTACTCAGGTAAATTATACTACTTCAACTTCCTTGTTAAATGCATTGAATGCTTTCTTTTCCTTTTTTGATCATTAATAAGTGTTGCCACTGATATCTTCTGTACTACTGAATTATTACTATGTACATGTTTTTTCAACACTTGAAAAAATAATACTGTGAGGCTTTATGATTCCACAAAACTATGAGACTTGATTGGCATTTGGGTTCAAATTAATGCATGGGCCCTACATTGGCTACCTATTTGCTATTCTCGTACAATTTCAAAGAGGTAGTACTAAAAAGAACAAACATTAGTTTGTAGATGCATGATGCATTACAAATTTGTATACTTACTCTCGACAGAAACTTGTGAGAGGTCCTCTGTAAGAAGTTTAAGATAACTTCAGTTTAGTCGTGAAATATTTTTATGGAGCTCTATTTAATCGTAAACTAACAGTTGAATATGTTTTGGAGGCCCTTTTCACATACCATTTTTGTTTATATTTCGTTTCAAAGTATGTCTTTATGATTGCTTGGGACCGCGTACTCATTATGCAAGAACTCTTTCATTTTCAGATAGATGAAGAAGAAAAGAACCTATCATGGAAGGCAATTGGATATAGTGGACCTGATCCGGAGTTCAAAGCGCAGAAGAAGAAGAAAAACATTTTACATAAAACATCGAAAAAAGAAGAAAATGGTGATAATGATGATAAAGATGAAGAGGCTTTTGGACCACTTTACAAAGGTCTTGTCCATATGAACAATCCGCGTGACATTGTTACAGATTCTCTAAGACGAATTGGATTCCCTGTATACGTGACTCCTTCGGAGAATAAAGCTTCTACGATCTCGTCTCCTTCTCTAGTTATTCAATGTGATGCAGTAGTCGTTGGTTCTGGCTCAGGAGGCGGGGTGATAGCCGGAGTACTAGCAAAAAGTGGTTACAAAGTGCTGGTATTGGAGAAAGGAAACTATTTTGCTAGGAACAAGCTTTCACTTCTTGAAGGAGAAGCACTGGAACAAATGTACCTCTCAAATGGTTTGGTGGCATCGGACGATATGTCTATATTAATACTAGCAGGTTCGACAGTTGGTGGAGGGTCTGCAATCAACTGGTCAGCCAGCATCAAAACCCCTCACCATGTACGCAAAGAGTGGTGCGATCGCCACGAGCTAGAATTGTTTCAAAGTAGATTATACAAAGAAGCGCTGGAAGTTGTGTGTGAGAAAATGGGAGTCCAATCTGATATCGAAGAAGAAGGATTTAATAACGCGGTGCTGAGAAAAGGGTGTCATGAAATGGGATATCCTGTTAGTACTATTCCGAGGAATGCTCCACCTGATCACTACTGCGGTTGGTGTTGCTTGGGATGCAAGGATGGTAAGAAGAAGGGTACATTAGAAACATGGCTTGTGGACGTGGTAAAATCGGGTAATGGAGCGATTCTACCTGGTTGCGAGGCTATACAAATCTTGCACGGAGAAAAGAAAGGAAGAGACAGGAAAAAAGCAAAAGGAGTTGCGTTTGAAATTGACTACAATGGTAAAAAAGAAATATGTGTGGTGGAATCGAAGGTCACGATTGTAGCCTGCGGAGCACTCTGTACTCCACCGTTACTCAAGAGAAGTGGTTTGAAAAACGAAAACATTGGGAGAAACTTGCATCTTCATCCCGTGACAATGGCTTGGGGCTATTTCCCTGATTCACCTTCTTCGCCCGAGTTGTGGCCAGAGGAACATAAGAAAAGCTATGAAGGAGGGATTATGACAGCAATGTCGACCGTTGTTGCAAACTTTGAGAGAACTGGATACGGTGCAGTGATCCAAACGCCTTCGTTGCATCCAGGCTTATTCTCACTTCTAATGCCGTGGAATTCTGGATTGGATATAAAAGATCGAATGCGCAAGTTTTCGAGAACAGCTCATGTATTCGCACTGGCAAGGGATCAAGGATCAGGAACCGTTAATTCGCATAGCTGCATAAGTTATCAGATAAAAGATATAGACAAAGACAATCTAAACCAAGGAATTGAGAAGGTGCTGAGAATTCTGGCAGCAGCCGGAGCTGAAGAAATCGGGACACACAATAACAAGGGAAGAAGCCTAAATGTTAAGAAAGTGAGCTACAACGAATTCGAGAAATTCGTGAAGGAAGAAAGTTCAAGGCCATTAACTGACCTTTCGACGCCCATATGCTCGGCACATCAGATGGGGAGCTGTCGTATGGGCGTTAATCCGAAGAAATCGGTTGTGAACCAGATGGGGGAAACATGGGAAGTTGAGGGTCTTTATCTTGCAGATACAAGTGTGTTTCCCACGGCTTTGGGTGTGAATCCAATGGTCACTGTTCAGGCTATTGCATATTGCACAGCACAACATGTTCTTGGAGTTCTTAAAATGAAAAAATGAAGTGGGAAAGTAAAAACTTTTTCAAGTTGCAATAACTTTAAGGATGTTACAGAATCAGTCTAGTTAGTAGTTCGCACATCATTACAAATTGTTGTATTTTTGTTATGGTTACTAAATAATCGGTGTTTGGAAATTCGCCGGAGAAAGATCAAACAGTTTGAGCGCTCTCTCTGGAGAATTTCCAAACATGTACTAAATGTAATTGCTCACAATATAGTTTTATTGTTGATGTTTCATCTATAACATGTGTGTTTGATTGTTAACTTTCATGTAAGACAGTATATTGCAAACACTCACAAATTTTCGTATAGTTCAAACCAAAACATATCACTTTATCTCTTGAAAATGTTTTCTTAATGATTTATTTTTAAAATGTTAATAAATATTTTTTTAAAAAAAGTTAAATTATTTTAGTTCACTGGATGGAAAGACTACCCAAAATTTTCATATAAAAATAACTCTCCCCATCAAGCATTTGGACCTCCTGGTTTTCAAGGATAAAAAGGTGATAACACTCCTAGAAAGTTCATCCTTGAATTTATGATGTAAAATCCTATCATCGCCTATAGACTTAAAAAATTGTTGAATTCAAAAATCAGAATTTACACACAAACGAAAGCCTTAGTCAACTAGCATCTAAGGTAGACTTAATACTAATAGTCACCCACACAAAAAATATTGGAGGCTTAAATCTCCCAAGTGGCAGATCAAAAAACTCCATCCTGAACACCTACTAGAATATTTCTATGGTAGCCTGAACAAAACCTGAAATGACATTTATGTTGTTACCTTGAGAAATGGAAAAGAACTCTATGAACCTAAAGGGAAAGATGGGAATGAGAACGAGGAGATTGAAAAACTTCAACCATTTAATAAATTGAAGAGGAAAATAAAGAAAAATCTTCGAGCCTCGATTCATTCTTTGGTTGAAA
The DNA here is from genome assembly GCA_963966055.1 of Lathyrus aphaca. NCBI lineage: Eukaryota > Viridiplantae > Streptophyta > Magnoliopsida > Fabales > Fabaceae > Lathyrus > Lathyrus aphaca. The sequence goes on from OZ014525.1 coordinate 149,697,604, forward strand.
GTTAGTTTGAAATTTCATTTCCTTGTATAATGAGACTTATAATTTTAACCTTTTAAACACTCACAAGAAATAGTGAATACTCTATAATCTTGGGAGAGATGAGTAGGTAACCTCTTTAATACACATCCTCTATAAAAAATTGTGTAGTTTTCTCTTCCCTTATCTCTTTTATTGTTCGGTTAATTTCTTTAATTCGAAATTTTTGATGCAAATACAAACGTTTTTGTTAAAATGTTTTAAAACTCTTAAATTCAGATTTCTTTAATATTTGTGATAATGTACGGGTTTTACATCATATAGCATGTACATTGAGGTCATGCCTCATGTATTTGGTTGGTAGGTCCATATTTATAGATAAAAATGTTTATTATGTCGATGTGGTTACCTTAGATACTCCATTGACTTTGAGCGTATTCATGAATATAACTGAATGTCCTCTTATTTGGTTTACTTGTACTCGAAATTAGGTGAATTTTATCTTTGGAAGACTAGACTATGACAACAAGCAACATATTTACGGTAATATATTTGCACATTTATTGTTATTAATATTTCACAACACTTGTGTTACATCGTTACAAATATTTTATTTCAACAATTTTCAGGCATTTATTGTTATTAATATTTCACAACACTTGTGTTACATCGTTACAAATATTTTATTTCAACAATTTTCAGGCATGTATCCTCTCTCATTTTCGACGCATCTTCATCTGATCATCGGAGGGTGACTGCTTTGAGAATTTTCCATAGACTTGCGCATTCGTCTCGCTTAGAGGGAATAATGTGATTAAGTTGTTTTGAGTGTTTCTTGATCGCACTGCAACAAATGATATATGTTACATAACGTACAACAATCGTCCTCAGAGGTATCCCTTGGACATAGCCTTCTACTTCATATGGTTGACTTGTGAGTCACATCTAATGTGTTTGCATCTTTATGAGAAAGTCATGTAAGGGTATTCCAAGAGACCCTTTTATGCAGTGTTTTAAAAACCAGACCGGTCATCAAACCGGTGAGGGTACTAGGTCACTGGTTTATTGGTTGAACCACTGGGTCACTGGTCGAACCGCATGACCAAACCGGATAACTCGGTTAAATAGACCGGTCTTTATAAGAAAACTATATAGGTATAAAACCGGTCGAATAAGATAATTCAGCCTCTACAAAATATAAATAACACTTAATTTTTTTTAAATATCATATCATAAATTCACAAATTCATAATCTAAATTCAAAATTTTAAATAAAGGTATCACACATAATAAAATAATATAAAATTACAAAGTCGAATTGCAAACAAAGTTTAATTGCAATATAATTTAATTAAATAGTTTATAACAAAATAACTCAAATGTGTATCAAATTTAGTTTAAAGGAGGAAAAATTGTTTCAATATTGAGATCTTCTTCTTTAATATTAAAATAATTTGTAGTAAAATTAACTGCATCCACAATAATTTCCTCGTCAATGATAAAATTACTATGTTTTAAATTTTATTTTTTTATTTTTTTATTTATTTTTATTTTTATTTCATTTATTTATTTTAATTTTTTAATTAAAATAATAAAAAAAATTAATTTTTAAAAGAAATTGCAATTAAACCGCCGGTATATGAAAACCGCCGATTTTTCCAGTTTTCTCGGTTTACACCGGTTCGCACCGGTTCAATGACATAAGCGATCCAACAATTGAACCAGACCGGTTACCTGGCCGGTTCCCGGTTCGACCGGTCCGACCGTCCGGTCCGGTTTTTAAAACACTGCCAGTGAGGATACTGAGTCACTGGTTTATTGGTTGAACCACTGGGTCACTGGTCGAACCGCATGAATAAACCGGATTAAACCGGATAACTCGAATAATAAACCAGTCTTTATAAGAAAACTATATAGGTATAAAATTGGTCGAACCGGATGATTCAGTCTCTTCAAAATATAAATAACACTTAAATTTTTTTAAATATCATATCATAAATTCATAAGTTCATAATTTAAATTCAAATTTTAAATAAATGTATCACACATAACAAAATAGTATATTACAAAGTTTAATTGCAAACAAAGTCTAATTGCAATATAATTTAATTAAATAGTTTATAACAAAATAACTCAAATACGAATCAAATTTAGTTTAAAGAAGGAAAAATTGTTTCATTGTTGGGATCTCCTTCTTTAATATTAAAATAATTTGAAGTAAATTCAACCATATTTGTAACAATTTTCTCGTCAATGAATCATTACTATGTTTTATTTTTTATTTTTTATTTTTATTTTTTTATATTTTTTTTCATTTATTTTATTTTTTATTTTTTATTTTTTATTTTTAATTTTTATTTCATTTATATCATTTTTTATTTTTATTTTTTAATTAAAATAATAAAAAAATTATTTTTTTAAAAAAATTGCAATTAAACCGCCGGTTTGTGAAAACCACCGATTTTTCCGGTTTACACCGATTTTTATCGGTTCACACCGGTTCAATGACATAAGCGATCTAGCATTCGAACCAGACCGGTTACCTGGCCGGTTCCCGATTCGACCGGCCGGTCCGATCCGATTTTTAAAACTCTGCTTCTATGTATGGTTCTCCCATTTTCGACCATAAAGATGATTTCTATAATCATATGGTAACAATAATTCACCTTTACTTTTATTTTAATAATATAATATTATGGTTCATAAGTTATCAACAATAATATAATTTATCAAGAATAATGTTTGATTATGAATTTTAATTAAATTAATATATGGTATTTGAATTGAATTACATTGATCCGTGGTATAATTGATAACAAATTAATTTTAATAGTGTCCTTGGGATAAATGGTCTAAAATATATAAAAAATGTCAAATATATAACAAACTTACTTCCCAAGTGTTATTATAGAAATATACTTAGAAATTAAACACACTTCATGAATTCAAAATGCGTCAACCCACAATTATAGTTGGGACATCAGACCACCCCATTAACCAGTCTTACATGGCAATATTATAGGTTAGAGTAAAATTATTTTAGAAACTGTACCTCTATTAAACTCGTATATTACTACTTTTCTAACAATATATTTTTTAATATCATATCACCAATAACTAATATATATGACAAATGAATATAAAAAAATAAAAAAATGTATAACAAAATGTAAGGAGTCAAATAATGTATGACATGTAATTATACCCATGAAATAGCAAAAGTACCTTTCTTACAGCATGATGATAGCTATTCCGGATATATAAATAGAAAGGCAGACATCAATACCATTAAAATTAAATTAAACTAAAAACTTTACAAAGCAATGGGATTCATTGAAATCACATTTCCATGTTTTTAAGAGATGTCCACAGGAATATGACCAAACCATTAATTTCTTCTAACCTAATAAGTAGTTAGGACTAATTTCTTCTCCGGTTTGCTTTAATTTTGAAGCAAAATAGGAGCAATTTCTTCTAATCGTAACCTTGAAAATGAATAAAATCAGGGAATGAATTCATCACCACCAAGTAACAGGGCCCAAACCATCTTGATCTAATGATCCCTGAAAAATAGACATTAAATCAATCCTCAATCAACATGCAATGCTGGCTTTTTAGGATTTTAATCTAACTTCTATACATCGCATATCAATAATTGTAAGTGGATCAAACACGGTTTCTTTAAATGGTGCAATTGATGAGTTTCGGTTCATAATTAAGAGATATGTGATCATGATTAAGTACAACTCGAAAAGCCACTATATCATGTAGTTCAAACTTTAAAGTAATCACATAAATGTATGAAACCAAGGAAATGAAGAAAGTAGAGGCCAAAAATGGGGGACAAGAAATACTTACACTAATCAACATTGGGGCAAATGGCTTTGATTCTTTTGGTTGCTCAACTGGAATTGGTGGGTAACTCACACTTTGAACTTGGAATTTGATCTGCCATGTTGGTAACCAAAGTTTTGTTTCATTCTCCTTGACAAGGAATACAAATGAGATAAAAGGAAATGGAGTCTAACCTCATCAGAATAATTAATATCAAATGATGATAAATCATTTTCTTCATCAAAATCCCAAAACCATGTGCCTTTGTTGCTGTAAATTTCACCAAAATATAAACAAGATGTTTTAGCATACATGATGAGAGGGGGGTATGCACAAAAAATAAAAGATCTTATGTGTATATGCTTCAGTATTACGTTCATATTTCACTCCAAAAGTAAAATTGGATAGAAGCAACATTACCTATTTTCTGGCACATAGTGGTTTGGATTGGGCAGGTGATGAATAGGAATGTAAATGTCATCAAAGAATCCAATGGATACTGTTAATCAAAAATTCATAATTACTATACAGAGAATATCTTAAAATACATCTAAAACTTGATAATCATTGATAATTTCAGAGGATGCAGATATTGAATAGCATTGTAATATGATACAAATAGTAGGTTGTCATGAGTGTTACAACATAAAGAGAATATACAAAAATCAGATTGATGACAATTCAACTTGCAGGGTCACACACTATTCTTTTCGAGAAACTCTGGATAGGATGTAACATTGTCTCATATTAAGTATCAAATGAATCGTCGTATTCCAATAAAAGTGGGGTAAAACAGTAATAATATGGGCAAAGACAAACCACAAATTTTATTTTGCTAATCAGAAACTAAATAAAAAATGGATATCTAACTAGTAAGAAAATAGAGGAAACCAGCTGAAAATTGAATACATACAGCGCAGGCCGTCAGCATTAGATGAAATAAGTTTTGCCGTAATAATCTCCCCAGGAAATGGACGAAACATAATCAAATTAAATACCACCTGCCAGATATTCCAGAATAAAATTATTGCATAGTAAAAAACAATCACACAGCCTTCTGTCATCAATCAAAAAACACTGCCAAGTACAACAAAAAATTGTAATGAGGAAAGAAAAGAAAGCACATAATTTCCGCAAGTCTAAAATTTACAGTAAATAACTTAATATAACATAATAGCATAGCATTGAATTTGTGCCCATAAATCGAAATTTAAGGACTGAATTTCAAGAGAGACTTATATTCTAATAAAATTAAAAAGTAAAGCTAAACAATTCACTAAATGATAGAAAAAGAGTTCACTAGACCTAAATGCCAGCCCTCAACTTCATAGTCTCATTATGTAGAATTCAAATCCAATCCTATGACAAAAAGTTCAACACAATCCATAAACTCATACCAGGTAGGTCGGAGCACCGTCACCAGGGAAGATAGACCCGCCCTCGATGGATATGATATCATAAACAGATGTGCAAAGGCCGAGGTTTGCAATAACCTAACATGATCAAAGAAACACAAAACGAAGCCAACTGAAATAAGTTAAATAAATTATATATAATGGATCATAAGAAAATGAAAATGTTAGCAACAGAAAACCTTATCCAAGAAAAGCCTCTCAAGCTCCGTGTGTATGGCTTCTCCAACGGGAAGAGAAAGAAGATGAGGAGGCAAGGTCAATTTATGCTCAATTTTACTGAGATAAAACATTACGTCCCCGAAAACCTTTAATCACTCTCCTTGAAAACCACATGCACCAACCTAATCCCACAATTATCACCACGAACAAGCAACAGGAGCAGGTGAGTTGAATGGAAAAGCAAACAAAACGACCGAAAATACCAGGAACATAAATGAATACCTGAGTTGAAGTGTGAAGATGAAGAAGACGAGAGGCACGGCGCTAGAGTTCGCGAAATCGTGCTCCGACGAGGTTGCGGCAACAGAACACCGGAGAAGATGCGGTGATGGGATGGGGCTCCGAGGAACAGGCTACTGCGCTAGGGTTTAACAAGGTTACTGATATTCGTTCCCTGAGTCTCTGTTTGGACTCAAACTGGCTTCTTTGGTTTTTCTTAATAACATAAAATTAACTTAATTAGCGTTTGATTTTTTATTTAACTTCACTCACAAAATTAATTTTTTAAATTAAATTTAAATCAATTTTATTTTTTGCACTCAAAATCTAGTATGTGTTATTTTTAAATGATACTATCATTTATAAAAAAAAATTATAATTTTGTATTTTTTTAACCCCTTGCCATAGACCATAATACATCATTTTTTATGTTTTTCAAAAATTAACTCCAATTTATTTTTTTTGTAAAGTTAAAATCTAAGTTATAATTCTTGCCAAAATTATGATGATTAAATTTTATTTCAGTCAAGTTCTGCAATTTTATTTGATGATATCTAACAATTATTTTTTTTATAATTTACTTCTTTTAAATATTATTTTTTTACTTTTTTAAGAAAAAAGTATGTAAACTACAGTGAAACAAATTTCAAAATATTTTAATTTATAATATATTTTGTGGATAAAACTTGAATATTCAATGGGTTGTATGGGTTGTGTCTAATTTCTAATTTTGATTTGAGTTTAATTTATCTGTCTTTATTTAAAATATATAAATAAAAATTACTATGCTAAATAACTCGTAAAAAAAGACTTTTTTTTCTTTTATCTCAAATATTGTGTGGAATCTCATTTTATTTGATGTTAAGATAATATAATATGTTCTGGATTAGGCCTTGCGTCAGGTTTGTCGGGCACGACCGAATCGACTGGCACGAATCCAATTGCTTCCCCCGTGAGAATCTCACTTCCTAGATTCTAGGAGCAGTTGGACCAGGGTGAAGTCCACGTGCTAGGTTTTTCCTACTTATTCGCAGATCCTGGAAGTCCTCATCATGGGTCTAGTTGATCCAACCCACAATGAGGATCTTGGTCCAACGTTGGGGACACATTATAAATACCATTTTTCACTAGAGGGTCAGATATTCTAACTCTTCTACCTTTTCTTTGTACTTGCTCTCACTCCATTTCTTTTCTTACTTTGGCATCGGAGTACCTTGCAGGTACATCCCCTCCACTCCTCTCCAACAACTGAAGTTGTGATAGTCCAGAAGGTCCATTTTAATCAGGTGAGATCATAATCTATTTGAGAGAAAATGGAAGTTGATTTTTTTTTTGTCGATCATAAGAATCATCATCTTAGACCACATAAAAAAAACTTTGACATATTCAAGCCTTCTAAAATATCCTTCTTGGATAAGTTGATTGGTATTATTCAAGTCCCTATCGTCCATGAAAAGGAGAACATGATCCCTAAAATCGGTTTTGCATTTAGCTTGAATATGGAAGTAACATTCTTCTTAAGTCCACCTGAAGGAGAATGTTTTCAAAGACATGTGTAGTCCCTAAATCGATGTGGTCATGATCAAACTATTAGGAAAAAAACATTGACTAAAACATAATGAAAGACATCCCCAAAGATTTTGGAAGCTGAAAGGAGGGTTCAAAGTCATAGATAATGATAATTATTATTATATGGTTAAATTTGACCAAGTTGTATACAAAGAATGAGTTATTTAAGATGGACCTTCGATGATCTTTGATCACTACCTCGTCATCTCCCACGGGACAATAGAATTTGCTTATCTAAATGCGAAAGAGGAAATAATTATCGTTTGGGTACACTTTCCAATGTTAAATTTGGTTTACTATGATGAGGGTTTCTTGTTGGTCATGTCCTTCGCCATAGGTCGCTTGATTAAAGTTAATAACAACACCTTGAAAGTCGACATGAAAGATTCACCCTCTCATAGTTAGAAGAATTTGGGTCAGTGGCCAGTGATATAGAATCCAATATGAAGGACTACACATTATTTGTACTTATTGTGGATGTTGTGGTCACCTTGGCTTCAATGGAATCACTAAAACTAAAATTAAGAATGATCGAGATCCATATCAGTTTGCTCAAAACAATGAAAACATAATATCCAAAAATTCTAACATGCCTACAAATACAAATGTGCCTACTACACATGTGTAGAAGAAAATGAAGCATGCAACATGTCTGCCACACGGACTGTAGAAAAACAAACAAATAAATGTGTGCCCCACGTGTTATGCATACGCAATAACTCGTTTGTCTGTTTATTGAGAAATTTGGTAAAAAAAACAAGTTTAATTTCACTTAAGGGATTAAATTCGAAAAGATCTCAGGAAATATTTTTGTGAAAATCATAAGTTTAAATGAGTTTGACATCAAAATCGAAATGAAAGGAAACTTATTAGAATAACTGAAACTAAATTCAATGCAATAAGTGACTTGAAAGTAAAGACTTTAATTTGTAAAATGGAACTCATATATGTACATTAATCCTCTTTTCTCACAAACACACAAATACTTTGAGTTTTACAAAATTTGTGTACAATTGTGGACCCAAAAAACTCTAAATGAATGATACTTATATATTAATCCTAAATTAACTGTCTGCAACGGCCAACTAAGAAAAATATGCCAAGTCTTCGTCTCCATGCAGCCTTCACCTTCGCCAATCTCCCACGTGTTCTTCAATAACCGTCCGATTTTATCCACTCACACCTCATTCGACTGCGTGGTAAAACAATCTAAGTACTTTGGATTTTACTAAGTCCCAAAACCAATAATATTTTTGGCCTTAGACTAAACATTCGATCAAAGTTAGGACCCTTTCTTGACAAGTCAAATCTGTCGAGATGTCCTTGGTTATAACTGACCACTTCAATTTTGGAAATAAACTCATCATAAAACAAGAAAACATATATGATCTTTATAATCAATGCTTGTGTCGAAAATCTTAGTTAACAAATACCCCCCCCCCCCCCCAAATGCCATGTTTTGATTTTTAATCAAAAAGGAGAAAGGTGGCATTTTTGAAAGTATTTTCGACATTGTTCAAACTTTCACTGACGTCAGCGTCATCATTACCACTTTAATGTGCATTGTCATTTTATAGAAGATCTTCTCAGAAATTCATCGTTACTCATATTTTCTAGGAGATCACAGATATGCACGTTTCATTAAATGCTCCACTTCTATCAACTTTACCATTTCTTGAGAAATGAAATGTTTCACATCTACACACATATGCCATGTGTCTGTCATTGACAAGGAAAATGACTTTATAATTACTTGCTTCATATTCTCTTTCGTCTTTTTTGCTACCGCTTTAGCATTTTTACACAAAATAAGATAACCTTTCGCAACAAGCTCTTTACACTCAACAATGGAAGCAATCACTTCATCCTCCAAGCTAAATACTGGAAAAATATCCTTTGGCGTTCATGATTCAACCAGAAGAAGATCAACAAGGAAGATATTTTGTACTTGAATCACCATTGACCAAAGAAAAAATCACCATTTGGGTTAATCAGTTACTCATCCCTTTTTCTCTTTCTGATAGACTTTTTGTGTTCTAAGGACCGTATTTGACGGCTAAGTCATAACCTGGGAAGGTGAAGAAATTCTTCACATGCTACCTTGTTACCATGCCCTCAACATTCGAAGAACGCTCTCTCGACTTGTCCTTTATGGAAACACCCATGCATTTCTTCTTATCTGCTCCCCATACTCAAAATAAAGAATATATTGACTGGCTCGATAAAGTTTAACTTAAGAGAAAAAAAACCAATGGGAGAAACTAGGCATCTTCGATGTGATTCAAATCTCTAGAACTGACCCTAGGTACAACCCATACATGTTTCTTGTGTCGATCTTCTTTTGGGAAGGTTCGACCAATACATTTCAATTCCTTTGTGGAATTCTTACGCCGAACTTATTTGATGTGGCAGTTGTCACGTGACTTAAATTTATATGTGAGACTTTCACCCCAACAATTGAAATTGGAAATGAGTTAGTCTTCGAACGCTTTAGCTTTAAAAACTACATCACTGACCACCACTTGAAAAATACTAAGGAAGTTTCCGACCAAGAACATATCTTTTTTTTACCTTTTGATTATCCTACTATTTCTTTTGCTCAAGCTCTTTACAAATAGGTAAGAAATATGTCATTCTAGCCATCCCAACTCCATGAGGGTCGAAAGATTTCTGAGCAAACTGCTTTTAGCCAATCTATATCAATCCATTAGAAAGGCCTCTTAAAAATTAAAACATCTTCCTGAAACCAACAAATCATAGCTCCTTTATGGTCCTATGTGGCTTTGCAACTTTGGTTGAGTGCCACTTTCGAACCTAAGTTGGACATAACCATTTCCAAAGCTCTGGTGGAAGAAAATGATTGTAGGAGTATCAAAGGCACTAGGCTTTCCTTGATTACCCCACATGATACTTCCTTAGAAATCATTTTTATGAAGTATATCAAACTATTCCTTGAGTAAAAGATCTTTGTTTCGTTCATGGATCTCTTTGTGGAAAGATGTGTTGGCCCAATTTGGTTTCGAAATAGGTTTCCTAGCGTAAGCCCCTTAATTACTGCAATGTTAAACTCTGTTTGGACAACCTTTTTAACTCCTAGACTCAGCTTCATTGGCTACCAACCCCTTTTCATGCCTAGCCACATATATATGGAATAATGGCTAATGGACCCCTCCGGTAAGCTAAGGTAATGTTAAGTTTATCTCATGCCTAGCCACATGTGAGACTACTTCATAGTAATCCTAAACTTCCTTTTACATAAACCCTTTTTCCACCAATATTGTCTCTCATTCTTTCTCTTTCCTAGCCATATGTGAGATTACTTCATAGTAATTTTAATCTTCCTTTTACCGAAACCCCTTTTCCATCAATCTTGTCTCTCATTCTATCTCTATTTATTAAAAGTATCTCACACATTAATATTTTTTTTAGATATATAACATTTCAATTTTAAAATCTTTGTTAATAAAATTATTTTTAAAATAATCAAGCAAATTCAGTTCTAAATATATTAAATATATAAACTAAGTATACAACTAAACAGGGTCGGTCCTAACTTTTTAGAGGTCCGGGACGAATAATAAAAATGGACCCCTAATAAAAAAAATATTTTTTTAAGAAAAACATCATTTATATAAATTGTAAATAACATCAACAACAACAATGTCATTTATCTCTGAAATTGAAATTGATCAATCCCACAATGTTGAAGTCGAATCGATAGTTCCCAAACATTGAAGTAGAACAAATATTTTCCACAGCGTTGAAATTGAAGTTGAATAAATAAATTAATGAGTTAGATCTTCCATTTTACTAGAAAAAGAATTTGGAATATATATATATATATATATATATATATATATATATATATATATATATATATATATATATATATATATATATGTTATCTTCACAAAATAACAGTAACAACAATATGTTTATAATTCTCTATCACATGTTTCTATTATTACTCTATTATACTTAAGCATTTGATCCTCTATCACATGAGTGAGTGAGTATGGTTAACCTATAATTCTCTATCACATGATATTAGACTTAACCGTTTATTTGATTCTCTGGCTATTTTTTTTAAACCATTTCAATATTTTAAATCTCTCCAATCAATTTCATACATAACCAATTTAATATCTTGACAGTGACAGATTCATAATCAATTTTCTCCGACTTCCACTTCAGCTACAACCATCTTTCTCTTTTTCCCATCGTATTCGATCGAAGTTGTGTTATCATTCAAATCTTTCTCAAGCACATTTACAACCTTAGTATACTCCATATTTTTCACCTCTTTCCTCGCACCAGAATATTTCGACTTCCTAGACTTCTTTTCTAGACATGCTTCCTCGGCTTGTAGGTATGTCATGTCCATACCAACTCTTCTACAGTGATTATCTACCTCAACACTTTCATGTCCCCTTCATACTTTTTAAACAAAATAAATATAATCAAGAAACATTTCTGTAAATAGATTGAAATATAATAAACTAAATTAATGAAGTCATTTCATACATTCTTTATTTCTATAACTTACTAACAGGTTAATTACAAACAACCATCTTTATTAAAAGTATTTTATCATCCATCAGATCTTAGAAATTTACTTTATATCAAACATGAAGTTCTTTCATACATTCTATGATAGCCCGAATGAACATAACATGAAGATATTTCATACATTCTATATCATTCCATTTTATCAACCAAGAATGAACATGACTTACTAACAGATTAATTACAAACAACTGTCTTCCTTAGATATTTTTTTAGAATCTGTAAAAACCTAAAACAATGAAATCAATATCAAAATATAGAAAACTAAAACAACCGTCTTCCTTACAAATTACTAACAAGTTCATTACAGACAACCGTTTTCCGAAAGGGATTATAAAAACCATAAAACATATTAAACAAAAATAAAACAACGAGATCGATATCAAAAGGCTTGAATCCCTAAACAATACGTGAACATGCAAAACGAACCAATTAGTTGACTACACAAACCATAACATAAAAAATCCTCAAAACAAGGTTACCTTGTAATAGATGATGAAGGTTCCATTTTGGCCATTCTTGCTCTTCAATGGTGGATGTGTTTCTCTCCGGATGAGATTTCTACACACTGCATGTAACTCATCTCTATTATTACCTAATATACTCTAACAAATCTATATTGGGCTGATAGGACATTGGGCCCAAATGCTAAACCAATTTAATGTTACCGCTATTCAGGCAAAGAATTTACAATTTTCAGTTAATGTTATGGTTTGTTTAGTCAATTTAATATTAATGTTATGGTTTGTTATAAATACGCCCTCATTAAAAATGCGCGCAACCCCTTGTCCAAATTTACGGGCAAACGGGATGCCCAACGGGGACACCTCAAACGAGCTTCGTCGTTGTCATACCAGCTTGGCAGACCCCTAACTCGCGATGGGAAAGGTATAAGCCTTAGGGAAATGGGATATAATCATGTCCCATAACTCCCTTCAGCGAGCACAAGCCTCGCAACTCGTCCAGTTCCATGCACTGACGAGCTTAATATATTCTATCGAGCATAAAATTATTTCTCACACTAAACAAATCTAATCATACACAAGTAAAACGCAACAAAATATTATAAATAAGGCCAGAAGGTCGGCGTTGTCCTTACATAGTCAAAAAAGGGGGACAAATCCCCAAACATTAGTTAACAAAAAGCAATGGCACACATGCCTAAAAAAGCAATGGCACGCAGGCCAGATCGTTACTCTTCGTCTTCAGGAGACATCACTTGCTCGTCCTCAATGCGGTGCAGAGGCCCGGTGCCCTCGACCACCAAATCCACCACAGGGTTGGTAACCTTGAGTTGCTCCATCGCGTTGTAGAAATCAAAGGCAGCCATGTTCAGGTTGTCATGAGCAAGAAGCTGAATACGAGCAATCAGTTCCGCCCTGGTCGTCATTATCGCCTCATCCTCGGTTTCGCCCTCCCCTGCTGCCACTCTGCCCTCCGTGGCATCCTTCTTCAACTTCTCGTTCTCGGTTTCAAGCGTAACAATTGAATTCTTCAGCCTAGTGGCCTCCTTCATAAGTCTTAGCTTGCTCTCGTAGTGGCCCTGAGTCTGGAGTAAATCATTATCTAACTTGTGATTTACAGCCTCCGCCTTCTCGATTTTGGCCTTGGCCGCTAGGAGATCCTTGCGGGGAACGGGATCGGCATCATTAAAGGCGGGAGCAGCCTCCAGGATACGAAACATGCCCGCAACATCCTTGCAGAGCTCAGCCTTTAGGTCATCAGGATTTGCGGAGAGCACCGCAGCAGCATCGAGGTCAGGCACCCGAACATATGATCCTTTATCAAAAAAAGCCTTTCGGGTGACACATGGAGGTAGGTCGAAAGGCCCAGAGGTCACAAATTTAGTCTTGAGAGGAGAAAAAGGATCCTCGGTCGTCTGTATCTTCCCCAGCGGAGATCCATCCACTGGAGTGCCCTCAGGCGTTGAATTTCCTGACGCCACAAAGCCGTCCAGGGTACCTTGATCTTTAATGGTTACAACACGACTTTTGCCCGCACCCTTTTTTATATTGCCTTTGTTGGACTTCAACAGGTGTCCCCTCATTTCGGCCATTTGCGCTGCAAAAATAACAGATTAGGTTAAACAACGAACATATTCATAAGACAAATATAGTTTAAAGCCAATTCACCTAGGAGTTGCATGATAGCCTCTTCATTCGGGTAGCTGAGCAGGGACTTAATATTGATTAGCCTAATTATAGTTGTCCGCCTCCCATCCGGATGTAGAAGGGGCTTCCCGTCGCCGTTGACTAACTCCATGGGGCGGAAGCTGGCTACATAGTTAAACAAGATATTGTAGGCCGCAATGTTTTCGAAGCTCAAATCCTCGGGTTTAGTTATATAATGGTCGCTAGAGTGTTGGAAATGGACGTTCACCCACTCCAAGGGGAAATAGGACACCATTTTCTCCTCGTTGCCAAACATCTCCCGATCATATAACGAGTCCTTAGCAGCTTGCGAACAGGGTTGGATTATGTAGAAACGGTACTTAAAGTCCCGTATAGAGTCCTTGTAAGCCTTGAACAATCTGTTGGCCTGCTTCAGCGACACCCAGCTATGTCGATCATCTTGGGACTTCCATGTAGTTGGAAGACCCTAAAAAACAATTTCACAGTTGCCCCTATCTCCAAAAACCGGCACACTAGTTCGAACGCTCTGATAAAGGCAAAAACATTAGGATGTAATTGAGCGAGCGCAAGCTCGAGATGCATAAAGATCTCTTGCTGAAAGTACGTGAATGGTAGACGATACCATGCCTCGTGAAACGTGAACTCGTACATCAGAAACCGAAGAGCGGGGAATCGAGAGCATATCCTCTATGTTGACTTCGGCGGTAGAGCTCTCTAGTTAATACCATCTCCTTTCTTTTTCCTTTCAATCCTTGACCGCGCATCCGAAGAATCGATGGAAAATTTAGAGGTTGTTTCTAGAGGTTCGTCCATGATCCAGGACCGATCTTCTGCGGGAACATCCGTGTTATCTGTGACAGGGAGGTTTTCGGTCTCACGAGCGTTCTTCTGACTACATTCACCTGAAAAGTAGAGGAAACTAAGTGAATTCGACGAACTCAAATCCATCCTTCCGCTGTAGATCAAGTGAAAGGGCTTCACGAAACTCGAGGATATGCCCCGAGACGGCCCCTTAGTCTAGAAAAAAATGGCAAGGGCTAAGGTCTCCTAACCGAAATGATCCCAGTCTACCTTAAGCCTAGCAATACCGGGGATGCACCCTCTATAACCTATGCTCGGTCCACTAACATCAGACTATCACCATTTAAATCCTATCTAGATCTAATCTTAGCAGGGTTGGCAAAACCTGGAAGTCTATGGATGTTCATAAAACCTACGAAGAACATTCATACATCCAGGACGAATGTTCATAAGTTCTCCTTGGAGTTCATCAAGATGCCCAGAAAGCTTTAAATACGCCATGAACTCCATAAAAGAACCATGAACATTCATCATTTCAAACCCAGAAAAACATGAATAAAGGATAAATGTTTACCTGGATCCATGATTCTTCCTGGAGAGACGGAGGCGACGGTAGTATTTCCGACAAAGACAAGTTGCAGACAAGTTTCACGGTAAGAGCAAGCGATCGCAGAAGTGAGAAAATGAAGGTCTTTTTCCCCTTTTTATAATGTATTGGAATTCACATGGAGAAGCGTAAAGGCCATTACAATTATTGCCTAGGGCTAACCCCATATGTCATAAATGCGTGATTGCGTTTTATTACGCGTCTCCTAAGAATTCTAAACGTTTTATCTTCTAAAAAAAGAGAATCTTTTACTTCTCTAAATTCTTCCTACGAGCAAATGCCCGACATAAAAAACAAGGAAATTTGGGTCTACCTTATAAACATATCGACCAAAAACTTGACACCTTAAGTCACTATCCCCCACGGGCACAACGACTTAAGAGGCTCCTGTTCTGGATTGGCCTAGCAGGTGCCCAGCGCAAAATCGAGGCCCATTCCGATAACTAGTGGACAATCCCAACACTGGATCCACGAGGACATGACCGTTATTAAATAGAGCCATTGGCATATAGCCGTTGGGGATCTCCACCTTACGGGCCTAAACGACCAACTATCCAACAAACTCATTAAGGCAGTTGCATTTAGTCAAAGACACGCGCCCGGAACACGCAGACAAGTGCTCCTATAAAACTCTCCACCTTTGGAGATTCAGGTATTCATTTTCTTTCTACCTTTACCACTTACGCTGATGTTGACCATTTATTAACTTGAGCGTTGGAGTACCTTGCAGGTACCCCACCACCTTCTCCTACCAACAGATCACAATCCTAGTTGAAGGACGCGAAGACCTATCCGGATCCTTTATGTACAAATATGAATTCTACAATTTGGAGCCATGACACCTATAACAACACTAGGACGACCATCACACATGTCAGGCACAAGTGACGTCTGTCACAGGTCATAAATAAGAAAATTAAATACTCGCAGCTCAGTCAAAGCAGAAGCGTTCCTAGTTCCTTCTATTTCTCCTCATCAACTAAACTCAGTCTCAGTCAAGCGTGGACTTCTCGAAACCCAACAAGTTTATTTCCTTAATTTTCTCCTTCAACAACAGTCGTACACAAGGCTATAAATAGAAGCTAAAGTGAAAGTGCAAAGGGAGCCTACATTGAGATTTTTTTTCTGCTTTTCGTTCAGAGTTTTTTCTTTAATTTTTCTGCATTGTTTCCCCTTCTGTTTCTATTTACCTTTACTGAATTAGTAATAGCTTCCCACATCGGGGAGCTATTGCACTTTAATTTGTTTTAAGCCACTGCCTTCAAGTTTTATTTTCCGCAAAGCCTACCGACATGTGGATGTTTGCTGCATCCAAAATTTACTACTTTCCAGGTTTATTATTGAATTAATATAATGACTTTATTTTTATTTGCCATGTCTTATGCCATGATTTATTGTCTTTATCTATTTATGCTTGTTTTAAATAACATGTCTGGCTAAAGTAATTAATTGGTATGTAATTAATTAACCAGAATGGATTCGATAAGTCTAGGCTAAAATTATAAACAAAACTTATTTTCTGGTTTCGATTTCTTAATATAAAATCAACTTTTATCACGAGAGTAAAAAGATAATGAAGGTTACGATTAAGACCACGAGAGTGTGAGATTTTAACTAGATAACTGAAATCGAATATTAATCTTAAATACAGCGAAAGCGCTTTAAAGTTAATTAGAACCTATAAGTTTTCAAAAAGTACTTTTAACTCAATTTGATACAGCGATAGCGCTCAAATCTGACTTAGGAGTATAGTTAGAAGCAAGATCACGAGAGTGTGAGGTGAAGACTTTTAAACTGATATTTTCTACGGAAAGATATTCTTATAAGCCGACGATTTATTGAATCCACGATGGTATATTAATTACGTACCGATATTCTATCATAATCCTTTTTAATTCTAAACTCTAGCATTCCTTTAGTTTCTCATTGAGTCTAAAACTAAAATATTATTCGCCTTTAGCTAAACATAATAACACCCTGATAATATTAGTTTGATTATCAAGTCTCCGTGGGATCGATATTTTTACTACTTCGCGATTAGGCTGTATACTTGCAGTTAGTACCCGTAAGATTCAAAAAATCACAATCAGTAATCTTTATAAATTCGACAAATTTTCGTTGTTATATTTATCCAAGTCGTAACCCACTAGACATCTTTAACTGCAAACTCTTTTCCCATTAAAATCATCTATGACTTTTTAAATGCGATTAATTATAATTATTAGTAACTGAATCTTTTAACATTTATAACTATTATTGGATTAGCTTATAGGGCAGTGACGAAGCATGACATGTCATTTTTTCTCATTACAATATTGAATTGTATTAATTTCTAATAACTAAGAATAATATACATGTTTTATCCATGGTTTTTCTCTTAATAATAATGGAATGACCGGCTAATATTATACTAGTAGTTTTTATTTTGGTCAAATAGCTTAGTGCAAGTAGAATGTTACATAAATCAATCTGTATAATTATCAACCGAACTGGTTTGACAGAAGATTATAATAATAGATATATTTATAAAATATTGTTGAAACAACAATAAATTAACAATATAAAGAGTAGATTAGAACGAGGAAATTTTATCATAGAAGCCGCAGACAAAACCGATAAGTGCTAAACCAAACAAATAAAAAAACTGTTCGAAGCTTCCTAGCCCTTCCCTCCTTGTTGCTGTTTAACAATTAAATTAATGATGAAGATTATCATTTAATAATTAACCATGTGTCTTGCATTGCAATTTGCATGTACTCATTTTCTTTAATCAACTCAGGACCCATTTTGCTGTCACCAAACACTTTTAATATATCGACACTCTGCAGCTACCAATTAAATTATACACACGAGCTAGATATTTGATAATTGTGTCCTCAATGATTCTTAGTTCCACTTGTCTGTCTTGATGGTAGAGAGAATATAGTATTGGAGTATAATACAAAAGAAGGTTAGTAAACTACTTGGCTAGACTTTTTATTATTATTGTGATTGAAAGAAGGCTTGTGTATACAACGTGGAGTTTTACTCAAAACATAATTTAAGGATTCCGCTGGTTTGTTTTAAATATTCAAAACATAATTTAAGTTGCGACTCTAGATAATTAATAAATGTCTTAGTTTTAGTTTTATAAAATTGAGAATAGTTTTTTTTTTTTTTTTAAGAATAACCTAGTTTAATAAATTAATTTCTGAAATAATTTAGTATTTAAATTAATTATCAAAGTGACGCAATTTGAAAACTAATTCGTCCAATGAATTGTCGAAAGCGTACAAAGGTTTTTTTTTTATAAAAAAAAACACACACATGCGCCAAATTGATTCATGGGTGTTTTTTTTTTCTTTTTACACTAAGTCGCCATTTCATTTGAGCATTATGTTTTTTCTTTTTTTTTTTTGCTTTTACATTAAGTCGCCAATATGTTTGGTTAATGCGTTTTTTTTCTTTTTTTTTTTCTTTTACACTTATTCACCCATTGAAATGTCATATATGTTTAAAGTGATAAATTTGCCTATAAATACCGTGCGCTTCCTCTCATTTGTTATTAATTTCTTTCTTGCCCTCCCTTGTTATTCATTTCTTTCTTTTCCTCCCCATACATCTTTAACAAAGAGATTTACATATCAACATATTTTTTCCTATAAATCACCGTCCATCATCATCAACATCAAAATAACTGCTTCCCGAATTTCCACTTATGAAAAAAAATGCTTTGGTGTTTTTCTCAGCAACAAAGCCTTCGCTGAAGATGCTGCTATGGAACGCACAAACTTTGGAACATTTGCATAGGGAATTGAACTGTTGGTTAGAAGGAGAAATTGGGCATAAAGCAAAGATCAGGAAAATCGAGAAGCGGGTTGTGGAGTCAGGCGTGATGAAGTGGAGAAAAGTGATAAATGATGTGGGTGCCCTTACGAAGATGTTGGGTCCAAATGATGATGTTTTGATGGTTGTAATAACCTAGATATGTTGAAGGTTTTAGTTGTTTTATTTATGTATGTTCATATTATTTTCTGTGTGTTATGTATGTTCTTGTTTTATTTATGTATGTTCTTGTAATAACCCATATGATGTTGTCTTGATAAGTTGAGATGTTGTATTTGTGTGTCATGTTGTTGGGTTGTTTAAGTTTAACGCAGTTGTAAGAATTTAATGATATGAATGAAATGAACGATGATTCTGTTATAAAGAGATACAATTACATTAATTTAAATTATGTCGTTGTGCTTAGTCCAACATTGGGACATTTCTTACGATTGTGCCCGGGTTGACGACATGAACTACATAGTCTCACCATTTTGTTCTCCGTATTTATTTTTGTTCGAATACACGTGTTGTTAGGACGAACTTTTTTCTTTCTTCGCATATTTTCATTGTGCCAGACTATTTCCCCGTTGTATGTATGCCAATAGTCCTCATTTGCAACCACCGGAAAGCTTTTGTTGTAGACATTGCAAAGATTTTTCACTTGGTAAACAACGGACAATAAGTTTGATGGGTCCAACCGAGCCTTTGAATATGCCGCTATGACATGGGAGCAAGGCATACGAAAGGCTTGAAATTTTCCGCAGTCGCACCAATTGTTATCTAGTTCTACCTACACTACAACAAACAAGACCTTAGACAACGTTTTTTTTTCACTTAGACAACGCTTTAAAGCGCTGTCTAAACCTCTACTGCTAAAAGTTTATACAACGCTTTTTTAAATCTTAAAAACGTTGTCTAAGGTACCCTTAGACAGCGCTTTTAGGAATACCTTAGACAACGCTTTTGGTGTAAATGTTGTCTAATCCCATCCTATTTTAATTTTTTTAGGTATACCTTAGACAACGCTTTTGGTGAAAGCGCTGTCTAATCCCTTTCTATTTTAATTTTTTTTAGGTATACCTTAGACAACGCTTTTGGAAAGCGCTGTTTAAGTCCCCCCCCTAGACAACGGTTTTTGTGTAAAGCGCTGTATAAGGTATACAAAAATTTTTGAATAATTTTTTTGAAACCACTTTTTTTACCAGGTTTTTAAACCAAAATTTTGACCTGTTTTCAACCAATTTTTGGCAGACAAATATCACAAATTATATATCAATTTATGCACCAAAATTATAAATCCAAAATTGGCAATTCAAACCTATATATATATATATATATATATATATATATATATATATATATATATATATATATATATATATATATATATATATATATATATATATATATATATATATATATATATATATATATATACCAATTCAAATCATTTTGGCCTATTATAATTACAAGTCATTGCATTTTACTACAAAAGGTACATATTATAATTACACATATCTAATTCATCCAAAGCATTGCTTCAAATATACATAGGTCCTGAAACAACACAAAGATTGTAATTCAATTAATAAACAATATTATAGAAATTACAACGTTACACATATTTAAATTCTCATCAATTAAAGTAAGAGTACAATTATACCTCATATAACACCTAGCTCTATAATGAATTGACATCATTCCTCTTTGATTTCGTCCACTTGATCTTTTGTATAATATGCACACTTGAATTCATCAAAGTACTACATAATAATATAACATAGTTTGATTTAATTTCAACTATTTAATTATATTAGAGATATGTGTAAATATTAAAATAACTCATAAGTTAGAAATACATACATCGGTGGGAATCTCTAATCGGCCCAAAACAAGAGTATCTCGCATAAACCTCAACATGAAATATCCGCAATCTATTTGATTACATTGCTGAGGACACTACAGATGAAAAGAAAATATGGATAAATCCTAAGTTTTATCAAGTATCATCACTAATATAATAAAAAATGTGATAATTAATAATATACCGCCACTTTTATCCATGTAATGCAGTTGACTCTCCTTTTTTATGTTTGGATATCTCGTTGGGCTCGAAAAGCTTGTAGGATGCTAATAAAATAAAAATGAAGTAATTAGAACAATTCACATAAATTAATAAATACACAAGAAAATTTAGAACAATCTCACTTACGTGTCAATTGTGTCCTTCATATCCGGGTAGATGTAAATTTTCGACACGACGTCAAAATACAAAATAATTATAATAGATGAATTTAGAATGAAATTCTAACCCGGTATTAAACGGTATAAAGAACAACTTCTCCGCATCTTTGTTGGCCATGAGGATCCTGAGAACGTACTCTGTCACGTTATCCGGTCTACTTAAGATTAAATTTAAGTTGACGGACGCAGGTGCTAAGAATCCAAATGTTATGTCCAATCCATTGGGACGCGTCAATTTGTCATACAAAAACCTTAAATAAAAATATCATTAACATTAGTCACCTCATTTGAAACATAAAGTAAATAAGTTGTTCAATTAATATAACAAAGTAGACCGGATTTACCTGATATATGTATTGATAACACTGACGCCAATTTCTTCACGACCAAAAACTTGCATGAAGTCTTCATTACCAATCATTTGTTCGTAATCAAAGCCGAAAATACTTTCCTCCATATGCACAAGATGAACACCCCCGGTCGGTATATCTGTCATCTCTAGAAATGTTTGGAGGCACGACCTATACTTGGTGGTAGGTTTTTTCTTAGCTATGGTCTTCTAAGCACCAGCCTTTTTTTGTTATGCGGAGGCGTTGCTAACCACCTTTTTTTGTTGTGCGGAGGCGTTGCTAACCTCCTTTTTTTGTTGTGCGAAGACGTTGCTAACCTCTTTTTCTTGAAGCTAAATATCATATAAATAGTTAGATGAAATTAAGAATTTAACAACTTCCATGCATATATGTCATATAATTGTATTGTACCTGATTTTTTGAAACCACATACTCAGTATGTCGCGGAATAGCATTATCTTTTGATTTGGATCTTGTGGGAGTCTATTTAACATAACCAAGTAAAAAATGTACGTAAAATGCGCGTAAAAACTTTGAATATACACATTAAGATTAACAAAGGTTTTAGGCAAACCTCATATCCTACGCTAATGAGGTTTGTCGTCCATGCAACAAATGAACCTACTGCTTCATCCACCGTTGTTGCATCTGAACCATCGTTAGGATATGGTAATGATGCATTCGGCTCAACTACAATATCAACCGATACTTTCAAACATCCAGCAGGGAGCTCTCTAGTGTGAATTAATACTCCGTTAATGTTATGCACTTTTCCTTTGCCAACCATCCGATAATATGGTGACGATAAATAGAGCTGACAGTGGGAAATGCCCTAAAACCAATAATAAAATTAAATTGTTAATGCGTATATATGTCAAATACATAATTTAAGCAAATAGTTCAATTTAAGACAATTATATGTAATTACCTCTGGAATGTTCGGCTGAAAGGTACAATTGATACTATCTTTATCTGAACCATCTTTGAAACATGCTGAGGCGCTAGCCTCTCTTTCTTTCCTTAATGCATCAAGGTCAGCTTTCATTGCTTCCAATTTTGCATGAAGCTCACAATTACTAGGAGCCTTTCCTTTTTTAATACTCAGGGAGGTCGGAGTGACTCCAAATCCCTTACCCCTCACACGACCAGAATACTCACGGACATCTAATGCCCGACTAAGTATGCTCCTAGTATCATCTGGAGGTAAAGACTGAGATAGGGCCTCCTGAAAATTAGATGAATATTGTATACTTGTCAAATATTTGTTTATAAAGTTTTTATTTAATTAAAGAAAAAATGTTATACTTACACATTTTTCGTATACTTGTAAAACATCTTCTTTAGGAACTCCAGATTTGCCCACACGGGCTTCCTTCCACAAAACATGTACAGGAATAGATGTTTCAGAACTTTTCTTCTTCTGCAGCTTAAGTCATACAATATGATCAAATAAAACTAATATATGATGAATAAATATGTTATCGCAATTTATAAATACTTACCATGGATTGTTCTATGCGTCCATATCTGACACATCCTTTTCGGTACGGATATGCGGGACTTGATGCTCTTTCCCGATTTGTGGCACTTAGTCTTTTAAATACCGGGTCCTGTCGTTTGGATTTGAAGGCTTCCCATTCTTCTGCTGATATCAAACTTTCATATTTTTTAGGAAGCTCCGCATCAACATAATTATCATCCGCATCCTTAAGGAACTTGGATGATAAAAATGTTCTAAACCCTCGTAAAAGCTTTTCGGCCAAGTCAGATGTCTTGCATCGGTTTCACTACGAAACATGCGCCTAAATCTCATAATTATGGGAAAATACCATAAGAATTTTGCGGGAGACAATCTTTTCTTATATTGAGATAAACCGCATTTAGGGCACTCAGTTAATGATGCATATTCGTTACGAAACAAAATTCAATCGTTAGGACAAGCATGTATCTTATCATAGCTCATACCAATAGAGCACAACATTGTTTTTGCCTCATATGTTCGATTAGGAAGAACAATATCATCTGATAGCATTTCTCTCATAAGGGCCAACAACTCTGTGAAACTTTTATTCGACCATCCATTGCCCGCCTTTAAGTTGAACAACTTTAATACCGCAGACAGTCTTGAAAATTTAGTGCAACCTTTGTACAACGGTTTCTCTGCATCGCTTACCATCCTCTCAAACATTTCAGAACAATCATGAAGATCTTCTTCAAGTGCTTCTACAATCTCTTCAACTCGATCACAATCGATGTTTCCGTGTCTTTGTCGTATGAAGCATAGGTCGTATTACTTTTTCCACTCGGTTCAACATTCTCGTTAGTTTTCTCACCATGAAATATCCAACACTGATAACTTTAATCAATTCCATGCCTCAGTAAATGCGATTCCAATCCATCTGCGTCAACCTTAGCAATATAACAACAACGCAAACAAGGATAATGCATTTGTCTGGGGTTTTCAGCGTTTTGAACAACAAACTTAACGAATTCTGCAACCCCATTCTCGTACTCTTTGGTCATTCGATCGACACAGATCCATGTTTTATCCATGGTTTTCCTACTTATGACAAAAACCTGTGAAAATGATTTTAATATTTCATCTCAACTAAATGAACCAAATTATGACAAAAAGATAACACGTATATATAGGTAACTATTACTTTTAGTGTAACTATTACTTTTTGGTTGACTGATGATGAGGTTTATATGTACACCATGTTGACATTTTTTATGTGAACCGAACACATATATATAGTAATGTTTGTGTGACAAAGATGTTGTCATTATTTGGAAAATGACATTTTTTTTAATATTAATAATTCCATATAGAATAATGTAACTATATACAATGTCACAGGTTTTGAAATTAATATCTTTTGTGGTAGGTTTAGTATGAATCTATTACTTATATATACATGTTATTCTTTAAAATATTTGTACAATACAACTTTTGTGGTAACTATTACTTTTTGAAATTAAATTTGTTATCTTTTGTGGTAAGTTTAGTATGAATCTTCACCTATATTAATATCTTTATAATGTATTCGTTATAATGTATTTGGCAATACTCTATAATGTATGAATCTTCACCAATATCTTTATATTAATAGAGTATGAATCTTCACTTGTGGTAGGTTTAGTATGAATCTTCACCTATAAGTATTCTTCACCTAATAAGCATTTCTACCATAAGTCAACTATATACAAAAAGTGCTTAAACTCATAAGCACTTCTACCACAAGTCAACTATATACAAAAAGTGCTTAAACTAATAAGCACTTCTACCCCAAGTCAACTATATACAAAAAGTGCTTTAACTCATATGCACTTCTACCACAAGTCAAATATATACAAAACGTGCTTAAACTCATAAGCACTTCTACAACAGAGCTTAAACTACAACAATGTCAAATAAATACATAATGAGCTTAAACTAAACATAATGAGCTTAAACTAAATGTCAAATAAATACAAAAAGTGCTTAACTCATAAGAACATAGATTGAAAGAAGAGATGAAACTTACCAAGAAATGTGGTGGAGACGGTGGAGGACGACAATTATACGACGGTGGACTTCACGGAGGTAAAATGTGGTGGACGACGGTGGAGGACGACTGTCGAAGCTCGTTAGGGCGAAAATGGCGATTTTTGTTCGTCGTTCGCAGAAGAGATAGAAAGGAAGAAATGAAAATAGAAACTGTATATTTTTAATATAATTAGACCTTAGACATCGCTTTTGTTAAAAGCGCTTTCTAAGGTAGGCCTTTGACAGCGCTTTTGAAAAGCGTTGTCTAAGCCCCCCCTTAGATAACGCTTTTGGTTTTAATTTTTTTTTAAATTAAAAGACTTTAGACAACGTTTTTGAAAAAGTGCTGTCTAAGGCCTACCTTTAAAAGCGCTTTCTAAAAGCGCTGTCTAAGGCCTACCTTAGAAAGCGCTTTTTCAAAAGCGCTGTCTAAGGTAGGACTTTTAACAACGTTTTTTTTATTTTTTTTGAACAGTTTCCGTGTTTGCTTTTAATTTTAAGCTTAGACAACGCTTTCTTTATAAAGTGTTATCTAAGGTGCGCTGTTAAATGTCAATTTTGGCATAGTGCTGATAGGATCCCCTTGGTCTCCCTTAGTGGTGATCCATTATCTCATCAATATTGAAGTGCCCTTTATTGCGGCTAAACACTGTGACCACATGTGTGTTAGATTTGGCAGTCTCATCCTTAATGAACCCCATTGAACTATCATTGAACATCTGACCAGACTGTAAGACAAAACTCCATTTTGAACGTCTTACGTCAAAAAGAACCCCGAGCCTAAAATAGGTTGCCCTCACCAAAGCGATTATCGGTAGGTTACGAATGCCTTTGAAAACTGAGTTCATTGATTCCATGAGATTTGTTGTCATGTGACCCCATCGTTGTCCTTTATTGTATGCCCTGGTCCACTTTTCCAATGAAATTTGGTTGATCCATCTGAATGCATCTGCATTTGTCAGTCTGATTTCTTCACAATAGTGTTAGAATGACGGTTCGGTTAATGCACACCCTGCATTCACGACTTTCTTCTGTAACGCCTTGTCTTTAATTTGGTTTAGGTCAGTTACAACGCAACAATGGGTGTCTGATAACCCATATTTGCTTGACCGGCGCCCGCAAGCCGCAGGATACGCTCAACCACCAACCCCACACCATGATATACCCACCTAATTCCAACCATCAACATCAAACACTCATCAACCTTTCATCCAAACCCGCAACCCATTCTTGCCACACACATAATCACAGCAACACGAGCCTAACCTACCCCAATATACCCATTTGGTCGACCGTACCGTCCTTCCACTCAACCCCAGTCCACCATAGCCCTCCACCATTGTATCATTCTCAAAACGAGGCAATATCCCCATTCGGTTGACTGTACCATCCTCACCTAACCTGATCCAACCACTACGCCCCAACTATGAAAACATGGACACTCAATTGGATTACGGCAGCACCGTTGGTAGCAACCCACTATGTTTTTTGGGACAAATGGTTGCGAACATATCAAATACGTAGGGATCCTCGTACCAACAACAACATCCTCCACC
Source organism: Lathyrus aphaca (assembly GCA_963966055.1). Taxonomy (NCBI): domain Eukaryota; kingdom Viridiplantae; phylum Streptophyta; class Magnoliopsida; order Fabales; family Fabaceae; genus Lathyrus; species Lathyrus aphaca. The sequence continues at coordinate 149,724,428 of OZ014525.1, forward strand.
AAACACGCAAAGACCAGAAACACCTCAACAAGCTCGTAATAGTTATGCTACTCTAGATAATTAATAAATGAGTCTAATTAGTAAATGTCTCGGTTTTAGTTTTATAAATTTGAGAATAGTTTCTTAAGAATAACTTAGTTTAATAAATTAATTTCTGAAATAACCTAGTGTTCAAACTAATTACCAAAATGACACAGTTTGAAAGCTAATTTGCCCAATGGATTTGCGAAAGCGTACAAAGTTTTTTTTTAAGAAAACACACACACACACACATGCGCCAATCAGATTGGCTCATGGGTGTTATTTTATTTATTTAATTTCTTTTTATACTAAGTCGCCATTTCATTTGGCACATTAGGTTTTTTTTTTGCTTTTACACTAAGTCGTTAATCCATATGGCTGATGCGTTTTTTATTTTTTATTTCTTCTACACTTATTCGCCCATTGAAATGGCGTATATGTTTAAAGTGATAAATTTGCATATAAATACCATGCGCTTCCTCTCATTTGTTATTCATTTCTTTCTTGCCCTCCCTCTCATTTGTTATTCATTTCTTTCTTTTCATCCTCATAAATCTTTAACAAAGTGATCTACATATCAACATGTGTGTTCCTGTAAATCACCGTCCATCATCATCATCATCATCATCAACATCAGAAGAACCGCTTCCCGAATTTCCACTTATGAAGAAAAATGCTTTGGAGTTTTTCTCAGCAACAAAGCCTCCGCTGAAGATGCTGCTCTGGAACACGCAGACTTTGGACCGTTTGCATAGGGAATTGAACCACTGGTTAGAAGGAGAAATTGGGCATAAAGAAAAGATCAGGAAAATTAAGAAGCGGGTTGTGGAGTCAGGCGTGATGAAGTGGAGAAACGTGATAAATGATATGGGTGTCCTTACGATGATGTTGGGTCCAGATGATGTTGTCTTGATGGTTGTAATAGCCTAGATATCTTGAAGGTTTTAGTTGTTTTATTTATGTATGTTCATGTTATTTTCTGTGTGTTATGTATGTTCATGTTTTATTTATGTGTGTTCTTGTAATAGCCCAGACGATGTTATCTTGATAAGTTGAGATGTTGTATTTGTGTGTCATGTTGTTGGGTTGTTTAAGTTTAACGCAGTTGTAAGAATTTAATGATATGAATGACAATGCTTCTGTTATAAAGACATACAGTTACATTGATTTACATTATGTCATTCTGCTTGGTACAATATTGGGACATTTCTTACGATTGTGCCCAGGTTGACGACATGAACTACATAGTCTCACCATTTTGTTCTCCATATCCATTTCTGTTCGAATACGCGTGATGTTAGGATGACCATTTTTCTTTCTTCGCATATTTTCATTGTGCCAGACTATTTCCCCGTTGTATGTAGGCCAGTAGTCATCATTTGCAACCACCGAAAAAAAATTTTCGTAGAAATTGCAAAGATTTTCCCTTGGTAAACAACGGACGATAAGTTTGATGGGTCCAGCCGAACCTTTGAACATGCCGCTATGACGTGGGAGCAAGGCATACGAAAGACTTGAAATTTTCCGCAGTCGCACCAATTATTAACTAGTTTTACCTGATAGGATCCCCTTGGCCTCCCTTCGTGGTGATCCATTATCTCATCAACATTGAAATGCCTCTTATTGAGGTTAAATACTGTGACCACGTGTGTGTTAGATTTTGCAGCCTCATCCTTAATGAACCCCATTGAACTATCATTGAACATCTGACCAGACTGTACGACAGAACTCCATTTTGAACGTCTGACGTAAAAAAAACACGAGCCTAAAATAGGTTGCCCTCACCAAAACGGTTATCGATAGGTTACAAATGCCTTTGAAAACTGAGTTCATTGATTCCATGAGATTTATGGTCATGTGACCCCATCGTTGTCATTTGTCGTATACCCTGGTCCACTTATCCAATGGAATTTGGTTGATCCATCTGAATGCATATGCATTTGTCAGTCTGATTTCTTTACGACAGTGTTTGAATGACAGTTTGATTAATGCATACCCTGAATTAACAGCCTTCTTCCGCAATGCATTGTCTTTGATTTGGTTTAGGTCAGTTACAACACAATAATGAGTGTCAAATAACCCATATTTGCTTGACCCACGCTCGCAAGCCGCATGATACGCTTAACCACCAACCTTAAACATGATATACCCATCTAATTCCAACCATCAACATCAAACACTCATCAACCTTTCATCCAAATCCGCAACCCATTCTTTCCACACACACAATCACAACACCACGAGCCTAACCTACCCCATTATACCCATTTGGTAGACCGTATCGTCCTTCCACTCAACCCTAGCCCACCATAGCCCTCCACCATTTTATCATTCTCAAAACGAGGAAATATCCTCATTCGGTTGACCGTACCGTCCTCACCCAATCCATTCCAACCACTACGCCCCAACTATGAAAACATGGGCACGCATTTGGATTGAGGCAGCGCCGTTGGCAGCAACCCACTAGTTTTTGGGGACAATTGGTTACGAATATATCAAATACGCAGGGATCCTCGGACCAACAATAACATCTTCCACCAAACACACAAAGACCAGAGACACCTCAACAAGCTCGTAATAGAGTTACGAATCTAGATAATTAATAAATAAGTCTAATTAGTAAATGTCTCAATTTTAGTTTTATAAATTTGAGAATAGTTTTTTAAGAATAACCTAGTTTAATAAATTAATTTTTGAAATAACCTAGTGTTCAAACTAATTACCAAAATGACGCAGTTTGAAAGCTAATTCGCCTAATGGATTAGCGAAAGCGTACAAAGGTTATTTTTAATTAAAACAAACACACACACATGCACCAATCACATTGGCTCATGGGTGTTATTTTATTTATTTATTTTTCTTTTTACACTAAGTCGCCATTTCATTTGGCGCATTGTTTTTTTTGTTTTTTTTGCTTTTACACTAAGTCGCCAATCCATTTGGCTAATGCATTTTTTTCTTCTACATTTATTCGCCCATGAAATGTCGTATATGTTTAAAGTGATAAATTTGCATATAAATACCGTACGCTTCCTCTCATTTGTTATTCATTTCTTTCTTGTCCTCCCTCTCATTTGTTATTCATTTCTTTCTTTTCCTCCTCATAAATCTTTAACAAAGAGATCTATATATCAACATTTTTGTTCCTGTAAATCACCATCCATCATCATCATAAACAACATCAGAAGAACCGCTTCCCGAATTTCCACTTATGAAGAAAAATGCATTGGTGTATTTCTCTGCAACAAAGCCTCTACTAAAGATACTGCTCGAAAACACGCAGACTTTGGAACATTTGCATAGGGGATTGAACTGCTGGTTAGAAGGAAAAACTGGGCATAAAGAAAAGATCAGAAAAATTGAGAAGCGGGTTGTGAAGTCATACGTGATGAAGTGGAGAAAAGTGATAAATGATGCAGGTGTCCGTACGATGTTGTTGGGTCCAGATGATATTGTCTTGATGGTTGTAATAGCCTAGATATGTTGAAGGGTTTAGTTGTTTTATTTATGTATGTTCATGTTATTTTCTGTGTGTTATGTATGTTCTTGTTTTATTTATGTATGTTCTTGTAATAGCCCAGATGATATTGTCTTGATAAGTTGAAATGTTGTATTTGTGTGTCATGTTGTTGGGTTGCTTAAGTTTAACACAGTTATAAGAATTTAATGATATGAATGAAATGAACGATGCTTCTGTTATAAAGAGATACAATTACATTGATTTAAATTATGTCGTTGTGTTTGGTCCAACATTGGGACATTTCTTATGAATGTGCCCGGGTTGACGACATGAACTATATAGTCTCACCATTTTTTTCTTCGTATCCATTTCTGTTCGAATACGTGTGCTGTTAGGATGACCATTTTTCTTTCTTCGCATATTTTCATTGTGCCAGACTATTTCCACGTTCTATGTAGGCCAGTAGTCCTCATTTGCAACCACCAGAAAGCTTTTGTTGTAGACATTGCAAAGATTTTTCACTTGGTAAACAGCGGGCAGTAAGTGTGATGAGTCCAACCGAGAGTTTGAACATGCCGCTATGACATGGGAGCAAGGCATACGAAAGGCTTGAAATTTTCCGCAGTCGCACCATTTGTTATCTAGTTCTACCCGATAGGATCCCCTTGGTCTCCCTTCGTGGTGATCCATTATCTCATCAATATTAAAATGCCCTTTATTGTGGTTAAACACTGTGACCACGTGTGTGTTAGATTTGGCAGCCTCATCATTAATGAACCCCATTGAACTATCACTGAACATCTGACCAGACTGTAAGACAGAACTCGATTTTGAACGTCTGACGTCAAAAAGAACCCCGAGCCTAAAATAGGTTGCCCTCACCAAAGCGGTTATCGGTAGGTTACGAATGCCTTTAAAAAATGAGTTAATTGATTCCACGAGATTTGTGGTCATATGATCCCATCGTTGTCCTTGGTCGTATGCCCTGGTCCACTTATCCAATGGAATTTGGTTGATCCATCTGAATGCATCTGCATTTGTCAGTCTGATTTCTTCACAATAATGTTTGAATGACGGTTCAGTTAATACATACCCTACATTCACGACCTTCTTCTGCAACGCCTTGTCTTTGATTTGGCTTAGGTCAGTTACAATGCAACAATGGGTGTGTGATAACCCATATTTGCTTGACCCGCACTCGCAAGCCGCATGATACGCTCAACCACCAATCCCACTCCATGATTTACCCCCCTAATTCCAACCTTCAACATCAAACATTGATCAACCATTCATCCAAACCCGCAACCCATTCTTGCCACACACACAATCACAACAACACGAGCCTAACCTACCCCAATATACCCATTTGGTTGACTGTATGGCCCTTCCACTAAACCCCAACCCATCATAGCCCTCCACCATTATATCATTCTCAAAACGAGGCAATATCTGCATTCGATTGATCGTACCGTCCTCACCCAACCCTACCCAATCCAATATAACCACTACGCCCCAACTATGAAAACAAGGGCACTCAATTGATTACGGCAGCGCCGTTGGCAGCAACCCACTAGGTTTTTGGGGACAAACGGGTGCGAACATATCAAATACGAAGGGGTCCTCGGACCAATAACAAAATCCTCCACCAAACACGCAAAGACTAGAGACACCTCAACAAGCTCGTAATAGAGTTCGAAGGCGGGTCATCCGCGTGCATGTGGAACTGGGGACGTCTAGATCAGACGGAAAATTGATCATTTGTAATAATTATTTTTAAATAATATCATATTTATTTACTTTCTATTATATTTTTCTTTATTGATTTCTTTTAATTTAATTTAATCAAATATTAATATTAAAAAAATAAAAATAAATGATACTGATGAGCCAATTGAAATGACAAGACAATTTAAAAGCAAACAAAAAAAAAGAAAAAACCTAATAATACGTCAATTCATTTGACGACTTAGTGTAAAAAGAAAAAAATAAATTATGTATGTTTTAAAAAAAATAAAAATTATATGCTTTGGCAATCAATATGACTAATAAATTTAAAAACTGCGTCACTTTGATAATTAATTTGAAAACTATATTATTTCAGAAATTAATTTATTAAATTAGGTTATTCTTAAAAAAAAAAGTTCAGTAATATTTGTTTTGTTTTGTTTTGGCCATTGACCCCACTACCTGACAACCCACATAAAACTATTTTGTTTTAGGCATTGTCTTTCTTTGAAATAAAATAAAACTCGTGAAAAGTGATGCTTATGCGGAGTCACGATGCTGTCCAGTTACATTGTTTTCATGCACTGCCTGCGCATCCACCTTTGTCTCTGTTTGAGATTTTGACAATTTCCTCCACAGAGAAAAAGATGACTGACGGTGCTTTATCATGTTGAAATTCGTAGTCAACACTTTTTTCTCTCAAGAAATTTTGAATCAATAATTTATAATATTGATTTTTTTTTTCATTTAAAAATATTACTTGTTTTCACAAACATATTATTTACTTTTAAATATTAATAATAACTAGTATAACAATATATGTGACATGATAACTTTTGTTGTTAATATATTCTTATAATATAATTATAATTTTCTTATTCGTAGATGAACCGATAATAACTACTAAAAATTCATATTTTTAATCTTGAATATTAAGATTCAAACTCGAGTAATGATGTTTAATTAGGACTTAAAATGAGTAAAGTTGAGTCAAATTCGTCTCAGTTCGATCTGATTGTTGAAAATAATAAATTCAAGTGTGAGTTAGAGTCCTATGTTGGTTAAAAATGTGGATAGTTAACATTTATAAGTGAGAAAATTCGTACACTTATCACCTTAAGATTTTGAATGAATATGTGATGTATTTATCATTTGTGTTGCTCCTAGCACAATATTCAATAGTACTTCCTAGTGAAAAAACTCTCCTAACACCGATTCGATAAGAATTGATTTAATTTAAAACCTAAAAATCAATTCATTTTAAGTTCATAAATAATTCAGATCAATTCATTAGGTTCATTTCGCTTTCTTCACGAACTTAAAAGCCAATTTTTTTTTTTAAAAATTATTTTACATTTTACTTTTTATATTAATGTTTTTAAAAGAAAAATATTAAAATAAAAATCCGTTTTATTTACTTTCTAAAAACTGTTTTTCTCTTTTCAAAATTTTAATCATGAATAATTCCTATTGTTTTTAAATTTTTGAAAAGAGAAAAACAATTTTTAAAAAGTAAATCAAACTGGCCCTGAGTCTTTAAACCTATTCTTAGATCTAGTATAATAATCTGTATGTATAATCGAGTTGATTTATAAACCTAATAATCAAATTATATATAACTTAACTTCAACTCATTTAATAAAAAAAACTTATGTTTTTCTCATATTCAACTCATTTGATTCACAAATGCGATTAATTGTTATGCACGATTAGTGTAGAAAAATTTATACAATTAATGCATCACAATTCACAACCATCTGCTTGTATTATTTTTTAAATTATTAAAATAAAAGTCAAATCTTTCAAATAAATCAATGATTATAATTAATTGACAATATAAAAAGTCTTTACATTGTCTATGTATATCAATTAAATCCTTCATAAATTTATTTTAACGATATAATTATTAAATCAAATTTTAAATTATATTCGAGTTGATTCGATAAATTCTTAAACCCTAATCAACCAATATCAATTTTTCTCTTTTGAGAGTTAGAATATATAATTTTAATAGTATAATTTATTTTGATAGCACTAACTAATTATACTAACTACTCCTATTAGGCTGTTACAAAGAGATAGCAATAAATATTCAAGTGACGTGTAATTTCAATAATATCTATCCCCAATCCCCATAATTTTTACTCATCTTTAACCAACCCCTAACCCTTATCCAAATCTTAACCCTATAAATACCATACCAAAAGCTTCCTTAGAATAACATTCACAATACACCATCACTTGTTCATAATAACTAGGTTTTCTTCCACATCAAATTTTCAACAATTCTCAAACGATTCACGTACAACAATGTCTTCCGATCTCTCCGTCATTCTCCCTCGCGTCCTTATTGTTTCTAGACGAACCCTACGCAAGAACAAGTTCGTTGATTTTGTTGGTGAGTTTCATTTCCACATTTATTTCCATTATATCAATTTACATAAACATGCATCGAAGAAAACCCTATTTAACTAGAAGAAATAATTTTGATATATTGTTGATAATATATAGTTTTTTTATATCAATCTTGTTATTACTTTTTCAGGTGAATATCACCTTGATCTTATAGTAAGCTATGGTGCGGTACCGGTCATAGTTCCGCGTGTTTCCGGGGTTCACATGTTGTTAGACAGCTTCGAACCGATCCATGGTGTGCTTCTATGTGAAGGAGAAGACATTGATCCGTCATGGTATGCAGAAGACACATCAAGTCTTTCACAAGAGGAATTAGAAGAGATAAAGAGACTCCATGTGAGTGACACATCGATTGATAAAGAGAAAGATTCGATCGAATTAGGACTCGCGAAGCTTTGTCTCGAAAGAAACATTCCTTACTTGGGAATTTGTAGAGGTTCGCAGCTCCTAAATGTGGCGTGTGGAGGTAGTTTATATCAAGATATAGGAAAAGAGATTTCTAGCAAGTGTGTAGAAGAGAGTGAGATGGTGATGCATATTAACTATGATGATTATGATGGACATAGGCATGAGGTGAGAGTTGTGGAGGATACACCTTTGCATCATTGGTTTAAGGATTCTTTGGAAGATGGGAAAATGGATATTTTGGTTAATAGTTATCATCATCAAGGTGTTAAGAGACTTGCGCAACGGTTTGTTCCTATGGCTTTTGCTCCTGATGGTTTGGTTGAAGGGTTTTATGACCCTGATGCTTATAATCCTGAAGAGGGGAAGTTTATCATGGGCTTGCAGTTTCATCCTGAGCGTATGCGGAAGGCTGATTCAGAAGAATTTGATTACCCGGGATGTCCCTTTGCTTATCAGGTAACTTAAAATCAGAAGAAACTATCAGATTTTGATTTTTTCAGATCTATTTTGATGCCGATACATTGTTATGTTTGTGTTCATGTTCGTGTCAGTGCTCGTGTCTGAAACCGACGCTGACACTTGACAATTGTAATTACATTTAATAATTTTTTTTCAAATTATTACTGGTGTCGTGTCATCATGTTTGTGGTGACCGCGCTTCATAGTTATTGACTGATTGAGTTAAGTAACATTTCAAAATCCATGTAAGAACTGCAGGAATTTGTAAAAGCAGTTGTTGCATATCAGAAGAAGCTGAACAGTAAAGCATCTGTCCAAAAGCCTCTTAAACTTAATAAGGAACTGGAAAACAAAAGGAAGAGTATAGTGCGTAGTTTCTCACTCGCAAAAGACCTCTACATTCATAGCCAAGAAATGAACTCCACCAAAGAATCTGAACTTGAAGCAGGAGTAGAATTTCTTGAGGTAAACAATACAACTACAATTTACCATTTACCATTTGTTCATGTTATTTTCATGAGGTGAACAATACAATAGATACATATACTTAATATTGATTTTTATGTTTATTGAATTTTGCAGTCAAACACAGCTTTAAGTGTGCAGCAAGAGAATAGGCTAAAGCAAATGGGTGCAACAGTTAGGAATGCAGGATCATACATAGAGAGATTGAAACAGAATGAGGAAAGGGAAAAAATGGCAAGAAGGGTGATGGATAAAATGTCAATAGAACAGTTATCAGAACTCTTGTCTTTCTATCACACTATGGGACAGATTAGTTCAGAAGTATTAGAGAAAAAGATACATGGCATTGTCAATGACACTGATTAGTTTATGACTTTGTTTTTTTTTCCATTGTCTTTTGTTGACCATGTGTAGTATTTGTACCAAGTTTGATGTGCTACACTATGGAACATGATTCGTTGTATGTTTGTATTATTTCTTTCTTTATTTGGTAAGAGTGCTCATTTTTGTAACACTTTGTTTTCTAGTTTATCATTCATTTTATCTATTACATGTGTATCATATGTCTTGTGTTTTGTCTTACATAATATAAATGGTTCAAAGAATGTGATGTGTGAAGTTCATTTTTTATTCTTTTAGTAAAATACTAGTTCTTAATCCTTATAGCACAACGTGTGATGTTATCCATTATGTTTTAAATTGACTACTTGTATTCTGATAAAGAATATAATATTATGCATTCTGCGAATCTCTTGTGTGACTTGCAAGAAAAATATATTATCCATCTCTCTTTATAAATATATACTATGCATAAAAGTCTAAATGATCAGCAGAGCTATTTTTGAGAAACAGTCATTTGTTTAATCAGATAAACAAATTATTCATGTTGGATATTGAAATCAAATATTTAAATTGCAAACACACGTCCCGTCAAACCAACTTTAATTGGTAGCTGTGAATCACCTTTAAAATTACTTGGAAAAAAAAAAGGTTTTAAAGTGCAATTGCATAGGACCTTAAATTTTAGAGTCACGCTAACCAAAATTTATGATATTAAAAAAATATAGTAAATTCTTAATATCTTGAGTTTTGATTGGATATAGATATCTTATTTAAAGTGTGTTTGGATTAAATTTTATGTTTTATAAGTATGCGTTGTTATAACTCATATACATTTTATATATTAAATATGTTACAAAAAGAAGGGAAAAAAAAAAGGTAAAGGCTTTAAAGAAATTATCATCTTAAGAAGTTAGATGTACAAACTCTATAAAATTGCCTTTTAAATAGGTTTTTCGACTAAGTAAACTTTAAAAAATATAAGATAGAACATAAAGTAAAGCCTCAAGACTTAATCTTAATTTTTTAAATTAAGTCTGACCTATTTAAATAAAGCTCAGTTTGATTTGTTATTCTCTCTCTAAAACACACATGCACGCACGTATGTTCGTGCTCACTCACACACAATCACATTATGGAAACTGTTTTGGACTGGTTTAATAGGTGTCATACGTCTAATTGAGGTTCAATCCAGTTTATCTCTAGGCATAAGCCCAACAAGAGATTCGTGACTTCATGATCGTTGGAAAATAGAGTCGTTAGAATATAGTCGTTGGGGACTTCCCCCACACGCACTCTAACGTCTTTCACGCGACCAACTGCCCTATGAAACTACAGGAAGCAGTTACACTCAGTCAAGGGTCACGCGTCCGCGATCCACGACCAGGTGCCCTTATAAATACCCTTCATCTTTGGAGGGTCAGATATTCAATTCTAATCACTCGCATTCTTTCTTAACGCTTTAGTTTGCTTCACCCCGAAACTGACTTGAGCGTCGGATTACCTTACAGGTACCTCACCGTTTCTCCTACAAGTTTCGTTGCAGTCCCAACTGAAGACCACGAGGACCTGTCCGGATCATTTTTGTACAGTGGCGTCGTCTATGGGAAATAACAACCCCCCATATTTCTTGAACAAAAACCTTTCTTTTCAACGCAAGATCAAAGCTCATCTCTTCTTTTTCTTCTTCATGGCTTCCCAGATCAACGAGACTGTGAACAACCCTCTCACCATCGTCCTCAGCGATGGAGACAACACCAGTAACAGTGGAACTACCCATCACGATGCCGACCACTACGAGGGACATCTTTCATCCCATCTTCCAACAATCTGAAACAGTCATCGGTCCTTCACGGGAATCATATGCTCGAACCGATCCCCGTCCCGCAAGACGTTGACGTCAGTTCTCAGGCTCTCATCATCGCACTTAACAAGGAAACCTCGCTCTCTTCCAGCAAAGTGAGCACATATAGATGTTCGAGGGTGATCGTCGCTCCCTGTCTCCTACTAGGAGACATCGTCATAGAGACTCTCACAACCCTCCACGTCGCTCACGGTCTCCTATGCGGAAACACAAAAGCAAAGATTCCAGACATCTTTCTCCCCTGGAATATCAAGACATGCCAGAAGGATCACATCCAGATAAGCCCAAGAAGCGCACCTGGTTTTCTCCCAAAAAACCGAGACGCCCACCAGATGAGAGTTATCAGGGCACCAAGAAATCCCGTTACGACGAGGATCGTCGTCCCCGTAATCATAGCAAGAGTCCTCGCCGAATTCGGTCCCCATATCCTTCATTTGACAACAGCGATGACAAGGACAATCGTTGACCCCTGAGTCGCGAAATTATGGAAACCCGCATTCCTCGCGGTCTCGAGAAATCCCCTCTTTTGGCCACTTATGACGGAACTACATATCCTGATGAACACATAGAATACTTCGAGGCCATGCTCCACTATCACAACGTTGAAGGAGCCATCAAGTGTATGCTTTTCCCCGCAGGATCCATCACATCATGGAGAGTCTTGAAGAATCAATTTACAAGACACTTCATTGTGTCTCGTCGGCATCCCAAATCCTAGGCTACCCTCGAAGGGATCATCTAAGCAAAAGAGGAACCTCTGCGAGAATACATAGACATGTTCAACAAATAAGCGGTGGAAGTTGTCGCTCCCACCAAATGAGGCTAAGTCAAATGGGGTACAGACGCGAACGGTCGGCGAAAGAGAAAGGGAATGAATAGAGTCGCCATCTAGGCATTTTTATCCCAAAGGAAAGGTAATGCTGCATAAACCTAAGAAAAGATATGGATAAGACGGTTGCGAACCAGAGAAACTGAGAAAGGGGGTTGGTTACAACCTGGGAAGGTATTAGCACCCAGATTGTCCGTCGTACTCGACGGGATCCACGCTTAAAAGATTTGTGTTTTAAAGGGGTAATGTCAGTGCTATCTGTGTATCAAAGTTGGAAAGAATACAAGTGTCAGTGTAAAATAAATGTGAAGTGTATAAGAGAAGTGTCAGTGTAAGAACAGGAGTGTGAAGCTCAAGATTATGAGGCTTAAAGAATAATGCTGAAAGAGGGGGGATATACAGAGACTTTTGTTCGATAACTGTTAAGTTATGCCTACGTATCCTCTCGTGCAATGAGGAAGTCAGAACACCGTAGTCCGACTCAAAGAGACTGAAAGATAAGTTGACTTGTGAACTGCTTACTTGTCTATGCTCAAGTGTATGACCTGTCTGGCTCAGGTGCAAACTGTCTTGCATCAGACGGAAGAAGCAAGTTCTCGTTTGTGAGTGAAGATGATGAGAAAAGAATCCCGGAGGAGACGATTATTGTTTGTTTTTGGTGTTTTCAATCTTTTATTGCTTTTGGATTTGTTATAGGAAAATGAGCTTAAGTCTAAATCAAGGGTTAGTAAACTCATCACATCCTCCCTCTGATTAGGGGTAATGAGAATACCTTAAGTATGAAGTAAACACCTCACACTTAATCACCATGATGTAGGATTAAGATCATTAACCTAATTGCATTTATTTAGATGTTTTTTTGGAGTTTTTTTGTTTAGTGTTAAGTAATGAGTTTAAGCCATAATCAAGGATTTAATGGACTCATTACACCATCCTAATATAAGGATAATAGATGAGAACATTTAAGCTGAGGAAGGATCCTCAAATTAATCCATGATTAGGGATTAACCTCATGACAAAACAAGGCCTTTATTAAATGGATTTTAGTTAATGGTAAGATTAAGAAGTGAATTTTATGGTTTGTAAGACAACTTGAGGGGGACTTGTCCATTAACACTAGGGTTAGTCCTTCTTAACCAATTAAGGAAGAATTAAAACCCTAATGCAAGGCCCAAGTTACAAGCTTGATGTCTTGATGATTGTTAAGAGAATTGATTAGAGGATTTAAACACATTAAGGGTTTAACACTTAGGATTAAAGTTATACACTCCATCCTAATAGAAGGATGCATGCATAAGCTTAAACACAAAGCCTTAAAGCCTTTAGGGTTTAGTCCTTGATTATGAGATGAGAAGAGAAGACTCAATGATGACACAAAGGTAAAAGCTAAATGGGGACTAATCAAACCCTAATTATTATCATACTTGGAGATCCTAGGGTTTGTGAGGCTTAAGAGAGAAAGAAATCTTCAAAGAGCCACCAGGGAGAGAAGCAGATGAAAGGAGGAAGGAACAGAGAGAAGTAAGACAACTTGCTTCACTTAAGAAGGCAAGTTGCCTGAAGAAAGAAGGTAAGAGATGAACATGAATGAGCAAGCTCACTCTAAGACAAAGATAAAATGCAGCAAAGATGCAAGAGAGATGAGAAGAGATTGTGAGAAGTGAAGGCAAATTCACTTCTCAAAACAACTTACCACCTGAAAAGTTAGCAAAAGAAATGAAATGCAATGCAAATGAGATGAAATGTCATGCTGCAAACCAAAGTCAGAAGCATAAACATGATGTTATTAATGCTAAGAGATGATGCAAACACATGACAAAAGATGAGAGTGATCAAACAAACATAAGGATGCAAATGAGGCATGCTTTGAACCATAAAGATTCATGAATGTTCATGAAATGAAATGAACATATAACATGGCAAAGGAATGATGCAATGATAAATCATGGTTCTAACATGTCCTAAGATGTCTTATGAATCATGTGGATGCACAAAATGTCATGGTAAGTTATTAAATGCAAGCAAACGAGAGATGGATGCAAAGGAAAGCACAAATTAGGGTTTATGAACAACATTCAACACAAAATTCAAAATCAGAAGCAAATGTCATGATAAAAAATTGAAAATGGGATCAAAAGAACCCTAACCCTACACAAGTTTACTTCCCAAAAGGGGGGACCTAACTCTTAACCTAGTGCAAGTTATGAATTTCTCAAGTTGGCTAGGGTTTTAAGGTGCCTCACAAAGAAAAATACAAAACAAATTGAACATGCAAGATAAGTTTAAACCAATTTTATCCTATAAACTATATGATATGAAGGATGCAATGCAAGAAGAACCATTATCAAACTCTCAAGGGTTAGGCAGAATGGATTTTTCAAAGTTTGAACAAAAATATTGCCTTTAAAAGAATTTAATTCCAATGAAAAAGGTCAAAATAGTTCAAGAACCAAAAAGGAATTTGTTTTGAGAGTTTGATAATGTTCCTAAATGTTTTAAAATGCAATGTGAATTTTTTGGTGATTTTTAAATACCTAAATGTATTTTTTATTAATTAATTTTCATTAACTAATTAAAAATAAACATTTAAATGATTTAAAAATAATTTTTAATGCAAAAAATGAAAATAAAAATATTTTTGGGTTCTAAAAATTAATGAAATCTTTGACAAAAAATTTCAGAATTTTTAAATGTGTTTTGCTATTTTAAATAATTCGTAAAAGATAAATCAAATAAAATGAAATAAAAATTGAATTAAAGAGGAAATATGCAGATCCAGAGGCTGAGGTTCAAACAAATTTGGAGGGAATTGACCCGCGCCATATCCAATGGCTGAGATTCAAACTGGCTGGATTTATTTAAACTTAATTAATTAATCTAATTAATTAGGATTAGGGTTTTAATGAGAGATCTGGTCCATTCAAACGCGCGGGAGTCAACGTTAGTCAAACAGATCCATGGTCCAAATTCAAACTGAGCCTTAAACGCATTTAATGAACTAATGACTTTCAGGTGGCCGGAAATGACCTCCGGTCATCTTCTCCGGCCACACCTCTCCCTGAAAATTGCTATCTTCTTCCCTAGGCCACTAAAATCCAATCTCTCTGCCCAGAAATGATCCCCATACATCATACATCAAGAATCAACAAACAAACAACATTTAAAACACATCAACAATGAGAATCGAATCAAAATAGTTTTAGGTCAAAAAGTTTCAGAACACGAATACATACTCATTTCTCAACCATTTTCAAAACAAAACACATCAACATGATCAGTGAAGCATAAAGAATCATTTGGTAACTTAAAAACAAGTTTCTGGAAAAAATTGTTCTTGAGCTCACCTGAACTGGAGCTTTGATCTTTGGAACTTTCTGGCTGCTTCTTTGGTCCAAGATGCCTTTAGTGAACCCCCTGAGAAGCTTGCAATGCTTGGTTGGAGTTTAATGTGGCTGGTTTAAGAGTTTGATGAAGTTCTGTTGAAGGGAAGTGAAAAATCGTGTTTCTGTTTGAGGGCTTTTCAGGGCAAATTGATGGTTGGGAAATGATCAGAGGATCATATTGAGTGGTTCTATGAAGTTTGTTTTGATGTTTCTGGCTTGTATGGAGAGATTCGAATGAAAATGCATAAGAGGTGAGTTTAGAGGATGCTGAATTGTGGGAGAGATTAGGCTGTGTTGTGTTATGTGTTGAGTCTCATTTTGTCCATGTATCAAGTTGGGATAGGTCAGAGAGTTGTTGCTGGCCTAACTTGATTGGTATGGGTCATTTTGCATAGAGTCAACTTTTGTGTAAGAGAGGTATGGGCTGGTGCAGTCAAGGTACAAAGGCATGGCTTGGCTCATCTGTGATCAAGGAGAACCATGGAAATGAGTTTGAGGCAATGCAGCAAGTGGATTAGGGTTTGTGTGAGGTTTTGCAATTTTCACAAAGTTTTGGCCCTTTTGAAGTTTCTTAAAGATCAAGGCATGAAAATGAACAATTCTTTGGTGCATTCTGATTTTTAGGTCATGGTTCATGTTTGTGTAATTCATAGAAGTCCATTTGAAGTCACATTTTGCCTTGGTATAAGGTTTTGCAACTTTGCCTCTTTGGTACAAAACATGAAATTATGTGATTTTTGCCAACTTTGACAAGCCATAACTTTTGATCCAAAATGAATTAGAATGAGTTCTTGTACTTTTTGAAAATGGGAGGATCCATTCTACAACTTTCATGACCAAAGTTTTCTCATTTGAAGCATTTTTGAATCAATTTGAGGAGGTTGAAAAACTTTCCCAAAATGGCAAGTTTCCATTACAAGTCACTTTCCCAAAAAGGCAACTTTGCAAATAGCTTGAAATTCTTCAATCTTGTGAACTTCTAACACCTTCTATGATCAAATAAAGATCGTACATATTCAAAATGATGGAGAACACCCTTTGGTTGGGTCATTGGGGGCCTCAGATGCCCTGATTTTGCACTAACTTGCTCAAGAAGTCATCCCTTGATCAAATGCCTTCCCCATGGAATTTCTTCATGAAAATTGATATGCATGATCCTTATACCATATAGAGACCAATAGAAACAAGAATGACCAAAAAATTTGGAGTTATGGCCTTTGAAACCAAAACCCTAATTTTAGGTCATCTGTGCAGTTAAGCCTGGCTCTGCTTCCATGCCATTCTCAGTTCTTGTGATTCTTTGACTTCTTTGGTCTTGAGAGGATATAATATGGTGCTTTAACATATATGGACCCCTTTGAAGTGATTGAAAACCTTTGGAGTGGCTCAAGTGGCACTTGGATTGCTCAGATCACAAACCCTAGATGCAGATGACTTTGAATCAATGCAGTGAATCAAAAATGCAATATGAGATGCTATGATTGAACTTATGCACATGAAAATATCACAAGCCATGGTGTGAATGGGTGAGGGCAAATATGGGGTGTTTACAGCTGCCCCTATTCAAACATGAGTTAGCTGTGCAGGATGTAAGCAACGGCTTAACAGGCAAACAAGATAACTTGTGGTTGAATACCCAAGACAGTCCAAAATTTGCACTCACAGAATGAAGAAGAAAAGGGATATAGATTATGAAAAGAGAATAAAGTATAATTATAAAGTGTGGGCGACGGAGGACGACCGTCGAGCAGAGGACGACTGCTGGGGATGAAGCAATGACGGGGATGACCGACATGCTGGGGATATAAGGGATTATGATGGGGACGACCATCAAGTAAAGCTATAAGACTCTCTGGGGATTATAGGTAAAGTGAATGGTGGGGACGGCCATCAGGTTCGAGGTGTAAATGAAACAAATGATGAGGTACGGTCATCAGAGGTGAAGGACGATCACATGGCAGGGGAAGGCTGCTCTATTGGGGATAAGATGAGGGACGGTCATCTGAGGTGAATGATGATCACCTGGCAAGGTACGGTTGCCAAAAGTATCGCGACATAGGACGAATGCCGGATAAAAAGGTCGACGATGGGGGCGGCCATCGGACAAGCATGATGAAGGACGATCATCAAGAGGTGAAGGATGATCACCTAGCAGGGTACGGCTGCTCTCAGGGTTTATCATGACATAGGACGAATGTCAGATAACAAGGTCAATGATGGGGACGACCATCGGATAGAATGATGAAGGATGATCATCAAGAGGTGAAGGACGATCACCTAGCAGGGGACAGCTGCCGAAAATACCACGACATAGGACGAATGTCGGATAGGAAGGGGTTCCAATAAATAGAGACTCCACTGGGGGTGATGAAGGACGATCATCAAAGAGGTGAAGGACGATCACCTGGCAGGATACGGCTGCCGGAAGGTATCATGACATAGGACGAATGTCAGACAAAAAGAAAAATAGTTTAACAAGTTTTGTTGGGGACTCTTCTGGAGAAGGGTAGAAACAGATGAGTGTCTAAAATTTAAGAAAACATATGTGTTTGATACTGTGTATAGATTAAAGATGCGGGCGAGCACTCTTAAGACTATGATACGGACGAGTATCAGTAGAAACAAACGCTTGACGCATGTTCAGAGATGATGATACGGACGAGTATCAACTGGTTAACAAAGAACACGAACGAGTGTCGAATCTGGGGATATAAGTGGTTTATACAAGATACGGACGAGTATCTGTACAAGTATAAAGTGATGAGTGAGACACAGATAAGTGTTTAACTTGTTGGGGGGAGCACAACACGGACGAGTGTCGGAAAAAGTGTACTATAAACAAGTATTTGATCCATAAGGTGTTTAGGCAACTATGCTGGGGAAGGTGACACGGACGGGTGTCAAAGAATCATATATATATGTATCTGTATAGTGAGTGCAAAGGGGACGCTTTGGCTTTCTGCTGGGGATATGACACGGACGAGTGCCAAGAAGGAGTGTGTATCTGCATTTGTAAGGGAAATATGTTGGCTCTCTGGTGGGGAATTGGGGAATAGCCTGTATATTGTTGACGGATTGTCAGTATTCACGAGTGTTTGATTCAGAACATGGCTTATGATTATGCAATATGTGATTTTTGCCGTAATACTCCGTATTAGACGGAATGCTACGCTCTGTGGGGAAAATATGATGTGAATGCTATGATTATGCAAAGACACCGATCCGGGATTCGGATCCCGCTGCTGTGGAGATCTCTGGCTGATCTGCTTGAAGTGGACTTCCCAGCTGGGGATAGGATCATTGGTAGATCTGGCATATATGACTCTGCTTGGGTCAATAGATCACTGATAGATCTTCCTTAGTAATGAGGGTCCCAGCTGGGGTTTGTAGAAGCTTTCGTCACCCTGTTGTGAGATCTTCAGGCATTGCTCTTCTGGATAGAGGCTGAAACTCTGTGGGGAGAAATGGTTCCCTGTCTAGCACTTGGCTGGGGAAGAAGAAAAAATCACTGAAAAATCCTCCTAGAGATTTCTATGGGGATCCTGCTGAGGATGATACTGGACAACTCAGCTGGGGATATGAACATCCTTCTGGTGTTGTTTGGAAAGTGTGCTGAGGAGGCAATGATTTGGCAGCCTACCGGAGAGAAGCTTTCATGCCCCATGTTGCGCTTTGGATACCTGCAATCCTGTAAAGACAAAGAAACGCACAAGTATCCCGAGGTATCCTTCGCTGGATTCCATCATAGGAGTTTAGACACTCCCGGGAGTAAGTATATTTCCTGTAAGCATGTATTTTTAGAAGGGAAACATCTGTATTTATGCAATCAATACCTTAGAGACATCGGACATTTTTGCAAATAAAAATAAAATACACGAGACATGACTGAAAATCTGATTTTATTAATTCGTGTGCCCTGAATTGGCAAGATACAGTCAAGGAAACGGATCCCCTGAAATGAGGAAATCGTTACAAATTGAGAAACACAGAGATGCTGGCAATGTTGACGACGCTTCGAGGAGCTTCCCTTTTGCTATGACTCGTATGAATTTTGTCGTTCTCCTCATCTTGCTTTTGAAGGAGGCTGATTCTGACCGAAGCTTGAACCCTTCGGAGCTTACCATGTTTTAAGTGACACAGACGAATTCAGAATGCAGTCGTTCGCTTATTCCCTTATTTTGCGCGGATCGCCCTTTCGGGTTTTCAATCCACCGGGATACCCATTTCTGCCTGAGTTGTCCAATGCGGCTTTTCAACTCAGCGGGTGTACATTTTTTTTAATCTATTTTCCCTTATTTTTGCCCGAGTCTTTTATTCTATTTTTGACTCGCCGGGATGCCCTATTTTTGCCTGGACTTTCATTCTGTTTTTATGTCCAGCGGGTCATTTTATGCGAAGTATTTTTTAACTGCATCTGAATTCACAGGGGACAGGAAGTCTTCACCATCCATAGTGATGAGCATCAGTGCTCCACCAGAAAAAACTTTCTTTACTACAAATGGCCCTTCATAGTTCGGAGTCCACTTTCCCCTGTGGTCCGTATGAGGAGGGAGGAGTCTTTTCAGCACCAGATCTCCTACTTGGTATTCCCGGAGCCTGACTTTCTGATCGAAGGCTTTCTTCATTCTTTTCTGATACAGCTGCCCATGACAGATTGCAGCTAATCTCTTCTCTTCAATTAGATTCAGTTGTTCGTATCGGGATCGGACCCACTCTGCCTCATTCAGCTTAACATCCATCAGTACCCTCAAGGAAGGTAATTCAACTTCAACAGGTAGGACTGCCTTCATACCATACACAAGTTGATACGGTGTTGCCCCGGTGGATGTTCTGATTGACGTACGGTACCCATGCAATGCAAATGGTAGCATTTCATGCCAGTCTTTATAGGTAACCACCATCTTTTGTACAATCTTCTTGATATTTTTGTTAGCTGCCTCGACAGCGCCATTCATTTTTGGCCTGTAAGGAGAAGAATTGTGGTGTTGGATCTTGAAGTCCCGACACAGTTCTGCCATCATTTTGTTGTTCAAGTTGGAACCATTATCAGTAATGATTCGCTCGGGCACTCCATACCGACAAATGATGTCTCTCTTCAGGAATCTGGCTACCACTTGCCTTGTAACATTTGCATAAGAAGCTGCTTCAACCCACTTGGTAAAATAGTCAATGGCAACCAGGATGAATCTGTGGCCGTTTGAAGCAGTCGGTTCAATCTTGCCAATCATATCAATGCCCCACATGGAAAAGGGCCAGGGTGAAGACATCACGTTTAGAGGATTCGGAGGCACATGCACCTTATCCGCATAGATTTGGCATTTATGGCATTTTCTGGCATACGCACAACAGTCTGCGTCCATCGTAATCCAGTAATATCCTGATCTTAGCAACTTTTTAGCCATTGCATGCCCTCCTGCATGGGTACCAAAGGATCATTCGTGCACCTCGTGCATCAACAAGTCAGCTTCTGTCCTATCAACGCACCTGAGGAGTACCATATCAAAGTTTCTCTTGTACAGGGAACCGTCAGTGTTCAGGAAGAAACTACCAGCTAGCCTTCTTAATGTCTTCTTATCACTGGAAGATGCCCCAGGTGGGTATGTTTGATCCTCCAAGAAGCATTTGATATCATGGAACCAAGGCTTATCATCTTTGACAACATCTGCTGAGAACACATATGCTGGTCTGTCAAGTCTGGACACTGAAATCCGAGGCACAAAGTTGGCAGCTTGAACTTTGATCATGGATGAAATGGTAGCCAGAGCATCTGCAAACTGATTTTCATCTCGAGGGATATACTCAAGCTTGACTGTAGTGAAGAAAGTCAATAACCTTCTTGTATAATCCCGGTAAGGTATCAGATGATCTTGGTGGGTGTACCATTTGTCGTTGGTTTGATTAATTACCAGAGCTGAATCTCTGAATACAGTCAAAGTCTTGATCCTGAGGTCAATGGCTTCCTCAAGACCCATAATACAAGCTTCGTATCCAGCTTCGTTGTTAGTGCAGTTGAAGGTGAGCTTTGCCGAGAAAGGCATGTGAACTCCTTTGGGTGTAATGAGTACTGCACCAACACCACGACCATTCATGTTAACAGCCCCGTCGAACATCATAGTCCATTCTTCTTTTGGGTCGGGCACTTCAGTGTGAATAGGCTCTTTATGATCTTTTGCTTTTATGAACATGATGTCTTCATCAGGGAAGTCAAATCTCATAGGCTGGTAATCATCAATGGGTTGCCCAGCAAGGTAATCAGACAATACACTGCCCTTGATGGCTTTCTGAGATGTGTACTGAATGTCATATTCTGTGAGGATCATTTGCCATCTTGCAACCCGTCCGGTAAGTGTTGGCTTCTCAAAAATGTACTTAACTGGATCCATCTTTGAGATCAATAAAGTAGTGTGAGTCAACATATACTGCCTTAGTCGGCGAGCAGCCCACGCTAAAGCACAGCAAGTTTTCTCGAGCAGTGAATAACGTTGTTCACAGTCAGTAAACTTTTTGCTTAGGTAGTAAATTGCATACTCTTTTCGACCAGACTCGTCATGCTGGCCCAGCAAACACCCCATTGACTCTTCTAATACTGTCAAGTACATGATTAGAGGTCTTCCTTCAACTGGAGGCATAAGGATTGGAGGCTCTTGTAAGTATTCCTTGATTTTGTCAAAAGCCCTCTGGCAATCTTCATTCCACCTGACTGTTTGTTCTTTTCTTAACAGCTTGAACAAAGGCTCACAGGTTGCTGTAAGGTGAGATATGAACCGTGAAATGTAGTTCAATCTACCTAGAAACCCCCGAACTTCTTTTTTTGTCTTTGGTGCAGGCATTTCTTGAATGGCTTTGACTTTATCAGGGTCAACTTCAATCCCTTTCTCACTTACAATAAATCCCAGCAGCTTACCAGATCGCACCCCGAATGTGCATTTGTTGGGGGTTTAACTTCAGTTGGTACTTCCTCAGACGCTTGAATAACTTCAGCAGATTTACCAGGTGGTCTTCTTCTGTGAGGGACTTGGCAATCATGTCATCCACATAACATTCAATTTCTTTGTGGATCATGTCATGAAATAATGTTACCATAGCCCGTTGATAAGTGGCACCCGCATTCTTCAGTCCGAATGGCATCACCTTATAACAGAATGTGCCCCAGGGTGTGATGAAAGTTGTCTTCTCCATGTCTTCAGGTGACATTTTGATCTGATTGTATCCTGAAAATCCATCCATGAAGGAGAACACCGAGAACTGAGCCGTATTATCAACCAATACATCAATGTGAGGTAAAGGGAAGTCATCTTTCGGGCTGGCTCTATTCAGATCCCGGTAGTCCACACACATCCTCACCTTGCCATCTTTCTTAGGCACAGGTACAATATTAGCGACCCACGGAGGATAGCTGGTCACAGCAAGGAACCCGGCGTCCCATTGCTTTTGTACCTCTTCTTTTATCTTCATTGCCATATCTGGGCGAGTACGGCGTAGCTTCTGTTTTACTGGTGGGCAATCTTCTTTTAAAGGCAGCTTGTGCATGACAATATCAATGTCCAAACCTGGCATATCCTGATAAGACCAAGCAAAGACATCCACATACTCCCGAAGCATATCAATCAGTTGCTCTTTTATTGAATCTTGTAAGCAGGCCCCAATCTTAACTTCTTTTACGTCTTCTTCCGTACCAAGATTAATCGTTTCAATCTCCTCCTGATGAGGAGTGATAACCTTCTCCTCTTGCCTTAACAACCTGGCTAGCTCTTCAGGTAGCTCATAATCTTCTTCAACCCCTTCATCAGCTTGATTGATTGGATTGCCAAAGTCATACGAAGCCATAGCGGTGTTGTTATCGGTGCAATCTGAAAGGCATTCTCTGCAAGGGTTTAGATTGTTTATTTTAGTGATCAATTTTAATCTTGTTTAGAAAAAGTGAAAATGAAGTTATTTATTTTGAAAACATTGCCATTTTATTTTTGTACAAAAAGAAAAATGAAAAGACAGTGAGCGAAAAAGAGACTCGTTTGCAAAAGATGTCTGATATTCATTGATTAATCCATTTGCACAAAATTACAAGATGGCCCGATTACAAAATGAGTCTTGACATCTTGGGCAAGATGCAAGACTTGATGCATGCTTATAAAATACAGGAAATAATAATTACTCTGCAGGAGTAACCCTTATAATTTCCTGGGAAGACCAGTTAAGGACTTGGCTCCCCGGGATTCTTGGACGTATCCAGCTCTCCAGGTTGCGGTCGCTTTCCTCCTCGTCTTCCAAGTTGTTTACAGCATCCGGGGTGAGCATCCCCCCGCTGACAAAGTTGGGCTCTTTTGCAGCCTCTGATTCATCTTGTTGAGTTGGTTTGTAACCCAACCCAAATCTGTCTTCTTTCTTTTCCACGGGCAGCAGCTTGCCCCAGCCTTGGGCAGTACCCTCTTCAACAACCATCCTGGCTTGCTGATAAGACGTCATGGAGGTTCCCAGTACAGCAGATGCTTCATTAATGTTTAGGGCCTCAAATCCCTGGCTCATAGTTTCATGGATCTCTCCATCCATCTCTATGTACTTATACGTAGCCAGATGGCTAACAAAGATGTCTTCTTCCCCACAGATGGTGATGATCTGGCCTTCCCACTCGAATTTCAGCTTCTGGTGAAGGGTAGACGTAACAGCGCCAGCGGCGTGGATCCAGGGTCTACCCAACAAACAGCTGTAGGCCGGCTGAATGTCCATCACATAAAAGGTAATTTTGAAGGTATGCGGGCCAATCATCACAGGCAGATCAATCTCCCCAAGCATTGATCTTTTAAAGCCATCAAATGCTCTCACCACCAAATTACTCGGACGCAGTGCCAAACCATCATACTCTAGCTTCACTAAGGCTTTCTTTGGTAGAACATTGAGTGACGACCCAGTGTCCACCAGTACATGAGATAAAACAGCACCTTTGCATTCTAGGGTGATGTGTAAAGCCTTGTTGTGGTTACGTCCCTCAGTTGTTAAGTCAGCATTGGTAAAACCCAGTCTATGGCTGGTGTTGACATTTGCTACCACAGTTTCTAGCTGATTAACGGTAATCTCCTCTGGCACGTATGCTGCGTGCAAGACTTTCAGTAATGCATTCCCCTGAGCTTCAGAACACATCAACAGTGATAATATGGAGATTTTTGAGGGAGTTTGGTGAAGCTGATCCACCACCTTGTAATCACTTCTCTTTATGATTCTCATAAACTCGTCTACATCTTGTTCAAAAGACATATTCTGAGTTTCTTTGATAGCTGGCTCTTCAAGCACCACACTCTTTCCTTTTGCTTTGGCAGCAACTTCTGCTTCAGCATTAGGCCTTTGAGTTTGTGAGGCAAAAAGGCGTCCGCTTCTGGTGAAGCCTCCGCCTCCCCCAACATTATCAATTTGTGGAGAAGAGGTTGAAGAATCCAAAGTGATTTTCTCCCCGTTGCAATAGAGATCAGAGCCATAATACCAAGGTATAGCATTACTACTTTCATAAGGAACGGATCCAGGCACCGTAATGGTGACTAGACTGATTGCTGCAGAGGAGGGTACTGAGATGGTGTGTGGATCATAGTAAATTGTGACTGGTGACCTGGCAGGAAGTGCCACTACTTGTTGCTGGAAATTGTTGCTTGGAGGAACATCTGATGGGTCGTAATAGATGGTGACTGCTGAGACATCTTCATTAATTTCTGTTGGCGTTGTAGAAGATTCTGCAGGTAAAATGGATGCTGATGTTGTAGAAGAGAGGGTTGTTGACATTTGTTTTGTTGAAGTGATGGACGGAGCCATTGTTGATGATATTGATGAATCGGTAGGAATGATTGTTGCTGCTGTTGTAGAAGAATCAGGAATTGTTGCCAAAGGAATTGCTGGATTTGTAGGCGCCGTTGTTGAGATCTGAAGTATACCATCCTTGATAAGACCATCTATGTCGCTTCTCAAATTATCACACCCGTTGACTGCAATGTTGCAATACCCACAACCGAGCTCACACCCGGGGAACACCTGGCACTCTAGAAGCTGAGCTTTAATTTCGACCAGAGATATTCGAATTTGTGCAACACCGGTGATCAAAGTAGATGGTTTGTCTTCCTCAATGGCATTAATCCTCGGCCCGCCATGATTAGGCATAGGATTCTTGTTGACATTTGGAGGGGGTGCAAAGTTGAGGGCTTTAGAATCCACCAGATCTTGGACTTTCATTTGCAAAGCTCTGCACTTCTCCGTATTGTGGCCAGGTGCATTGGAATGGAAAGCGCATCTGGCGTTGACATCATAATTCCTTGGAAGATTGGAGGGATCTGGTGGTGCCAATGCCCTTAACTCAACCAAGTTGAGCTTCAGGAGTTGTGGCAATAAGGCAGCATAAGGCATAGGGATAGGGTCAATCACCCTGTTTGCCTGTGATGGTCTTTGTTGAAAGGGTCGTTGTTGTTGATTGCTGTTGCTATTGTTGTAGGTTCTCTGTTGCGGATACTGGACTTGCTGTTGATAATGTGGTTGTTGTTGGTGTTGATATGCTGGTTGCTGAGGAATCAGAGCTGGAATAGTGACAGCTGCTACTGATCTGTGGACATACTGAGGTCTGCCCCTGCTGGCATGAATGGCATTTGTCTCACCGGTCCTTCGAGGTCCCACAAAAGGCTTCCTGGGATTACTGGACGAACTTGCACCATTATCAGAAATCTTGCCCATTTTTAATAGACTTTCAATTCTTTCACCGGCTATAACTACGTCAGCAAAACTGGTGGAAGAAAAGGCAACCAGTCTGTCAATATATGTTCCTTGCAGAGTATTCATAAACATGTCGGCCATTTCTCTTTCCGACATGGGTGGCTGGACAGCAGCAACAAGCTGTCTCCACCTTTGGGCATATTCCCTGAAGCTTTCTCTGGAAGATTGAGACATTCCCATCAGGAGGGTCCTGTTAGGAGCCATGTCCAGATTGTATTGATATTGTCTGATGAAGGCTTCAGCTAAGTCCTTCCAGCATCTGATAGTAGCTCTGGTCAAGTGTGAATACCACTCTCTTGAAGCTCCAGTCAAGCTATCTTCAAAGTAGAACATCCACAGTTTTTCATCCATGGTATATGCTTTAAGTCTTCCCAGAAAAGACTGCAAGTGAGTTCGTGGACAGGAGGTTCCATTGTATTTCTCGAAGCACGGGGGTTTGAATTTGTGGGGAATTCTCACCCCATCCACTAACCCCATATCCATTACATCGAAACCCAAGGAGTTTTGAGACTCCAAAGATCTCAATTTCTCAGCAATTTCATCAAACCTCCTATCATAGACTTCATCTCCAGCTCCCATTACGGTAAACTGCTCTTCTTGAGGATCTTCTTGCAAGATCCTGCCTGCAGCAGTGTTGCCCTGTACATTCCTTGGGATGTTGACTTCCGGATCTAGATGAGGTCCAAATACTGGTGGGTTAACATGAGGCTGACCTCCCTCATTATTACTTGTTCCTCCAGTCCCAGGATGAGGTTCCTTGGGGGTTTGTCTTTCTACCAATGCCCTTAGCCTTTCCTGACTCTGGGCCAAGCCAGTCATTACAGTCATGAATTGAGCCATTTGGTTCCTCATCTCCACTCTTTCATTAGCCATCTGAGTTCTGACCTCTGTCAGGTCTTGCTGTACTTGTTCCATTAGAATACCCGGAAGGTTGTTGCGAGTAGGATACCGGTGTGCACGGTTGACAGGGAACACTCTTCTGCGAGCAATATTTCCTGAAGTCATAGCAAAGTTAGAAACAAATAAATATAAAACCTACAAAAACAAAACAAGGTTAGTATGCAATGCAGTATGCTTATTTGTTTTCCAAGGTATCCGGCTTGGTTCTTGGTTTTGACCTTTCCAGTCCTCGAGGAAGATGCTTTGGTGTTGTTGAGAAAAAGAAATCCCACAATGGAAGCAAACTAAAATATATTACAAATGGTGAATCATACATAGTTTGTTTTTTACAACACATGCCCCTGAAGGGTCAAAATACAACAAAAAGAAAAGTACATCAAATGGAAATGAACAACAAGCAAAGAAGTCAAACATCCAATCCAAACTCATCTTCCTTAACCTCCTTCAGAAGTGCCTCAGTCACTGGACCAGCTGGATGCTCTGTAATAGTCCTGATGAGGAGGTTTCTAGTGGCAATGGTAGTGGTCAGCTTCTTGTGCCTGTCCTGATCCTTTGATCTCTTCAATCCAGCCCTAAGCTTCAACTCTGAAATCTCCTTCTGGGCTGCCAGCAAAGCTTCCTGCTGTTTCTTTTCATTGGCCTCTAACTGTTCAATCTTGGCTTGAATTCTCTGATCTTCTTGTGTCCGGGCTTCAGTGATCCTGACCCACCTAGCCTGACTTTCTTGCAGATAGAGCTCAGTCCTAGCCTTCTGAAGCTTGGCCTCTTTACATGCATTCTTCAATATTTGCTCCCCAGCTCTTGCTTTCTTGATGTAGTCCTCTGTTTTCTCAATCTTGGCCAGATGCTCCACCCTAAGCTTCTCCAACCTCTCAATGTCCAGACGACCATCACTCCTTTCCCAAAGAGTCTTCTTCAGAGCTTGAGACAGATTCTCATTCCTTTCCTTCAGTTTCTCAAACTCTTCCAGGCTGATAGTGGCTGCTGGCTGTACTGCAGAGGGTCCAGGTATATCCTCAATGGTGAAGGGAATTCAAGTAATCTGAGCTCTGGTATGAGACCAGTCATAGTACTGAGCTGAAGCAACATTATTACACCTTCCAAGAATAGCCATCCCTTTTGTCTGGATGTTGTCCCAAGCCCAAGATTCTTGTCTGACAGCAGCTAGATTAGGCTTTATTTCACAATACAAGGTCTCAGCTAAATCTTGCATCCTAGGTGGGTGGACCAAAGCATAGCCCAGTTGTCTCTTAAACAACAAAGGATTGTAGTTGATGCAACCCTTCACTCCTATTAGAGGTACATTTGGGTACTGCCCACAGCTAGTGATTATGTCCCTGCCTTTGGTGCTTTGGGTGCACCATCTGATGTCATCTGAAGTCAAAGCAATGAGCCTCTTGGCCCAATTCTTCTGTTGGTGGGGATTCAGGAATGCATCTGACTTAGGCAGGTGTTTGAGCAGCCAGGTATGAAACAGAGGAGCACAGCATCTCACCAACTTCCCTCTTTGTTTCTCATTCCTCTGATGAATGGAGTAATAGAAATCTCCCAGCAATGTGGGTACTGGGTTCCTCAGAAGGAAAAGATGAATGGCATTCTTGCTGATAAATTTGGGCTCATCTGCAAACAGTATAACCCCATATATGTTGAGGGCTAACAATGCACAAACTGCCCTCCATTCTCCCAAAGAGGCCTTCAGGATGGCCTGAGAAATCAAGAAATCCAAGTGCAAACCAGGGATCCCAACCTTTGTTGTCATGTTCTGCTCAATCAAAGTAGGCTCCAGGTACAGTGCTTTTGCCATTTCTCCATTGCTGGGAGAAGTCATCTCTGGGTTGAAGGGGACACCACCCCTGACAGGTACTCGAATCAATGATGAATACTCCTCCAACAGAGGTCCTAGCTGAAAGTCTGAAAATGTGAAACATCTCAAAGGAGGATCATAAAACTGTAGGCAGGTGTGGATCATGCTCCTCTGAGAAGGGTCTAGGTCCATAACCATATCCAGGATACCTCCATAATGCTCCCTGAATAATGGGATGCGGTCAGGAGTGATAAGTGACTGGACCTGCCTGATACCAGTCAACACAGGCTCAAAGAAATGGTAAGATATGTTGCTCTTCCTGGGTGTATCCATGAATGCTGATGAAAAGCTGAAGACAAGTGTTAATGATGATCAAGACTGATACTGGATATGAGCCACTGACAGGCTAGTGTTGATGATGATGAAGGTAGCTGAAGCAGATAACTGATGAAGCAGAGGTCTATGCAGAAGAAAGGGTCAAAACCAAGCCAGATATAATGTGGATACCCTGAAAGACAAATAAACAAATGTTAAATGATGCAAATGATGAGTATGCAAATGATATGCAAGGGTTTGTGATCAAGCTAGATCTGATTATCTGTCTTGATATAGGTCCATGTATGTTCAAGAAGTCCAGATGGAGGTTCAGAAATCCAGTAACCAAGGTGGGGGACTCAAATAAAGAGTCACATGTCCAGGGTTAAATCACAAGAACTGTCCAAAATGAGGTACTCTTAAACCAAGTAATAATAGGGTATGATGTGGCCAATGGTACCTGCAAACCTGTAAACAGCCCAATCCCCTCACAGGTAGTGTTCTAAAACAAAGATCCTCAGACTTGGATCAGTTATGAGAAGTGTAAACACTTCTAACCCAGAGGTACAGTGTTTACAATAACCATAAAAGATCCTCCTCTAATTCACCTCAGTTTCTGAAGGTCATAATAAAGGTCATCCAGACTTAGCAGGCTTCCCAGATAGCCCTAGCACTACAGGAAATCTGTAGCACAGAGTTCTCAAGAAGAAACCCATATCTGAATCGTGTTTCATATTCCCGCACCAGACCGAAATGGAATGGGAAAGAACATGAACCACTCTAGCCTAGGTGTCACTCAGGTCCCAGGTATAGGACCTCAAACTCTCAAAAGAACCCCACCCAACAACAAAAAAGATCCAGCAAGATGACAGTATGACAATATGATGTATAAAACTGTAAGGAAAGCAGTAAACAAGACTGTACATAAAGCAAAAATAAAAACATAACACATATAGCACATAACACCCCAGTAAACACAAATCAAACAAGCGCTAGGAGGAACCCACAAAAAGAACCAGAAGCCCTGGTTACAATATAAGGTTCCCCAGCAGAGTCGCCAAGCTGTCGCTCCCACCAAATGAGGCTAAGTCAAATGGGGTACAGACGCGAACGGCCGGCGAAAGAGAAAGGGAATGAATAGAGTCGCCAGCTAGGCATTTTTATCCCGAAGAAAAGGTAATGCTGCATAAACCTAAGAAAAGATATGGATAAGACGGTTGCGAACCAGAGAAACTGAGAAAGGGGGTTGGTTACAACCTGGGAAGGTATTAGCACCCAGATTGTCCGTCGTACTCGATGGGATCCACGCTTAAAAGATTTGTGTTTTAAAGGGGTAATGTCAGTGCTATCTGTGTATCAAAGTTGGAAAGAGTACAAGTGTCAGTGTAAAATAAATGTGAAGTGTATAAGAGAAGTGTAAGTGTAAGAACAGGAGTGTGAAGCTCAAGATTATGAGGCTTAAAGAATAATGCTGAAAGAGGGGGGATATACAGAGACTTTTGTTCGATAACTGTTAAGTTATGCCTACGTATCCTCTCGTGCAATGAGGAAGTCAGAACACCGTAGTTCGACTCAAAGAGACTGAAAGATAAGTTGACTTGTGAACTGCTTACTTGTCTATGCTCAAGTGTATGACCTGTCTGGCTCAGGTGCAGACTGTCTTGCATCAGACGGAAGAAGCAAGTTCTCGTTTGTGAGTGAAGATGATGAGAAAAGAATCCCGGAGGAGACGATTATTGTTTGTTTTTGGTGTTTTCAATCTTTTATTGCTTTTGGATTTGTTATAGGAAAATGAGCTTAAGTCTAAACCAAGGGTTAGTAAACTCATCACATCCTCCCTCTGATTAGGGGTAATGAGAATACCTTAAGTATGAAGTAAACACCTCACACTTAATCACCATGATGTAGGATTAAGATCATTAACCTACTTACATTTATTTTGATGTTTTTTTGGAGTTTTTTTGTTTAGTGTTAAGTAATGAGTTTAAGCCATAATCAAGGATTTAATGGACTCATTACACCATCCTAATAGAAGGATAATAGATGAGAACATTTAAGCTGAGGAAGGATCCTCAACTTAATCCATGATTAGGGATTAACCTCATGACAAAACAAGGCCTTTATTAAATGGATTTTAGTTAATGGTAAGATTAAGAAGTGAATTTTATGGTTTGTAAGACAACTTGAGGGGGACTTGTCCATTAACACTAGGGTTAGTCCTTCTTAACCAATTAAGGAAGAATTAGAACCCTAATGCAAGGCCCAAGTTACAAGCTTGATGTCTTGATGATTGTTAAGAGAATTGATTAGAGGATTTAAACACATTAAGGGTTTAACACTTAGGATTAAAGTTATACATTCCATCCTAATAGAAGGATGCAGGCATAAGCTTAATCACAAAACCTTAAAGCCTTTAGGGTTTAGTCCTTGATTATGAGATGAGAAGAGAAGACTCAATGATGACACAAAGGTAAAAGCTAAATGGGGACTAATCAAACCCTAATTATTATCATACTTGGAGATCCTAGGGTTTGTGAGGCTTAAGAGAGAAATAAATCTTCAAAGAGCCACCAGGGAGAGAAGCAGATGAAAGGAGGAAGGAGCAGAGAGAAGCAAGACAATTTGCTTCACTTAAGAAGACAAGTTGCCTGAAGAAAGAAGGTAAGAGATGAACATGAATGAGCAAGCTCACTCTAAGACAAAGATAAAATGCAGCAAAGATGCAAGAGAGATGAGAAGAGATTGTGAGAAGTGAAGGCAAATTCACTTCTCAAAACAACTTACCACCTGAAAAGTTAGCAAAAGAAATGAAATGCAATGCAAATGAGATGAAATGTCATGATGCAAACCAAAGTCAGAAGCATAAACATGATGTTATTGATGCTAAGAGATGATGCAAACACATGACAAGAGATGAGAGTGATCAAACAAACATAAGGATGCAAATGAGGCATGCTTTGAACCATAAAGATTCATGAATGTTCATGAAATGAAATGAACATATAACATGGCAAAGGAATTATGCAATGATCAATCATGGTTCTAAATGTCCTAAGATGTCTTATGAATCATGTGGATGCAAAAAATGTCATGGTAAGTTATTAAATGCAAGCAAATGAGAGATGGATGCAAAGGAAAGCACAAATTAGGGTTTATGAACAACATTCAACACAAAATTCAAAATCAGAAGCAAATGTCATGATAAAAAATTGAAAATGGGATCAAAGGAACCCTAACCCTACACAAGTTTACTTCCCAAAGGGGGGGACTTAACTCTTAACCTAGTGCAAGTTATGAATTTCTCAAGTTGGCTAGGGTTTTAAGGTGCCTCACAAAGAAAAATACAAAACAAATTGAACATGCAAGATAAGTTTAAACCAATTTTATCCTATAAACTATATGATATGAAGGATGCAATGCAAGAAGAACCATTATCAAACTCTCAAGGGTTAGGCAGAATGGATTTTTCAAAGTTTGAACAAAAATATTGCCTTTAAAAGAATTTAATTCCAATGAAAAAGGTCAAAATAGTTCAAGAACCAAAAAGGAATTTGTTTTGAGAGTTTGATAATGTTCCTAAATGTTTTAAAATGCAATGTGAATTTTTTGGTGATTTTTAAATACCTAAATGTATTTTTTATTAATTAATTTTCATTAACTAATTAAAAATAAACATTTAAATGATTTAAAAATAATTTTTAATGCAAAAAATGAAAATAAAAATATTTTTGGGTTCTAAAAATTAATGAAATCTTTGACAAAAAATTTCAGAATTTTTAAATGTGTTTTGCTATTTTAAATAATTCGTAAAAGATAAATCAAATAAAATGAAATAAAAATTGAATTAAAGAGGAAGTATGCAGATCCAGAGGCTGAGGTTCAAACAAATTTGGAGGGAATTGACCCGCGCCATATCCAATGGCTGAGATTCAAACTGGCTGGATTTATTTAAACTTAATTAATTAATCTAATTAATTAGGATTAGGGTTTTAATGAGAGATCTGGTCCATTCAAACGCGCGGGAGTCAACGTTAGTCAAACAGATCCATGGTCCAAATTCAAACTGAGCCCTAAACGCATTTAATGAACTAATGACTTTCAGGTGGCCGGAAATGACCTCCGGTCATCTTCTCCGGCCACACCTCTCCCTGAAAATTGCTATCTTCTTCCCTAGGCCACTAAAATCCAATCTCTCTGCCCAGAAATGATCCCCATACATCATACATCAAGAATCAACAAACAAACAACATTTAAAACACATCAACAATGAGAATCGAATCAAAACAGTTTTAGGTCAAAAAGTTTCAGAACACGAATACATACTCATTTCTCAACCATTTTCAAAACAAAACACATCAACATGATCAGTGAAGCATAAAGAATCATTTGGTAACTTAAAAACAAGTTTCTGGAAAAATTGTTCTTGAGCTCACCTGAACTGGAGCTTTGATCTTTGGAACTTTCTGGCTGCTTCTTTGGTCCAAGATGCCTTTAGTGAACCCCCTGAGAAGCTTGCAATGCTTGGTTGGAGTTTAATGTGGCTGGTTTAAGAGTTTGATGGAGTTCTGTTGAAGGGAAGTGAAAAATCGTGTTTCTGTTTGAGGGCTTTTCAGGGCAAATTGATGGTTGGGAAATGATCAGAGGATCATATTGAGTGGTTCTATGAAGTTTGTTTTGATGTTTGTGGCTTATATGGAGAGATTCGAATGAAAATGCATAAGAGGTGAGTTTAGAGGATGCTGACTTGTGGGAGAGATTAGGTTGTGTTGTGTTATGTGTTGAGTCTCATTTTGTCCATGTATCAAGTTGGGATAGGTCAGAGAGTTGTTGCTGGCCTTGCTTGATTGGTATGAGTCATTTTGCATAGAGTCAACTTTTGTGTAAGAGAGGTATGGGCTGGTGCAGTCAAGGTACAAAGGCATGGCTTGGCTCAGCTGTGATCAAGGAGAACCATGGAAATGAGTTTGAGGAAATGCAGCAAGTGGATTAGGGTTTGTGTGAGGTTTTGCAATTTTCACAAAGTTTTGGCCCTTTTGAAGTTTCTTAAAGATCAAGGCATGAAAATGAACAATTCTTTGGTGCATTCTGATTTTTAGGTCATGGTTCATGTTTGTGTAATGCATATAAGTCCATTTGAAGTCACATTTTGCCTTGGTATAAGGTTTTGCAACTTTGCCTCTTTGGTACAAAACATGAAATTATGTGATTTTTGCCAACTTTGACAAGCCATAACTTTTGATCCAAAATGAATTAGAATGAGTTCTTGTACTTTTTGAAAATGGGAGGATACATTCTAAAACTTTCATGACCAAAGTTTTCTCATTTGAAGCATTTTTGAATCAATTTGAGGAGGTTGAAAAACTTTCCCAAAATGGCAAGTTTCCATTACAAGTCACTTTCCCAAAAAGGCAACTTTGCAAATAGCTTGAAATTCTTCAATCTTGTGAACTTCTAACACCTTCTATGATCAAATAAAGATCTTACATATTCAAAATGATGGGGAACACCCTTTGGTTGGGTCATTGGGGGCCTCAGATGCCCTGATTTTGCACTGACTTGCTCAAGAAGTCATCCCTTGATCAGATGCCTTCCCCATGGAATTTCTTCATGAAAATTGATATGCATGATCCTTATACCATATAGAGACCAATAGAAACAAGAATGACCAAAAAATTTGGAGTTATGGCCTTTGAAACCAAAACCCTAATTTTAGGTCATCTGTGCAGTTAAGCCTGGCTCTGCTTCCATGCCATTCTCAGTTCTTGTGATTCTTTGACTTCTTTGGTCTTGAGAGGATATAATATGGTGCTTGAACATATATGGACCCCTTTGAAGTGATTTAAAACCTTTGGAGTGGCTCAAGTGGCTCTTGGATTGCTCAGATCACAAACCCTAAATGCAGATGACTTTGAATTAATGCAGTGAATCAAAAATGCAATATGAGATGCTATGATTGAACTTATGCACATGAAAAGATCACAAGCCATGGTGTGAATGGGTGAGGGAAAATTTGGGGTGTTTACAGAAGTACACACCACTGACTGTATGAAGAGATACATCCCGGAGAAGGGTTTATGCCCCAACAACGAGTTCTGTAAAGCTGTGGGGATCGAGCCTCCTCAGTGACACGCTGAACTCCTCCACAAGGCTCATGTCTACATCCAGTATGAAGAGAAAGAGGTCGCGTATAAGACCAGAGATTCAAGGAATCAGGAGAATTCACGAACTCACAAGCAGAGGGACGACACTGAAGCTCTTTGCTGCGAAAAAGCACAAAGATGATCGTCGTCGTGAGAGCAGGGGTCCAACGGGTCGTTTCTCAGAGTATACTCTCCTCAAGGCTCCTCGTAAGAAGATTTTAACTGTATGCATCAATACTGAGTTCAAGCAAGGAGGCGTTTGCTTTCCCAAACCAACTGCTTTTAAGGCCAATACCGACAAAAGTAAGTATTGTCGTTTTCATCGCAGCCACGGGCACGTAACTGAAGACTACATACACCTCAAATATGTTATTGAACCCAACACCATGGGGAAATGCACCTCGCACCCCTTGATGTAACGCTCGTTTATTTAATTTATTTATTTAATTAAATATAAGTGAATTACGTTGTGTTGATTTGTGATGTTTTGTGTATTCGAAGTTGATTTAAGTTGGTTTCCAAAATATCGGAATAATTCGTGGATGTTTATAAGTTGATTCAAGTTGAATTTATTAAATAAGTTGATTTAAGTTGTAGATAATAATATTGAATATTTTGCGTTTATAGTTGATTATGTTGATTTGGTAGTTTGGGCAATTTATTTGATAGTTGGTGATTAGTCGGTTTAGTCGGGAGAAATGATATTCGAATTAATATTATGGAATTATGAGAATATTGATTTAAGTGGGTCTAGTTGTGGCGTGGATGGTAGAAGTCGTGGGGGTGCGAATTAGAAAGCCCAATTAAGATTGAATTATAATAATAATTATTATTATAATAAAAATAAAAATAAAGAGGAGAATTAGTCAAGAGGAGAAGTTGGAATCAGTAGAAGTTGAGAAAAGGGAATCTTGGAAATTAGGGAAAACGAGGAAAAAGTCTTAGAGAAAAATAAAGGTTTTAGAGGAGAGAAAACAACTTGGGAGAAAAGAAGGAGAAAGAAGGATTCATGTTCATATCTTAATTTTCGCACATTCGGTACATCTTCCACTAAACAGGTGATAACTTTTTACTCGTAATTCTGATTAAAGCGATTCTTGAATTTCTGGAAAGCTTACAAAATTCCCTTTGATTTGATATATAATTTCGTGTCAATAAGTTCTATATTGAAGGAGAAAAACGCATTTGAAGTTTGGAAGTTCATGCTGGAAATTGGTCAAATAGTAGTTACGGGATTGATGGTGATGAAGGCTGAATTTTGGTCAATATAGGAACTCAATGGCAGCGTGTTTGTATTTCTAATCTCCATGGATGAAAGAGGAGAGGAAAAGGGTCACATATGCAAAGGGGTTGGAAATTCGATCGGAGATTCGAAGCGGTCATCGATTAAGGTAGGGGTGGGGTTCGAATTATATAACCGGGAATATGATGATTAATATGCGGGATTGAGATTTTATAATTTCTAATACTATCGAATGTTGATTGTGTGTTAATCGTGTTGTGTTGATTTATCGTAATGAACATAATTTTATGATAATTGAATAATCGAATTTTCATGATTGTGGCTGGATTAGTTGTCGAGAAATTGTTGTTAATTTGTGGATTCTGGAAAATTGAAATTTGGGGACGACGAACAGGACCGGTAGCATAAACTGAGAGATGTGGCGCAGACCACACCTGTATTAGACACATGGCGCAGGCCATGTTGCAAGAAACCAATTCATGGCGTAGGCCATGGTAGTTGGGAGAAGGCCATGTGTGGCTACTTAATGGACTATGGCGCAGGCCATAGGGATCCCTTTCCCACCTATGGCGCAGGCCATAGTGATGGAGAGTGAAAGGTGGCGCAGGCCACCCTGTAGTTAATGAGGGAGTTCTCTAATTTTTGTATTAATCCCTATTTTATTTTCTTAAATAATTTTATGGACTCATCCTAAATT
This sequence comes from Lathyrus aphaca, assembly GCA_963966055.1. Taxonomy (NCBI): domain Eukaryota; kingdom Viridiplantae; phylum Streptophyta; class Magnoliopsida; order Fabales; family Fabaceae; genus Lathyrus; species Lathyrus aphaca. The sequence continues at coordinate 149,761,635 of OZ014525.1, forward strand.
ATATAATTTATAAATCATAAATTAGTAGAATTAGGAAGAAGTATAATTAGTAATGGTTGCTTAACATTTTAATTAATGTAAAAGGAACAATAAGAAACTAGTTTTCAGAATAACACTAAATTATGGAAATTAGCAGAAAGTGCAGGTTAAGAGGTTAGCAGAAAACAGTTGCAGGTATAATCAGAAAATGAAATTTAGCAGGTAATAATATTGTAGCAGGATTGAATTAGGTAGAAGTTAAGATATAGTAGCAGAGAAATGCAGATATTGGTAAATTGGAATTTAGTAGAATAAATGTAGTTTATCAGTAGTTTTAGCAAATTAAGTTGTGCCAACTTAGCCGATTTAAGCGGAAAAATTAGTTGTCCATAATTTAATGAAAATCGTCGAGTTAGTATGGAATAATGAATAGGTGATTTTAGTTGGTGTATCTTGTTAATTAGTGTTGAATGTGTGTGTTTTCTAGTATAGGTGCTTATGTCGTTTTGTCCCGATTTGGGAGCATTTTTAAGTTGAAGGTCGAAGGACCCATGTTGATTATTTGAGTTGTAGGTCGTAAGACCAATGTTGATGTTAAAGTTGTAGGTCGTATGACCAATGCTGAAAGTTGTAGGCCTATGGACAAAGTTGAATCGGTGTTGAATTAAAGTTGCGATGTTGTTTGTTGTATGTTGTTGGAGTTGATTGTTGTGATGTGTTGAGTCGTTGTATCATGGCATACACTGCATTTCTAAGTTGGAGCGGATGCTCACCACGTTGGCCTGGATTGGCAAAATATTTAAGTTGAAGGCTTATGCCTTACAGATACCTCGATAACCTGATATATTTTAAGTTGGGAGTTTTACTCCAATGGTACCACATGCATATGCACAGTCGAGTCACATTACGTGTCGCATTAATTATGTTATTTGTGTTGTTTATGTTGCCAAGTTGATAAAGTTGTTCTTGTTGCTTACGTTGATAAATTTGTATACGTTGCTCAAGTTGAATAAGTTGGTTATGTATATTCAAATTGATTATGTTGCTAAGTTGATTATATTATTAGGTTGGACAAGTTGATTATGTTACTAAGTTGATTATATTATTATGTTGGATAAATTGATTATGTTACTAAGTTGATTATATTATTATGTTGGATAAATTGATTATGTTGCTAAGTTGATTATATTATTATGATGGATGAGTTGATTATAGAATATGTTGCCTGAGTTGTTTATATATTTATGTTTGTAAAGTAGATTATGAAGATATTGAAGAAGTTGAGTATGTTGTATATGTTCGTCGAAGTTGAGGAATATGTCTATGCTTAGTTTATAGTTGGAATTGATTATGTTGATGTGTGAATTAAGATGATAAAATATGTTGGTTGTTTGGGGTGTTTAGTAAGACGTTGTTGTGGATAGTGTGAAAATTGTATGATTCTATCTAGCGTATTAATTATCATACTCTTGTTTATATGGTTCGATATCTCACCCCTTTTCTGTTGTTGAATGTTACCTTGATTGGTAACGTGCATGTATTCCAATTTAGAGTTGCTTATTTTCGTAATCAAGTCGGTGTCGTCGCTCTGATATGTAACACTCGGGGGGATGAACGCTTAGTTGTTTTGTTATCATATTATGTTGTTGTTGAGTTAAGTTGTTTCAATGCGAAATGTGTTATTACCAAGTTGATCGGTTGAATAAGATGTTAACTGATTCAAAGTTGAAGATTGTGAATCCGCTGCCTATTTGTAAAAGTTGTTTTATTTCAAGGAATTGAATAAGAGTTGACATTATAGTTTCATCCTATTTGAAAGTGTTATGTATCGATGTTCATGAAATTAAATGAACTTGTTAAAGTTGAAAAAAATGTAGCATCCTGTTTGTTGTTGAATTTTGAAACTCTGATTTATGATTTTTCCACCGGGTAGATTTGGGGTGTTACACTTGACGCAGTCAAGACAATGTCGTCGCCATGGTTGTTCGCACAGTGGGGAAGGGAGATCCTCGGTCCATTCATAGTAGGTTCCTTCCAAAACAAATATCTGATTGTGGTCGTCGACTATTTCACCAAATAGATAGAAGTCGAGGCTCTGGCCAGAATCACTGCATTCAACATTTTGCGATTTTATAAGAGAAACATCCTAGCCAGGTTCAACATACCTCAATCTCTGATCACGAACAACGACACATAATTCACAAATAGGAATTTCCAAGATTTCATCGCCAAGACAGGAATTAAACAACACTTCACGTCGGTAGAGCACCCCTAGACTAACGAGCAAGCCGAAGCCACTAACAAGGTCATTTTGCGAGGCCTCAGACAAAGGCTTGGCGAGGCAAAGAAAAGATGGGTCGCCAAACTCTACAACTTTCATGTTGAAGAAATTTTCATTTGATCAAAGGTCTGAGAGTTAAAGAGGGTCAAAGTCAAGGTCTCACACTGATCTATCATAGGCACAATTTGCCAAGTCAGGCCAAGTTCATGCATGGCAAAGAGGCAGCTTTGTGACATGATGTTCAAAGGTTCATTTGAGGTACTTAAAGGTTATACCCCATCATGAACCAAACTCCAAACTTGTTATATGCATCATCCTCTTCAACTTGAGCCCAAGAAATTCTCCATTTGATGCCTTTATCTTGAAGATTCACCTCATAAAAAATCATGAATCTTATCTGGTTTTCTTGGATGCTAAGGTATTGGTTATTAGCTGCAGCATGATCAAATTTTATGCAGTTCATGTTTGTGAATCTCAATCATCATGCATTGATCACCAATGTTCATACTTAGAGTGTAATTCATCCCATGTATGCACATACACCTCATGTTGCCATGCATCATCTTGTGAATCAAGCAAAGATGAGAAACATGCATTGTATCTAAGATGCCTTGATCAGTTTTATTCGATCACACTAAACCTCATTATAGCTATCATGTTCTTCTCCAAACATTGGATCAAGCTCGAGTTAAATAAACTTGCCACTCACCAAAACTAACTAAAACAAACTTGACTCAGTTTAACCAATGATCTAAAAGTTAATTACATTGAGTTTATGGCTTAACCAGCCATATATAAAGCTTCACCATAGCTGAATCAGAGGACCACAATCACTTTGCTCGAAACACCACAAAATCACCATCATTCTCTCTGAATTTTTCTCTGGTTTTGTGAAGAATCATCTCTGCATTTTGCTGGAATTATCATTATTCTCCATCAATCATATTGCACTCTTCATCAATTCATCTTCTGATCATCATTCATGGAGAAATCAATTTGAATGATCAAGAACAAGTGCATCTAAAATCTCTGCATTTTCAAGAACTCAACAAAGATTCAAGCACTTTGAGTGTTTATTTCACTCAATCAAGGATCAAGAACAAGTGTGGAACACAAGTGGAACGTACTCTCTGGCTTTCTCCAACATTTGAATCTCTGCATTTTCAGGTTTCCTCTTGAATTACACTTGCACGATTGTGATTATTTTTGCTTGATTTGTATTGTTTAGAGCTTGATAGAAGCTATGAATCATCTGGCTAGTTGATAGGCATCATAGATGCTTAGAACCAGTTTTTAGGTTGAAAGTTCATGGCTTCGATTTGCACTATTTAAGCATGATAAATGAGATTGAAACCTGGATTCTTAATGTACTCAATGTCCTGAACGTTTATATGGTCTTAGATCTTGTTTTAGTGGAGCTCTCAAGTTTTCCCTAATCAGAGGTCACCGGAGAAGATGACCGGAGGTCAGCTCTGGTGACCTGAATAGTAGCCCTAATTTTCGACCAACTTTATGTCCTGGCCCTTGGATCTTTATAATCCTACGTCTCACAACCTGCCAGCAAATAAATGAGGCACTTGCCATTCACGTGCCATTTAAGTGTGGTTGAGTGATCATACGCGTGTCATCCAACTTCCTATCATATGCCTTGCCATCTGATCCACTTGATTAGAATACCTTGACCTTTGTTAGGTGCATTGGATTGATCTCATGGTCCAAGTTTGAGTCAGCCCTTGACTGAGAGTCCTCACAAATTTGTGTTTAGTGTATCCCCTTAAAGTGGGCTCATAGTTGCTTTTCACGCCCCCTTTGCATAAAGCCCATTAATTTTCAATTGACTTCCATTACTGAATACACCTCCTCACAATTTCCATTTTTTTTTTAATTTTCATTTTAATTCCATTTCAATTTTGATTTTATTAAAATACCTAAAAGCTTCCAAAAATTCCCAAATAATTCTCTCTGATTTTTCAAAATTTTGCAAATTTCTTACTTTTTTTTAATTCCATTTTTCTATATTTTTTAAGTCAGAATTAATTTTCCAATTAAATTCTTCTTGTTTTTCTTATTCTTGACCAATAACTCTTCTCCAATTTACTTCTCCTAGATAAAAAATGATAGGGACACCATTCCTTTTGCCTTAATCAGAGAACATGTCAAGGTCCTTAAAAATATTTTTCTTACATTTTTTAGATCATGATTGGACCATTTTTGAACCTATTCTTTGCGCTTGTTTCTTCAAAACCATAATCCATATAGTACAATTTTTTGATTGAGTAAAAGTGAAAAATTTTGCGGGATCTTTTAGAGGTTTGTTAGTCCCTGGTTTATGACTTTGAATCCTAAGTTTCTTAATTTTTCAATGTCATTTGATTTTTTTTAGGTACCTTCCTCCACAAGTCACATTTTATGGTTCACTTCTTCATCCTTTTCATGCAATTTTGATAAGGCATTTACGCCATTCATTTTATGTTATCAATTTGAGTTAATAAGGTCCCATTTGATGTTTTTAAATCACTTGTATCCATTATAGGTCATCACACTTTGATTTTTTTGGGTTACTTGGTCCTTAAGTTACATATGTGCTCATGTATGTCACCTTTTCCCTAATTCACATGCCTCCTTCATCTTAACACTTCTAATTCAACTTTGTGAGTATGGTACCCATGTTATATCATTCTTATACATCTTATATGTGTCCTACATCCATTGTTATGTCTTCACTTTAAGTCACAAGTCCTTTTTTTCATTTGGTTTACTTTTGTACATTAAGTCTTCAAAACCAAACTCCTTTGTCCCTTAACCCTAAAACACTTCATAATAGTTCATTTGTGGTTAATTTTTGAGTTTAAAATTCATCTTAACTTTTCATCAAGTCCCTGGTTTTTGTATGGGAAGGTCAATTCTCATTGTTCATGTTTGACTTTTTCTTCTAAGTCCTTTTCTTCTTTTGAAATCACATGTTCATTTCTTCTTATCCTTTCATCATTCAAGCTTATATTTGAATCTCTTTCACTTGAATATCTTTGTTCCTATTTTGTTTCACCATGTGATACCCTTTCATTTAGTGTTAGGTTCTGGTTTTAACATTCACCTTTGATTTCATTCAAGTTAGCTTGCATAATCATTCCACTTCTCCATCTAATCTCACTTTGATTTCCTTTAGGGTTGACACCTCATTAAGACACATTTTGTGGTTGTTATATCTTAGAACATTAGAATACTTTAATAGGGTTTATCTACTGACTTTAGAATCTTGTTATCCTATAGGATCCTTTAGATCTAGGTCTTAACCCTAGGAAGTCCTTAGTGCTTTGCCTTAGCTAATTGGAGTTAGTTTGAGCCTTTGCCATGCTTTATATTTTTAATATGCTTTGTAAAGCTAACCTTTGTTTTGTAGGGAGGTTGAGGTAAGACTTATTTATATAACTTCTTCTTCATCTTATTTATGTCTTCAAAACTGTGTTTGCCTTAGCACTTTGTGCTTTGCTTGTATAGGCCTCCCCTTTCTTGGAAACAACTTAACTTTCTTAGGAAGTAAGTTGAGTTCTAATTCTCTTTTCTTCTTTTCCTTTTTCTCATTAGGATTAAAAACCACATAAGCCACTAGGATCTCCTTTTAGATGCAATAAACAACTTAGGGTTGTGTCTTAGTCCCCTTAGTTTGTCCTTTTTCAACTTGAGTAATTTCTTCTCATCTCACAAAGTAAACAATAAAACACTTAATAAAGGTTGAATGTTCTCATATGCCAGGAGACTTTGTCGTGGGGTACTTATGCACGTCCTGTTTTGAGGCAAGGTGTAAGGAATCTACAGCGATAAACAAGTCTTAGTATGAGAATGTTTCACAAACAATAAAATCAAAACACTTCTTTAAAAGACAGAAAACAAACAACACACGTCTTTCCTGCGGGAATTCTCTTCTCACCTCATTCACTCATAACAACACGAACTTGCTCCTACTTGTCTCATTACAAGACGGTAAATGCACTTGTACCAGACGAGCATGCAACACCTGGGAATAGGCATAAGCAATTCATTCAATAAAAAACACACAAACAAGTTCCCGCCTTAGTTATACGAACTACGTCGACTTTGATCCTCATTTTCCCGATGAGGTACGTAGGCAGCGGGGTAGGGCCTGTTCGAGCACATTCTTTATTTTCCCCATTATTTATTTTCTTTCACTTTTTCAGTTCCCCTTCTTATTCCAGTTAGCAGTTCTTTTGTTCAACAACAATTTTATTTCTCACCCTTTGAAACAGACTAACAAGCGTGGATCCTGTCGGGTACGGTAGACGGTCTTAGGTGCTAATACCTTCCCAGATCGTAACTGACTTTTGAACCCAGATATTTGATTCGTAGGACCTTGTCCTTTCCTTTTCTCTTAGGTTTGTGCAACATTACCTTTCCCATTCATTCGGGATAAAAATTCCTGGCTGGTGACTCTACCTTTTCCAAGCCACTTTCGCGTTTGTACTAGGATGAAAATCCCGGGAGCGACAATTATGAATAACAATGCATAAATAAAAGGATAAAAGGGAAATAATTATATTAAAAAGCTAACCAACAGGCCGGATATTGTCATAAATTATACAAAAATGGGACTAACTCCCATAAACCAAAAATACATCAAAAGGGCACACATGCCAAGGAAAACATGGCACGCATGCCAAGAAAATTCACTCCTCGTCAGGAGGGATCACTACACCCTTCTCCATGCGATGATGAGGACCAGTACCTTCCGCAATCAGTTTCGCCTCAGAATTATTCACTTTGAGCTGCTTAACAACATTGTGGAAGTCGAATGAAGCCATTGCCAAGTTGTCCTGCGCCAACAAGTGGATGCGAGCAATAAACTTGACCCTCGTAGTCATTACAACTTCCTCTTTTGTTTCATCATCCCGAGCGGCGAACTTACTCTCCGCCTCTGCAGCCTGCTTCTTCATACATTCATTCTCGGTGGCCATGCCCGCCATTTTATCTTTGATCTCAGTGACTTCCTTCATCAGCTCAAGCTTACTTTCATAATGTCCCTTCTTCCGGAGAAAATCATTTTCAAGACAATCATTTTCAAGCTCCAGCTCAGAAAGTATGTTCTTCACTGTTTGGAAGTCCTTGAGAGGGGCAGTCTTTGCATCATTCAAGCGAGGGTGATTTTGAGGATCCTCTTCATCCTCGCAGCATCCTGATACAACTCCAATATCAGGACCTTACGGTTAACAGTCAGAATGACCGTTGCATCCAAGTCTGGGACCATAACAAATGACCTTTCATCAAATAACAACCTCTGAGTCATACATTGAGGCAAGATGAATCTTCCCGAAGGTACAATAGCAATCTTTAGGGGGGAGGACTTCTCTTCGACCCTTGTCATTTTTCCTAGCAGAGAGCCGCCTGCTGAAGTGCTTCCCGGAGTGGAAGTGCCCGAGACAACAAACCCCTTGAGGGTGGCTTGGTATTTAACGGCCTCGACCCTACCTTTGGGCCCTTTCTTTAGGTTTCCATTATTGTCCTTCACCAGGAGCTCACGCATCTCGACCATTTTATCTGCAAAACAAAAATAAATAAGTCAGGTACAAAATAAAGCCTCGAACACCAGACAACAAAACTAAAAATTCTACATAAGAGTGTCATCGCCGCTTCTTCATTCGGGCAGTTGAGTAGCGCCTTGGTGTTGATCAGCCTAGCCTGGGTGGTCGGAGTTCCATTAGACTTCATAAGTATTTGCTTGTTGGAATCCATGAGATCCAAAGGGTGAAAACTAGAGACGAAGTTCACGAGTGTGTTATATGACGCTGTATCATCAACTCTCAGATCCTCATACTTCATTATATAATAGTCATTGTCGTGTTGGAAGTGGGCGTCCACCCACTCCAACGGGAAGTAAGCCATCATCATCTCCCTACCATCAACAATATATTTTTAGTACAACGAGTCCTTAGCCACCTGCGTGCACTGTTGAATTACATATAACTGATACTTGAAATAACTGACACAATCCAGGCAGGCCTTGAAGAGTCTGCTCGGTTGCTCGAACGGCACCTAGCTATGTTAACCCTCTTGAGACTTCCTCTTAAGATAGAAGACCCTGAAGAACAGGCTCATGATCGCACCTATCTCCAGGTAATGACTCACCAGCTTGAAGGCCCTAATGAACGTCTGAGCATAAAGGTGCAGTTGAGAAGGCGCGAGCTTGAGATGTGTGAAAATGGCTTCCTGAAAATCTGTGAAGGGAAAATGGTACCTAGATTTATGAAAAGTGAACTCATACATAGGGAACCGGGTAGAGGGATAATGCGAGCATATCTTCTGATTAGGTTTCGGAGATAAGGCTCGCCAGTTCACGGGATCCCCCATTCTTTCTCCTCTCAATTCGATTTCACGCATCTGAATCATATAAAGCAAACTGAGAGGCTGTTTCTTGAGGCTCCTCCATGATCCATGATTTATCAGCAGCAGGGACATCCGTGGAACCTTGAGCTTTGCCCGACAAGCTGTCTTCTAGTCCTTGGTCGGCTTTTTGACTCCCTTCACCTGAAAAGCAGAGGAAATACAGTGAATTCGAATATCTCAAATCCACCCTTCCACTGCAAGTCAAGTGAAAGGGCGACGATTAGGAGCGAGGATATGTCCTCAGCTCGACCCCTTTTTCAGATAAAAAGCTAAAGGGAACAAGTCTGACGTGTCAGAGTCATCCTCGCGAAAGGTAGAATCATCCTCGACTATAAGGACGAGAAACCTTCTGGGGAAAAGTCCCTATACACGATCATCACCTATTACGGCCCGATGCCCGATAATTAACACTAAATTACCCTAAACAAAATCTCATAAATATCAATGGGTCAAAACATTCATTTTCTAAAACCTAACCCTAGTTCATCCTAAAATTCATACGTTTAGGATGAACATTCATCAGATTTCCAAAAATAAATGGAAATCTCCAGAAACTTTGAAGATCCCCATGAACTTCATATGAGATCCTATGAATGTTCATCAGTCAGACAACAAGATAAAGGGAGGAATATGAAGTTACCTTGGTCCATTTCATATTCTGTTGAAGATTGACGACGGCGACAATGAAGATTCCGGTGAAAAATTGCAGAGCTAAGAAACCACAGTGAAAGGAAGAGGTCGTATGTATTAATCAAATGAATGTACATCTCCCCCTTTTTATAATGCCGTTAGCTCGTGTGGGGAAACGTAAAAGCCAAGCAATTATGACCTAGGTCTAGCACCCAGGTGTCATTAATAATTAATGCACATTTCAAAACGTGTCATTAAAGCTAAACGTTTTATCTTCTCAAAGCACTCATTTTCCTTAATATTTGTGGAACTTATTCACATACCAGCTGCCCGTTGTCACAAAATAAACTTTAAGGATAATCACTTGCTTGCGACTTCCTAAGTAAAGAGTTCGTTGATCTGAATCCTTGCTACTAGATCACCTTAAGTCATTGTACTCGCTCAAGCACAACGACTTGGGGGGCTCCTGTTCTGGACTAGCCTAATAGGTCCCCTACACCCAATTGAGGCCCAGTCCAGTTTATCTATGGGCATAAGCCCAACAAGAGATTTGCGACCTCATGACCATTGGGAAATAAAGCCGTTATAATATAGTCTTTAGGGACTTCCCCTCCATACGCTCTAATGTCTTTCACGCGACCAACTGCCCTCCGAAACTAGAGGAAGTAGTTACACCCAATCAAGGGCCATGCGCCCGCGATCCACGACTAGATGCCCTTATAAATACCCTCCATCTTTGGAGGTCCAGGTATTCAATTTTAATCACTCACATTCTTTCTTAACACTTTAGTTTGCTTCACCCTAAAACTGACTTGAGCGTCGGAGTACCTTGCAGGTACCTCACCCCTTCTCCTACAAGCTTCGTTGCAGTCTCAGCTGAAGACCACGAGGACCTATCCGAATCATTTATGTACAAAAACTTTCTCTAAAAATAAACATTACGCACTCTCTAAAAACAGAGCGTTCTCGTTCGCCCTCATCCCTCTAATTCAAAAACTTCTTTCAAAATGTAGATTTTAATGGTGTTGGTGTAATGGAAGTCTCTTTGTTCCGATTCTCCACATTACCTACTATGGAATATTGGAATAAACCCTAATACATATAGCATGTCGTCAAAGTCCGATCACATGCTGTTGTTGAATTGGGCCTTGTGTTATGGATCCAATTGTTTAAGTTAGCTTGTACCATAAGTTAGCTTGTAATGGGTAATTGTTGAAAATCTCATTAGGTTAGTATGTTAGTTTTATTATAAATAGCATACTAGTATCTCATATTTTGTATAAGGGAAAATAGGAAGATAAAACCATAATTCAAAAGTGAGAGAGGTTATTCGTTATTCTTGTATACTTGTAATATTGTTTAAAGAGAAATGAAAGAATAAAAGTTTTAATTTTATATTAACTCAAAGTCCTTACTAAAATATCTCATGTGATAGTTTTCTATTTTTATAAAAATTTAAATGTTTATAAAATTATTTTACTCTCTCTAATAGATACAAATATATGTGAATATTTTACATGGGCTAAGCATATCAAGGACACCCTGATTTTTAAGCTTACATGAGACTTCATGACATATAAGAAGAATGAATGGTTGTTCGCAGATCTCAATATGTGTTTAATAACTTTCACCGTATGTATCACATTACCTCTCCTATTTGGCCAAGGCATCTTAATCTCCTTTTGGAGGGAACTATATGGGTGGTAAAAAAAGGATAAAATTAACTACTGGAATGACAACTGCTTAGGGAGAACCACTAAGTGATATTTTGGAAATACCTTGGGCCAATAGGAAAAGGATGTCCATGAAATTAGAAGATCTCATTGAGGATCATATATGGACCATTCCAAACTTTATCACTTTGAATTATTCATAGACAACCGCTCGTATAAATCAAATCCAGATAACTCAAGGACAACTTCCCGATTAGTTATTTTGGACGCATTCGAGTAATGGATTGTTAATACTAAATGAGGCCTACACATACCTTAAGAATATCCATCTTATGCTCGAATGGGCAAAGTTAATTTGGTAGACCTTCGTTCATCCCTATGCTTCCTTCATCATGTGGCGAATGATCCATAACAAACTCCTGCATGATGATAATCTAATGAAAAGAGGATGTAGTATGGCTTCTATGCGTGGCTTATGTAGCAGCCATATGAAAAATTTGGTTCATATCTTCTTTGAGTGTCATTTTGCTTTTGCAATCTGGCGAGTTATTACTGGTAAATTTTGAATAATCATTTTTCCAATACCCATAGAGGAAATTTCAGGATGGCCTCGTTGGGGTGGCACCCCAAGCTTCAAGATATTATAAGCACTACATTGATTCACACTATCCATCGAATTTTGTTATCCAAAAATGAGTTGAGGTTCACCAATTCTAAACATGGTGTGAATGTGATATTGGGCACAATTTTGGTTGCAACGAATATTATATATTCTCTCTCTAAAGGTTAGATTGTCCTTCGTAGGATTGAACATTAAGTTTTAGATAATCTATAGATTGAGAAAATGTTGTGTAAAGCTACTTAATTTTTTTACACTCTTATGGAGAAATCCTAACTTTCAGTGAATTAAGATTAACATAGATGAACCAAATATATGTATTCTAGCAGTAAGATGTGAAATTGAAAGGGATCATCACTAAAGGGATTTTTTGGGCGCCTTCGTAGTCAATCTTTGGGTTCAAAATGTTCTCAAAGAGGAACTTATTTCGATTATGATAGTGATAAAGGAGGCTAGTTGAATGTTTGTATAAAAACTTACTCAAATTTCACTTCTATGCATAATGTGAGGCTAATTCGCTATTTTTCACCTCAGTTTTTTTCTTCCAACAGAGGTGAAAATGTTTCAATGATATATATAGCTTTAGCTAGTAGCGTCTTCTTGAAGATTTTATTTTTAATCTAAAAATACACTACTTACTTTTCACCTCAGTTTTCTTTCCAACCGAGGTGAATATGTTTCTCTCTTATATATATATATATATATATATATAGCTTTACCTAGTATCATTCAGTTTCATTTGTCTAAATAACACAAACAGAACCCTAATGAAGATCCCTAAACAATGAGAGCCATAAACATATACAATCCTCAATACGAAGATGTTATGTGTTTATTGCTCTCGTTTCTTATTCATAGATCCAAGTCATTTTCTTTTACTTCTTCTTATTCAAAGATTTGGTGCGTCAAACATCACTACTAATATTGTTGTTATTGTTATTGCTGTTGTTATTGTTATTGTTGTTGTTGTTGTCGTTGTTGTGGTGGTGATGTTGTTGAGATCCGAAACCCTAAAGTTTTTCTTGTTGTTGTTAATGAGGTTGTTTATTAACGTTGTTGTTATTGATATTGTTGGTGCTTATCATCATTGTTGTTCTTGATATTGTTGTTGTTTTTGATATTGATATTGAGATTATGTTTTTTTTATTCTTTGTGCAGTTCTTATCTTGTTACGTTAAATTGAGTTTATTATATCTAATATTGATTGTTTGTTTCACTAACCCCTCTTTGAACATATAACCTAGTAAATTGATTTTGGAAATCACCATATACAAAATTATGGTGTATTTGAAACTTATCTTACACAGATTAATGATTTTCTAACATTATGCAACTCATTGTTCATCTCACGTTGTTTTATAGTTAAAATCTCTCCAATACTTCTAGTTTTTGTTCAACTTTTTTCCATATTTGTTCATTTTTCAAAGCATCAAGTTTTATGCTTTTAATAATGAATTAGTAGAAAAGAAAGTGTTGAATATAGAACTTGAAACATTGAAGAAATTTTAACCATAAAACAACGTGAGATGAATAAGGAGTTGCACGATACTTCAAAATCACTAATCAATGTAAGTTGATCTTCAAATATAACACAATTATTCATAGAATTATTTTCCTAACTAATTTTGAGAAATTATATGTTCAGTATAGGGTTTAGTGAAATAAACAATCCACATTAGATTTGATAAACTCGAACTTGTTTTATCCCTTGGTTTTATGAGATAATCGAGGTGAAAATGTGGTATACTCGTCGGTGAAATTACAAAATCGAAGGGACATGTGTTTTCGCCATTTTTGAATTTCAAAAAGGTATCCTTGGGGATCGAATCCATGACCTTTTCACTTATCCGTCGGTTTTTCAAAATCGAGAGGTAAGTTGTGTAATTTTTATGATGTCTTTCGTTACCTCGCCTCTATAGCAAAGGTTAAATACATTTCGCGTCTGAGGTGAAATGTGTTTTTTCTAATGTGGTGGTTTTACAAATTTTTTTCTTTTTTGCTTGAACTTGAGTCAAATTACTGTTGCATTTTTTGTTTTCCTTAGTTGGATTTCTAGATTAGATCTAACCCTTTAGATGTAAATATTTTATTTTCTTTATAATAATATTTATTTATTAAAAATATAAAACTATTTTACATTTTCTAATAATATATTCAAATTATAAAATGTAAATATATTAAAAGATATAAAACTATTTTACACTCTAATAATATATACAAATAATAAAACAATTTGTGCGAACAATAATAAGATGTGTGAGTTTATGAGAAATCTTTATGTTGCACTCATTTAAAAAAAATGTGAAAATAAATTTTTACAAGATAAAAAGAATAATTTACAAGTACAACAATATTAAATTAGGAGATTCCGAAAATCTCCCTCAGAAAGGCAAATCAGTCCTTCTTCCAGCAAAAATTGTCTGAATCAATGTCAATCGTTTTAACTAAAACTTAATGTCATGCTTTGTGTCTGTTTCAAGTTTTACTCAGGTCAGGCTTGCTCAATGGATCCTGTAAGAATGGCCACAGCACTGTCGTTCCTAGCAAGGAACACGATCCCAACGTTTTATAATAAAAATCTATTTCTTAGGACTTTCTCTTTCAACAAGTTAGGACCCAGAAAAACAAGCAATGAGTTAAATAACGCTCTAAGAGTCCTTAAACTCGTATCACCCAAAAAAACTGTCATTGATATTGAAAATCGTCGAAGTCATCTTAGGCTAGTTGAAGACATTTTAGACAACAGTCCAATATATCCTCTTGGTGATAATTCAGCTACTTTGAAGACTAATACTGAAACTACTATTGAATCCTCTGTTCTTGATTCGGAACAAGGATTGGGAATTGATGTGTGTTTTTTGTCCCATGCTTTGAGTTCATGTGGGTACAAACGTGACCTTTATGGAGGTATTCAGTATCACTGTTTGGCAATAACAACTGGGTTCATTGCTAATGTTTATGTTGGAAGCTCTTTGATAAGTTTGTATGGCAGATGTGGTTTGTTAAGGGATGCATACTGTGTGTTTGATGAAATGCCTGAGAGAAATGTAGTTTCGTGGACGGCAATCATTGCTGGGTTTGCGCAAGAATGGCGCGTTGATATGTGTTTGGAACTCTTCCATGAGATGAGGGGTTCAAAATTGAAACCTAATTATTTTACTTACACTAGTCTGGTTAGTGCTTGTATGAGCAGTGGAGCACTTGGTCATGGGAGAGGTATTCACTGTCAAATAATTCAAATGAGTTTTCTTTGTTATCTTCATGTTGAAAATGCTCTTATTGCTATGTATTCCAAATGTGGAGCAATTGATGATGCATTGTACATATTTGAAAACATGGTGAATAAGGATGTTGTAACATGGAACTCTATGATTGTTGGGTATGCACACCATGGGCTTGCACAAGAGGCAATTTGTCTCTTTGAAGAGATGATCAAGCAATGTGTTAATCCAGATGCTGTAACTTTCCTTGGCATCTTATCCTCGTGTCGGCATGGAGGTCTTGTTAAAGAAGGTCAGGCTTACTTCAGTTCCATGGTTGATCATGGTTTGCAGCCAGAACTAGATCATTATTCTTGTATTGTAGACCTTCTTGGTCGGGCTGGTTTGCTTCTTGAGGCTCTTGATTTCATAAAAAGTATGCCTGTCTGTCCTAATGCTGTGATATGGGGTTCCCTGCTTTCTTCTTCTAGACTTCATGGAAGTGTTTGGATTGGCATCCGAGCAGCGGAAAGCAGGTTATCGTTGGAACCAGGGTGCTCAGCAACACTTCTTCAGCTGGCAAATCTGTATGCAAGTGTTGGTTGGTGGAATCATGTAGCTCGTGTGCGGAAATTGATGAAAGACAAAGGTCTAAAACCAAATCCTGGTTGTAGTTGGATTGAAGTAAAAAATAAAGTCCACAGATTTGAAGCGCAAGATAAGTCAAACAGTAGAATGAATGATATTCTTTTTATAATGGAAAACCTTGTAGAGCACATGAGTGGCTTAAGCCTTCAGTCTAAGATGTCTGAGGAAAATATTTGGTTTTCATAATGAATTCTTGCCGGGCTATGTAGCCTTTCCAGCATTGACTAGAATTTTTGGTAGGGGCGGAAACAGAGGAAAAGTATATTTTGGTCAGTGAAATATTTTTTCATTGATAACAAGGAATTATAGAAGCAATGCAAGCAATATAGACTGTGAAATTTATGTTGAAAATGTGCCAATGCTCTTGTCCTTGTCAGGACCAAAATTATTGCAGAAAAATAGACATTTCTGTGGAGTGATGGAAGAGAAACTTAAGAAAGCATGATATGGATTCTGTTCCTTTGACAAAGTGAAACATCACCCATTTGACCTCTATCTATTCATTCATCCTTAAAGGATGACAAACAATTACCATGTTGGAAAAAGAAAGGGAAAAGACTTTATCAACACTTGATACGGATATCAACTAGTGTCACTTTGAGGCTGGCATGAGCCGGATTACGATGAATATCGCATACAGGATGAAAAAAACCACATGTAGACTAATTTGACCATGATTAAGCATATTCCTATTCAGTAAACATTGCTGGAGGTTTGATTTACATCACTGGCGGTATCTCAAGCTTTTGGCTATTCTATGTTTGTCCAAAGCTTTTCTTCACCAGGTATTGGTTGGTTAGCAGTTCTATACAGTTAAATATTACTGAAATGAGCACTTACAATAACTATGTTGCTTGTATGGATTTTTCAATAGTTTCTGGACTTGACATGTTAAATATAAAGATATTCTAACCTCTTTTGTTATTTATGTTTGTTCCTAGTCGTTATGCTTCAAGTATTTCTTTGTTCACTCTATAATCTATTTTTAGATAATGTAAAAGCTTAGTCTTCGATGTATCTATTTTTTTCAGCAGTGAATAATATGTGAATAACAGGGACTGCTTGAGCTCGACAAAGAAAAATTTGTTTCTTCAGATCAAGAAACAGGTCGGAATGCAAGGAGAAAGTCTATCCCAAAAGATAGACAGGTAAACAATTTAGTCTTTTACTTTCTTTGTTTTATATATCTTTGTACGTTCATGTTATCTTAAAGATGTCATCGTTGGACTTGGAGCATAATGGCAAGATTTTGGGAATATATGATAAAATATAACGAAAAGTGGCCGAGAGGATAGGAGATTGAAAGGCACCATAATTAAAACAAAGGCGGAAATACAATAAGCAAGTGCACTCATAGGGAATAAAAAAATAGTACAAAGGAAGACTAGATTACTGTCAAAACAATTAAAAATGTTCAATTAGATATTTGGTTGTAGTGGTTTATTTTGTTTTAGGTTTGAATTAGCCCAGTGGTAGACAATAGAAAGTGTAGTTTTAGTTATATTTAATTGGGTGTGCAAACAAAGTCAGCTTCTGTCTACTGACTTGTTCTTGTCCTAGCTTGGTATTTCCAAAGTTGCTTATTTTCCAATTAGCAAGTTGTTGGAGCATGTTAATTCTAAATTGGTAGGTGGGGCATTTGTTTATGCAAAGGTTGAAGTGCAAAAGACATCACTAAGATAGCAACGATCTCAACTAGATTTGCACCTTAATCATATGCAAAGGTTGAAGTGTAAGCCATAATTTGGTTTCTACTAGGAAAGATTAGACTTAGGGATTTATCCAGAATTTAGTAAGTGGTTAATTGGGTGGCGAGAACCAAGCTCTCGAATCGAAACTTGGTAGAATTGTGTCTTGCATTTATTGAATTCTGTGTAATCTTTCAATTCTTTAACAGTAAGAATGCGTGTATCTCACATATGTTCAACATTAAGAATGTGTGTATCACACATTCATTCTTGAGTATGAACTTAATGCTCTTATATTCTTAAATACCCTCTACTTCAAAATCCCATTTTTAGTTTATGTTAGACCCTCTTGGTTCTTTTGCTAAATAAGTTTGGTGCATGAATGACTGAGATTAAAGAGGAAACAAAGTTCAAATTTTGGGGTGCGGAAATCACATTGTTGACTAAGTACTCAAATTCGAGCGAAAGAGTTAATTTTTCCTAAAATAAGTTCTTAATACCAATTGCTATTTATTATGTGTCAAGTTCTTTAACTCTTAAAAGTCGTGATTGATTAGTGAGTAGCTATTATAATTCTTGCTTCCTGTTCTCTTTCAAATTCAGGTTACACATACACGGTTAAAGACTTAAAGGTTAGGCTCTTAAGAGGCATATGGATGATTATTTCTTCAGAAAGCAGACACATACATGTAACATGACACAAACACGAGCACTAAGAAACTGTTAGTGTTCATATATATATATATATTAATTAATAAAAACCAAATATGGGCTTCATGTATAAAATATCTAAGCTTAAAATCTAGATGGTCATCATAGGCAAAATAGGATACCAAAAGAGAGAAACCAGGAAAGAACGATGAAGACTTGTGTGTGTTATGTTCGATGAGTGTCAGATGCATGTCAAAGCAAAAAAAAAAAGTTTTTTAGACACGTGACATGTTCGACAAGTGTTAGTGTCCAACACGTATTAGACACACATACACGCCTAAAACCAAGAGTGTCACTCTGGTGCGAAATATTTGACTCGTTCATATTTGTTTCCTTGAGTTGTTGATTATTCTCTAGACCAATGATTCTGTTTTACTTGAGGAAAACAAAGTTTTAAGATTATAGTGGCAGTTATTCATCAGATTATCAGATTTCTTTTGCTTTTAGAGTGGAATTTAGTAATTTGATCTCCCAACTTTTAACATTGATTTCCTTTAGGAAGTCTTAGATTTCTTTTAACGGTGTAAATTGATTTCTTCTGTACATTGTTATATTTAAATGGTTTTGAGTCTTTTTTTTTTTTTGTATTTATGCTTTCAGGGGAATAAAGAGCAAAAGTGGTGAAATCTGTCTTGATCATTGTTATGCAGCCACACTCACAGGCAAGGCCTCAGAAAGTTGGTTGACCACTAAGTGGCCATGTTGAGGCCTATAGTTGGGTGGCCTAGGGTCCAAGGTCATTTACGAGTTATGTTTTTCTTTGGTTTATCAAGACTATTCAAATACATTTTAAAAACCGCAACAAAAGATCTTGACGAACAAAATGAGAGGATTAGCGGAAGCTTGACTAGTTCGTGCATGAATTTCTTTGCCCTTATCTTTACTTTTTTTATGCTTTATGTTGTTTTTATGTTGAACTAAACTAACTCCCTTTGTTAGGTTGAGTGGATTTCAATATTTTTTTTTATTTCTTGATTTTGTTTACTTTATTTTGTTATTTGATATTCATCACCCTTCTTCTTTATGCTTTGTTAGATTTAATCCCATTTGGAATCATTTTTGGTTTACATATTGGATGAGAGTTTGATGTATAATCTTGTTATGAAATTTGGAATCTTGCATTCTTTTACTCTGTAAAGTCGTTATTTGCTATAATGATATGGTTCTTGACATTAATGCTTATTCCTCTAATCTCACATAAGAATACAGTTGTTACTGATGGATGTTCATGCCTACAAGTCGTCTTAGTGATGGATGTTCATGCCCACAAGTTATAAGTTGATCCGAAGCAAAGTTACACTCCGTGTTAAAAGAATCGTGCATATTAGCAAAGATTGATATTGATAGAGGCTACGTTTCAAACTCTCCACTCTCTACATTTCTTAAAACTTGTCTATGATCTTAGAAATGTATTTTTGGAATGCACCTAGAAAGACTATTAGAGAGGTTATGAAGAAGATCTCGAGATTAACAATTTGGATAGAAGCATGGTCTTTGATAGAACATTATGGCGAAAGTTGATCCATTTAGCCGACTCCACTTAGTGAGATAAATCCTGGTTGTTGTTGTTCTATACTTTCGGACAATATAAATTTAGGTTTTTCAAATGCTTACATCTGAAGCCATTTAGGGGGTGGAGAAAGCTTCTCCCTATTGATCCTTTGCACTGTACACTCTTGAGGTTAAAGATTTGTTTTAGTCAATTATGTGTAATGAATAGCTAGGAATTGAAGGGTAGCTTTACTCACATAGTATAAGGGCATCTATCCCACACTAAAAAATTCACTAATCTAGGAAAACTAGCTTATCTTATTCTAACTAATTAAATGCTCTGCATAAGTCAACTACATGATCGGGTTTTTTCTACAAGTCAGTTATTATGATTTTTCTTAAATGCATCTTTTTGGCATTTTGTACTGCATCCTTCACTTGATTTTTATACTCTATGCACATTCAACCTTGTAGTTGCAGAGATTTTAGTTCTTTTCTCTCTCAGTATGGCCTCCCTATTTAATATCCTCCATATCCTTCGATTCATAATCCTCATGAAACTGACTCAGAGACCTTTGTATTTGAGCTCCAATGAAGGTTGTGAGAATATGTTTAATTGTGGAAATATAACAAATATCGATTTTCCTTTCTGGAGAATGGGTCGACCAAAAGAGTGTGGCCACCCTTTGTTGCATCTCACTTGCACAGACAACGTCAGTTACATATCAATCAATGATGTCATGTATCGTGTTTTAGAAGCCAACCCTTATGAACATACTATGAGAATCACTAGAGAAGACTACATGCAAGGACTATGTCCTACAAAACATGTCAGCACAACATTAGACAATAAGATCTTTGTTTATGATTCTAAATACAATAATCTTACATTCTTCTATGATTGTTTACCTTCAGTTACTGTTCCCTCTCCATTTGGACATTTTCCATGTTCTTCAAATGGTTTTCCTGATCAATATGTTTATACTTGGTTTGGTTCTAATATTGGTGTTCAAGCTTTTCCATGCAAAGAAAGTTTGGTAGTTCCAGTTCCTATTTCATTTAATGATGTTGGGATTTCATTCAAATACAAAAGGCCATTGAAGATGGGTTTGTGGTGAAATGGATAGCAGGTATTGAAGATTGTGATAAGTGTCTAAAATCTGGTCGATTTTGCGGTTATAATTGAATTTCAAATCAACCAACCTGCTACTGCAGAGATCAATCTTGTTCTAATTATGTACCTGATGCAAGTCCACCTCGACAGTCTCAGGAATCTCTTCCACCTTCAGGTATGTCAAAAGAATTTTACTAAATGCTAATTACATTTCTTGTTCTCCATAGCTTGTTTACATTATAGTTTTCTTAGTGACGTGGATTTCCACGGTCTCGTATTGTGAAGTGTCTGATCAAGATCAAACAACTCGCATATCAACCGTATATTCAGAGTCAAAAAACGTAATTGAAATTCGAGCCGTTTGATCTTGATAGGTCACTACTTGATCCTTGTTCATAAACAGTGAGTCATTAACAGTTATTAAGTGCCAAAACAACTTGTTTTTGGTAACTGAGTTTGACCATAATCCCAACCCAAGTTATTTATCAGTTGGCCAATTCAAATAATACGTAAATGTTGTCTCTTATTCTGACTTTTGTGTAGCTTTGAAACTAAAGACATTTTTTTCTTGTTTAAATGACATATATTTAATCGTTTAATAATTAGTCTAAAGATCAAAAACTAAGAAATTTTTAGAGAAAATGAAATAACGTTGAGATGAAATTGCATGGAAAGAGATGGATGGAATAGATATTAATTTTTTCCACACTTGCCGTCCCAATAGGTGAGTTGTGATGTTAAGTTATTCCACAAATGTGTGGTAAAACCTTATTTTTCTCTCAAACTTGAGAAATATACCCCCCTTAATTCCATGGTTGAACATTCTCTTTCTCATAACATACATATCCATAAAAACTTCAAAGTCCCATTTAGGATGGCATTTGATTTAATATATCATATAAATAACGGTTGTGATTAAAGATTGGAGACAATTTTTTGATTAATCGTAACGTGGTACTTTTCAAAAATATTTATAATATTTTGTACTATTATTTTTTGTTTGAATAAATTTAGTATAAGATGCATTAACTTTTAATGAATATGAGTCATGAAAGTATTTATTATCTTTTTCATATTTATCTTTATTTTGTTGAACATATATTTAAAAAAATAACTTAGATTTTTTATCATAGGGATTAGATGGAATAATTAGTCTTGTTTTCTTAATAAATTTTTGTTGTTGTTGATATATATGATTCCTTTTGTTTATCTATATACAAGTTTTAGAGTAGGTCGTCTAAGTTGACACATTTCTAAATTGTTATAGCACCAATAATGAGTTTCTTTTTTATTTATTTTTAATTTAACTATTTAAGTGGATCTACAAAACCACTACTTCAGTTTTTTTTAAATTTATTTGTAGTAATATCAGAAAAATTTGATGTTATTTATTTGTCGTTTTTTAAAACTGAATATGAAAATAATTATAGATTTGTCAATAAATCTCGTTTATCAAAGAAAAATAAATAAATCATTTTAATTATTCATCAAAGAATTTAATTGGAATGCACTGAGTTTTATACTGTCAGTGAGTCATAACCGTTGGATGTTGAAACAATTTTGATTTTTATTTTAAAAACAAATAAAATAATACAAATAATAGCAATTAATCTCTTTATCAAATAAAAATAAATAAATATTTTATAATATTATAGAAAAAATAAAAACAAATATAAAAATAATAATGAGATTTTAAGTTTTTTTAACTTATTCTAAATCATATATTTTTAATTAAATTCAATCGAATACTAATTAAGTAAAATATTAATTTAACCTTTTAAATAATTAAAAAAACCTTAGAAGTTGAACCTCATTTTAAAAATAATTAAACTTAATGATTTATAGTCCGAAGATGATACGTAAAAAGAAAGTGAGATTATTTTTTAGTACTTAACAGCATTGAAATCCGTGCAAAACAGAATTCATCAACTTATGGAAGAATGATATAGGTGTCCAAGCAATTGCGTCATTTTTATTTAATTTTAGCAGCATGCCCCTTTTTTTATATGTGATAAATCTGGAATTCTAGGTGTGAAGAAAATTGGTATCTATTAAACATTTTTTTTCCATATGAAGAATTGAGATATTTAATGAAGGAAACACGTATTCCACGCTTTTAATCACTTTGTGGATAGACTAATAAAAACGCAGTCAACAATGGGCCAGTAACCTTCTGGAAGCATGGGAGTTTGAAATGAGACAAACATGAAATATAGAATACTGGTATGTGCTGAGGTAATAAAAATTCTGCAATTGCTGTTTCCTAGAAGTTGAATGAACTCTTTTAATTTAAAAATTCCACCCTTTGAAAAAGTGAAACACGACTTGGTTATTATTCAATATATATACTCAATCTTTTCCGTCTATCATCTTGTAGTTTGATTATTTCATTCTTTAATTTATATATCCCTCATTTCAACCAAGCTATTTCATTCTTCTACTTCTTTCCTTCTTTTTTCTTCGGCTGCAAGAATGAAACCTCTGTTTCATTCATCTTCTTTTTGGGTTTTCTTTGGGTCACTTTTGATGATCTTCGTCATCAATATTCCAACATGTCTATGCGAGGATGATGATCATTACGCAAACTGTAACACAGCTTTTATATGCGATGACGACATCCAAGACCTCAAGTATCCGTTCTGGGGAGGAAACAGAAAAAGTCATTGTCGTGGTGTTGGTGATGGTATTAATATGGAGCTTACATGCGAAGATAAAGTTCCAAAGATCACAATTAATAGTGTTAAGTATCGTATTCTTGGATGGGAGAATACAACACAGAAACTCACTGTCGCTAGGGACGATTACTGGAGTGGTGATGTTTGTGATGTGGATACTAATATCGTGAGCAGCACATTTGATTACACTCAATTTCAAAGTTACAGTAAAGATGTTGCTAACGTGACTCTCTTATACGGTTGCAATGTTGTACCTGGAAATTTACCGAATCTCTTTCATGATTTTGACTGTGGCGATAAATATGTTGTCTTCACTGTTGCTTATTCTGATTTGTTCTCTTTCTCCTGCATTCCGACTCATACTGTCGTGATTCCAATTCTGGGAAACGTAGCTGCGCAACTGAGATCTAGCGGTGGAATACCGAGCAACGTATTAAATGAATCATTACAAAGTGGTTTTGATTTGAAATGGACTGGAAATTATACGGAGTGCCAGAATTGTGTTGCTTCTGGTGGAGCATGTGGGAATGATGGAGCTACTGGATTCAGATGTTTCTGCAATGATGGAACTCATGCAACTACATGTAATTCACCATTGGTCCCATCCACAAGTATGTCTATAATATCACTTTTCTCAAACTCTTTTTTTCTTATGAGACACAATACTTATTAAGTTATTATTATGACTGAAAACCCAAGTAATCTTTAGCTATATAGTTCATATATTTGAGGTTTGCCATAAAACAAAAATAACCATTTTACTTGATTCTTTATCAATCCAGTTGCCAAGTTAAGCATAATTCATTTCTTCCTAATTCTTCATTGCTCAAGCACTACCTTGTCTTGTGAACAAGACCTTGTCAGCTATTGCTTCCAAGTTGCAACAGAAAATACTTCTTTGAACTTTACAATACGTCTTTGACCATTTCCTACATAGCTTTTTCACCTAACCATTAAGTTTTCACATCTTCGTACAAAGCCTAGACTTTTACTTGGTCCAATTCAAATACTTAGTAATTCTCTTATTATTTTTGTCACCCCATTCAAAGAAATTGATCATAAATATATTTTTGCCACTTTTGTTTTATTGTTGGTTGAAAGTTGAAACATATCACACCACTTTTGACTTTTGATCAATTCATGAATCATAACTATTAAGTAGGCTGAGTAGTTTAGAGTAGTTAAACACCAACTTTATAATTGTCTAAACTTCATTATTTTACTCCAACCATTCACTCATACAATTTCTCTCATTTCCATTTGTGTTAGGTAAGATAATACTATATTCCTACAGAAAAAAATACACATAATATTACTATATAGGTGACCTAAATTTTCATTTGAATCATTATTTACTAGAACTCATTAAAACTCATCATAATCTCATAACAACTTACCTCAAAATTCTCTGTTTTTTTCCTTTAAGATGCAATTTCTTCATCCAAGCATCCTTTTCTCATTCTTGTTCTCAACAATCATCCTAAATCAAATCCCAACACCTTCTTATGCTGATGATTTGCAGCAGTACGAAAAATGCAGTTCTTCTTTTGATTGTGCAAATATAAAAAACTTGACATATCCTTTCTGGAGATCGAGTAGACCGCAGTACTGCGGCCACCCGAATTTTGAGCTACAATGCAAAGATGAATTTGCAACCATTACCATTATGTCACAAAATTATAGAGTTCTTGAAGTCGATGATTCTGTTCATAGACTCAAAGTTGTAAGAACTGATTATTGGAACAACGTTTGTCCAAACAATCGTAAGAACACAACTTTAGGCCAAACTTTCTTCGATTACGGTTCGGATACCCGGAACCTGACACTCTACTATGATTGTTCTTACACTCCCTTCCCTCTACCGGATAGTTTTTCTCCCCAGTTTAATTGTAGTATAAACGGAACTCAAATGGTTAACTATTTTTTGTTGGAGAGTAATCTAGAGAATGTCAAGGGTTCGGTTTCTGAATCAATTGGAACATGCAAATCTAGAGTGATTGTTCCAATTTTGGAGTCAGAAGCTGAAAAGGTAGTGACAAATTCAAGTGTAGAAAATTTAAAGGGTGCTATTGATAATGGTTTTGAAGTCGAATGGAATGCGAATAATAGTTTGTGTCATGAGTGTCAAAGCTCTAGTGGACACTGTGGTTATGATCCAAGCTCAAAGGATTTCACTTGCTTTTGTAAGGATGGATCCTTTCCACATTCATGTAGTAGATCAGGTAAGTACCTGTACTATAGTCACATGGAATATTTTCTGACAAAATTACATCTTAAATCTCATATTTGTGTCGATAGTATCAGAATTAAGATTAGTAATGTCAAATTATTCATTTCTATAGAAAACAAAGTAAAAATCAAGCAGACAATTCCACCATGTGAACCTGCCAAAAAACTTCCAAACCATGTGTTCTATATTGACCAAAACTTTTCAACCATATAGTTCTAGATTTTGAATACCCTCCATTCAACCAAATGACTACAGTTACTGTTATTTGACCATAAAATAATATAAGAAAAACACTTATTTGGCTGCTAAATTAAGCTTAAATATATCAATCTAGAGATAATATATTCTTCACATGACATCTTAGTCAACAAAATTCATCTTCATGTTTTCTTTTCTTTTCTTTTTTCATTACTCATATCATAATCATAATAACACTTAATCCAACAAGTAATAACAACTCTTCTATGGTTGCAAGTTTCATCAAAACACAAATTAAGGAACAACAAACTATGCTGTCCTTGTCCCTCTCCTCTCCTGTCACCACCACCATCATCATCTTCTTCATCTTCTCTCTTCACAATACAACTTCGTTACCTTCTCATGTATCACTCTCAAGCTGCAACAACACCACCTTCAACTGCGGAACCATAACCAACCTTTCATACCCTTTCACCGGCGGTGATCGTCCTTCCTTCTGTGGGCCACCGCAGTTTCACTTGAACTGCAAAAACAATGTTCCAGAGTTAAACATTTCTTCCTTGAGTTATCGAGTTCTTCAAATCAACTCAGTAACTCATTCCCTCACCTTAGCTAGATTAGACCTTTGGAATGAAACATGTACCAAAAATTATATTAACTCAACTTTTGATGGAACTAGCTTTAGCTACGGTTCGGGAAACCGTAACCTTACTTTGTTTTATGGGTGCAAACCCACTTCAGAATTTACCAAAGTGCCAGAGAATTTGTTTTACTGTGAGAATAATGGGTATAAGAATAATTCATATTCTCTGATTGGTCCGTTTCCTTTGGACCCAGTTCTTAGATTTGTTGAATGTGATGAAGGTGTTGGTGTGCCAATTCTTGTAGAGCATGCTAATAGGTTTATAGAAAATCGCTCTTTGCTTAGGGAGGTTTTGATGAAAGGGTTTAATGTGAGTTATAGCAATCCTTTTGATGATGATTGTTTTGAATGTATTGATTCTGGTGGCGAACAATGTGGATTTGATTCTGATGATAATAAATCCATTTGTATTTGTGGTAATGAGTTGTGTCCTCCAGGTATTCTAGCTTTTCTTTTTGGTTGATTCTTGTGTTTGGTGTTTGATGATGATTCTTATGTCACGTAAACCTAATGGTTTTAAGAATGATTCTTGTGTTTGTCTCGTTTGCATTGGGAAAAAATGCATATGAATCTTTACCTTGAAGTTGTATACTGCACTTTAATTTGGCCACTGGTTTTTTTCCACGCCTTTTCTATCCTCTTCTGATTCTTTGTTCTGACATCGAATTTTTATGTTGCAGGTAACAAATCTATCAAAGGTGCTGCAATAGGTAATACCCATTTAGCGGATAAATTTACTGAGTTTAGATTTTAGAAGTAAAATTTTACTGATGTCTAGTGTTATCTTCAGGCGGTGCAGTTGCAGGCGTTGCAGCCCTTTGCATTCTTGGCTTTGGATGCTTAGTGGTACGGAGAAGAAAGAAAAGTATTGAGAAATCTAGAAGCAGGATCCCCTTCATGCCTCCTTCAAGCAGTGACACTGGCACCGGCACTCTAACCTCCACTACTAATTCGTCTCAGAGTAATCCTTCTTACTCCTCTTCTAAATCAGTCGCAATGCCGAAGAGTTTCTACTTTGGTGTTAAGGTATTTACCTATGAAGAGCTAGAAGAAGCTACCAACAATTTCGACGCCTCTAAAGAACTTGGAGATGGAGGTTTTGGCACTGTTTACAAAGGTAATTAACAAAATACATTTTCTCGCAGAATTGATTTTCTCTTGTTTTCGGATTTTCTTTCTAAACTAAATATCTTCTGATTGTTGATCAGGTGATCTCAAAGATGGACGTGTCGTTGCAGTGAAACGCCACTATGAAAGCAATTTTAGACGTGTGGCGCAGTTCATGAATGAAGTTGAGATTCTAGCGAAGTTAAGGCATAAGAACCTGGTTACACTCTATGGATGCTCCTCTAAACACAGCAGAGAGCTTCTCCTTGTTTATGAATACATACCAAATGGAACAGTTGCCGATCATATTCACGGGAAGCAATCAAGCTCGTATTTACTTCCTTGGTCTGTAAGATTGAACATTGCACTAGAAACAGCTGAAGCACTAGCCTATCTCCATGCATCAGATGTCATACACCGCGACGTTAAATCCAACAACATCCTCCTAGACGAAAAATTTCAAGTTAAGGTTGCTGATTTCGGTCTGTCAAGGTGGCTTCCAAGCGATGTCACACATGTATCAACAGCTCCACAAGGAACACCAGGTTATGTTGATCCTGAGTATTATCAGTGTTACCAACTCACTGACAAGAGCGATGTTTATAGCTTTGGCGTAGTCTTAGCCGAGCTTATATCGTCGTTACAAGCTGTGGATATTACCAGGCACCGCAGCGACGTGAACTTGGCGAACATGACTGTCAACAAGATTCAGAGCCAAGAAATGCATGAGTTGGTTGATCCATTTCTTGGATATGAAAAAGACAGTGCTGTGAGGAGGATGACAACCGCAGTCGGTGAATTGGCATTTAGATGTTTGCAGCAGCAAAGAGAGATGAGACCTTCAATGGATGAGGTTGTGGAGGTATTGAGAGCAATCAAGAGTGATGAACTTGAAACACAGGAATCAAAAGTTTTGGATGTTGTTGTTAGAACAGATGAACTTGTACTTTTGAAGAAGGGTCCTTATCCAGCTTCACCAGATTCTGTTGCTGACAAATGGGTTAGCGGTTCTTCTACATCTACTTCTTCATAGATTCTAAGATTTTCCTTTTGTTTTGGGGAGGACTTAGACTTTTAGATGGTAAAAGTAAAATCTATGCACTGGTGTCAATGAGATAGTTTAGAAGTCATTTTGGCTTTCAAATAACTTTTCTATAAAAGCTTATACGTTTTTACAGTAGTATTTTTTGCATGTATGCTAGTAATATTGGTCGTAAATCTAGGACACTAACACTTCTGATTGAAGATATGTCTGGTGTTTGACATGTATTTGTGTCTGAAAGTGTCTATTTGTGTCTGAAAGTGTTTGTATCATATTTAGGCCAAACTTTGAAATAATATAAATTTGCATGTAAATATTCTCATTTCTTTGTTGGTTTGATGTATTAATATATCTACCTACATTAGGATTGAAATGAGGGACTATAGGAAAATAATGAACTAAGTGAGTACATGACAACTTATAATTTCCATTATGTTATTGCAGACAAGAGGGGTGCTAAGATGAACAGGTTAATTACACATGTGGATGGTTAGAGTTGTTGGATAGGATTCAGATATATACTTGGCAGGTGAATTTTGTAAGATACTGTATTTGATACATATCCATATGCATCTAGTGGAGAACATTTAGGACATGTTATTCATCAATATTGTACAGTTATACACTTGTACTAATTACTAAACAATATAGAGACTTTTGTTGAATTAGTGAAATAGGTGTTATTATTATTTTATTATTTTGTCAGTAAAAAATGATTTATACTATAATTTAGTATAGAATTGATATTGATATTTAAGTGGATACTTATTAAAATAGAGGGATAAAAAGGGAAGATGATGCTGTGTGTATTGGCATTTACCACAATGTGCACTTTAGTGGGTAGTTTACCACTAGAAAAATACCAATTTTCATTCTAAAACCCACAGTAGAAACAAAGGACAATCATAGCTATAGGTCCACACACCCACACAAAAAAATAGCAATAGATTTTCTAAGATTGAACTAATGGTTTATATTGTCTTGAGTAATGGTTTATATTGTCTTGAGTAATTAAAGTAATGTAACCGGTTAACACCGGTTAATACATAATGTAATCAGTCACAGTAAGAACAAAAATACTTACGAATTGAAGAATAAGGCAAAATATTGAACCTGTAATCGGATAACACCTGAGTTTAATCAGTTACCCCTGAAAGAAGAATTATTTTCATGTTAACAGTAACTGGTTACAGATTTGATGTAATCGGTTATATGTTCGTGTTTTTGTGTTTTTCAGTTGTGTATGCATTTTTGTGTTTTGAGTCTCAATTATTTTATAACACTTGTATAAATGCCTTGGAGGTATCCTCGTCGGTTAATGTGAATGATAATATTCTAACCCTCAATTATCACTCTCTCAATTTTCCTCTTTCACTCTCTACACTCTAATTTTCTTCATCATTCACCAATCATGTGGTTCCAACTTGCAATATTTGGTATCAAGGGTCTGGTTCTGATCCACAAACGCATAGTGTGCAACATGAATTTTGTCCCCAATGAAAGAATTCCTGCAAACCTATCAATCCTTGATGCGAAGAATTAAAACAAATGGTGCAAGCAAATCAAAGTGTTGTCTGACTACCAAGATGTTCTTGAAGTGATCAAGAATAGGGTGAATCCTCTTGTCGAAGGTGTAATAGATGCATAGTGAGCAACACATAAAGAAGCTAAGATGAAAGATTTCAAGATTTTGTTTTTGATCCATCAATGTGTGGATGGTGACAACTTTGAAAAAGTTGGTGATTGCGAATCATCAAAGCAAGCGTGGGAAATCTTAGAGAAAGCATACGTCGGGATTGACAAGGCGATGATGGTGAGGTTCAAACTCAAAAGCGTCAACTTGAATTGATTCAAATGGAAGAAAGGAGACAATAAACGATTTCACAACGATTGGTGAATCAAGTGAAGGCGTGTGGAGAAATTGTTGAGCATGAGGCATAATACCTCTAGCTAGCTTACTTAGTGTGCAAGTTATCAACATATTCACATTAGTGTGCTTTGTGCATTGATTAGTTAGTTAGAGTTAGTTATTATGTAACTGATTTGTAATTGACTATAAATATTAATGTTGTTGCATAATGAGAAGTTAGTTGTGATTGCATCTCAAGCTCCATCTTTTCTCTTTTCTCTCTTTCTTATTCAAGCTTTAATGGAGTTCATCTCATAGTTTCACATGGTATCATCGACCAGTGGCTTTTTCTTCTTGCTGCGTTCTTTCACAACTCAACCCTTCTTCTTCCTTCGATTTTAGTTTTCACCATGGAAAGTTCCGCAAGCTTTGTTCACAACAACAATGGCAATACCCTTACTCCTACCAACAAAGGTTATCAAAATGACACCCTCAATCCCTATTTCATGCATCCTAATGAAAACCCAACACTGGTTCTTGTTACTCCTCTTCTAAATATTGGTAACTACCATTCTTGGTCAAGGTCCATGACAATGGCATTGAGATCCAAGAACAAACTACACTTTATCAAACGTGCACGTCCGCATGATGAAGATCGTGACTCTATGGCTTGGGATTTATGCAATACAATGATCATGTCATGGTTGAGTAATTCAGTTGAATCTGAAATTTCACAGAGCATTCTTTTAGAAACAACTTCAGGAATTTGGAAGGAATTGAAAGATAGATTCTATCATGGAGATGTTTTTAGAATTTCTGAAATTCAATAGGAAATTTTCACCCTTAGGCAAGGTGATTCTTCTATCTCTTCTTATTACACTAAACTGAAAATGTTGTGGCAAGAATTGGACATTTTCGTCCAATTCCTTCATGTGAGTGTGATGCTGCATGTTCAGCTATTGCTAAAATTCGTGGTTACAAAAGACTCTGATCAAGTTATCAGATTTCTTAAGGGTTTAAATGACATTTATGCTGTTGTGAGATCTCAAATATTGTTGATGAACCATCTTCCCAATATATGCAAGGTATAATCTTTGCTTGTTCAACAAGAAAAACAATTGATGGTTCCTACTGATGAATCCAAGATTTTGGCTTTTCTTGGAAATTCATCTCAAGGAAGAGGCAACAATATTTCTAGAGGAAGAGGTCAAAAGGGTAGTAGATACAACAATAGTCGTGGTCGAGGCATGTGATTGTGTACTCATTGTGGCATGACTAACCACACTATTGATACTTGTTTCAAGAAACATGGGTACCCTCCTCACTGGAAGCAACCAAGTCAAATCAATAATGTTTCTACATTCACGAAGAGGAAACTGAGGTTCAACTTGAAACATTTGCAGAAAAACACTCTGAATCTAGTCAAGAGTCTATAGGTTTTACACCTGCTCAGCATAAATCCTTATTGTCATTGCTCTGTCAGACTTCCACAACTCACAGTGTTAATCACCTTGTAACTCAATCTCACTCACATTCAGGTATCATTGGCACCATTCCTAATCAAGATGTTAATGACATGCTTATTCTTGATATAGGAGCAACATATCATGTTTGCTTATCTGAGAAATTGTTTTCATGTTTGAAGAGAATTCCTTTTATTACTGTCAAATTACCTAATGGCTCATTGATCACAACTGAGTATGCAGGCACTATAATTTTGTATGATCATTTTGTTCTTACAAATGTGTTATATACGCCTCATTTTTCTTTCAATCTGATCTCAATACCCAAGGTTACCCTTAATCTTGATTTCCATTTGATTTTTAACAATACCACTTTTTTTATACAGACATCTTACTCCAAGAAGATGATTGGTGCAGCTGAATTAAAAGGAGGAATGTATATTCTCAATCAACCACAAGTTTCCATCCCTTCACGTTTACCTCCTTGTACCAAATCTCCACTTTCCAATAATAACATTAGTTTAGCAGTATCAAATGCTACTTCTAGACATAATGTTGATTGTAACATTTGGCATTGGAGACCAGGACATCCATCCAATGCCAAGTTAATTGAACTTCAAAAGCAACTTCCTTTTATTACTACAACATCATCCAATGTACCTTGTGACATCTATTTTTATGCTAAACAAAAGAGATTACATTTTTCTAATAATAGTCATCATTCTAGTGTTATTTTTGATTTTGTCCACATGGATATTTAAGGTCCACAATCAATCCCATCTATACATGGTCACAATTATTTTTTGACAGTAGTTGATGACAATGGTCGATTTACTTGGATTTTCCTCATGCACACCAAATCTAAAACAATCATTCTTATCAAAAACTTTGTTTCCATGGCTTTGACCCAATATAGCAAGTCCATTAAGTGTATTAGGTCAGACAATACGAAAGAATTTCTTTTACCAGACTATTATAAATCCAATGGTATAATCCATCACACTTCATGTGTTGATACCCCTCAACAAAATGGCATAGTTGAGAGGAAGCATCAAAACATACTTGCTATTTCTAGAGCTTTATTGTTTCAGGCTCATCTTCCCAAGATATTTTGGTCCTATGATGTCAGTAATGGCATTCATATCGTCAATAGACTCCCCACTCCTTTCTTACACAACAAGTCTTTTTTTGTTCTAAATGGTAATTAACCAGATTTTCATCTTCTTAAAGTGTTTGGTTCTTTATGTTTTGCATCCACTTTGCAAACTCATAGAAAGAAACTTGATCCTAGATCTAGAAAATGTATCTACTTAGGATTCAAACTTGGGGTTAAAGGCCACATTCTTTTTTATATCCATTCCAAAGAAATTTTCCTATCTAGAGATGTAATATTCTTTGAGACTGAGTTTCCATATCAATATACATCTCCA
This sequence comes from Lathyrus aphaca, assembly GCA_963966055.1. Lineage (NCBI taxonomy): Eukaryota > Viridiplantae > Streptophyta > Magnoliopsida > Fabales > Fabaceae > Lathyrus > Lathyrus aphaca. Next base: position 149,794,702 of record OZ014525.1, read on the forward strand.
CCTTCAAATCAGTTTACCTCTATTCAGTCATCTTAACCACTTACTGAATTTGATTTTCCATTTATTGATGAATCACCATCCTCATCCATTCCCATTTCTCAACCAAACATTCCTTACACTACTGACCATATACATTCTTCTCTTATACCTAACCCTGATCCTCCACTAAGAAGATCACTTAGACATACAAAGCCTCCAACTCATCTTCAAGATTATCATTGCAATTTGATTAAGAATTCAGTTCAACTTGATGATTCAGCTAGTTCACAATCCTCTTCTCAAAGTAAGTATCCCTTATCTCACTTCCTTTCACATCATAATCTTTCTTCTACACATCACACCTCATGCCTTGGATAATATCTATATTATGCATAAGGATGCCAAGGTGAATGTATGTGTGTCTTTGACATCTGTCGTATTTGTAGAATCAGAATGCGCCTAAGAGGGGGGGGGGGGTGAATTAGGTGTTATCAAAATTTTCTCAATTCTTTTTCTTAGATGGATGGATTTTGCTTTTACGGTTAAAGAATAAAAATTGCAAAGCAGAAAAGTAAAGAACACACGGAGGTTTATCCTGGTTCCCTTCACAATCCGAAGGTACATCCAGTCCCCTTTCCAAACCGAAAGAGATTTCCACTAGTTTTCTTTAGAACAGTACAACCTATCACACCTTCAATGGTGAGGCCTACTTTCTAACAAAACTACACAAACAAGTGTGCAAGAACAATCCTCTTGCCACACTTACCCTTATGTCCAAACAATCCTTGGAACACAAGTCACACAATAGAAAGACACTTTCTATAATATTGTTTGAGTGAGAGTACAATGAAATGATATCAATAAAATTGATCTTCTCCTATAATCAAGAATTCACTATAAATATTCAACACAAGTGTTCAAGGCAAAATATGAAAGTTATGAACTTATGAACATTTTTGAAAGATGAAGATAATTTGAATAAAGTGAATTTGATTGTATGAAAATATTTGAAATTTTTCTAGGAGGTTTTTTATGAATTTGAAAATGTTAGAATTTATAATAGATGAAACACCTATTCAAAAAGGTATGAAATTTTGAAAACAAATTCTTTTGAAAAGGTATAAAATCTTATGAAAGAAAATCATGAAGAGGTGTAACTTTAACAAAATATTTGAATTTAAAAAGAAACAATTTTTCAAACTTTCTTCAGTGTTAACCGGTTAACCAAATAGGTTAATCGGTTAACGCCTATGAACGTTACCACAGAATTTGAAAATTGCTGCCGTTAACCGGTTAACCCATATGGTTAACCGGTTAACACTGTTAAAATTCAGAAAAATATTTCTATTAAAAGTGTTAAACCAGTTCCAATTTCATTTTCAAAAACTATGCACATGCAATAAAATTATGAAGATTATGTTGAACACTTGTATATCATATTTAAGAGTTAATTATTGATATACCTAAGCCTTGAAACAAGTCTTGAAAGTGTAGCACAAAATCTTGAATCGATCGGAAACATTCCATTGATGATGCATAGCCATGGTCTTGATCGTTTGTTGTCATCTCGACTTTTTGCAATCTGGAATGAGCTTGAATAATGTTGACGTCATCAAAACAAAGAACTTGAAGTATGCTTCTACATTCTCCCCCTTTTTGATGATGACAACCGAGCGAAATATGCGTACAAGCTTTGATCGATCAATCATGTTCTAGACTTGCTTCTCCCCCTATGTTCAGCAGCTCCCCCTATCTAAAACAGAGGCAAAATTCTGCATAGAGAGATATTAGAAACCAAAGCTCTTCTCCCCCTTTGTCATTAGCAAAAAGGAAGAGAGGATCAAACAAAGATATGAAGAAGACATCATAAAATTCAGCATGACACCATGTAGTATGAAAGCATATATGAACACATACACATAGCAAAGCATAATTGGATTGAAAACGGATAAGAGTACGAAAAACATAACCGAACCGAAATCAAAATTGCCTAACAAACGTAGGACTTATAACAAAAATTTTAAACGAAAACAATAAAAAAAACAAATAAAACAGACAGAGACTGAAACCTGCGCTGGAAATCCAAGTTTTGGATGTGTTAACTGGTTAACGTAATAGGTTAACCGGTTAACGTAATAGGTTAACCGGTTAACGGTTAAAAAATTTGAATTTTTTTGAAAAATCCAGCAGCATGTTTTAGCCTAAAAATAATAACTTTTTCACAAAATATTTTTCATAAAGTGTTAGCACTCATCAAAATGCAACTTTTGATCAAAAAGGTTTTTGAAACCGATTATTTTCGGGTATACGAAAGTGAGAAAAACGAAAAACGGCGAAATGAGAGTGCTAGCCTTTTATGACAAAAAAGTGAACAAACATACATACAAAGCAATAAAGACATACAATAAACAATTTTAAAGTAAAGGTTAGATGTCACCTTCATTGAGAATACCAAGTTCTCGTCGAATCTTGTAAAATTGCTCTTTAGCCAATGGTTTTGTGAATATGTCGGCGAGTTGATTGTGTGTATCCACGAATATAACATCGACATCTCCATTTAGAACATGATCTCGAAGGAAGTGGTGCCGGATATCAATGTGCTTTGTTCTTGAATGCATGACCGGGTTCTTCGTGATATTAATGGCACTTGTGTTGTCACACCGGAGAGGGATACAACCGAGATCTATACCGAAATCGAGAAGTTGTTGTTTAAGCCACAAGATTTGAGCACAACAACTTCCTGCTGTAATGTACTCCGCTTCGGCCGTGCTAAGTGCAACGCATGCTTGCTTCTTGCATGCCCACGACACTAGTGCATTCCCGAGAATGTGACAAGTACCACTTGTACTCTTTCTATCGGTCTTAAATCCCGCATTATCAGCGTCAGAATAACCAATTAAAGAATAAGTACTACCTTTAGGATACCATAGTCCGACGTGCGTCGTTCCTTTGAGATACTTCATGATCCTCTTCACGGCAGTGAGATGCGATTCCTTCGGATTAGCTTGAAAGCGGACACACAAACAAACACTAAACATAATGTCAGGACGGCTCGCCGTCAAATATAAGAGTGAACTGATCATACCTCGATACTTTGTAATATCTATTGAAGTGCCGGAAAGATCTTGATCAACATACGTTCCGGATCCCATTGGAGTAGACATCTCTTTGCAATTGTCCATATCAAATCTTTTCAATAATTCCTTGCAATACTTGGATTGGTTGATGAAGATGCCATCCTTTGTTTGCTTTATTTGTAAACCAAGGAAGTAGTTCATCTTTCCCATCATGGACATCTCGAATTCTCCTTGCATCATAAGAGAGAATTCTTCGCAAAGATCTTTGTTTGTTGAACCGAAGATGATGTCGTTGTTGCACCCCAAAATTTGCCCTCCTTTCTTTTGTTTCGATCTTTTGCATTCATACTTTGCATCCACATTTATATTAAGTCATAGCCATATTTTCACTTTCTGTTTTTCCTCAAAGTTTGGGATTTGGGATTCCTCTTGGTTAGTTTTACGGAATTTCGGGGGTCTTGTCCCATTCGAAGTTTGGAGGTGGACTTTAGATTTTTATCTTAGGTGCTTGTATCGTGCTTTATCAAATGTTCAGGATGGTCTTTACTTCCCAACATTGAGACAAAGTTCATCAGGTTCTCAAGTTCAGGTTTCAAGAGTCGTTTCGTTGAGAGAATAATCCAGGATGCGAGATGGGATTAGAAAACACATTGCAATCAAGATTATTACTTCTACGGCTACATAACATGCAGTCGTGTTCGGAATAAGATTTAAGTATGGTTAGTTTTATTTTGGAAGGAAGTCACTTTATCTAAGATCTTGAGGAAGAAGGTTTTTTCTTACCCTCACTCAAGTCTTTCAAATCACGGATTTATTGTTATTTTTAAGACGTCTTGAGATATTGCCTTTTTGTTTTGAGGAATTTACGGGTCGTTGATAAAGTAATATATGTGGTTCGAAACGCATTCCTTTGAGAGTCGGTTTTGAAGTAAACAAGGTTATTCAAACTTTGACAATTGATTTGCAAGGGCAAATTAGTTGAATTCAAGATAGTAATAAAAGAGGAGGGATTCTTTTAAGTCCAAGATTAGCATCATCATTTTTAATCCCAAAGAATAAGTCTAGAGGTTACAAGAGCAATGAAAGTCAATTCATGATAATAAACAGGATTGGAATTGTTATGATTACATTGTTATAAGTTAATGGCATACAAGGCCTATGGGTTGTCTCCTGACACAGATGAAAGATCCTTGTTGAGTCCTACAAATTTCCCTCGAGCTGATCCAAGCTACATCAATAAATTTCAAATTTTTAAGTTCACCAACCTGCACCAGCTTTCTAACTAAAAAAGTAAAGAGACACATCCATTCTACAAAAAAAACATTGGCAGCAGCAGGTGGCTGCAATCACCCCTCTTCACCACGTATAGCCATCCTTCACCAGATTCAAAAACATTCTTGGAAGTAGAATGCAGAATCATACCGATGTTGGTGTTACAAGAGCGATTATGGTGGCAGTTGCATTACTGCGAGGCCGGCTGTTGCACCCCAAAATTTGCCCTCACAATACAAGACTTTGTGTGCTAAGAAGGTTCACAAGGTTCACAAGTTTCCCAATGCTTCCAAGACCTTTCATGAGGTTCATGAAGTCTACAAGTTACTTTATGAAGGTTCACAAGGTTCACAAGTTTCTCAATGTTTATATAACCTTTCATGAGGTTCATGAAGTCTACAAGTTACTTCTTGAAGGTTCACAAGGTTCACAAGATTCACAATGATTACAAAGCTTTCATGAGGTTCATGAAGTCTACAAGTTACTTCTTGAAGGTTCACAAGGTTCACAAGATTCACAATGATTACAAAGCTTTCCTGAGGTTCATGAAGTCTACAAGTCACTTTATGAGGTTCACAAGGTTCACAAGCTCCACAATACCTCCCATGAGGTTCACAAGACATCTTATGATGGTTCACAAGGTTCACAAAGTTCACAATTGGTTAGAAAAGTTGACAATTCCCTCAGACAATGCACCTCCTAAGCAGTGCATCCAAAACTAGGGTTTTGACTTTAATCAGGCTAAATGAACTTCCAAGACTTCAAGTGAGCTTCATAACATCTTATATATGTTTAAGAACCCCCATGACAAGTTTCAAGACTTTTCTCAGAAGATTGCTCAGTCAGATGATCAGATAAGTCAAAAACGGTCAATGCAGTTAAAAAGTCAAACTGAGGTCAACTGTGGTCAAACCAAAGTCAAACTTCATGATTTTTTGCCAACATCAAGTATATGAAGTAAAATTCATCATTTGATCAAGGGTTGATCATGATTCATCAAGGAGATTCCAGATCATCAAGAATCAGGAGTTTCTAAATTAGGGTTTCCTCAGTAAAAGTCAACTGAACTTTGACCAGCCATAACTTTCACATACTTCATCACCAAGTCTCCATCCAAAGCTCATTTTGAAGGAAATTGAATTCCCTACAACTTTTTGTCTCACAAGCCAAGCCCAAAAATGCTTCATTTGGAAGGTATGAGCTAAGACATTATAGGTCATTTCAAAAGTCAACAAAAAGTCAACAACTTCAAAAGGGCATAACTTGAGATTGGTAAATGATATGGACATGAAACCAATGGGGTTGTTTATAGGACTCTTCAAGATTTCCAAAATGTCCAAGAACACCCTCATAGCATTAAAATTGAGGGAGATGTGCCCTTGCAAAGTTGGGAAATTTTGTGATGGTTTATGATGAAAATGGAGGTTTAAAACCAATTCTTGCCAAATGGGCTTGCCAAATTATGATCCAATCCATACACTATCATCATGCACGACCCAAATGATTAAAAATCAGAATTTTTATTATTTTATTTTTATTTATTTTGATTTAATTCATAAAAAATAATTTTAAATAAATATAAAATATGAAAATATGATATTTAATGGAGATTAAGCTTCTAGAAAGTTTTAATTATTGATTTAAGTTGAAGAGGAAAGAAATCATGAGATTTGTCTTAAAATAGTAAGCCTTTATGCAAAAATATTGAACTTTTAAGACATGATCAATTTCAATCTTTTTGAATCAAAATCTCCACACAACAATTCAATTTTATGACCTAAGTTCACTCATCTATAAGTACTAAACCTAATTCAATCACAAGACCACGATTTTTCTGCCTCCAAGGTAAGCTTCACAAATTGAAAAACCACTCCAAATTTGAAATTCGGATTTCATCTTCCAGGACTCTAGAAGGTAAAATAAGAACATAGACATGTTCCTTGGGCATCCATGAAGCTAAAACAATACTCATTTGCATCAAGAACTCCCCCATTGGCATAACCCGAATTCAATTTGTTCTTGAATATAATTTTTTCGATTGCATTAATTTGTTGTGTTTCAATGAAATTTGCTTAGCTAATCTTGTTTATCATGTGATGTAGAATGTTTCTGGGCAGAAAAATCAAAGAAACCGTGGCTGAGTCATGAAACGCCATTGTTAGGGTTTCATAGCCGTTTTAGGGTTCTTCAATTTATCCATTATAAATGAATTTTAAAGACATGGATGAGTTGTGTGGATCATGTAGAATGTAATGCATTAATCAATTTCACCAAATGTTGATGTTTTGTCCATGTTTGAGTTTTGTAGGTGTTGCTGCAAATTTGGTTTTCGCAGGTATAATGGAAGCAAAATTCGCAGCTAATTTTGTAGGTCCTGAGGTTGAAGAAGAAGCATGTGGCGCGAATTTTATATTTAAAATTTTGATTTAAAATATTATGGAGTCATCTTGGTTATTTGTCACACAGAAGCCTGTGTCCCAGTGGAAGGAGACGTTTGTGTTTGGTCACAAGACCTGAGTTCGAATCTGGCTTGTACCATTATTTTTTCTATTTTTTCAGGATAACAAGGAGACTTAATATATTATATTCTGTTGCCATCATACTATCAGGTGGGCTCTTCCAGCCGGGTGGTGATGCGTGCGCTTGTGTGTGTAAAGGTCCTGGGTTCAATTCTCACCCCAGGCCTTTTTGCTTCTTGATTTTTTCCTGATTTTTCCAGGCAATACATAAAAACAATTCCTCTCCCTTTCCTTTCACCTGCGCATGTGGTGGTCTAGTGGTGTGTTTGGTTGCTGGTAAACAAAGCCTCCTGGGTTCAAATCCCAGCCAGGTTTGTTTTGACATTTTTCCTTATTTTATTTTTTTGCTTTGTTTAATTTCATTTAATTGATTTATTAATAAAAATAATTCTTTATAAAATATTATTTAATATTTATAATATTCAAAACTCATGTTTTTTCTTAATTCAAAATTTATTTTCTTTTACTTTGTAAATAAATTATAATATATATATATATATATTAGTTAGGATAAATATTTGTATATTATATTACAAACCCTAAAAATATTTTCTAAATGAACTTTAATTTTGTAAAACCTAATTTTATTTTCTAAATAATTTTTATTTTTCTAATTCTTAATATAATTATTATGTATATATTTATTTAATATAATTTTTGTAAATGTAATAATTAATAAAATTAAATTTTGTAAATATGATTAATTTTTGTGAATATGATATTTAAAGCTTATTTTCTTCATATAATGTGTAAATATCTTTTAATAAATAATTATTAATATATGTTTAGAAATAATTAAATTTGTAATGATTAAAATTTATAATTATATTATGTTTTAAAAATTTTATGTTATAATAATTATTTAATTATTCTTATTTTTAAATAAATGTTTATATATTAAAATTTAATTTTGTGTTTATTATTCTCATCATGTTATTATAATATTTTTATTAATTCTATTTATTTTAATTGTTACTAACCATATTATTATTTATTATTTTTGCTTCACTAATCTTATATATTTTATTATTATTATTATTTCACTAACCTTATTTATTTTTAATATTTTTACTAACCCTATTTTTAATTATCATTATTACTAACCCCTATTTATTTATTTATTGCTTATTTATTATTTTTGCTTATTTATTTATATTTTGCTTATATATTTATTTTTGCTATTTATTTTAATTGCTTATAATTATTTTGTAATTGCTCCTTGGTGTAAATTTTGTAAATATGTAATTTATTTAATTTTTATGCTATGGTTAGTAATTTAGGGAGTGCAAAACATGTATTCTATTTAAAATAAATTTAGATCACTTTAATTAAAGATAAATAATATCGAACACTCACACACGTAAGTCGATTTTTAATCGCCATCTCACTTTCTAGGGTTGCTTCTCAAGTTGCCTATTCACAAAGGTCAAGTGGGGTGTATAAAGCAAGTCCCTTAAAAGAAAAAATCATCAAGTCCCTAATGGTTGCCTTTAAAGATCAAGTCCCTATTCGAATAATGATGATAGTCCCTCCTAAATGCTTAATACACCCCACAGTTGCCTTCATTAAACAGATGTCCCTCATATGTCCCTTACATCCAAGGTAATGACTACCTATTCCTTAATAATAGGGATAGTCTTACCATTTAAAGGATAAAGAACAGAAAAGACTTAAATTTTAGGGTAGGTACCTCCTAGTTGCTTGCTCACTTCATTCAAATTTTTAAACATTTAACAAATTTCAAACAAATTTTCAAAAACAAGTTTTTACGCATCCGTACATGGATCATTATTAACTCACATGAAAATTTTCTATTCACACACTTCACATTTTCAAAAACAATTCAAAAGTGAGCTAAGTAACTAAGAGCCCATGGATAACCATGGATGTAAAGGGTGCTAACACCTTCTCTTTACATAACCTACCCCCCGGACCCAAAAATATCTCTTAAGGTCTTTCCTGTTCTTTTATACCCTTTCCTTTTGGATAAAATAAAAGTCGGTGGCGACTCTTGCTATCCGCAACATAACTAAAGTCAGTTCTCCCACCGTGTTACAGAACTGGCGACTCTGCTGGGGATTTAAATTTAAGAGGGGTACCCTTAGGAATTAGATCACTTAAATTGTTTGCCTTGTTTGCTTTATATTACTTGTTGGGCTCTTATGTGTGAAAGGTCCTAACCCGGATCTAGTGTACCTTAGATAAATGGCAATAGACCAAGGAAACTGTACGACGTATATCGATACGGTTGATCTGGTGGCCATAGTTAGTGCGATTTCTTGGTTGGTGCTTATGTTCCTTAAGTCAAGTTGAGGATAATATGAGGCTGCCATATGTTGTCAATGCACTAACTAACTTTTAGAACCCTAGTTAACTCATCTTGGCCTTTAGAAAGTAGTGAGGTAACCGGCTTTGGTGCAGATTGAAGTTGGTTGACACTCGATACTACGCTCATTGAGATCTTAAACTTGGAGGGTTTTGGTTGACAAGTAAGTTGCCTTCTGAACAACCACCCTTGTGAAGGATCAATGATATTGAGATCCCTTAGAACCTGGTTACTTTTGTAGGACAGGATGAACCATCTAACTTCAGGGGAGGGTACTTACCTTAAACCTCATGCAAGCCTTTAAACCTAGGGCTATGGTGTGACTTGTTTGTGTGTGCCACATGTTTGTGATTGAGCATAACATCATGACATCATCATGCATCATAAGCATAGCATTTTCACTAACCATTTCAAGGACCAAAGGATTTATCTTTGTTCTTTGTTGCAGGTCATGGCTTCTGCTCGTAGAAACACCATCAGGATCAACTTTGTGGGGATACCTCCCAAGCTTAAAGAGTTGGTTTCTCAGGTGTCCGATCATTCCCAGTTCATCAAGAGACATGGTCACCTATTGGATCTAGTCACTTCAGGGTTCAATGAAGACATGATGAGTGTCCTGTTTCAGTTCTTTGACCCTAAACACCACTGCTTCACATTCCCCGACTACCAGCTGGTTCCTACAATGGAGGAGTTCTCTAAACTTCTGGGTATACATGTTCTTGATCAAAGACCATTCACAGGCTTGGAGAAGGAGCTTAAACCAGAGGTTATTGCTGCAGCTCTACATCTGAAGAAGTCTGACATTGTTCTAGAGACGAGAAGTGGAGTCAAGGGTATTCTTGCCAAGGTGTTGATAGAGAAAGCTCAGTTGTTCTTGAAGGCCATGAGCCATGATGCTTTTGAGGAGATCTTAGCCTTGCTGATATACGGCTTAGTATTGTTCCCCAATCCAGATCAGTTCATAGACGTTCATGCCATCAATATATTCCTGAGTCACAATCCAGTGCCTACATTGCTTGGAGACATCCTACATTCTCTTCACACCCGTACCACAAGGGCAAGAGGAACTTTGATGTGCTGCATACCTTTGCTCTCCAGGTGGTTTATTTCTCACCTTCCTCGCTCAGTAATGAAGAATGAGCAAGGGTTCAGATGGTCCAAGAGGATCATGTCACTTTCTCACTCAGATATCCATTGGTGCTCCAGATCTATGGAGAATGTCACCATCATTGACCGTTGTGGGGAGTTTCCTAATGTGCCACTTCTAGGCATAAGAGGAGGCATCACCTACAACCCCTCTCTAGCTTTACGACAGTTTGGTTATGCTCGGAGCGATGGCCCACATGACATGTTGATTCAGGGCATTGTGTTTGATTACGACAACGATCTTCAGGGTTACCGTCAGAGATTCATACGAGCATGGGGAAAAGTAAACAGGGTTGATAGCAAGACACTGGAGCCTAAGTACACTATTCCTATGGAGGCTTATCTCAGATGGGTACGATCTCGTGCTCAGACACTCATGATGCCATATCCTGCCGTCCTACCAGTTACCATGGAACCTGTTGCTGAAGGAGACACAGCTTATACCATCCTTCACCCAGACATGCCTACTGATATGGAAGACTTGCAGAGATCATGGATCCAACTGAAGGAGCAAAGGGATACTTTCGAAGCTCATTACAAAGCAAGCCAAGAAAGGATCCTGGAACTAACAAAGCAACTTCATGAGGAACGAAACCTCAACTCATACCTCAATACAAAGAGGAAACGTCCATGGGAGACTTAAAACCCCATCTTTTGTACTTATTTCATTTCATTTTTTGTAAGCCTAAAAGGCAAAACAAAGTTATTACTAATAAAAGTTTACTTTCTTGTTTGTCTAAGCAAATTTAAATCCTGCGGTCCTTGAAAACATTGCATATGCATTACCATATCATTTCATTGCATCACAGGTTTATAATTGTGCACAGGTTTCTCATCTTCTCGCTGTTTATTTCAGCAATGGCTCTTGAACAATCAGTTAAGGATCTCCAGGCACAAAATGCACAGTTCCAAGAGCTGATTTTGAACCTGTCCAAGGGGCAGGATGAATTGAAGGCACTGCTGGCCAAGAAGACTAAGAAGACTAGAAGGTCTGCTGGTTTGATCAACATGGGAAGAAGGTTCAAAGGTCTTGCCAAGACCAAAGAACCAGCTGAAGACTATGAATCTGAGGAATCTGAAAAAGAGGGAGGCAGTCTCCACAACACTATGGGGGACTCTGATTCTGAGGCTAATTACTACCATGAGCCTAATGAAGACAAATTCAAGATGCTGGTGGATAGGATGGATGCCATGGAGTTGCAGAAGTCATCTGGGCTAGACTTTAAAGATTTGAGTCTGATATCTGGGGTAGTCATACCCATTGGTTTCAAGGTTCCTACGTTTGTTGTTTATGATGGGGTCTCTTGTCCCAAACTGCATCTGAGGTCTTATGTCAGAAGGATCCAACCCCACACTGCTGATAAGAAGTTGTGGATCCATTTCTTTCAAGAGAGCTTATCTGGAGCTCAGTTGGAGTGGTATTATCAGTTGGAGAGTGTCAACATCAGAGACTGGAATGATCTTGCTGAAGCTTTCTATAAGCAGTACCAATACAATGCTGACTTAGCCCCCACTCGCATGCAGCTTCAGAGTATGTCTATGGGTGCCAAAGAAAGTTTTAAAGAGTATGCTCAGAAGTGGAGAGATTTAGCTGGAAGAGTTCAACCCCCTTTGACTGATAGGGAATTGGTTGATATGTTTATGTGTACGCTGAATGGTCCGTTCTACAGTCATCTCATTGGAAGCTCATCATCTGGCTTCACTGAGTTGATCATGACAGGAGAGCGAGTAGAGAATGGTATAAAGAATGGTAAGATCCAAGTGGGTGCTTCCTCATCAGGTGCTGCAAAGAAGCCTCCCACTGGGAAGAAAGAATCCAATGTTGTTTATGGTCAACCTGATCGTAACAGAAGGCATCAGTCTGTTAGTGCAGTTCATATTTCAAATCCAACTCCTGCAACAACAGAGCAGCCACAGGGTAACCAACAGAGGGCTAGAAGACAGTTCACGAAGATCAACATGTCAATGGCTCAGGCATTGCAACACTTGTTGAAGGCTGAACTCATTACTTTGAAAGAGGCTCCTCAGAACCCTAATGTTACCTCTCCCAGGTACAATCCCAATGCACGATGTGCATATCATTCAAAATTTCAGGGCCATGATACTAATAACTGCTGGATCTTGAAGAATAAAATTCAAGATATGATTGATGCTGGAGAAATTGAGTTTGACCCTCCGGGTACTCCCAATGTGATTACTGCTCCAATGCCAAACCACGAGAAGACTGTCAATGCCATTGATGAAGATCTACATGTCTATTCAGTTATGGAATTGACCACACCATTGTCTGTCATCAGAAAGAAGTTGGTACAAGCTGGGTTCTTTCCGGGTTGTCGTGAAGATTGTGTTTATTGTGAGTATAATCCAGAGAAGTGCTTCAGGTTGAAAGACGGAATTCAGCGTCTCATGGATAATTACACCATAGTGTTTGAAAGAAGACCGTCTTCTGTGGAAAGTATGGTGGAGCATATTACCAGAGGTAAGAAGATTGAAGAGGTTGATATGGTTGACAAAGTACCAATAAGAATCACTTCAAAGGGTCCCATTAAAATCACTCATCAGGGTCCAATCAAAATTACTGCTGAAGGTCCCGTGAAAGTTGTTGCTGAAGCCAGAGTAGCTCCTGTGGTCATTACTACTCCTGGTCCTATCCCATATACGTCTGACAAAGCTGTACCTTGGCACTATGGGTCTGATGTTTACATCCATGGTGTTAAGCAAGAGCCTGTAGCTGATGTACCTGTTGACATTGATAATATTGCTGGATCTAGCAAGATCACTCGTAGTGGAAGAGTCTTCTCTCCTCCAGTTGCTTCTAAGAATGCAGTTACTCCTGCTGCTACCTCCACCACTGATGCTCGGGGCAAGGGTCCTGTTATTGAGCCTGTATCTACTGATGTGCCAGCTGCTGATGATCTCTCTAAGCAGATGGAAGAAGTATTGAAAATCATTCGCAAGAGTGATTATGACATTGTTGATCAGTTGGGGCATACTCCCTCGAAGATTTCTATGCTGTCCTTGTTGTTATGTTCTGAGGCTCATGCCAAGTCCTTGATCAAGTTTCTGAAGACTGCTCATGTACCCAGTGCAATTTCTGTTGACCAATTTGAGAACTGTGTTGCCTACCTGACCTATGACAATGGGTTAGGGTTTTCTGATGCTGATTTGACCCCTGCCAAGAGGGATCATAACAGGGCCTTGCATATCTCAATTGAATGCAGGGGCACTACCCTGTCACATGTGCTGATAGATAATGGTTCCTCTTTGAATGTGTTGCCCAAGGAAGTCCTGAACAAGTTAAGTCCTGAAGATGCTGTGCTAAAGCCCAGTAATATTGTGGTAAAGGCTTTTGATGGTTTTAGGAGAGTAGTGCATGGGGAAATTGATCTTCCAATCAAAGTTGGCTCCCAGGTGTTTACTGCTACATTTTTTGTGATGGATATTCGTCCTTCGTACTCTTGTCTGCTTGGTCGTCCCTAGATCCATGGGGCAGGTGCTGTAACCTCTACATTGCACCAAAAGTTGAGATATCCGGTGGATGGAAAGGTTGTTACTGTCTATGGAGAAGAAGAATATTTTGTCAGCCATGTGAATACCTTCAAGTATCTGGAAATGGAAGGTGAATACATTGAGACTCCGTGTCAGACATTTGAAGTGGTTCCCTGGGTTGTTAATGATTATGTAGCTCCTCCTGTTGTGAAGAAAATTCCTGTGGTCACCAGAAAGCCTCCAACAATGGCAATGGCCTCCCTCAATGATGCAAGAGATGTGGTGGATGAAGGTGGTTGTACTATTTGGGGTCAGCTTCCTGATATTCCATACAAGTCTGACAAGTTTGGTTTGGGTTTCACTGCAGAGTCCCAGAAGGCTGTTCGTCGTGCTCGTGCTGCTCGTATCACTAATCAAGGGATTGTAAAGAACCAGATTAATGCTGTGGGAGATCAAGATGAAGACTACAACTTGGATGCATGGATTTTTCCTACTGTGGGTGCTGGACTCAATAATTGGAAAGCTGAAGATGTTATCCCTATCTCCTTTAGTCAGGAGTAAATACTATTACTGTGTTGTTGCTTTTTAAGTTTGCAATTTCTCGAACAATAAAACTTTCAAGCCATGTGCCTTACCCGGGGCACAATGGTGTGCTTGTTACGGGCTGTCATTTCATTTGCATACTTCATTCAATAAAATCAGTGGACGTTTCGTTTCGTAAATATTGTGTTCCTTGTCTTTCTTTTCTTTTATTTTTGTTTTATCAGCTATGTGTTCTTACACACACCCACATCACTAAAATGCAGATCCTCATCCACTCTGGATCCTGTTGATAACAGTTCTACTATTGCCAATTATAATTTCGAGAATCCGATCTATCAAACTGAAGACGGAAATGAGGACGATTGTGAAATACCTGTAGAGCTTGCTAGGTTGTTACAACAAGAAGAGAAAGCTATACAGCCACATGAAGAGCCAGTCGAAGTTGTGAATCTGGGAACTGAAGAAAACAGAAAAGAGGTCAAGATAGGGGCTGATTTAGAGGACAGTGTCAAGAGCAGGTTGATTCAGATGTTACGTGACTATGTGGAGATCTTTTCTTGGTCTTATGAAGATATGCCAGGGTTGGATACAGACATTGTGGTTCACCGTTTGCCACTGAAAGAAGATTGTCGTCCAAAGAAGCAGAAAGTTCGTCGTATGCGTCCTGAGATGTCAGAAAAGATCAAGGCAGAGGTAATGAAACAGTTCAATGCAGGGTTCTTAGCAGTGACTTCTTATCCTCAGTGGGTTGCAAATGTGGTACCAGTTCCTAAGAAAGATGGTAAGGTACGTATGTGTGTGGACTACAGAGATTTGAACAAGGCTAGCCCCAAAGATGACTTTCCACTCCCTCATATTGATATTCTGGTAGACAACACTGCTCAGCATAAGGTATTCTCTTTTATGGATGGTTTCTCTGGTTACAATCAAATCAAGATGGCACCTGAAGATATGGAGAAGACAACATTTGTGACACAGTGGGGCACTTTTTGCTATAAGGTAATGCCATTTGGTTTGAAGAATGCAGGGGCAACATATCAGCGTGCTATGGTGGCTTTGTTTCATGATATGATTCATCATGAGATAGAGGTATATGTAGATGATATGATAGCCAGGTCTCAGAATGAAGAGCAACATCTTGATCATCTGCACAAGTTGTTTGAGAGGTTGAAGAAATACAAGTTGAGATTGAATCCAAACAAGTGTACTTTTGGAGTTAGATCTGGAAAGCTCCTGGGTTTCATTGTCAGTGGAAAAGGTATTGAAGTGGATCCTGCAAAAGTGAAAGCTATACGAGAGATGCCAGCTCCCCGTACTGAGAAGGAGGTTAGAGGTTTCTTGGGACGATTGAACTACATTGCAAGATTTATTTCCCAATTAACTACCATCTGTGAGCCAATCTTCAAGTTGTTGAAGAAAGATCAGGTGATGGAATGGAATGATGAGTGCCAGACTGCCTTTGATGAAATCAAGAGATATCTGCTAGAACCTCCAATTTTGATGCCACCAGTTGATGGAAGACCCTTGATTATGTACTTAACAGTGTTAGACAATTCAATGGGGTGTGTGTTGGGGCAACATGACGAGTCTGGTCTAAAAGAGCAGGCAATATACTACCTTAGCAAAAAGTTTACCGACTGTGAAACAAGATACTCACTGCTCGAGAAAACTTGCTGTGCTTTGGCATGGGCTGCTCGCCGACTAAGACAGTATATGTTGACTCATACTACCTTGTTGATTTCGAAGATGGATCCAATCAAGTACATATTTGAGAAACCTGCTCTCTCCGGAAGAATTGCAAGATGGCAAATGATCTTGACAGAATATGACATATAGTATACTACTCAGAAGGCCATTAAGGGAAGTGTTGTAGCAGATCATTTGGCTCATCAAGCAGTGGATGATTATCAGTCAATGAATTTTGAGTTCCCTGATGAAGACATTATGATTATTACCAAAGAACCTGGACAATATGACGGACCTGAACAAGGATCCCGATGGACTATGGTTTTTGATGGTGCCTCTAATGCACTTGGTAATGGTGTTGGTGTTGTGATTAGTTCCCCTGAAGGTTGTCATACCCCGATTACTGCCAGACTTTGTTTCTATTGTACCAATAACATGGCTGAGTATGAGGCATGTATCCTGGGTATTAAAGCTGCTATTGATATGAAGATTCAGTTCCTTGATGTGTATGGAGATTCAGCCCTGGTAGTAAGTCAGATCAAAGGAGATTGGGATACTAAGCATGATAACCTCATTCCTTACAGAGAGCATGTGTTGTCTTTGATCCCACATTTCAAAGAGATTACCTTTGGACATATTCCACGAAGAGAGAATCAGTTGGCAGATGCTTTGGCCACCATGGCATCCATGTTTGAAATCAGCTGGGATGATGAAGCTCCCAAGATTACCATTGATAGATTTGAAAAGCCTGCATACTGCAATGAGATTGACACTGAAGGGGCAGAGGAGAAGCCTTGGTTCTATGAAGTGAAAAGATATCTTGAAGCTCAGGAGTTCCCTGAAGGGGCATCTGTCAAAGATAGGAAGTTTCTGAGAAGGTTTTCTGCTAAGTTCCTTTTGAGTAATGGCATTTTGTACAAGCGCAATCATGATTCAACTCTGCTTCGTTGTGTGGATAAGAAAGAAGCAACTGAGATTATGGAAGACATGCATGATGGGATCTTTGGCACTCATTCTAGTGGTCATACTATGACAAAGAAGATTTTGAGAGCAGGTTACTATTGGTCTACCATGGAAGCTGATTGTTATCAACACTCTAGAACATGTCACAAGTGTCAAATTTATGCTGATAAAGTCCATGTACCTCCATCACCATTGAATGTGTTGACTGCTCCTTGGCCCTTTGCCATGTGGGGCATTGATATGATTGGTGAGATCAAGCCTACTGCTTCTAATGGGCATCGTTTCATCCTGGTTGCTATTGATTATTTCACGAAGTGGGTGGAAGCAGCTTCATTTGCATCTGTTACTAAGAATGTTGTGGCTCGGTTCATTAAGAATAATCTCATTTGTAGGTATGGCATCCCTGAGAGGATTATCACTGACAATGGCTCTAATCTGAATAACACTATGATTACTGATCTCTGCACGCAGTTCAAGATTAAGCATCACAACTCTTCTCCGTATCGTCCAAAGATGAATGGGGCAGTTGAAGCTGCTAATAAGAACATTAAGAAGATTGTACAAAAGATGACTGTTACTTACAAGGATTGGCATGAGATGTTACCATTTGCTCTTCATGGTTATCGTACCACAATACGTACTTCAACAGGGGCAACCCCATTCTCCTTAGTCTATGGTATGGAAGCAGTTCTGCCCATTGAAGTTCAGATTCCCTCCTTGAGAATTATAAAGGATGCAGGCTTGAATGAAGATGAGTGGATTCAGACCCGACTTGACCAGATAAATTTGATTGATGAGAAGAGGTTAGCAGCAGTTTGTCATGGCCAGATGTACCAAAAACGAATGATCAAAGCTTTTAACAAGAAGGTTAAGCCAAAGGTATATCAGGCTGGTGATTTGGTAATCAAGCGTATCATATTACCACAGGGTGATCCTAGGGGCAAGTGGACTCCGACATATGAATGACCATTTGTAGTCAAGACAGTGTTTTCAGGAGGTGCCATGATACTCACTACAATGGATGGTGAAGACTTTCCACAGCCTGTAAACGCAGACATAGTTAAAAAATACTACGCATAAAAAGAGACCCGCTAGGTTGACAGGCCTAGGCAAAAATAAGGGCATCCCGGCGAACCAAAAGGGTTCGGGCAAAAATTAGGGATATATATAAAAAGATGTACACCCGGCAAGTCGAAAACCTGAAAAGGCGGCTTGGGCAAAAAAGGGTATCCCGGTGGATTGAAAACCTGAAAGGGAAATCCAGGCAAAAGTTAGGGATTAAAGCGTATGACTATGTCTCGTTTGGATCACCCATGAAACTGCAACCAGTTGTACTACTTACTCAAGCTCGAACAGATAAAAGCTCAATCCAATTGTTTCCGTCTCGACAGCAGGAGAT
This sequence comes from Lathyrus aphaca, assembly GCA_963966055.1. NCBI lineage: Eukaryota > Viridiplantae > Streptophyta > Magnoliopsida > Fabales > Fabaceae > Lathyrus > Lathyrus aphaca. The sequence continues at coordinate 149,813,101 of OZ014525.1, forward strand.
GAGATACTTGAAGATAATGGCAATAGTAGAATTGAAACTCAATAGGATTGTTTCCCACATAGCTGATTTTCTTCACTTTGTAAAAATCTTTATGACAAAATCCTCTTACTAGGGTTTATGTCTCCTTGTACAAACTTACCCGTGTATGGGTCACCTTTTGATATAAATAAATTCCATCTTTTGAATCCAGATTTACTTTTACCCAATTTACATAAGCGAAACGTCCATTGGTTGTGTTTGAATGTATGTATGCTTTTGAATATGATTGATGTTTACCAGAAATGCATGTATGCTTAATATGATTGATGTTTACCAGAAATGCATAAAAATGCAGTAATAGTATTTACTAAGGACGAACGAGGGCAGGATTTCAACGAAGCTTCGCCGGTTCATCTTTACAAGACAGTTACAAACCCTCAGTAGGATGAATCCATCTTCATAAAGTCTCATCTCCCCTGGAATTTATATCCATCTCTTTTATCCTCATACGGATATACGGGAATTTACTTTCCAATAAGGGTACGACGGACGAAGACGGGAGGTTATATCTGCCCTACCATCAAACGAAGACGAAGGTTATATATACCTTACTATCTCTAGCATACGGGAGGTGATATATACCTTGTTATCCCCAGCATACAGGAGGTGATATATACCTTACTATCCCCAGCATACGGGAGGTTATATATACCTTACTATCCCCAGCATACGGAAGGTTATGTATATTATCAAACAAGACGGGAACAAGTTCCTCATATTCTTCAACAACGAATCGAGATTTATTTTCCCTGGCCAACAGTTGTTGTACAAAGACATCCAGATACTTCCGGCAGTATCATATCATACATACATCATTTACATCATACCATAACATACAAATCCATAAATACATAATACATTTACTTAGGTACATCATACTATGCATGCATACATATAACATAAACTAACACTCTCCTTGCAGGATAATTACATGCAGATAAAACAGCATCAACAATTTACAAACAGGTCAGAAATGATTCATGCACTACTCAAGATGTCCTCGAATAGCAGGCAAACGGTCTGTAAAAAGATCCATTCCCTGGTTCAAGACATCTTTCAGAAGAACAAATCCTGACGTTCTTTTGATCCTTAAGAGCAAATCCTGACGCTCTTTTGGCCCCTTGTTCAAGACTTTTTCAGAAGAACAAATCCTGACGTTCTTTTGATCCTTAAGAGCAAATCCTGACGCTCTTTTGGCCCCTTGTTCAAGACTTTTTCAGAAGAACAAATCCTGACGTTCTTTTGATCCTTAAGAGCAAATCCTGACGCTCTTTTGACCCCTTGATTCAAGATACATCTTTCAGAAGAACAAATCCTGACGTTCTTTTGATCCTTAAGAGCAAATCCTGACGCTCTTTTGGTCCCTTGTTCAAGATACTTTCTCAGAAGAACAAATCCTGACGTTCTTTTGATCCTTAAGAACAAATCCTGACGTTCTTTTGACCCTTAAGAGCAAATCCTGACGTTCTTTTGGCCCATTATTCAAGATACTTTTCAGAGGAACTAATCCTGACGTTCTTTTGACCCTTAAGAACAAATCCTGACGTTCTTTTGGCCCCTTGAATAACAGACAAATGATCTGTACAAAGATCCATTCCCTAATCCAAAATACTTCCAGAAGAGATAATCATCACAAGATTTATTTCTACTGGTCCATCCAATAACACAAGTCATGTTGCATAAATGATTCAGAGACGGCCTATACGAAGACCTAGTACTGAAATCCAGTATCAACACAAAGCTATCATCACATCCAGTTCTTTAGATGGCATCTCTAAGCCCATCTCCCGTTCTTCCTAGTGGCATCTTTAAGCCCACTCAAGCATACACAACCAAAAAAATCAATATCATGCTATGCACTGGTGAGTGCAAATTTTTGGGCTTTTGTGTTCAATCCCCTTCAACCATCCAGGTCACGACTGGTAGACATACCAATCTAACCCCTCAGGTTTCAGAAAATTGAACAGGGGCAGCTGTTGCACCCCAAAATTTGCCCTCACAATACAAGACTTTGTGTGCTAAGAAGGTTCACAAGGTTCACAAATTTCCCAATGCTTCCAAGACCTTTCATGAGGTTCATGAAGTCTACAAGTTACTTTATGAAGGTTCACAAGGTTCACAAGTTTCTCAATGTTTATATAACCTTTCATGAGGTTCATGAAGTCTACGAGTTACTTCTTGAAGGTTCACAAGGTTCACAAGATTCACAATGATTACAAAGCTTTCATGAGGTTCATGAAGTCTACAAGTTACTTCTTGAAGGTTCACAAGGTTCACAAGATTCACAATGATTACAAAGCTTTCCTGAGGTTCATGAAGTCTACAAGTCACTTTATGAGGTTCACAAGGTTCACAAGCTCCACAATACCTCCCATGAGGTTCACAAGACATCTTATGATGGTTCACAAGGTTCACAAAGTTCACAATTGGTTAGAAAAGTTGACAATTCCCTCAGACAATGCACCTCCTAAGCAGTGCATCCAAAACTAGGGTTTTGACTTTAATCAGGCTAAATGAACTTCCAAGACTTCTAGTGAGCTTCATAACATCTTATATATGTTTAAGAACCCCCATGACAAGTTTCAAGACTTTTCTCAGAAGATTGCTCAGTCAGATGATCAGATAAGTCAAAAACGGTCAATGCAGTTAAAAAGTCAAACTGAGGTCAAATGTGGTCAAACCAAAGTCAAACTTCATGATTTTTTGCCAACATCAAGTATATGAAGTAAAATTCATCATTTGATCAAGGGTTGATCATGATTCATCAAGGAGATTCCAGATCATCAAGAATCAGGAGTTTCTAAATTAGGGTTTCCTCAGTAAAAGTCAACTAAACTTTGACCAGCCATAACTTTCACATACTTCATCACCAAGTCTCCATCCAAAGCTCATTTTGAAGGAAATTGAATTCCCTACAACTTTGTGTCTCACAAGCCAAGCCCAAAAATGCTTCATTTGGAAGGTATGAGCTAAGACATTATAGGTCATTTCAAAAGTCAACAAAAAGTCAACAACTTCAAAAGGGCATAACTTGAGATTGGTAAATGATATGGACATGAAACCAATGGGGTTGTTTAGAGGACTCTTCAAGCTTTCCAAAATGTCCAAGAAAACCCTCATAGCATTAAAATTGAGGGAGATGTGCCCTTGCAAAGTTGGGAAATTTTGTGATGGTTTATGATGAAAATGGAGGTTTAAAACCAATTCTTGCCAAATGGGCTTGCCAAATTATGATCCAATCCATACACTATCATCATGCACGACCCAAATGATTAAAAATCAGAATTTTTATTATTTTATTTTTATTTATTTTGATTTAATTCATAAAAAATAATTTTAAATAAATATAAAATATGAAAATATGATATTTAATGGAGATTAAGCTTCTAGAAAGTTTTAATTATTGATTTAAGTTGAAGAGGAAAGAAATCATGAGATTTGTCTTAAAATAGTAAGCCTTTATGCAAAAATATTGAACTTTTAAGACATGATCAATTTCAATCTTTTTGAATCAAAATATCTCCACACAACAATTCAATTTTATGACCTAAGTTCACTCATATATAAGTACTAAACCTAATTCAATCACAAGACCACGATTTTTCTGCCTCCAAGGTAAGCTTCACAAATTGAAAAACCACTCCAAATTTGAAATTCGGATTTCATCTTCCAGGACTCTAGAAGGTAAAATAAGAACATAGACATGTTCCTTGGGCATCCATGAAGCTAAAACAATACTCATTTGCATCAAGAACTCCCCCATTGGCATAACCCGAATTCAATTTGTTCTTGAATATAATTTTTTCGATTGCATTAATTTGTTGTGTTTCAATGAAATTTGCTTAGCTAATCTTGTTTATCATGTGATGTAGAATGTTTCTGGGCAGAAAAATCAAAGAAACTGTGGTTGAGTCATGAAACGCCATTGTTAGGGTTTCATAGCCGTTTTAGGGTTCTTCAATTTATCCATTATAAATGAATTTTAAAGACATGGATGAGTTGTATGGATCATGTAGAATGTAATGCATTAATCAATTTCACCAAATGTTGCTGTTTTGTCCATGTTTGAGTTTTGTAGGTGTTGCTGCAAATTTGGTTTTCGCAGGTATAATGGAAGCAAAATTCGCAGCTAATTTTGTAGGTCCTGAGGTTGAAGAAGAAGCATGTGGCGCGAATTTTATATTTAAAATTTTGATTTAAAATATTATGGAGTCATCTTGGTTATTTGTCACACAGAAGCCTGTGTCCCAGTGGAAGGAGACGTTTATGTTTGGTCACAAGACCTGAGTTCGAATCTGGCTTGTACCATTATTTTTTCTATTTTTTCAGGATAACAAGGAGACTTAATATATTATATTCTGTTGCCATCATACTATCAGGTGGGCTCTTCCAGCCGGGTGGTGATGCGTGCGCTTGTGTGTGTAAAGGTCCTGGGTTCAATTCTCACCCCAGGCCTTTTTGCTTCTTGATTTTTTCCTGATTTTTCCAGGCAATACATAAAAACAATTCCTCTCCCTTTCCTTTCACCTGCGCATGTGGTGGTCTAGTGGTGTGTTTGGTTGCTGGTAAACAAAGCCTCCTGGGTTCAAATCCCAGCCAGGTTTGTTTTGACATTTTTCCTTATTTTATTTTTTTGCTTTGTTTAATTTCATTTAATTGATTTATTAATAAAAATAATTCTTTATAAAATATTATTTAATATTTATAATATTCAAAACTCATGTTTTTTCTTAATTCAAAATTTATTTTCTTTTACTTTGTAAATAAATTATAATATATATATATATTAGTTAGGATAAATATTTGTATATTATATTACAAACCCTAAAAATATTTTCTAAATGAACTTTAATTTTGTAAAACCTAATTTTATTTTCTAAATAATTTTTATTTTTCTAATTCTTAATATAATTATTATGTATATATTTATTTAATATAATTTTTGTAAATGTAATAATTAATAAAATTAAATTTTGTAAATATGATTAATTTTTGTGAATATGATATTTAAAGCTTATTTTCTTCATATAATGTGTAAATATCTTTTAATAAATAATTATTAATATATGTTTAGAAATAATTAAATTTGTAATGATTAAAATTTATAATTATATTATGTTTTAAAAATTTTATGTTATAATAATTATTTAATTATTCTTATTTTTAAATAAATGTTTATATATTAAAATTTAATTTTGTGTTTATTATTCTCATCATGTTATTATAATATTTTTATTAATTCTATTTATTTTAATTGTTACTAACCATATTATTATTTATTATTTTTGCTTCACTAATCTTATATATTTTATTATTATTATTATTTCACTAACCTTATTTATTTTTAATATTTTTACTAACCCTATTTTTAATTATCATTATTACTAACCCCTATTTATTTATTTATTGCTTATTTATTATTTTTGCTTATTTATTTATATTTTGCTTATATATTTATTTTTGCTATTTATTTTAATTGCTTATAATTATTTTGTAATTGCTCCTTGGTGTAAATTTTGTAAATATGTAATTTATTTAATTTTTATGCTATGGTTAGTAATTTAGGGAGTGCAAAACATGTATTCTATTTAAAATAAATTTAGATCACTTTAATTAAAGATAAATAATATCGAACACTCACACACGTAAGTCGATTTTTAATCGCCATCTCACTTTCTAGGGTTGCCTCTCAAGTTGCCTATTCACAAAGGTCAAGTGGGGTGTATAAAGCAAGTCCCTTAAAAGAAAAAATCATCAAGTCCCTAATGGTTTCCTTTAAAGATCAAGTCCCTATTCGAATAATGATGATAGTCCCTCCTAAATGCTTAATACACCCCACAGTTGCCTTCATTAAACATATGTCCCTCATATGTCCCTTACATCCAAGGTAATGACTACCTATTCCTTAATAATAGGGATAGTCTTACCATTTAAAGGATAAAGAACAGAAAAGACTTAAATTTTAGGGTAGGTACCTCCTAGTTGCTTGCTCACTTCATTCAAATTTTCAAACACTTAACAAATTTCAAACAAATTTTCAAAAACAAGTTTTTACGCATCCGTACATGGATCATTATTAACTCACATGAAAATTTTCTATTCGCACACTTCACATTTTCAAAAACAATTCAAAAGTGAGCTAAGTAACTAAGAGCCCATGGATAACCATGGATGTAAAGGGTGCTAACACCTTCCCTTTACATAACCTACCCCCCGGACCCAAAAATATCTCTTAAGGTCTTTCCTGTTCTTTTATACCCTTTCCTTTTGGATAAAATAAAAGTCGGTGGCGACTCTTGCTATCCGCAACATAACTAAAGTCAGTTCTCCCACCGTGTTACACCGGCGACTTCAAGATCTTCAGCCTGCGCCATGTTTTCTAATAGAAATACCATCCATCGCCGCCACTGACTCGTCTATTGTCCGGAACGACTTGCAGAAAGCCACTGCTACACCAGGTCATCCATCCTGCAAATATAAAAAACAACAATCCAGCCAAAACAATGGTAAGTCTCAAGAGTTAGCAAAGTATTTTTTTTCTTCCAACCTGCAGAAAAACAATGGCAGCGGCATATTTCCGTATCCGCAGTGGTTTTCGTTGATCATGAAGAAGAAAAAGATCAAATCTGGCCGTGGCGTTTTACGTTCGAATTTGACATGGGTTGACATAAAAGGCCTGACCCCCTCAACATTGAACCTTTTCTCAAAATTCACACTGATCAGGAATCATAGATATAAGGATGATGGGAAAATTGTAACCTTATCAGATTTTTGTCATTAACAAAAAAACCATACCTCTTTATCAGGTGTCTTGATCATTGTTGGGAATGTAGCCTATCTTGCAGAAAAGTTGGGATTAAGTGTGACTGATGTTGTCACTGTTCGCTTTAAGCAAAGCAGGTTACGATAAACCAGGGAGCCAAAAGGTTCATATTCAGTCCAACCCCAAGAGGAAGCAAAGTCGTGCTCTATCTGCTGCGGCTACCTTGTCATCAATCCGACGTGTTTATATGCAAAAAAAAAAGAGGAGAGATTTGTTCAACAAAATCAAGGATCAAACTTAATCTTTCTTTTGCAGAATTTTAAGGATGTAAGGTGTCGTTGGCTTACGGTATGCAGGAAGTGGTTCGTTGGAACCTAAGCCATTCGACGCCGAATATTCTGGTAGTTCAAATGCCGTAACAAAACGTCTCAAAAGCAATAATAGCTACCTGAATTGCAGGACCTGATATGGCTGCGGTCCCAATCTCAACAACAACGAGATTCACCATAGAAACAACCAAAATTCTTTCCAGCTCTTGTGTACCTACTGCATTTCGAGTTATGGGGATTTTAGACCTTTCCAAACAACATCAACACCGAAAACTAAAAGAGCAATGAGAACAATACTTCCCGAAAACACCTGGCCAGAATTCAGATAGTCTTGATAAAAATTTGGAGTCTGAGGATAATTTGGCTTCATGAACAGGGCACGACAATAGGAAACCTTTATGCATACAAGAAAAAACCAAGTTAGCCAAGCAATTCTAAATCAGAGATAAATTTCAAGTGTCATGACCAAAAATAGTCCAAAGACATATTTGCACATCAGTTAAAAACCAAGGTTTACCACGGTGAAAACTCGAGCTTTCAATTTAACAATCAGACAAATTATAAGGAACTAATTAAAACTCAGTTCAGCCAAAATCCAACTAACTCAGTTGCTTCAAACCAAGAGATTTCTAAGTCAAAGTATAAGCAAACAAAAAGCAAGCAGAAAATGTCAGCAAGGCTTCAGGACCGAGTTTTTCACATTTTTGGCAAAAACAACTTTTGATGCAAAAACTTCATAGCAGGAATAACCCGAAAGGCAAAACTCAGCAGATTTTAAAATGGAGAAACCTTAATTTTCGACGCTATAAAAGGAGAGAGCGAATTCACAACAAAGAGAAAAAACCCTGAAGTTCACAAAAAACCCTAAACGGCGCAAACATCATCTTCAATCTTAAATCACTAGATACCGAAGAGCAGGAGCGAAGGAGTTCGGAGAGCAAAAGAAAGGACCACACAGAGGCGGAGCAAGAGGTTGAAACGCAGAGAAGGCAACACATACCTTGGAATTTTTCTTCGATCCGGTAACTTCCGGAAGGTATTCTTTCTTTCCTTAAATCTTAAAAAACTGATGAACATTGCATAGCGTCGAGCGTAACTCTCGGTGGCGCATCGCCATTCATGCCTTTGTTTTGTTTGCTGGTTTCATTCTTGTTTTGCCTTGTCTCGGTCTACCCGTTTTTGCTTGTGAAAGGTCGAGCCAAGAGTTGGTATTTCGATTCGGGATTAGGGCTGTTGAGAGGTTAATAGAGCCAAAACTTTGATTTTTCTTTTTTGAGATGCTATGATACGTTGGGAAAGAGAGGTTTGTGTGGATAGGCATGGAGGGGTCTGGTGAGGAAAACGTTAGGTTAAAGAGAAGAGGAATGGGATTTCTCAGTAGTTCAGTCGTTGATTTTGTTGGTTTAAGTTTCTTGCCCCCTTTTGTCAAAAGACCCGACCCGTTTTGACTGATTGACCCATCCATTATTCTTTTCTTATTCTTTTTGTATTTATTCACTTTACTTTCTATATATTTAACAATTTCTAAGTAAATTTTTTTATTTATTTATCTAATTAGGATATTTATTTCATTAATATTTTCGTCAAAATTTTTTATATATAATTTGCTACTTTATATTTTTTATTTATGCATATGTTGTTCGTTCTTGTTTTACTTATCATTTGGTTGTGATGAGAACGTACGGTTCGTATCGATTTTTGTTCGTTATTTTCTTATCTCGATTTATAATTTGTCAAGATAATAATAATAAACATGATCGCCTCAAAGACAATTATTTCATAAAAAAGAACAGGTCATTTATTTGGTCCAATGCCAAATAAACACTTTTAAAATACACCGGATAGTTTCATAAACCCCCTTTCTTTTTGCACACACGTAAGTCGGTCACTTTGTGATCGCCATCTGCACTACATTCAATTCATCTTAATTAATTTACGGAAAAAAGGAACTCCGGAGTCTAGCATTCCGCACGTTCTGGATTGAACTGCAAATGGGCTAGCCCCACGCGTTGGTTCAATCACCGTTCGTATACCAACAAATTTAATTCATTTTATAATTAATTAGAGAGTAACTGAACTCCGGAGTCTCGCACTCCGCACGTTCTTGAATGCAACCGCAACATGGGCTAGCCCCACGCGTGGTTCATTCGCCCTCTCGTTTTAAAACACTTAACAAAGATCAAACATCTTTTCTCAAAACGAACGCTGTTTAAATCTTTCTAGCTCGCAAATAAGCCAACACTTAGCGGTAGAATCATTTTCAAACAGTCGTTCTATAAAAAAAACACAAATCGTAGTAACACGAACTACGAAGCTCTGACTTTCCCATTGCACAGGGGAATACGTAGGCACGGGGATTTTAATCCTTCGCGAGCATAATAATAAAAAACTTAATATTTTCTCCGTTATAAAGCACAATAATAAAAAACTCTAATCTTTCCCTCGTAATAATAATAATTAAAATATTTCGTTAAAAGTAATCATTAAAAGAAGACAATAATAACAAGTTAACATTTTAAGCGCAAACTAGACTAAGAGGTTCCCGTTGAGTACAACGGACGTGAGGGGTGCCTAACACCTTCCCTTTGCGTAACTGACTCCCGAACTTAGATTAGTGGTTTCGTTGACCATTCTTATCCTTTATTTAGGTTGTGTCTATATCTTCCTTTTCTCTCGTAGAATAAATAGAATTAGGTGGCGACTCTGTTGTTTGTTTTAGGATCGTATTTTTCGAGGTGCGACAGCTGGCGACTCTGCTGGGGATATTATGCTTATGCATAAGAGAGTCAAGCCTAGCTTAGGATAGTTTGCGTTTGTTTGGTTTATTTGTTTTGTCCTCTTTATTTACGTTTATTGCTTTCCTTATATTGCTCATTATTTATATCTGCCTGTTGGATCTCGGGATTATGTCACGGGTGAATGTTTATTTGAATCTTGAAATCTGAGTTTTGAAAAAGAAGAGGGAACACCTAAGTTAGAATTGGATGTTATTAGTGTTAGTCTCCAAGGACTCGCTCCTTGCACGCCTAACATGAAAGCTCCCCCAGATAGTTAGACTTTTCATAGATCTTGTCACAACGCAGCTAGCCTGTCGCGGGACCTGATTCATGAAAGGGTTGTGATTCTGGGACCCCCCTAGAACCGGTTTCAATTTTGGTAGTTGTGTAATGTTAGGCTCCAAGGACTCGCTCCTTGCACGCCTAGCATGAGAACTCCACTCAAGGTAGACCTTATCGTTATTATCGTCACAATGCAGCTAGCCTGCGGCGGGGCGTTAGTACGATAAACGTCCGTGACCTTGAGTATCCTTATACCATCACCATAAAAGCTACCCTGTGAGTGGGCATTATGGGTAGAAAGATATAGACCGACCCTCTAGAGCCTACATTTTAGGAGTTCCAAGCTCCCATTGTTATCCCGGATCCAGCTTTGTGCATTCATAACCATGTAGCATATGCGTCATAACTTGCACATCTTGTTATTTCAGGAAAACACCTCTATTTGTTGTCTCGCATTCAAAACAGTCATGAGTTCAGGGAAAAGGAAGACTCTACAGCTAAAAGCTTTCTCACCAAACACTACTGTTCTTATGGACTGCTTAGAGAAAATGCCTGCTTCCTATAAAAGGGCCCTTGAAGTAAGGTTTGGTCAAGTGCTTCATCTTCTGGAGGTCGACGTACAAATCCCGGGTCTCACAGCTTTGGCCCAATTCTATGATCCGCCGATGCGAAGCTTCTTGTTTCAAGACTTTCAGCTAACGCCGTCTCTGGGAGAATTTGAAGGGTTCTTGGGATTTTCTATGAAAGGAAAAGCACCTTACACCCTCGTCAGTCGGGATCTTAAGGTGGAGGTAGTAGCAGAAGCTCTTCAGATCCCCATTGCCACAGCTAAAGCTAACTGGAAGCAAAAGCGGGAGTTTTGGGGTTTCCATAGGCTATTTTTAGAGCAGGAAAGTAAGAAATTAGTAAAGGAACATCAATGGGCTGCTTTAGTCAATGTATTGGCTCTCCTCATTTATGGTCTGGTTTTATTTCCCACTTTCGAAGATTTCATTGATACGGCGGCGATTAATATATTTTGGGCGGTTTGGAAAGAAGATCGAAGCCCAGTATATCCATTGTTGGCAGATGTGTTCTATAATCTCCACCTCCGTCACGAGAAGAAAGGTGTTGTTTTGACTTTTTGTTTCCCATTGCTGTATAAATGGCTCACATCTCACGTTTTCAAACGCAATGCTCTAATTCCCAAGATGACCGGCGGGGAATGGTCTCAAATGCTAGCTTCCCTCACTGAAAGAGACATTGCCTGGTATCCCAACAAGTTGGATGTTGACCGGATCATTATGAGCTGTGGGAACTTCAGAAATGTGCCACTAATGGGATCAAAAGGGTGCATTAGCTATAATCCCATTTTGACTATACGGCAGCACGAATACCCTATGCTAGGAAAACCCGAAGACGCCGAATTGGAAGAAATGATACTTCACGATAGAGGTGTGAATGATCCAGCATTACTCTTCAGGATTTGTCGTTCTTGGGAAAAAGTTCACACCAAAGGCTCCGAGCTAAGGAAAAGAGATGGGGTGGTCAGGATACCCTACCGCCAGTGGGTTCTTGAAAGAGTCCAAATCATCAAACTACCCTTTTCTGGAGAAACACTCCCCAAGCCTCCTGTGCATGAACCAATATCCCTTGAAGAAGTAGAAGAACTTCGAATGAAGGTAGCCAATCTTGGGAAAGAAAACGAGGAGCTCAGTTCAAAACTGCACCGAGTCACCCATGAAAGGAATGAATTGAGGTATGACTTGGCTCGTAAAACTGTTCAAGTCGAAGCAATTCAAGAAAAGGCCAACGAAGAAGAGCGAAAGAAGAATAATGTTAAAGGGTGTCTGGATCAGACTTATGGAACGGTGGTTCACTTGAAGGAGGATTTAAACAGGGTTTGCCGGAAGAGCGCGAGTAACGAGGATTGGTATGTCCAGGCGACTAAAAAGGCAAAGATCGAAAGAGCTGAATTCGAGAAGAAGATTGCAGAGCTTACCGCGGCACTTGAGGAGGCAGTGAGAAGTTCGAATCGGGAATATGAGCTTAAGGTGCAGGCCATGAATGTCTCACGGTTCACCGTGGAAGATTGGGATTCCAAATGCCAAGAGGTAAATCGCGCCGAAGGAAATGCCCGGTATTGGAAGGAACAATACGAGGCTTTGACCAAGGATCGCGACGTTTGGGAATCAGCAAGAGATGAGGTGCGGGGTCACTTCCAAGGATACCAGCAAGTTGTACAAGATCGAATCAAGGAAAGAGACATGTACCGAGATAAGCTTAATCAGCTTATTGAGTGGTGCAACTTGCAAGTAGAAGAGCTACCTTTCCGACTCTCTATGGCAAGAGGGGAATTCGAAGACGATGGATCCTACCCAGCTGTGAGTTACTTTCTCTCAATGTGCCAAAACATGTTGAAGACTTTCAAGGAAGAGGTGAAAGAATGCAGTACCCAGAGACCCAAGAATTAGTCTTACAGTTGTAATTTATTTTGCTTTATTTATTTTGTTCATTTCAGAAGAGAATTGGTGTTATTTTTGTAATAGTTAACAAACCAGAATATTTGTACTTGATATTTTAAGTATTGATTATTTAAGAATGAATGAAGTTTGGAGTTTTTCCTATAGTCCTTGACCTCTGTGATGTTTTGAATGTTGCACATTTGAATTTTGATATTGGTGATTGTTTTTCCTGAAATTAACATTTTGTGGCATAGCATTCATACATTTCCATCATTTGTTGCATTTTGATAAAACATGAGGCTCATGCGTGTCTTTTTACCCAGTCGTCAAACTGTTTCGTCCATACAAAACCGGAGCTGACCGTCGCAGGAGGATGGAAAGACTCGAGCAGGAAAACCAAGAGCTCAGGGGAGAGGTGACTGCTTTGAAGGATAGTTTGGAAAGACTTACCAATATGATAGAGACAATGGTCGCTGCGCAGAATCAGGCGTCTCAAAATTCTCAGGAGACTGGACAGAGGACCGAGGCCATGACCATCCCAACAACCATGGCCCCTAGCAATGATTCCCAACATGTTGTAACCACTGGTTTCCCTTGGGGCATCCCTCGTGATTTCATACCAGATAATCATCAACCACATGTCTCACACGTCGCTGCCGTAATGACTACTCCTCATCCTGTAATACACACTGCCCATTACAACGAAGATCCCCCTTTCCACACAGCACCAAGCGAAAATGCAGGAGTAGACGAGAGATTGGATGAGTTCCAAGATCGTTTTTTAGAAATGCAAAATGAGATTAGAGCACTCTGAGGCCAGGATCTGTTCGGAAGAAAGGCTTCTGATCTTTGCTTGGTCCCCAATGTCAGGGTTCCGCACAAGTTCAGGGTACCCGAGTTCGAAAAGTATAAAGGAAACTCATGTCCTCAGAGCCACTTAATCATGTACGCCCGAAAGATGTCCACCCAGCAGGACAATGACCCGTTACTAATCCATTATTTCCAGGACAGCTTGACAGGTGCTGCCCTCAAGTGGTATATGAGTTTGGACAACACAAAAATTCGGACCTTCAACGACCTAGGAGAAGCTTTCATCCGACAGTATAAGTACAACCTTGACATGGCCCCGGACAGAGATCAACTCCGGAGCATGTCGCAAAAAGACAAGGAGAGTTTCAAAGAATATGCTCAACGGTGGCGTGAGGTCGCGGCTCAAATATCCCCACCTTTGGAAGAAAAAGAAATGACCAAGATTTATCTGAAGACGTTGAGCACGTTCTATTATGACCGCATGATCGCAAGCGTACCCAGTGACTTTACTGAAATGGTAAATATGGGAATGCGGCTTGAAGAGGCCGTTAGAGAAGGGCGCTTAGCAAAAGAAATAGGGTCATCCAGTGGCATCAAGAAATTCGGAAATGGTTTCCACAGAAAGAAAGAGCAGGAAGTTAGTGCCATTCACCAGAGAAGAAGTTATCAGCAGCAGGTGGCTGCAATCACTCCGATTATCAATACAGCTCCAGGTCCTAATTACCGGCCATTTTCCCCTCAAAATCAGCAAACCACTCCACAACACCAACATCAACATCAACCTCAACAATTCCAGCAACGGCAACAACAGCCTCCGCAACAGGCTCACCCCCAGTACAACAACAATCGTATTCTGAGAACACCCGTCTACGACCCCATACCAATGACTTACGCAGAATTATTTCCAGCTCTACTGCAAAAAGGGCTAATTCGAACAAGGCCTCCCCTCCCTCCGCCCAGGAATCCTACTTATGGGTTCAAAGCTGACCAATTCTGCGCTTATCATCAAGGCGGGCCGGGCCACAATATTGAAAACTGTTTTGGTTTTAAGGCCGATGTCCAGAATTTGATTAAAAATGGTGTCTTGACGTTTAAAGATACCAATCCGAATATTCAAGTGAATCCTTTACCTCCACACGGAAGGGCCTCGGTAAATATGGTGCACGGTTGCCCAGGGGAATATGTTGTTTATGATGTCAGATTGATCCAAGGGTCCTTAGTGCAAAAGCATGCAGAGCTGGCAGAGCTTATCTACTTCCATAACAGGATACATGATTACAATGCGTGCAGAGTCTGTTCTGTTAATCAACGGGGGTGTCGCTTAGTGCGAGAAGATCTTCAGAGGATGTTGGATCAAAGGTCTATCAGAATAATGTATCCCAGAAACCCTAATGATGTTGAAATTGATGAGGAGGCATTTGTCATAATACCACAATTTAATGAACCAGGACCCATAGAGATCACATACGACAGTAGGAGGAACGTTGCAACTCCATTGGTCATTGCTGTACCAGGACCAATGCCATACCAGTCTGAAAGGGCCATACCATACAGATATAATGCAACCATGATTGAAAACGGGAGGGAGGTTCCATTGTCGTCCGTTGTCAACATTGCTGATGTCAGCCGAGTTACCAGAAGCGGGAGGGTGTTCCCTAACAAAACTAAAGAAATTGTGATGCATATAGAAACTCCATCAGAGAACACTTTTAA
This sequence comes from Lathyrus aphaca, assembly GCA_963966055.1. Lineage (NCBI taxonomy): Eukaryota > Viridiplantae > Streptophyta > Magnoliopsida > Fabales > Fabaceae > Lathyrus > Lathyrus aphaca. The sequence goes on from OZ014525.1 coordinate 149,828,258, forward strand.
GCAAGTAGGCCAGTCAAGCAATACAAATCATAGCAAGGGAGATGATGAAGTGCTAAAGCTGATCAGGAAAAGCGATTACAACGTAGTGGATCAGCTTTTGAGCACGCCTTCGAGGATTTCAATCTTATCTCTTCTGATGAGCTCTGAGGCGCATCGAGAGGCTTTGCAGAAGGTTCTAGAGCAAGCATTTGTGGATCATGATGTCACCATTGGCCAATTCGACAATATTGTTGCAAATATAACTGTTTGCAACAATCTCAGTTTCTGTGACGAAGAGCTCCCGGAGCAGGGAAGAAACCACAACATGGCATTGAATATCTCTGTTAATTGCAAGACCGACGCTTTGTCTAGTGTGCTGATAGACACTGGCTCTTCGCTAAATGTTATGCCAAAGTCAACTCTCTCAATGTTAGCCTTTCAAGGCACTCCTATGAGAGTTAGTGGGGTTATTGTCAAAGCTTTCGATGGGTCCCGGAAGACTGTCATCGGAGAAGTGGATTTGCCTATAACGATTGGACCTCATACCTTCCAAATCACATTCCAAGTAATGGACATCAAGGCTGCGTACAATTGCTTATTGGGCCGCCCTTGGATCCACGAAGCAGGTGCCGTAACTTCAACCTTGCATCAAAAACTCAAGTTCGTAAGTCAAGGAAAGTTGGTAACAGTGTTTGGAGAGCAGGCTATGATTGTGAGTCATCTCTCCTCCTTTTCATATGTGGAACCAGAAGATGATATTGGAACCCGTTTCCAGGCTCTAACCATCGCTGATAAAGAAGTGAAGAAGAAAGGGGCATCCATTTCTTCTTTCAAAGATGCTCAGCAGGTTGTTGAGAGTGGTTCAGCTGAAGGGTGGGGAAAGGTTGTGGTTTTAAACGAGAATAAGGCCCGTGAAGGAGTCGGTTTTTCACCCGAATCTGCAAGACTTACAAGAGATGAAGGTGTCATCCGCCCAATACAGGAAAGTTTCCGCAGTGGAGGATTCATGAGTCCAACTCCACCAGAAGTGGACGCAATTACCGAGGACGATTCTGAAGAAGATTTACCAGACTTTATTGTGCATGGAGCTTTGTGCCAGAATTGGACTGCTGTTGATATCCCATCTGTCGTTCGCCTATCTAAGTAATGATTTTGTGTTGACCTCTCGCTCTGCCCGAAGCGAGAGGGTATTTTTTGTAGGGTTTTCTCTTTATGCAATTTAAGAATTTTGTTTCCTCTTTGCCCTGCCCAAAGCAAGAGAGTAATTTTGTTGGGCCTGTTTGTTTCGAAAATCAAACAATCATTAATGAAAGTGTTATTTTCGACTTCCTTTATCTTTTGTCATTTTTACTTTTTGCTTTTCGGAAAGTGGTAATCCTAAAAAATACACATCTACATGTTTGCATAAATAAAAAGTTTCATTTTTCAAAAAAATCTGCATACGTTTCCATTTGTCTAGTGCTAAAATAAAACATCAATCATATGTGCAGATTAATCATAAAAAACCCCATTGAAAAGCATGACCCATTACCTACTCCCAACTTTGAGTTCCCGGTGTTTGAGGCTGAAGAAGACAATGATGAAGAGATCCCTGATGAGATCTCACGGCTACTGGAGAATGAGGAGGAGACTATCCAGCCATACAAAGAAGCAGTGGAGGGAATTAATCTGGGGACAGAAGATGATAGGAAGGAAGTCAAAATCGGCGCGCTACTCATCCCCGACGTCAAGGAAAGAATGATAGAACTTTTGAAAGAGTATGCGGATGTGTTCGCTTGGTCCTACCGGGATATGCCGGGATTGGATACCCGTATCGTGGAACATCGCCTTCCTTTGAAACCAGAATGCCTGCCGATCAAACAGAAGTTGAGGAGATCACGCCCTGACATGGCTATCAAAATTAAGGAGGAAGTTCAGAAGCAGATTGACGCAGGATTCCTTGTCACTTCCGAGTATCCGCAATGGTTAGCCAATATAGTACCCGTGCCGAAGAAAGATGGGAAAGTCAGAATGTGTGTCGATTACAGAGATCTGAACAAAGCCAGCCCTAAGGATGATTTCCCGCTACCCCATATTGACATGTTGGTCGACAGTACAACTAAGTTCAAAGTTTTCTCATTCATGGATGGTTTCTCCGGATACAACCAGATTCGAATGGCCCCGGAGGATATGGAGAAGACTTCGTTTATTACACCTTGGGGAACATTTTGCTACCAGGTAATGCCTTTCGGTTTGAAGAATGCAGGCGCGACTTACCAAAGAGCAATGACAACACTGTTCCATGACATGATGCACAAAGAAATTGAAGTATACGTCGATGATATGATTGCTAAATCCAAAACCGAGGAAGAGCATGTGGAGTACTTGTTGAAGTTGTTCCAACGTTTGAGGAAGTACAAACTTCGCCTGAACCCCGGCAAATGCACATTCGGTGTTCGATCAGGGAAGTTGTTGGGTTTCATTGTCAGCCAGAAAGGTATTGAAGTAGATCCCGACAAAGTCAAAGCCATTCGAGAGATGCCCGCACCAAAGACAGAAAAACAAGTAAGGGGATTCTTAGGTCGTCTGAATTACATCTCCAGATTTATTTCTAATATGACTGCGACCTGTGGGCCAATCTTCAAACTCCTACGAAAGAATCAAAATTGCAAGTGGACTGAAGATTGTCAAAAGGCTTTTGATAACATCAAAGATTATTTACTGGAGCCGCCTATCTTGGTCCCTCCAGTTGAAGGAAGACCTCTGATCATGTACTTAACGATACTAGAAGATTCCATGGGTTGTGTGCTCGGGCAACAAGACGAAACAGGACGGAAGGAGCACGCCATCTATTACCTAAGCAAGAAATTCACAGATTGTGAGTCCCGATACTCTATGCTCGAGAAAACCTGTTGTGCTTTAGCTTGGGCAGCTCGACGGCTCCGACAATACATGATTAATCACACTACCTGGTTGATTTCAAGGATGGATCCGATTAAGTATATCTTTGAAAAACCGGCCCTGACAGGAAGAATTGCTCGTTGGCAAATGTTACTATCAGAATATGATATCGAGTACCACACTCAGAAGGCTATTAAAGGAAGTATTTTGGCCGACCATCTAGCCCATCAACCCATTGACGATTACGAACCTGTAAAGTTTGATTTTCCAGACGAAGATGTCATGTACTTGAAGATGAAGGATTGTGATGAGCCTCCCCTCGACGAAGGGCCAGAACCGGGGTCCCAATGGGGATTAGTTTTCGATGGAGCTGTAAATTTGTACGGAAAAGGAATTGGGGCAATGATTGTAACTCCCCAAGGAGCTCATATCCCTTTCGCCGCAAGGGTGACGTTCAATTGCACCAACAATGAAGCCGAGTACGAAGCTTGCATCATGGGCTTAGAAGAAGCAGTTGATTTAAGAATCAAGAACTTAGATGTATATGGTGACTCAGCCCTAGTGATCAATCAGATCAAGGGGAAGTGGGAAGTCCTACAACCTCACTTGATTCCATACAGGGATTATGCGAGGAGGATCTCGACGTTCTTTAATAAAATTGAGTTTCACCAGGTACCTCGCAGCGAGAACAGAATGGCTGATGCTCTGGCTACCATCTCCTCCATGATTGTTGTAAACCGACAAAATGATGTGCCGAAGATTGAAATTATGCGTCTTGATAGACCTGCTTATGTATTCACCTTGGAAGAGGCTGTTGACGATAAACCATGGTACTACGATATAGAGTGTTTCTTACGACACCAAGAATATCCGCCAGGGGCATCCGGCAAGGATCGAAAGACTCTGAGGAGGTTAGCCAATAACTTCTTTCTGAGTCAAGATGTTTTGTACAAGAGAAATTTCGATATGGTTTTACTCAGGTGTGTAGATAAGCATGAAGCGGAAATACTGATGAGGGAGATTCATGAAGGATCATTCGGCACTCACGCTAATGGGCATGCTATGGCCAGAAGGATGCTAAGGGCAGGGTATTACTGGTTGACAATGGAATCCGATTGCTGCAAATATGTGAAGAAATGTCATAAATGTCAGGTTTACGCCGATAAAGTTCATATCCCGCCAACTCTTCTCAACGTTCTTTCTTCTCCGTGGCCTTTTTCCATGTGGGGCATCGATATGATCGGTATGATTGAGCCAAAAGCTTCCAATGGACATCGTTTCATCCTAGTGGCCATTGACTACTTTACAAAATGGGTAGAGGAAGCTTCCTACGCCAATGTGACTAGACAGGTGGTAGTCCGATTCATCAAAAACAACCTCATTTGCCGGTATGGTATCCCAAGTAGGATCATCACCGATAATGGATCAAACCTGAACAACAAAATGATGAAGGAAATGTGCGCGGAGTTCAAGATTGAACACCATAACTCTTCTCCCTACAGGCCTAAGATGAATGGGGCAGTAGAAGCCGCTAACAAGAACATCAAGAAGATCATTCAGAAGATGGTAGTCACTTATAAGGATTGGCACGAGATGATCCCCTTTGCTTTACACGGATATCGTACTTCAGTCCGTATATCGACTGGGGCAACTCCTTTCTCCTTGGTATATGGCATGGAGGCCATACTCCCTGTGGAAGTTGAAATCCCGTCAATGAGAGTTTTGATGGAAGCCGAGTTAACAGAAGCTGAATGGTGCCAAAGTAGGTATGATGACTTGAATATAATTGAAGAGAAAAGGATGACAGCTTTATGCCATGGGCAGTTGTATCAACAAAGGATGAAAAAGGCTTTTGATAAGAAGGCTCATCCTCGTGTGTTCAAGGAAGGCGACCTCGTGATTAAGAAACTCCAGCCTTTTATATCAGATTCTAGGGGCAAATGGGCTCCTAATTATGATGGCCCGTATGTTGTCAAGAGAGTTTTTTCAGGCGGCGCGCTAATCCTCGCAACGATGGATGGCGAGGAATTCGCTCGTCCTACAAATGCAGATACAATCAAGAAATACTTCGCCTAATAAGTAAAAAGAACAGCTCGGTAAGTCGAAAACCTGAAAGGGCGACTAAGGCAAAAAAGAGCATCTCGGTGGGTCGAAAACCCGAAAGGGCGACTCAGGCAAAAGTTAGAGACATAAACAGAAATTAATCATCCCGCTGGATTGAAAACCTGAAAGGGCAGTCCAGGCAAAAGTTAGGGATAAAGGCAAGTAACTGTATCGGGTTATGATGACAACATCGTGTGCCAAGATTTCTTCAAATTTAATTCAAGCTCAAGAATGCCGGGGATTCAAAGTAGTTGGAGGAAGTGATGGTCATTGTAATTTTAATGTAGTCTTTTCCATTTAATTACCATTTATTCCACTTTTGTAAAGATCTATGGAATCCTGCTATTGGCAGATTATCATCCCACTAATGAAAATTTGAGCCTATGCCTTTGTTTGCAATTCTTATTCTATCTTCATCTCAAGAATGACATTGTTATTAATAATGATTTTCGAAACACAAAAAAAAAAAAAACGCCTTTTACTATGTTTGTTTTAATGTGTGTGTACTTACTAAGTTGGCGAATCGAAAGATGGATGTTAATAGTTGTTCCAATAATGGTTGAAATGCAAGATGTAAAATAATTATCTCGTTAAATGCGACATGCTCGTGTTTCTCCAATATGGGTCATTGGAGTGTTACTTATACGACTCATTCTTCTGTGATAGAATTTTTGTTACTCAGCACCTTCGGTAAGATGTAAGCCTGATATACCTGCGTGAGCTTGATAAAATTTACTTGGGCAGATCGTTGATTTGATTCCCCGGCAGAAGATAAACCATTTCATCCTTGTCAAAGCCAACTGCGTTATAGGTCTTTAACGTCTTGTTGAGACTGGTCGGGCATCCGGTTGTTGTGTTCTTCTCACCAATCTATCTTATGTGACTGTTTTGTCTGTTTGTCAGCATAAACATAACATATACATTCATATTCATATTCATATTCATATTCATGTTGCATTCATTAATGCATACCTCCTTCACTTTGGTCGCGTTTATCCCCAAGTGATGTGTCTCTCTCAAAATAGAGTTGTCAGCTTTAGGCAGAAAATGTACATTCTTTCTAATTCCCCACTGAGTTCTCACCCTCGTGGAAGATTTTTGCTTTAGTACCCCTTTCCACACTTGGAGAGGATTAATCCCCAATTGAGTTTATTCCTCATGGGTTAGTGTCTTGCTTGACAGTTTCTTTCCAGCTCGTTCCTGGATTGAATTTTGGTCGTTGACATCTTTGATGATTGAACTACCATTTGGAAAGTGCATTTATTTTTGCATCTCTGGATGCTTAGTTTCCCAGAAGGAACTTGTTGGAGGTTTCCACTGAGAACAAATTCTGCTCTCCAGCGGTGTTACTGCAACATCCTTTTGGAATACCTATACCTGACAACAAGTGGCAGTCTCTTTATTCGGGAAGCTTGTTTTTGTCTTTGAACTGCTAAGTTGGAATTAACAAGTGGCCATCTCTTTATTTGAGAAGCTTGTTTTCTTGTCCATGGATTTCCCAGTAAATCAACAAATGGCTATCTCTTCCAGACAAGTTGAGAAGTTTGTTGTGAATGTTTTCCGATTTCTATCAAATGGTTATCTCTTCCATACAAGTGGAGAAGTTTGATATGAATCCCTTTACTTATCCAACAAATGGCTATCTCTTCCAGACAAAGTTGAGAAGTTTGTTGTGATTTTTTCCAATTTCCGTCAAATGGCTATCTCTTCCATACAAGTTGAGAAGTTTGAGCGTGAAGTTGTTCTTCATCATAGGGCTGTCTCTTTCAGAAGAAGGGAAGTATGATGAATGTTCTATCAAATGGCTATCTCTTCCATACAAGTCGAGAAGTTTGATATGAATCTCTTTACTTATCCAACAAATGGCTATCTCTTCCAGACAAAGTTGAGAAGTTTGTTGTGATTTTTTCCAATTTCCGTCAAATGGCTATCTCTTCCATACAAGTTGAGAAGTTTGAGCGTGAAGTTGTTCTTCATCATAGGGCTGTCTCTTTCAGAAGAAGGGAAGTATGATGAGTGTTCTATCAAATGGCTATCTCTTCCATACAAGTCAAGAAGTTTGATATGAATCTCTTTACTTATCCAACAAATGGCTATCTCTTCCAGACAAAGTTGAGAAGTTTGTTGTGATTTTCTCCAATTTCCGTCAAATGGCTATCTCTTCCAGACAAGTTGAGAAGTTTGAGCGTGAAGTTGTTCTTCATCATATGGCTGTCTCTTTCAGAAGAAGGGAAGTATGATGAATGTTCTATCAAATGGCTATCTCTTCCATACAAGTCGAGAAGTTTGATATGAATCTCTTTGCTTATCCAACAAATGGCTATCTCTTCCAGACAAGTTGAGAAGTTTGTTGTGATTTTTTTCCAATTTCCGTCAAATGGCCATCTCTTCCATACAAGTTGAGAAGTTTGAGCGTGAAGTTGTTTTTCGTCATATGGCAGTCCCTTTCAGAAGAAGGGAAGTATGGTGAAAGTTCTATCAATGACTTTTCCCCAATGCACGTTGTTATCTATTGATCATTTATCGTCTAGTGGTATTTAAAACTCCTTGAAGGAATTTATGTCACGACTATGTGAGCTTTATCCCCAGTAAAGACATCTTTTTCTCTCGTTGGAGTTTGGCTTTTTAGTTTCTCTTCTAGTCTCTCCATCGTTTATTTTCTTTTACTTCTCGGAGCGCCAATTTTCTGGTTCTTTTAGTATTCAAACTTCTCCTACCTTTCAGGTTTAAGCCGTTTGAATAGGGGCAGCTGTTGCACCCCAAAATTTGCCCTCCTTTCTTTTGTTTCGATCTTTTGCATTCATACTTTGCATCCACATTTATATTAAGTCATAGCCATATTTTCACTTTCTGTTTTTCCTCAAAGTTTGGGATTTGGGATTCCTCTTGGTTAGTTTTACGGAATTTCGGGGGTCTTGTCCCATTCGAAGTTTGGAGGTGGACTTTAGATTTTTATCTTAGGTGCTTGTATCGTGCTTTATCAAATGTTCAGGATGGTCTTTACTTCCCAACATTGAGACAAAGTTCATCAGGTTCTCAAGTTCAGGTTTCAAGAGTCGTTTCGTTGAGAGAATAATCCAGGATGCGAGATGGGATTAGAAAACACATTGCAATCAAGATTATTACTTCTACGGCTACATAACATGCAGTCGTGTTCGGAATAAGATTTAAGTATGGTTAGTTTTATTTTGGAAGGAAGTCACTTTATCTAAGATCTTGAGGAAGAAGGTCTTTGCTTACCCTCACTCAAGTCTTTCAAATCACGGATTTATTGTTATTTTTAAGACGTCTTGAGATATTGCCTTTTTGTTTTGAGGAATTTACGGGTCGTTGATAAAGTAATATATGTGGTTCGAAACGCATTCCTTTGAGAGTCGGTTTTGAAGTAAACAAGGTTATTCAAACTTTGACAATTGATTTGCAAGGGAAAATTAGTTGAATTCAAGATAGTAATAAAAGAGGAGGGATTCTTTTAAGTCCAAGATTAGCATCATCATTTTTAATCCCAAAGAATAAGTCTAGAGGTTACAAGAGCAATGAAAGTCAATTCATGATAATAAACAGGATTGAAATTGTTATGATTACATTGTTATAAGTTAATGGCATACAAGGCCTATGGGTTGTCTCCTGACACAGATGAAAGATCCTAGTTGAGTCCTACAAATTTCCCTCGAGCTGATCCAAGCTACATCAATAAATTTCAAATTTTTAAGTTCACCAACCTGCACCAGCTTTCTAACTAAAAAAGTAAAGAGACACATCCATTCTACAAAAAAAAACATTGGCAGCAGCAGGTGGCTGCAATCACCCCTCTTCACCACGTATAGCCATCCTTCACCAGATTCAAAAACATTCTTGGAAGTAGAATGCAGAATCATACCGATGTTGGTGTTACAAGAGCGATTATGGTGGCAGTTGCATTACTGCGAGGCCGGCGACTTCAAGATCTTCAGCCTGCGCCATGTTTTCTAATAGAAATACCATCCATCGCCGCCACTGACTCGTCTATTGTCCGGAACGACTTGCAGAAAGCCACTGCTACACCAGGTCATCCATCCTGCAAATATAAAAAACAACAATCCAGCCAAAACAATGGTAAGTCTCAAGAGTTAGCAAAGTATTTTTTTTCTTCCAACCTGCAGAAAAACAATGGCAGCGGCATATTTCCGTATCCGCAGTGGTTTTCGTTGATCATGAAGAAGAAAAAGATCAAATCTGGCCGTGGCGTTTTACGTTCGAATTTGACATGGGTTGACATAAAAGGCCTGACCCCCTCAACATTGAACCTTTTCTCAAAATTCACACTGATCAGGAATCATAGATATAAGGATGATGGGAAAATTGTAACCTTATCAGATTTTTGTCATTAACAAAAAAACCATACCTCTTTATCAGGTGTCTTGATCATTGTTGGGAATGTAGCCTATCTTGCAGAAAAGTTGGGATTAAGTGTGACTGATGCTGTCACTGTTCGCTTTAAGCAAAGCAGGTTACGATAAACCAGGGAGCCAAAAGGTTCATATTCAGTCCAACCCCAAGAGGAAGCAAAGTCGTGCTCTATCTGCTGCGGCTACCTTGTCATCAATCCGACGTGTTTATATGCAAAAAAAAAGAGGAGAGATTTGTTCAACAAAATCAAGGATCAAACTCAATCTTTCTTTTGCAGAATTTTAAGGATGTAAGGTGTCGTTGGCTTACGGTATGCAGGAAGTGGTTCGTTGGAACCTAAGCCATTCGACGCCGAATATTCTGGTAGTTCAAATGCCGTAACAAAACGTCTCAGAAGCAATAATAGCTACCTGAATTGCAGGACCTGATATGGCTGCGGTCCCAATCTCAACAACAACGAGATTCACCATAGAAACAACCAAAATTCTTTCCAGCTCTTGTGTACCTACTGCATTTCGAGTTATGGGGATTTTAGACCTTTCCAAACAACATCAACACCGAAAACTAAAAGAGCAATGAGAACAATACTTCCCGAAAACACCTGGCCAGAATTCAGATAGTCTTGATAAACATTTGGAGTCTGAGGATAATTTGGCTTCATGAACAGGGCACGACAATAGGAAACCTTTATGCATACAAGAAAAAACCAAGTTAGCCAAGCAATTCTAAATCAGAGATAAATTTCAAGTGTCATGACCAAAAATAGTCCAAAGACATATTTGTACATCAGTTAAAAACCAAGGTTTACCACGGTGAAAACTCGAGCTTTCAATTTAACAATCAGACAAATTATAAGGAACTAATTAAAACTCAGTTCAGCCAAAATCCAACTAACTCAGTTGCTTCAAACCAAGAGATTTCTAAGTCAAAGTATAAGCAAACAAAAAGAAGGCAGAAAATGTCAGCAAGGCTTCAGGACCGAGTTTTTCACATTTTTGGCAAAAACAACTTTTGATGCAAAAACTTCATAGCAGGAATAACCCGAAAGGCAAAACTCAGCAAATTTTAAAATGGAGAAACCCTAATTTTCGACGCTATAAAAGGAGAGAGCGAATTCACAACAAAGAGAAAAAACCCTGAAGTTCACAAAAAACCCTAAACGGCGCAAACATCATCTTCAATCTTAAATCACTAGATACCGAAGAGCAGGAGCGAAGGAGTTCGGAGAGCAAAAGAAAGGACCACACAGAGGCGGAGCAAGAGGTTGAAACGTAGAGAAGGCAACACATACCTTGGAATTTTTCTTCGATCCGGTAACTTCCGGAAGGTATTCTTTCTTTCCTTAAATCTTAAAAAACTGATGAACATTGCATAGCGTCGAGCGTAACTCTCGGTGGCGCATCGCCATTCATGCCTTTGTTTTGTTTGCTGGTTTCATTCTTGTTTTGCCTTGTCTCGGTCTACCCGTTTTTGCTTGTGAAAGGTCGAGCCAAGAGTTGGTATTTCGATTCGGGATTAGGGCTGTTGAGAGGTTAATAGAGCCAAAACTTTGATTTTTCTTTTTTGAGATGCTATGATACGTTGGGAAAGAGAGGTTTGTGTGGATAGGCATGGAGGGGTCTGGTGAGGAAAACGTTAGGTTGAAGAGAAGAGGAATGGGATTTCTCAGTAGTTCAGTCGTTGATTTTGTTGGTTTAAGTTTCTTGCCCCCTTTTGTCAAAAGACCCGACCCGTTTTGACTGATTGACCCATCCATTATTCTTTTCTTATTCTTTTTGTATTTATTCACTTTACTTTCTATATATTTAACAATTTCTAAGTAAATTTTTTTATTTATTTATCTAATTAGGATATTTATTTCATTAATATTTTCGTCAAAATTTTTTATATATAATTTGCTACTTTATATTTTTTATTTATGCATATGTTGTTCGTTCTTGTTTTACTTATCATTTGGTTGTGATGAGAACGTACGGTTCGTATCGATTTTTGTTCGTTATTTTCTTATCTCGATTTATAATTTGTCAAGATAATAATAATAAACATGATCGCCTCAAAGACAATTATTTCATAAAAAAGAACAAGTCATTTATTTGGTCCAATGCCAAATAAACACTTTTAAAATACACCGGATAGTTTCATAAACCCCCTTTCTTTTTGCACACACGTAAGTCGGTCACTTTGTGATCGCCATCTGCACTACATCCAATTCATCTTAATTAATTTACGGAAAAAAGGAACTCCGGAGTCTAGCATTCCGCACGTTCTGGATTGAACTGCAAATGGGCTAGCCCCACGCGTTGGTTCAATCACCGTTCGTATACCAACAAATTTAATTCATTTTATAATTAATTAGCGAGTAACTGAACTCCGGAGTCTCGCACTCCGCACGTTCTTGAATGCAACCGCAACATGGGGTAGCCCCACGCGTGGTTCATTCGCCCTCTCGTTTTAAAACACTTAACAAAGATCAAACATCTTTTCTCAAAACGAACGCTGTTTAAATCTTTCTAGCTCGCAAATAAGCCAACACTTAGCGGTAGAATCATTTTCAAACAGTTGTTCTATAAAAAAAACACAAATCGTAGTAGCACGAACTACGAAGCTCTGACTTTCCCATTGCACAGGGGAATACGTAGGCACGGGGATTTTAATCCTTCGCGAGCATAATAATAAAAAACTTAATATTTTCTCCGTTATAAAGCACAATAATAAAAAACTCTAATCTTTCCCTCGTAATAATAATAATTAAAATATTTCGTTAAAAGTAATCATTAAAAGAAGACAATAATAACAAGTTAACATTTTAAGCGCAAACTAGACTAAGAGGTTCCCGTTGAGTACAACGGACGTGAGGGGTGCCTAACACCTTCCCTTTGCGTAACTGACTCCCGAACTTAGATTAGTGGTTTCGTTGACCATTCTTATCCTTTATTTAGGTTGTGTCTATATCTTCCTTTTCTCTCGTAGAATAAATAGAATTAGGTGGCGACTCTGTTGTTTGTTTTAGGATCGTATTTTTCGAGGTGCGACAGTCGTCGACATAGACTTGAACAAGTAAGGTGTTACCCTTAAGATTCTTGATGAACAAAGTCTTGTCAACCTTTCCTTTAGTAAAACCTTTCTCACATAAGAAGTTGCTAAGGCGATCATACCAAGCCCTTGGTGCTTGCTTTAAGCCATAAAGAGCCTTCTTCAACTTGTAGACATGAGATGGATTCTTGAAGTCTTCAAAACCGGGAGGTTGTTTGACGTAGACTTCTTCATTGATGTAACCGTTTAGGAAAGCGCTTTTGACATCCATCTGGTACAACTGAAAATTCATAGAACAAGCGTAAGCAAGTAATAATCTAATTGCTTCTAGCCTTGCTACCGGAGCGAATGTTTCATCAAAGTCGATTCCTTCTTCTTGGTTGTAGCCTTGTGCGACCAATCTTGCTTTGTTACGAACTATGATTCCATTCTCGTCAAGTTTGTTCTTGAACACCCATCTTGTGCCTATGATATGCTTGTTGTCCGGTCTTGGTACAAGAGTCCAAACTTGATTTCTTTCGAATTGATTGAGTTCTTCTTGCATAGCTATTATCCATTGATCGTCGCCTAAGGCTTCATCGATTTTTGTTGGTTCAATTTGAGACACGAACACCATGTTGAGGCAAGCATCCTTGAGATTGAGTCGAGTTGCAACGCCTTGGCTAATATCACCAATCACTTTATCTATCGGGTGATCTCTATGAGTTCTCCATTCTTTTGGAAGATCTTGATGTTCTTCAATGGTTGGTGACTTATCTTCTTGTGATATTGCTTGTTCTTTTGATATCTCCCTTTGTTGTTGTGATAGATCTACATCATCATCATCATCCACAATAATATTATCCTCTTTCGAGGGGTTAGTCTCATTAAACGAAACATGTATGGATTCTTCAATGGTAAGAGTACGTTTATTGAAAATTCTAAAAGCTTTACTTGATAGAGAATATCCAAGAAAAATACCTTCATCGGATTTCTCATCAAACTTACCAAGGTTGTCCTTACCGTTATTGAGAACAAAACATTTGCATCCGAATATGTGGAAGAAGGATATGTTGGGTTTCCTTCCCTTGAACAACTCATAAGGGGTCTTCTTGAGAATAGGTCGAATATTGACACGGTTACTTACAAAACAAGCCGTGCTAACCGCATCCGCCCAAAAATATTTAGGAAGATTTGAGTCGCTAAGCATTGTCCTTGCAAGTTCCACTAGTGCCCTATTATTTCTTTCTACGACACCGTTTTGTTGAGGAGTCCTTGGTGCGGAGAAGTTGTGAGAGATTCCATGCTCTTCACAAAAATCTTCAAATGATGAGTTTTGAAACTCGCCACCATGGTCGCTTCTTATGGAAACAATTGAGAGTGACTTCTAATTTTGAATTTGCTTGGCATACTTCTTGAATGCTTTAAAGGCATCACTTTTCTGCACTAAAAAAAAAGTCCAAGTATATCTAGAGAAATCATCAACAATAACTAGTGCAAAAACGTTACCTCCGAAGCTTTTTGTTCTAGATGGACCGAAGAGATCCATATGTAACAATTGGAGTGGTCTTGTGGTAGATATCACTTTCTTGGTCTTGAAGGATGTTTTGGTTTGCTTCCCCTTTTGACATGCGTCACAAAGCTTATCCTTGATAAACTTCATCTTTGGAAGACCAACAACTAGATCATGCTTTAATAACTTATTCAAATGCTCCATGTGAATGTGAGCAATCCTTTTATGCCAAAGCCATGCATCGTTGTTGTTTTCCATTAAGTACTTCACCTTCAAGAGAGAGTCATCAAAAGAAATCATAAAAATGTTATTAAATCGTTTACCTTTTAGCAAGAGTTCATGAGTGACTTCGTGTTTTATCAAACATTCCTCCTTTGTGAAGTTGATTCGGAACCCTTTGTCACACAATTGACTTATGCTAAGAAGGTTGTGTTTAAGGCCTTCCACATAAAGGACGTCTTCGATGATTGTATGAGGAGATGCACCAATGGTTCCAACTCCAAGAATTCTTCCTTTATTATCATCACCGTAAGTAACGTATCCTTTGGCCTTAAGTGTTAGACTTGAAATTTTTTTGATGTCGCCCGTCATATGCTTTGAACAACCGCTATCGAGATACCATTGCATAGAAGTTGTTTTCAAGCATACCTACAAAACAAAGTCAAGTTTTGTTAGGTACCCAAATTGCTTTGGATCCTTGATAGTTAGTACCCTTTTCAACCCACACATAATGCCCTTTGGCAACACCAATGTTGCGCACATAGCAAGCATTAGGTGTATGGCCTTTTATTCCACAATAAAAACAAATAGGTTGAAATTGACTTTTGAATTTAGGAACATATTTTTGTTTCTTAAGACTCCTTTTCTTTTTATGAATTTGATGCATAGGTTTAGCATTGTTAGTCTTTTCCTTAACAATTTGTTCACTGGCTTTTACGAAAACGGTTTCACTTGTGCTTGGTTTGGAAGACTTAGAATATCCTAGGCCACTTTTATCATTTGGATATCTTTGATGCCTAAGAATTTCCTCCAAGCCAATTTGACCTTTTTCATATCTTTCTAAAATTCTTTTGAGTTGAACAATTTGAAAGGACAATGACTCACAATTTTTACATGTAAGGCTTTGTTTTTCATCCTTTATCTTTTGTTTTTCATCTTCAATGTATTTTTCAAAAGATTTATTTTGTTCTTCTAAGGATAATATTTTCTTCTTTTGAGATGAAATATTTTTGTACAAAGTCTTACATTCCTTAAGAAGTTCATCTATGACTTCTTGTGCATCATTTTCATAAATAGAAAAGTTACTACTAACCTCGTCATTTTCTTCATCGGAGTGATGTGACGCCATTAACGCCATATTTGCACATTCGTCGCTTTCCGATTCCGATGAGGAACTAACTTCATTGTCATCCCACGCGACATAGGCCTTTTTATTTTTGAAGTCCTTCTTGCCTTTGAATCCTCCTTTCTTCGCAAGTCTTGGACAATCCGGTTTTATGTGACCTTGCTTTCCACATTCATAGCATGTAACTTCTTGATTCGATGTGGATGCATCCTTCTTCCTGAAATATTTATTCTTTTTAGGAAAAGAAGAATTATTATTTTTGTTAAAAAACTTACCAAGCTTCTTAACAAGAAGCATGAAGTTCTCATCTTCGGAGATCTCGTCATCTTTGTCATCCTTCGTGTCAATCTTCAAAGCAATTCCTTTGGAATTTTTCTCTTGATTTTCATGCTTCTCGAGCCTTCCAAGTTCTAATTCGTGCTCTTGAAGTTTGCCGAATAAAGATGTGGATGTCATTGTTGAGAGACTCTTCTTCTCCGAAATTGCGGTCACCTTCGGTTGCCATTCCCTTGTCAAAGACCTTAGAACTTTCAAGTTAAGATCGTCGTTGGTGAAGGTCTTTCTGAGTGCAATCAAGTGGTTGGTTAGATGAACAAATCTTTTTTGTAAAGCAACAATAGATTCTTCGGGCTGCATGCAGAACATTTCGTATTCTTGACTTAACGTGTTAAGCCTTGATCTTTTAACTTTTGTTGTTCCTTCATGTGTTTCTACCAAAGTATCCCAAATCTCCTTCGCCGATTTGCATTGTGATACACGAAAAAATTCGTCCATACTAAGAGCACTTTGAAGTATGTTGATTGCTTTCTTCTCATTTAGGATCTTTCTTTATCATCTTCATCATACATATTCTTCAACTTCGCCGTTCCAACACCGTTGATTACATTGACGGGATTATGCAGACCTTCTTCGATTGCTTCCCATATGCCTTCTCCTTGGGCTTCAAGATGTGCCCTCATTCTGATTTTCCAGAAATCGAAGTATTCGCCGGAGAAGAGCGAAGGCTTGTTGCTACTTCCACCATCTTTGAAAACGGGATTCGAGTTTGCGGAAGCCATAGGATCTTGTAGGAACAGGTTACCTAAACCTGCTCTGATGCCAATTGTAGAATCAGAATGCGCCTAAGAGGGGGGGTGAATTAGGTGTTATCAAAATTTTCTCAATTCTTTTTCTTAGATGGATGGATTTTGCTTTTACGGTTAAAGAATAAAAATTGCAAAGCAGAAAAGTAAAGAACACACAGAGGTTTATCCTGGTTCCCTTCACAATCCGAAGGTACATTCAGTCCCCTTTCCAAACCGAAAGAGATTTCCACTAGTTTTCTTTAGAACAGTACAACCTATCACACCTTCAATGGTGAGGCCTACTTTCTAACAAAACTACACAAACAAGTGTGCAAGAACAATCCTCTTGCCACACTTACCCTTATGTCCAAACAATCCTTGGAACACAAGTCACACAATAGAAAGACACTTTCTATAATATTGTTTGAGTGAGAGTACAATGAAATGATATCAATAAAATTGATCTTCTCCTATAATCAAGAATTCACTATAAATATTCAACACAAGTGTTCAAGGCAAAATATGAAAGTTATGAACTTATGAACACTTTTGAAAGATGAAGATAATTTGAATAAAGTGAATTTGATTGTATGAAAATATTTGAAATTTTTCTAGGAGGTTTTTTATGAATTTGAAAATGTTAGAATTTATAATAGATGAAACACCTATTCAAAAAGGTATGAAATTTTGAAAACAAATTCTTTTGAAAATGTATAAAATCTTATGAAAGAAAATCATGAAGAGGTGTAACTTTAACAAAATATTTGAATTTAAAAAGAAACAATTTTTCAAACTTTCTTCAGTGTTAACCGGTTAACCAAATAGGTTAATCGGTTAACGCCTATGAACGTTACCACAGAATTTGAAAATTGCTGCCGTTAACCGGTTAACCCATATGGTTAACCGGTTAACACTGTTAAAATTCAGAAAAATATTTCTGTTAAAAGTGTTAAACCAGTTCCAATTTCATTTTCAAAAACTATGCACATGCAATAAAATTATGAAGATTATGTTGAACACTTGTATATCATATTTAAGAGTTAATTATTGATATACCTAAGCCTTGAGACAAGTCTTGAAAGTGTAGCACACAATCTTGAATCGATCGGAAACATTCCATTGATGATGCATAGCCATGGTCTTGATCGTTTGTTGTCATCTCGACTTTTTACAATCTGGAATGAGCTTGAATAATGTTGACTTCATCAAAACAAAGAACTTGAAGTATGCTTCTACAGTATTTCTTGACGTGCTACTTCGCGTCGTGTTGCATCGTCGGCCAATAATAGCCTGCTCGGAGTTCCTTCCGTGCCAATGACTTTCCGTCGAGGTGTTAGGCGTTGATTCCTCCATGAATTTCTCCCAAGATGTCGGGGACCTTTTCTTCTTCGACGCATTTGAGTAGTGGGATGGAGAAACCTCGCCGGTAGAGCTTACCTTCGAGGAGAACGTATATGCATGCCCTTCTCTTGACGGCAAATGCCTCTTTTGGATCTGCTGGGAGTTCGTCCCTTGTTAGGTAGGCGTAGATGGGATTCATCCAACAATGAGCGTCGCTGATAGCCAACACCTCGAGCGGAGGGGGAGGCTTCTCGATGCTTGGTCGGGGAAGGATTTCTTGGATCACGGATTTGTTCCCGTTCTTCTTTCGTGTGCTGCTAGTTTCGATAAGACATCTGCTCGGGTGTTGTTCTCTCTCGAGATGTGTTTGACTTCCCAAGAGTCGAATTTTTCTAGTTTGTCTTTTCTAGTCTCTCTCGATGAGGTTATCGTTCTTGGCCTGATATTATCCCCGTACTTGGGACGCTACGAGCTGAGAGTTGATGGAGATTTTTACTTCCTTTGCCCCTAGGTCTTCGGCCAGCCGTATGCCTATCAGGAATGCTTCATATTCAGCTTGGTTATTCGAAGTCGGGAATGCTTCAATCAGGATCCCGTCTTCATTTTTAAGGATGATGCCTGCACCACTTCCTGTCGAACTGAAGGCGCCGTCGATGAAAATAGTCCATTTGTGGGCGCTATTAGTCGGGGTCGAGATATACGTCATCTCAGCCACGAAGTCGGCCAGGACCTGCGTTTTTAGGGCCTTCATACTTTCGTATTGGATATCGAATTCTGACAATTTTAACGACCATTATAACATTCTGTCAGCCATATCAGGTCGACCAAGCAGTTGCTTTATGGGCTGGTCTGTCCGAAATTTGATTGTATGTGCGAGGAAATAATGTCTCAGCCTTCTTACTGCGTTTATCAGGGCTAAGACAACCTTTTCTATCTGTTGATATCTGACCTTGGGGCCCTGGAGGGCTTTTCCCGTGAAATAGATGGGTTGTTTCCTGTTGTTTGTCTCGCGGATGAGGACTGCGCTGACCGCCTCGGTGGCTACGGACAGGTACATGTATAACGCTTCTCTTGCGAGAGGTCGTGAAAGGACTGGTGGTTCAGAGTGTGCATTCTTGAGGTGGAGCAATGCCTGCTCGCAATCTTCGGTCCACTCAAAGGCGTCTTCTTTCCATAGTAGCTTGAAGAATGGAAGTGTGTGTTGTGCATATTTAGAAACAAAACGGGATAGGGAAGCGAGCATACCGTTGAGCGATTAAATGGATTTCTTCGAGTTATGAGTTGGAAATTCCGAGAACGCACGACATTTGTCGGGGTTGGATTTGATCCCTCATTCGGTGAGGTAGAAGCCGAGGAATTTCCCTGCTCGAACTCCAAAGGTGTATTTTTCGGGGTTGAACCTCATTTTGCACTTCCTTGCTTGCTCGAAGATCTTTCTGAGATGTCGGGCATGAGTTGTCTCCTCGTGTGACTTTATTATCATGTCGTCCATGTATACCTCGAGCATGTCTCTGATTTCTCCTCGGAATACCTTATTCATCATGCGCTGGTATGTGGCACCGACGTTCTTCAGTCGGAAAGGCATAACGTTGTAGTAGTAATTGCCAGTCGGGGTCATGAAGGTCGTGTGTCGCTTGTCCGTGTCTGACATGGGAATTTGGTTATATCCGTTGTATACGTCCATGAAGGACATGAGTTTAAAACCTGCATAATTGTAGACCGGTTTATCTATGTTAGGCAAAGGAAAAACATCTTTGGGAAAATACCCTATTGAGATCAGTATAATCAACACACATACACCATTTTCCATTATTTTTCTTAACAAGAACTACATTATAGAGCCAGGTTGTGTACTGGGCTTCAAAAATAAAATTTGCCTCTAAGAGGTCTTTTACAACCTGCTCGGCAGCCTCCGTTTTCTCGGGAGACTACTTGCGCATATGATGTGCTACGGGCCTAATGTCCGAATCTATAACAAATTGATGGAAAGCGACCTCGGGGTCGAGACCGGGCATTTCATCAGCACTCCAAGCGAACAGGTTCACGTTGTCCTTGAGACAGGCTGTGAGTTGTTCCATTGTCGCAAGTGGTATATTGACACCTATCTTCACAGCCCTGTCGGGGTTGTCGCCTAGGGGGATAAGCTCGAACTTGTCGTCAGGGATTGGGCGTACTGGATGAGTTGAAGTTTGCCCGTTAACGAAATCTTTCTCTTCGGTGTTGTCTTCACCGAGACGACTATCGAGGTCGATGGAGTTGACTCATGGGGAAGGTGGGCGTTCCTCGGTTCTTAGCTTCTTGTTGCCTTTGGATGTGTTGATTATGGCATGCCCCTTGACCGCAGCGTCGTAACATCTCCGTGCAGCTTCGATGTCGTTGTGAATCGTGACTATGCGGGCCCGCTTGGTGTAGTACTTCACCTTTAAGTGGACGATGGAAGGCACAACTGTTAGCTCGGCCAGAGTAGGTCGCCCAAGGATGCAATTATACAGTGAGGGGCACTCGATCACCAGGAATTGGACTTTAACCTCTCTGGCCGTCTCATTCTCGCCAAACAAAACGAGTAGTTCCACGTTGTCGCTCCCGGGATTTTCATCCTAGTACAAACGCGAAAGTGGCGCGGAAAAGTTAGAGTCGCCAGCCAGACATTTTTATCCCAAAGGAATGGGAAAGGTAATGTTGCACAAACCTGAGGAAGAAGGAAAAGGACGAGGCCTTGCGAACCAAAGATCTGGATACGGGAGTCGGTTACGAATTGAGAAGGTATTAGCACCCCAATCCGTCCGCCGTACTCGACAGGATCCACACTTATAAGTCTGTTTTCAAAGGGTGAGAAATAATATGCTGTTTGAATAAAAGAATGGCTATCTGGAATGAAATGGAAATGAGAAAAGAAAAGGAATTTGGAAAATGGGAATAAAAGGGGAGAAATGTAGGGAAAAAGAAAGATTGTGCTCGAATGGGCCCTACCCCACTGCCTACGTACCTCATCGGGATAAATGAGGATCAGAGACGTCGTAGTTCGTCTAACTAAGGCTTACACTCGTTTGTGATTTTTAGGATGACGTTGCCATAGCTCTAGCTCAGGTGTTACCGGCTTTGACTCGAGGGTGTTTACCGTATTGCTGTTTGAACTGTCGAGACAAGTCATGTTCGTCCGCAAAGAGTATGGGATGAGATGAGAAGACGTGACTTCTTGGTTTGTTGTCTTTTAGAAGAAGTGTTTTGAATTTTTGTTTATTGAATGTACAACACTAAAGACTATGACACAGGAGCGAATACTTTCCAAGATCGCCCCCAATGGAACGTTTGTAAAGCATCCTAGAAGAGTGAAGGAGACCTCCACTAATCATTTCCCGTATAGCTTAAGGCTCGTGACGTATTGTACACATTTCCTTTATTAAGTGTTTTTTGATTTTATTTTAAGATGAGAAGAGACTCAAGTTGTCAAAGGAAAAAAAATCTAAGGGAAACTAGACTTACCCTAAATCAATGGAGTTTAATGATGACCTATGGTTAGTGAAGTTTGAAAGATTAAACCTACCTAGGAGATATTAAACTAGAAATGCAAGTACAAAAAGTAATAGTGAACAATATGGCCCTCCTAAGTCATGGTGGGTAAAAACGTGAATGAAATGTAAATGGGATGAAACAATGGATCGGATGGGTCGATTGCGTGGTGCTGAGACGCACGACTTATGGTGTGAAACATACAAGGCTTGATTTTGGTTGAATGGAGTGGAACGATGGTAATCGAGGAATCCTAAAGTCACATGCATTTTTATTTGCTTATTTGAAAATATACTCGACGTTGGATCGAATACTTTATTTATTTCACTTTTGAGATTTTGTTTTCTATCGATTCATTTTATCTTTTCTAACCTAGTTATAAAAACTATACAAGCATACAAGCATTACGCTATTACATCACAAAGTACACAAAGTATAATTGAAGCACAAAAATATCCAAGTCCATAAGCCAATCCTTGAACACATACCTTGCACAAAAACAAATAGTTAGTAAATAATATGAACCATGAATATGCACAACATGATGGAAATGAATTTAAATGCCAAAAATATTAAAAGTCATGGAAAAAATGTGAAATTAAATTCCTAAGGTCTCTAACCTGATTATAACACTATGTTAAAAAATATCTAAAAAATTCTCATTCTAACTAAGGCAAATGGTCACCTAATTCTATGTAAAGTTCCATCACAAATTTACACAAATTACACTATTAAAACAGTAGAAAAAATGCCCTAAAAAATACACCAAAAAATATTCTAGGTACTTTAACTTGTCTTTTAACCATAGCAAAAAGAATGGGGGGAAAATG
Source organism: Lathyrus aphaca (assembly GCA_963966055.1). Classification (NCBI taxonomy): domain Eukaryota; kingdom Viridiplantae; phylum Streptophyta; class Magnoliopsida; order Fabales; family Fabaceae; genus Lathyrus; species Lathyrus aphaca. The sequence continues at coordinate 149,850,224 of OZ014525.1, forward strand.
TTACAGGAAGTGGCATAAATAAATTGTACAATTTTATGTGTCTATGAAGATTTCAACCTAAAATCAATTAAAATAAAAAATTGAAATTAAATGGAAAAATGATTAAATTCAGAAACTAAAAATTGGGAGGAGCTCTACATTGGTTTAATATTCTATTATAATTTTTATAGAATTTTAATTATTATTTCTATATTTTTTATGAATTATGTTTGAAGCTATATAAAATAGAAATGTTAAAAGAAATGAAATAGGAGGGAGGTTAGGATAGAAGGTTTTCTATACTAAAAAACCAATGGGCCTGGAATTGGGGTGCAAATAGCATTTCGCAAGGCCCACTGCACTGAGCCTAAAATTTATTTCCTTTTTTTTTTTAAAAGAAAAAGACAATTAAAGTGGATTAAAGATTTCTTAATCGATTTTATGGCATATTAATTTGTTTTGATGATCTTAATTCTTATTAACTCAAGACTAATTTACAAGATTAATTTACTGTGACTTTTGATTACCCTAATTAACATAATCATAAAGATTAAATATCATACTTTATTGTGATTTAATAACGTGTTAATTTTGAAATCTCAATCAAAACATGCATTAAAACAAAACCACATTAAAACTTATAAAGTCTTAAACCAAATTATAATTCTAAATCAGAAACTCTCTCTCTCTCCAGAACACGTCCTCTCCTTTATCCCCTTCATCTTCTTCCCGCAAACCCTAGCTTTCTCTTTTTCTCATCGCGCCGCCACCAGACCTTCACCCTACCACCGTCACCATCTTCCTTCTTCCTTACGAACAAAACCTAATCGCCGCCCTCTCCTTCTTCCTTGACAACCCTAATGGCCGCCGTCAACACAAACCCTAAAAGATCTTTATGGAGCCTTCCCCCTACTCGGATCGGGATAATCGGAAATCCACAACCAAAGACACAAAGCTATCACGCAAGAAACGTACAAGGGACTCGTACCTTGAGGAAGAACGCGTGCACCGATCGCGCCGGGGATGAACGATCAAAAGTTTCGGTTTATGGATGAAGGGATCTTGATGATGAACATGACTCGAAAATTAGTCCCTTGATGAAGAACGAAGTGTATCGATTGCGTTGAGAATGACGAGAATACACAGGTTCGTTTGCTATGAATGAATTCAAACTTTCTCTTTTTTTCATTTGCGGATTTGTTGTTCTTGCTGCGTTTTTTTGTTGATTGATTTCACCTGAGTGACTCTGTAGTGTGTTCTTGACATCGATGTTATTGTTACGTGCAGGTTCTGATTCTTTGTTGACGACGGAAACGATGTTAATGGCCTTGAAGCTTTGAAAAGGATGACAATATGATGATGATGCGAAATCAGTTGAATGTTGGCGAAGAAGAGCGTATTGAAGATTGATGGTAATGATGATGCAACGATGTGCGTTCGTCGGTGGTTCCGCTGTAGCTTGCCGTTGTCAAAGCTCCAAAGACGATCCGTGATTGATAATGGTATGAACAGGGTTGAAGATTTGAAGGTTCAGATTACAGGTCGTTGTTCTTGACCTTCTGTGATGCGATTCTGAGCTGGTTAATATTGATTCTCGCAGGTTCTGATGAAACTTGGTGGTATTGATGATAGTGCTTGAAGCTGGGATTGCAGCGGCAGGAAGGTTGTTGGATTGTATGAAGATTGGTGAAGATGCAAAGTTTGTAGGTGAGATTGAACAAGAATTTCTACTGGTTTTTTGGGTTTCTGTAATTTCTGTAAGTTTTCTAACTGTTTGTAAAAATCAAAATTCCGAATTGAAGATGATGGTATTGTTGAATCTTTGTTGCAGCCTTGGAAATTGATGGAAATTGAGGATTATGAAGATGGAGTAAAGAAGAGGATGAAGTGAATGATGAATTGGGGTAGAAGAATTGAGAGATCCAGCCCCTCAAATTTGCAGCAAACCTTTTTTTTTATATCAGTAGCATAGTGAGGGTAAATTTGTATTTTCACCCTGATTTTCAGTTAAGTTAGTTTTTGGGTAGTTAGCATTTCTGTTATGATTCTGTTATAGCTTGTAAAAAAACTTGTTAGAACTGATTGTAATAGAATTTGACATTGATTCTCAATATTTTTCTCACTGATTTTTTATGTTCATCAATACCAAAAGTGGTGCTTCAATGGAGAAAATATGAATATTTTCTCAATATTTTTTCTCACTGATTTTTTCACCTTACTCTCCAGCCATAGGCTATACTTCGAAGAAAGTGAATAGATCTCGTGATATTTGTTGGACATTTGCACTTTTCTTCTGTTTCACACTGACATATATATATATATATATATATATATATATATATATATATATATATATATATATATATTTTGTTTTACAATTAATCATATGCTAATTCAATGTATTACCGGATATTATACCATAGGAAGATGATAAATGGATATTATTTTAATCAATACTTTCATGTAGACAACCTTCATAAAGATATATTACACCAACCGTCATGAATATTCCTTTCCAAATTTTTCCTTCTGTATTTCTGGTAGTGACTCGCATTTCCCACATTAATGACCTCAAGATCATTCGATAATTTTTCCATTAATTCCCAAGCAATCCTTTTCTTCTATAGTCACACGTTTTATTATAAGAACAAGACAAAAAGATCAACGGGCCTTATAACCTGAGCCATGAGTTTGAACTTGTGAAATAAGACCTGGAATAGGATTAAACTTTGGTTTAATGATTTTATGGTCTTGAATTGATATTGAATCAAATGGATATTAAATCGGAACTAAAAATGATTATTGGACTTGGTGAGGAATAGATAAGGACAAGGGAATTCAATTAGGAAAAAGAAAGAAATGTTCTTACATAAAACATGGTTAATAATCTTCTAGTTTTAGAGTTAAACTAAAAAATGAAGAACGGGTAATAAAAGAAAGCGTTAATTAAATGACCAATTTTGTGAATAAGGGTATGACAAGAAATGGGTTTCAAATAATCGAATTGGAAACATGAACGAAATGGGTAGTGGACTGGAAATAATATTAGCATGAGAAGAATCTAAGTACTCCATATAACCAATCCTAACATGCTTATTTCAACTCAAACCTCTTTAACTTGTATTACCAACAATGAACCATTAAGAGGACTACAATGTCTTGATTTTTTGTATGAGTCCCCACTGAATCTTCTTGTACCAGAAATAATACCATGTCTTTGATATGAGGATTTGAACACCATTTTCGATCGACTAACCTTATCAACAAAACCAGACCCGGGATGAAACCCTTGAACCACTTAAGTGGAATACCATAACTGAATAACTACTTATGAATGCCATAACATAACGGGAAATGCAGATGACCATGAAGTTTGAAGCCAGTAAATGGTAATAAATCAGAGGGCAAATTTTGGGGTGTTACACACGTATCCCCATGGTCTTGTGGTTGCTCCTTTGAACCCTTAAAGGTAGGATCTGACATAGGGGGATAAGTTTGATTTGTCCAGTTTGAGGGTTCTGAACATATGGGCATACATGATATCCACCGAGCTGTCTTGGTCGACCAGAATGCGTCAAACGTCAAAACGCGCCATCTTCTCCCTTATTAGTAAGTGTCATACCCTAAATTTTGACCAGATTTTTTTTTAAATTGACATTCATTTGACGCATTTCCATCGCAATGTCAATTGTCAATCATTTTAGCACAAGCATCTCATTAATCATTAATCATGCATTTTCTTTTTAATTCCACCATTTAATGTCATTTTTATTTTATTCTCAATTTTTGAGAATTAATTTGATTTTAGAATTATTTAAAAAATTTCATCTCTTTTAAGTCATTTTTTTAATATTTATATAACTACTTATTTTAGATTATTTAGAATTAGTTTTATTTTAATTTTACTTTAGTTTAATTTTAGTCTTTATTTAATTTAATTTAATTTAATTTAATTTAATTTAAATATTATTTTAACTTTTATTTAGTCTATATTTAAATATGTTTTTATTTATTTATTATTATCAAGTTTTTTTCTATTATTTGGTTTAATGTTTTTTTTAGTTTAACAGTTTAACTTAATTTAGTGTAATTAGTTTAAGTTTAAATTAATTTAGTATAGTCTGTAGAGTTAGTTTTGTTTTTATTTAGTTTAATTTTCAAATAGTTTATATTTTAACTTAATTTACAGTTTTATTAGTTTATGTAATTGATTTCATTAAGTTAGTTTAATTTTAGTTTATTAATTATTATTTTTTATTTTTCCAAACGCAACATTCAAACCCATGGCCACAATAACACTGCAAGCCTACACTCAAGACAACTTTGACCAAACAACACAGACCCTCTGCTATACCAGCATGCCTTCCATAAGACTCCAAAACCTGCTGCAAATTTCCAGACAGAGCTAAACATAAGCCTTGCATAAGCTCCAACACAACACTCCTACACCTGATGCCAAAAGCTTTGAACCAATTTGAAACCAAGGGACCTGCATAAAAAAAAGAGTTTTAATCCTGACCAACCAAAGGAAAAAAGGGTTTGAAAAGTTTAAATGAAAGAGGTTCTGAGAATAACAAAGAAAAAAAAACAGAAAACTCTTCAACATAAAGACTTTCGGCCTTTACCGCTGGGAGGGACGAAAAAGACTTACTTTGGGATTCTCTTCATCAATCCGTTGAAGAAAAAGGGATAAAGCATTAAATCTGTTGATAAGCCGAAGGAGAAAAAAAAAAGAGGAAACCTTTTTCCTCCTAAAATCTGGAACCCGCGTCCAACACCATAAAGGCCAACTCTCCACTCCGCCCTCACCTCGCTCTCATCCTCGGAAACTCTCCACAACACCTCTAATTTCCTCAGCCTTTTCAACATATCCTTAACAACCTTACAACAACCTTTTCGACTTATTCCTCAAACCTGCACAAATCATAGTAAAACCGCATCTCTTTCAAACAACAACAACTCCTTTCTCATTAAACCACCACTTTCGTTCATAAACTTCATCCTTAACCTTCTAGGCTTCTATCCACATTACTCCAACAACAACATACTTCCACCACCATGAAACACCACTGAAGGTAAACATCACAGATTCAGAAGCGGAAACCATAATAAACCGTGTCACATACCTCAATAACACATCAATACCAACAACATAACATCGTTTCCACCTCAATAGCCCTGTCACGCCTTCCTCATTTTTCTTGGCCGCTACCTCAATAACCCTGACACGCCTTCCTCATTTCGTGGGTGAATGACCACGTGTTTACCTAAGCAAGACACTCTTGTGATTTACCTTGCAAGTATCTCCAGATGACGGGGTCCTTATGCCAAGTTGTTATGATATGCCTTGGTATTTTCTAGTAAATTCCTTTTACTACTTAGTGCTTCCAGTGAGATACTAAGTCTAGTATCCCCATTTGAGCCTTGATTCAAGTTTCTCCAGCTGAATGTGATTTTCTCCCCCAACGAAGTACAAATTTACTTCATCCTAAGCAAACATAGTTTGTATGTTTGTTTCCTTCTGATGGACATTAAAGTTAGAAGATTTGCTTGGGTTTATTTCCCGATTGAAGTATCTTTCTCTCCTCGAAGAGACTTGAGCCTTGCAGTAGGACTTTACTCCATAGATGGCTCTCTATCCTATCTCCAATGATGCTTCCACTTTGACGATACTGGTCGAGTATCCGTTTGTTGTGATTTTCATCACCCGATTATCTCTTGTGTTTGTTTTGTCTGTCTGGCAGCATAAGCATAACACATATACATAGATGTACATCATGACTTAATTCATATTCATATTGCATTCATTGATGCATAACACCTTCACCTTTGTCGTGTTTATCCCCAAGTGTTATGTTTCCCTTTCTCCAATAGAGTTGTCAGCCATTAGGCAGAAAATGCACATTCTTTCTAATTCCCCACTGAGCTTTTACCCTCGTGGAAAATTTTGCTTTAGCTCTCCTTTTCACACTTGGATAGGATTAATTCCCTAGTTGGGTTCATTCCTCATGGGTTAGTGTCTTGTTTGACAGTTTCTCTCCAGTTCGTCCCTGGATTGAACTCGGTCTTTGGCATTTCGATGATTGAATTTCCAGATGGAAAATGCATTTATTTTGCACCTTTGAATACTTTGTCTCCCAGAAGGAATTTATTGAAGATTCCCCCCATTGAAGACAGATTTTGTTCTATAGCAGTGTTACTGCAACATTCTCTTGGAGTACTTATACCTGACAACAAATGGCAGTCTCTTTATTTGAGAAGCTTGTTCTTATCCATGGATTTCCCAGTAAATCAGCGGATGGCATCCTCTTTTCGAGCAGTTTGTTCATCCCTAACAAGTTTATTGTTCTATCAAATGGCCTCTCTCCTGTTCGGCGGAGAAGTTTGGTACAAACTTATTTTTCAACAAATGACATCTCTCTTAGACAAGGTGAGAAGTTTGTTGTGAATTTCCAATTTCCGTCAAATGGCATCTCTCCCAGACAAGATGAGAAGTTTGAGTGTGAAATTGTTCTCCATCATATGTCGTCTCTTTCAGAAGAAGGGAAGTATGATGAGGGTTCTATCAAATGGCATCTCTCCAGTACACGTTGAGAAGTTTGGTACGAATCTCCCTTTTTCCAACAAATGGCGTCTCTCTCAGACAAGGTGGGAAGTATGTTGTGAATTTCCAATTTCTGTCAAATGGCATCTCTCCTAGACAAGGTGAGAAGTTTGAGTGTGAATTTGTTCTCCATCATATAGCGTTTCTTTCGGAAGGAAGGGAAGTATGATGAGGGTTCTATCAAATGACATCTCTCCAATACATGTTGAGAAGTTTGGTACGAACTTCCCTTTTTCAAGCAAACGGCATCTCTCAAAGACATGATGAGAAATTTGCTGTGAATCCTTGTTTATTATCAAAATAATATCTTTCCAAGCCTCGACAGAAGGTGTTTCATTTTATTTTTGGCAAGTCTCAAAAAAAGTTCTTCAGTCTACCTGGGCAGAAAGTATTTACTTTTTATAATCTCGACAGTTGCATCCTTAGGTAAATCACGACATAAGATTTGGCAACGGGTGTGTCCTCAGTTAAATCTCGACAGAAGATTTGGCAACATGTGCGTTTTCAGTTAGATCTCGACAGTAGATCTCTGGTTCATTTTGATGCCTCGACAGAAGGTATTTCTTTCTTAGATTCTCTGAAAATCCTGACAGTAGATCTCCAGCAGACTTCAACAGAAGATGGTTTTCCCTCCAGGATCTCAACAGTAGATTTCTGGTTCATTTTGATACTTCGACATAAAGTATTCCCAATGATGTTCTAAATCTCAGCAGAAGACTTCTCCATTGGAATTTGTCCAAGAACTTCATCTTGGGATTTGTAGACAGTTGTCGTCTTTCTTCGCTCAAGAGAAAATTCCTCGTGTGGATTGTACTCCAGTCATGTGTGTCTAATCCCCAGTAGTGTCAATTTTCTTTCCTAGCAGCGTTATAGCATTTGTCTTGCATTTTACATTGCATATCATATCATTCCATCTGCATTTTCGGCCAAAATTTTAAGTATTATGATATTTAATCCTCTTCCACCTTGAATGTCAAAAAGAAAATCTTTGTTACTCGTACATTCAGGTTCAGGATGATTAAATAGGGGCAGCTGTCATACCCTAAATTTTGACCAGATTTTTTTTTTTAAATTGACATTCATTTGATGCATTTTCATCGCAATGTCGATTGTCAGTCATTTTAGCACAATCATCTCATTAATCATTAATCATGCATTTTCTTTTTAATTCCACCATTTAATGTCATTTTTATTTTATTCTCGATTTTTGAGAATTAATTTGGTTTTAGAATTATTTAAAAAAGTTCATCTCTTTTAAGTCATTTTTTTAATATTTATATAACTACTTATTTTAGATTATTTAGAATTAGTTTTATTTTAATTTTACTTTAGTTTAATTTTAGTCTTAATTTAATTTAATTTAATTTAATATTATTTTAACTTTTATTTAGTCTATATTTAAATATGTTTATTTATTTATTATTATTAAGTTTTTTTCTATTATTTGGTTTAATGGTTTTTTTTAGTTTAACAATTTAACTTAATTTAGTGTAATTAGTTTAAGTTTAAATTAATTTAGTATAGTCTGTAGAGTTAGTTTTGTTTTCATTTAGTTTAATTTTCAAATAGTTTATATTTTAACTTAATTTACAGTTTGATTAGTTTATGTAATTGATTTCATTAAGTTAGTTTAATTTTAGTTTATTAATTATTATTTTTTATTTTTCCAAACGCAACATTCAAACCCATGGCCACAATAACACTGCAAGCCTACACTCAAGACAACTTTGACAAAACAACACATACCCTCTGCTATACCAGCATGCCTTCCATAAGACTCCAAAACCTGCTGCAAATTTCCAGACAGAGCTAAACATAAGCCTTGCATAAGCTCCAACACAACACTCCTACACCTGATGCCAAAAGCTTTGCACCAATTTGAAACCAAGGGACCTGCATAAAAAAAAGCGTTTTGATCCTGACCAACCAAAGGAAAAAGGGGTTTGAAAAGTTTAAAGTAAAGAGGTTCTGAGAATAACAGAGAAAAAAAAACAGAAAACTCTTCAACATAAAGACTTTCGGCCTTTACCGCTGGGAGGGACGAAAAAGACTTACTTTGGGATTCTCTTCATCAATCCGTTGAAGAAAAAGGGATAAGGCATTAAATATGTTGATAAGCCGAAGGAGAAAAAAAAGAGGAGACATTTTTTCTCCTCAAATCTGGAACCCGCGTCCAACACCATAAAGGCCAACTCTCCACTCCGCCCTCACCTCGCTCTCATCCTCAGAAACTCTCCACAACACCTCCAATTTCCTCAGCCTTTTCAACACATCCTTAACAACCTTACAACAACCTTTTCGACTTATTCCTCAAACCTGCACAAATAACAGTAAAACCACATCTCTTTCAAACAACAACAACTCCTTTCTCACTAAACCACCACTTTCGTTCATAAACTCCATCCTTAACCTTCTAGGCTTCTATCCACATTACTCCAACAACAACATACTTCCACAACCATGAAACACCACTGAAGGTAAACATCACATATTCAGATGTGGAAACCACAATAAACCGTGTCACATACCTCAATAACACATCAATACCAACAACATAACATCATTTCCACCTCAATAGCCCTGACACGCCTTCCTCATTTTTCTTGGCCATTACCTCAAACTTTACCGCCATCACCAAACACAAACCTTTACTCGTACCACCAACTGAAACCGAGTTGATTTGAGAGTGAAGAGAGACGAACCAAAACCATAATCACCTTCTCCTTCAACAAACAACATCAAACACCCTTCAATATCCATAGCCACCACCACTCTTCTTCCTTCTTTTCAAAAACCAAACACAACCATAACCGAGACAAACCGTGAAAAGAAATCAAAATCCGAGCGATAACCATCAATTAACCGCTATGAACAAAACCGACTGACACTGAGAGAAACTGAACGCGATTGAGAGAGAGGCGTTCGAGAGAGACTGAGATAGTGCGAGAACCATTCGAACCACAATAAACCAATCGCGAGCTCTTGAGAGAATGATTCGAATCTGAGCGATTTAGAATGAAAACCGTGAGATGTAACTGCGAGATCTTTTAAATTTTGAAAACCAACCGCAAAACTCCAAACTGAAGGAGACAATCGAACGTCGCGACCACCTGGAGCTTGCGTCACCATTGTTTGAAAAAGGTAGGGTTTTTGCGTTTTTCTCAGATGCGTGTTTTTGAGAAGGAAAGTCACATTTGTTGTGACTGATTTTTTATTTTATTTTTCTATTAATTGTGTTTGCCAATTTCTTTTTTTTTATATAAATATTATTAGAACTTGTTCATGGATTCCATGGGCCTTGCTTAGCCCACCCAGATATTTCCTCACACACCCCTGTTGTTTCTTTTTTTATTTTATTTTTTTTCATGGTTTCTTTGTTGTTAATGGGCTAAGCCCACAAAACTTTTTGTTTCCCACACCCACTGATCATGCGATTGCACCCCCTGTTGGACATTTTTGTTACTATTTACTCTATTTAATTGGTGATATTCGTTTTATTAACTAATTTTTATTTAGATTAATTATTACTTAGGATTTTATTTGGTTTTATGTTTTTTTTATAAATTTAATTAGAATTGTTAATTGTTGATTATTTTGTTAATTATTTTGGTTATATTTAGGTATTAATTATTGATTAACTTTTTCTTCTTTTAGAATAAATGTTAGTTTTGATTTTAGTTGTTAATGTTTGTTTCTGTTTGAGTTTGAGTGTCGAGTAGTTGAATTTGGAGTAGAGCTTGATATCAAGCGCTAGAGCATTAATTGAAGGGATATGATGTTGTTTCTAACGAGTGTTCATGTGATTCTTGCGCGTGTTGAAGAGGCAACAGACCTACTCCGTTAGGTATCACTAAAACTCGATATTATCTTCTTTTGCGCTTCACTTTAGTCTTGATGTCGCATTTACGTTTGTCTGATTACTCGTACCTCACCACCGATTCTAAATCCTAAATCTCTTAGAACAAAATGCGATTTTCATCAAACTTTCAAACTAAATAATTTGCGAAAGAACTCAACCCTGGAGTCTAGCACTCCACGAGTTCTTGAGTGAATCACTCCTAGGCTATCCCCACGCGTTGTGGTTCATTCGCCCTTTCGTATTTAAAATACTCGATTCACATAATCATTTAAAACAATTCATATGCCTACATTTTGCACACACGTAAGTCGGTCACCTATGTGATCGCCATCTGCACGATCTTATGCGTCTAAATTAATTAACGAGGAACTGACCCTGGAGTCTAGTATTCCACGAGTTCTTTAATGATCCACATCTGGGCTAGCCTCACACGTAGTGTTTCATTTACTCCTTCGTTCACTAAAAAATATTAAACCTTAAAACATCCAAAACACAACGTCTTAATTCACAAATCAAATAACGGAGGAACTGGATTCTGGAGTCTAGCACTCCACATAATCCTTGAATTAAATCACTCCTGGGCTAGCCCCACGCGACATGATTTATTCACCATCTCGTTCCTAAAACACAGAAACTTTTAAATTAATTATACGAAGAACTGAACTCAGGAATCTAGCATTCCTCGGGTTCTTGAACTGAATTACTCCTGAGGCCAGCCTTCAGGTTGTAATTCATTCACTCTTTCGTATTCAAAATAATTAAACAACCTTAAGAGATTAGACATGGTGCATCTCCATAGGAAAGATATTCCTTATATCCCCACGAACACAAATCAAACAATTATTCTCAAAGGAAGAATGTGGAATTGCTTGTCGATCTTCGTATCCAAGTTTAAAGCTTCTTCCTATTATTTTTATTTCTCAAAGGAAAGAATGTGGCATTGCTTGTCGATCCTCGTATCCAGGTTTAAAGCTTTTTTCGATTTCTCTTCCTCAAACGTTTGTGGTGGAATAGGCGAGATATCTCCCTTAAAGATGACAACTTGTCTCTTTCTTTAGAATTCAATTTAAAACATATCAACCAATCGTTCAATAAAAATCACAAACCGTAGTTGCACGAACTACGAAGCTCTGACTTTCCCATTGCACAAGGGAATACGTAGGCACGAGGATTTTTATCCTTCGCGAGCACAATAATAAAAAAATCTAACTATTTCTCCATAACAAATAACAATTAAAATATTCCTTTAATAAGCGATCTTAACAAACCTTAATCATTAAAAGAAGACAATAATATAAGTTAATATTTAAGCGCGAATTAGACTAAGAGGTTCCCGTTGAGTACAACGGACGTGAGGGGTGCTTAATACCTTCCTCTTGTGTAACTGACTCCCGAACTTAGATTAGTGGTTTCGTTGACCATTTCTTATCCTCTATTTAGGTTGTGTCTATATCTCCATTTTCTTTAGTTAGAATAAATAGAATTAGGTGGCGACTCTGTTGTTATTTTATGATCGTATTTTTTGAGGTACGACAGTAAGGGAATACTAGAGTTGAGTGAACCGCCTGGTAGCTCCTCGAGGAAAAAAGATATAGGATTGGACTTTCCCCCGAGATTTGGTCAGTGTCGCTAGCTGATCAGGAGTGGTTAGTAGGAGTTCGTCGAACTTCTGTTTGACGGAGATGACCACATTCTCGTTGTTTATCCCGCCTCCAAAGATGACCAAGGCTGCTGGGAAGTCTTCCCACGGGCTTTGAGCAGTAACTTGACCTCCCATGTGGACATCAGGGAGGTGGAAATCTTCAGGGCGAGATATGCAGATGGCTACTTGAAAAGGGGAGTTGTCGCCCGGGGAGTCTTCACGGTCTCTTTTCGTGGACTGTTCTTTGTGTCGGGGAGTCTCACTTCTTTTGGTGTATTGTTTGAGGTGGCCCTCTTTGATCAAGATCTCAATAGCGTCCTTCAGGTGGATGCAATCTTCAGTTACATGCTTGTGGCTCTTGTGGAAGCAACAATATTTGGACTTATCAGTGTGGGGCTTGGGTGTTGTAGGTTTGGAGAACCTCACCCTACCCTGTTTGAATTCAGAGTTGAGGCATACATCGAGGATGTGCTCGCGGGGAGCAGCCAACAATGTATACTCGGAGAAACGTTCTGCTGGTCCTTTCCCCTCGTGGACCTTGCGAGGTTTGTCATCTCTCCACCTTTCCTCGCTGTGGCGAGGGGCAATGTAGTCTTCATGCTTGGAACTCTTGGTCTCATCTTGACCGCGGTTCCTTCGGACATTGTGGGAAAATTTCTTCTCCTCGTATCTGATATACGCTTGAGCCTTGTGCAGGAGCTCATCGTGGGAGCGGGGTGGCTCGATCCCGACAGTTCTGCTGAGTTCACTTCCGGGGAGGAGCCTTTCTCGAGGAGATACTTTTTTATGTAATTGGTCGTATCTACCTCGACAACTTCTTGGTTAAATCACTCGATGTATGAGCGCATCGTTTCATTCTTCCCTTGTACGATGGCTTCAAGGGTTGCTTCTTACTTCGGGTGGCGTCGGGAGGCTGTGAAGTGCCTCGTGAACGCTGACCTCATGCTCCTCCAGGATGTGATAGATTCGGGGCCAGGCTTTTGTACCATGCCATGGCTCCCTTCCTGTGGGTTGTCGAGAACAATTTGAACTTGACATTTCCGCTGATTTCGTTGTGGTAGTCGAGCATATCGTTGATGTTATCGACCTGGTCGTTGGGGTCAGTCGTCCCATCGTAGTTCGCCAGATTTGGGGGCTTTTCCATTCCTGTTGGGAGTGGAGTTTCCATGATCGCTCGCGAAAACGGGAAGCGAGGGTCCTCTTCATCACTCCTCAAGGGAGAGTAGTCCTCGTTCCTGGGACTCTGAGCACGTCGAGGAGAAGTCCTCGGCTGGTCATTCAGTCGCTCGGGATGCCCCCTGGATTTGTTCTTCTTTGGTTCCGGGGAGCGTCGTCCACGACGAGGAGGTGAGCATCCTCGCTTCTTGGCTGCCTCTGGCTGGCATCTCTTAGGCTGAGATCCGCGTCCATGTTGAGGAAGATTAGTTTGTCGCTCGATTTCGAGTGCCATGGTCCTCTCCTTCTGTTGAAAGAGCATGAGGTTGGTCTGATTGAGTGCGTTCACCATTGATATCATGGTGGGGTCCCCTTTGACTGGTACCTGGATAGGATGAAAGGCAGCTGCTGGTTGAGGTCGAGGAACACCATTTTCCTTAGGCTCAGGCAACGCGGTGGAAGGTTGTTCGTCCCTTGGATCGGCTTCGTGGATGACGTGCTGATTGTCTTCTGGCCCGTTGTAGTCGACGAGGTCGAGGGCATGGTTGTTGTCATGTTCGTTGGTCATGCTGGAAGGGTGAAAGGTGAATTGAAGCTTTGATCTTCTATAATGGAAAATGGGGAGAACCTGGTTCCCACAGACGGTGCCACTGATCTTACTTGATCAGAAGGAATCCTCCAAGTGTTGAACAGAAAACGTACGATGGATTGAGAGAAGTAGGGGGGTGTACCTGCAAGGCACTCCGATGCTAAAATGAGTATATGGTACAGAAAGGTAGGAGAGAATGATAGATTCAGAATACCTGACCCTCTATTGAAAGAGGGTATTTATAGTGTCCCACCAACGCTGGGCCAAGGTCATTACTTGGGCTGGGTCAGCGAAGCCCAAGGAAGAACTGCCAAGGAATGCGTAGGAGCAAGTAAGACCTAGCACATGGTCTTTCCCTTGGTCCAACTGTCCCTATATTTGAGGAAATAATGGAGGACAATTGGGTGTCGTGGCGCACGTGGGGGAGACGATGTCTCACCACGTTCGGATCAGTGGGTTGCGGGTCATGCCCGGCGATTTGGGCATCTGCCCGACACTGACTTAGAGGCCTAGTCCAGAATAGTACTCTCGTCGGTTCGCGACAATACAGCTCCAACAACACTTGTACGCTTACCATCAATATCACCTTGAATCAACTCCTCACACCAGAAACATCTCCGGGAAGCAAGCTTCTCCCCACTTGTTTCAAACAAACTCCTGGAGTCAAACGATTAGAAACCAACAAGTACCGACAGTGCTTCACACACATGTCATGTACCAATGAATAAATAACATAGACAACCTAGCCGGACAAACCGACTTGCTCTGATACCACTAATGTAACACCCAATTAAACCCCATGAATAATCATAATACAATCATAATATTTAGCAAATCATCAATGTACAAACATGGATGTCACACCTTCATAAACGTCTTACCACAACGGTCCGGCTCAGTAACACGAGTTGTAACAAAATTATAATCAACATAACACTTTAACATCATAATTCAAATCATTTAGAACTTTGCAGCAGATACATCATGTCTCAAAACTATTTTATAAACTATATTCAAGTACCATAAAAGGTATTTCAAAAATTCAAGTTATTCCACGTAACTCATAGTTAGCATCTCAAAGAAAACCAAACTAGACTGAAGTTCGTCAAATACCATATAAACTCCGAAAATAACACAAAACATAAATCTCATAAAATCATTCGACCCCAACCCCAGTGTTACGTATCAGAGCAAGACTCCTTTTACTTCTACGAAGTAAAACAACACATTCTGAAGCAACTTCTAAGCTTCATGCACTACACTTGATTACCTGCAAGTTACCCGCATTCGAGGCAACAATTTCAATCAGGAAGGGTGAGTAATCATAATCATTATAAAAGATGCTGGAATTAGATAAAAAGTAAAGTCACTTAAATAACTTCAAAAATACACACATATTCGTCATATAGTTCGTCATAATCACCAAAACGTCATTTAAATCATCATTACAAAAATATCAATCATAATGATATGCAACTGAATAGACTCATGCACGTGGTACCGAAACATCACTGATGACCTAGTCATCATTGCGTCAATATTCATCACTGATGACCTAGTCATCGTTGCATCAATATTTGCACTTAATCCACACAATAGGATTAAAGTCATCATTGGATATTATCGTCCTAAAATTCATCATTGGATTTTCATCCCGCAAAAACGTCACTGGACATCTCGCCCTAACAAAATGCTATGAATGTATGATACATACAACACACAAAACACGACCACGACCACGACTAGTCAAAACACATCACCATTCATCAAAAATCATCATATACTTCATACACATCATCATCATATATGTACGTCATAATTAATACATCATCATTCATAAAACAAACTCTTAAAACAAATTACTTCCAGACATCATTACTCATCATGGTCATCATCTTCTTCATGTTTTCTGCATATACTACTATACACACAAACCACATATACTTCGCATGTCACATAACATCAATCATTCATAACAATCCTCAATCATACACATTTTAGCATCTAAAACAATATGTACATATTTTATTTTTGACAGCAAGATCATCATCAATTCCTACTCCTAAAAATCTCACTGATTATTCTCCAAAATATCATGTTTTCTGCTAGCTAATAAATGTTCATGTTTTCATAAAAATTGGAATTACAGAGGTCAAATTATGCACAAAACCGAATTTTAGAGCACTTGCACTGCACTGGGTGGCGCATGCCACAAGGGAGTGTCACTGACCACCACAAAAGGACACTGAGTGGCACAAGCCACCCCTATACCACACTAGTGGTGCAAGCCACTTTAAATAGGGTATAAAGTGGCGCAAGCCACCTTTCATGTGGCTTTGGCCACATGGTTTTATTAAAAGGTTGCGCCAGCCACCATGATGTGGCTCTGGCCACAATATTTTTTTATTATATATATTTTTCTTTTCTTTTAAGTGACGCTCGCCACTGCTTCAGGTTTTATGGGTTTCGGTTCATCACAATTCTCTCCAACTTATTAACAATCACCACCAGTTATCTCACAATTACGGTTTTGATTCAAAAATTAGTCCATCATCAAACAATCATCAATTATTCCATCGACTCAAAAATTCAGACAATTACTAATTTACCAATTCCCTAATCAAATATAATAACCACTATTAAACACCCCTTACCTTTGATTATCGTCGATTATTCGAATCTTCTCCGCGTTCATCCAATCCTCTTCCGATCATCCGTTCTTTCGATTCCCCGACTTCTCCTCAAATCCCTCGTTCTTGGTTTTATTCTATGTTTCTCCTTTTTTTTTCCAATTTCCCGAATGAGTTCTTCTACCTTCCCCAACTCATGTAACTCTTATAACCTCCAATGATGATTCTCCTACAATACCCTTAATTATCTCTCAAAATAACCACAATGTCCTTTGGTTCTATAAATCACATATTATTCTATTTTTTTATTCAATTAATTCTAACACATTCTATTTCTCCAAATTAAATCGGTAAGTCCACAAAATCGTCATTCGCCAAATATCTCTCTTCGACACGTCAGCGAACTCAAAAGTTCTCACAAAAAATTATATTACTTAATAATCGACTTAATTACTTAAATAAATAATTATTTTAATTATTCAAAAATACCCGATAATTCTTCGACGCAATTAAACATCCCATAAACCATAAATTGTTCAAAACTATCACATAATTGTCATGAGATCATCACTGAATTAAAAAAATTCACATTGACTCCTAATATTCATATATTCACGCCAAGTTAATCAAATAAATAATTAAGTCAGAAATTGGGGTGTTACACCTTAAAAATTGTTTCATAGGTGCGGCGGAATTTGGCGGACAACGATTTTTGGCGGGTGGCGGTCTTTAGCGGGACAAACTTTGGTGGAACACGTCCAAAATCCTAACCAAACTCACCATTTTTTGGTGGGTATGCTGACCGACCTGACGACCACGAACCGTTTTACCACTCTTATATACCTCCAATATTTCATCTATTTATTATATGAAAACTTTATCCATCATCCTCTGGGGCATCCCTTGGTTTCAAGGTTAGCACAACCTTAAACTCAAAGATGTGTATAACGGCCCCAATGAAAAGACTTTAACATACAAACAAACACAATAATTAAGAACAAACACAATAATTAAGGCCAAATTAATAACAATAATGATCATACTCAAACAAGAAAACAAATATCATCAAATGATCATTAAGAAAACCATAATCACGCCGACTATTCAAACATATAAAAGAAAGAAAATCAATTCACATATGATACAAATGAGACTTCATAGACTCATTATCAATAGGGTTACATATGTGTACTATTTCTCAAGTACGATTTATAACACTACATTATTGTTTTTTCTTTTTTATTTATCGTCAATTTCCAAAATCTAATTTCAAATTTATTTTTACGTGTTTTAGTACTATATTTATTGTCTATTTTTAAAATAAAATTAAAAATTTAAAGTTATAAAAAACAAAATATCTTATTCTTAACTTAACTTTATAAAAAAATTCCCCATGCACTATGAATACGAAATTACAAAGAAGTAGGATTAGGTCTAGTCATTATCAAAAAGAGATAGGATTAGGACGGGTTAAGAGTAGGTCCAAGAGAAAAGACCACTTTAATATCCCCGATAATGCAACGCCCTTTCATTCTACTTTCTAATTCCAACGCCATCCCATCCTTCTCAGATCTAACCTTCTCTTCACAAATAAAACAAAAAAAACCCAAATTCATAATATTTATTCATTTTCTCTTTCTTTCCATTTTTTTCTCTCTCTAAATGCACGCACTATGCCCAATCTCCACAAATTCAAGCTCCTAGCCACACAATGTGCCATCGCCGGCAGTCCCACCCGCAGTCCAACCACCAGTCCCGTAATCCACCTCCGCCGTCGTAAAACCCTACGCATGTTCCTCACTCGCCCTAACGACCGCCGCCGTTTCCATCCTCCTCCTCTAGATCCACCGGAAACTTCCTCCGACGAAGTCAAAGTCCGGCACAAACTCAAAGACCTATTCGTATCGTCTCCGTCTCCTCCACCTACGCTCCAAGACGAGAAGAACATCTGCCAACAGCAACAACAACAGAAACATCACCAGGACGATCAGAAAGACGGACTCCTCTCTGGCTCCAGCGTCGGTGTCAGATTCCGAACTGGATCTCCTTTTCGTAGATCTTCCGCAGTCGCAGCTCTCCGGCCGGTGTCATCGGCGTTCCGATACAGGTTACTGAGAAGAGCTTGGCGACCGGTACTTTTCACCATCCCTGAGTAACCGTTACAGTTACAGTTACAGTTTCTCTCTACTGTGATAACTGTACCGATGCGTTCTATTTCGATTTTATTGTTTTATTTTTTTAATTTAATTTTTGATGAAATAGAAATAAAATATTAATAACCGCTTTCAGTTTTTCGCTGTTATGGTAAAAAGTTAACGAAACTAACGTTTGGCAGAATTGGAGGCTCTTTAATTAATGTACGACTACGTTTACTGAATTTTTTTTGCGTTTGCTCGTTTATTACTCAGGTATTTGGTAAACAGAAAAATGAGTTTTAATCATTGAATAGAACAAAGTGTTCTGAATAATTGAGTTTTAATTATCAAAATTCGATTTTAATCTGCAAAGTTATGTCAAGCTAGCTTATGTGTGATTTTTTAATATTGTTAGGTTGATCAACATCACCAGAAATTCGAATTTAATATGCAAAGTTATGTCATGGAGACTTGTGTGTGATTTTTTAAATCATTTTTACCACTTCGTCAATAATATAAAAAAAAATGTTCTATGATTTTTTATTACAAATTGGTTTGTGCTGCGAAGGAATCGATTATGCCTTGTTACAAAGTTTGTCTACATTTGCAGTTTTATGTGTTTTTCTAGAAACTTTATATAGGGATCTTGAATAAATTATGTTGAACAAAATGTTGGAATTAACTCTGAAATTATAGTTTAGAGATTTTTAATTGATTTTAATAAGTTTAGAGAATAATAATTTAAGAACTAAATTGGTATCTTGCTTAATGATGTTGACTAGAGATTTGGGATATGAATATGATGTTTGATTTGATGAGTATCAAGGGCTTATGGGAATCTGAATAGAATAGGTCTCCGTTTTAGAATATCAATATTTTGACCTTGAATAAGTTTTTCAAATTTTGAATGAATTTTTTTCTCAAAATTATCTTAGTTATTTTTTTCAAATATCGGTATCATTAGGCAAGCATACTTTAAAAAATATAATTTTTTTGAAAAAAAAAAGGATTAGATCAGAATTAGTTAAGGGAAATGACAATTTATACTTGCCAAGATATGGTTTAGGTATCTATTTACGTCTTAAACGAATCTAGTTGTGCGTGTGACATGACCAAATTATTTGGTCGTTTTGTTTGCATTTTATGGAAGTCCTTTCAGAAGTGCACATCATTGTGATGCTCTCTCTAATTCCCCATTTAAGGTACTTAGGCAGGCCTACTGTGTACATTATTGAATAATTTCTCTCATGAGACCTCTTAGTTTTTAATGAACATTAGGCTTTAGGGTACGTGGAATGATTTCGAACACAAATTTGGAACAATGTATTTTTTCACCGTTTATGTTGCTTAATACTAATAAGGTATACATTTCGTCATATGATCCAAAATGGTATATTTTTCATGTTCTACAAAATCCAAATCTTTCTGAGTCATACGTGTAGGGTATTTATACTATAATAACCAGTTGGTCTTTCTCCTAACTTTGATTTGACTAAGACTCAGAAAAAGACTTAATTGATTAATAATGTTTTAAAATAGTGATAAAATAAAAGAATATATTGAATATAAATGTCAAAAGTCATAGACAATATTAATATTTACTCTTATCGTTATAATAAAAGGATTTTGTATTTGGCCTTTTTTCGGTCAATGTATAAAATTGAAACCTATTATTTTTGACAAAAATATCTGACCTATTCTTCATTCTGTAATTTAGCACCATATTATTTTTATTTTATAATTAAATTTGTCTAGTCAAAAGTTTGGACTATTCTATGCTTCTATTTGTCCAAAGAGAGTCATGGTAATCGTTATATCGTTTTGGCTTCAACCTTGAGTTATTTTTGACACGTGAGGAGGAATATCTCTCCTTTCCCGACTATATATTACAATCAAAGCAAGCAAGGTCACCATTTGCAACGTAGTTTGAAGTTTCAACTTTCAAGTCTTTATCATAGTTCATAATTAAAACACGAGGAAATAAAAGCAAGTCCTCTTATTCTTAAGGCCAGAGTTGTTTGAAAATTGAGTGTTAGTTTATTTTTTATTAATGGTGGAAAAAAATGGATTGAACTAGGATTTGTAATGTTTAAATCTCACATGATCAAAAGATTTGAGCTCTAAGCATAATATTTTATGCGACATAGGTTTATTCTCGAACATGAGTGTGATCTTTTTCAATATGAATTATGACTTGTAAACCTATTTATGTTATCGTTAATGTCCTATTTTGCAGGAGTCATTTTTTTTATGTTGTTAATGTCCTATTTTGTAGGAGTCATTTTCTATGTTGTTAATATGTTGTCACTATTAAATCATTCAAGAATTACAATGAACCCGAACCCTCTATTAGGGTTTGTACCTTCAGAGAGCTTGAAGAAAAAGTGACGATAAAATTGATCTTTAGGAAAGGAGTACTAAAAAGATTAAAGATGTAGGAGTTGAAGGGATGAGGGTGGGAGAGAATGTCTCTCCGGTCTTGAGTAAGTCATTTAGGGAAATAGTTACAGGGTTTTTCAAATATCCTTGATGAAAGCATAGAGATGGAGGAGGAAATATCAAATGAAGATCAACAGGAGATAAACGAGGGTCTAAAAAGTTGTTGAAGATAAAGTTGGAGAGTATGATTGTCCAACCTTTGTTCTATCTAAATTAGAGGAGAAGAGGATTCATCGCCCTTGGAGAAGAGGGGTGATAGTCAAGTTGTTGGGAATGAAGATTGACTACAAGGCGCTTGAGATTATACTTAAGCAGATATGGGTGAAAAATGGTGTTATTATAGTCATTGATTTGAGCAATGACTATTATCTGATAGCTTTCTCTCATGAGGATAATAAAAGGATAGCGATGAAAAATGGTCCCTGGTCATATATGACCATCATTCGATAGTTAATGAGGGTGTCCTAACTTCCATTGTAGAAAGGCACAATTGATAAAATATCGGTCTGGATTATAATTACAGGTCTTCCGATAGATTACTATGATACTAGGGTATTGACCTTTATTGGAAACCGAGTTTGTCACACGATTAAAGTTTATAAGAACACTATACAACAAGAGAAAGGAAAGTATGCGAGAGTATATGTTCAAGTTAATATTTTGAAGCTGCTTCTTGCTCTTTTTAATATGAAGGATCAGAACTATCATATTGAATATGAAGAATTTCATCTCCTTTGTTTGAAGTGTGGTAGATATGGTAACTACAAAGAAGGTTGTAATGATAGAGGAAAGGAGAAATCTCAGTTGGAGAGTAGCGGTAATGATAAAGGATCTATTAAAGACACATACAAGGTGGTGGAAGAAAGCTCAAAAAAGATGAAAGACGACCCCTGAAAGGTGGTGCAGAATGTAATACCTCGTTTATCAGTTGAAACAATATATACATACAAGTTGAGGTTTATCCAAGAAATTAAATTAAAACAAGTCAATAAGTTCAAAAAAAGAAAAACTATACACAAATTTAACACAATTTGGCATTTACCATATACCTAATCTATATTAGGTCGTAGTATGAATTCAAATATAAACAAAGGAAAAATTTACCTCTTACCCTTACATTTATCCCTATACCCCTATATTTTATAAAAATGTCAAATTTGCCCTGATATATTTTTAACTTATTTATTATTATTTTTTTAAGTAATTTTTAAATTTTATTTTGCATACCGAAAACTTTGTAAAAGAGTTCCGGTAGTCAATTTTAATTTTTTTTTGTATAGGAAGACTTTGCAAAAGAGTTTTGGTATTGAATTTGTGTGTATTGACGACAATGTAAAAGAGTTTCGGTAGTCATTTCTTAAACAGTTTTTTAAATTTTTTTTATATTGGAAGACTTTGTAAAAGAGTTCTGGTAGTCATTTTTAATTTTTTTGTGTGTGTACCGGAAGATTTTGCAAAAGAGTTTCGGTAGTCAATTTTTGTGTATCGGAAGACAATGTAAAAGAGTTCCGGTAGTCATTTAAAACTTTTTTTTTATATTTTTTTTATACCAGAAGACTTTGCAAAAGAGTTCCGGTAGTCAATTTTTGTATACCGGAAGACTTTGCAAAAGAGTTCCGATAGTTAATTTTTGTGTATCGTAAGACTTTGTAAAAGTGTTCCGGTAGTTAATTTTGTGTACCGGAAGACTTTGCAAAAGCATTCCGGTAGTTATTTTTAAAAATATATTTTTAACTTTTTATTTTATGTACCGGAAGACTTTTCAAAAGAGTTTCGGTAGTTAATTTTTGTGTACCAGAAGACTTTGAAAAAGAGTTTTAGTAGATATTTTTTAAAATATTTTTGAACTTTTATTTTGTGTACTGGAAGACTTTTCAAAAGAGTTTCAATACACAAAATAAAATTATTTAAAAATAAAATGATAAATTAATTAAAATTATAAAGGGTAAAATTGGTATTTTATATAGATTAGGGTATGAGGTAAAATTTCCTAAACAACTTTAAATATTGATAAATGACATTAATTTTGGACCAATACAAAGGACAAACCCATTATTCATGATACTCTTTTAAAACCATATAATATTTCATTTATTATTTAATGCACACATTGATTATATAAAACTAAATTTTTCTATGAACCAATCCATGTGGGACTGAGACTAATATAATGTTGATATCTCTTTAAACAATTACTTCAATTTGATCATTCCATCTAAATTTTCAGGTATTTCCAATTCCGTGAGTGAGGAAGAAAGTAGTATAGGTGGCCTTGCTGCTCTTAGATGGAATTTTTGGAACTGCAACTTCTCCTATTCATATGGTTGCTGCATCAGAAGGTGGAAATTTCAAGGAACAACTATGGCATATGGTAAATAGTAACATTTGATGAGAAATCAGTTCTATTGCTCTGGGTGATAATTTCTCAACAAATTGAATATACTACTTGCCTTAGATTTTTTATGTGCTTCCTTGTCATTTTTCATTAATTACTTGGTTTGTAACTTTCAACATTCTAACTCAATATTGAAATATGCCTAATATAGTGTGGTAGATGTTGGTCTGTAACTACAATTTGAATATCTCCATTATAACACTTAGTGTGTTACCTATTGTAGACTTATATCATTTTCAGGTACCAAGTAAATAATTCATTTTCAGCTACCAAGTAAATATTGTATACTTATATCACTCTCACTCTGTTATGACTTGGTTTAATTAATTTGTTGAATAATTCTTTAGCTTAATCATTTTTAGGTACCAAGTAAATAATTCTTGCAATTCAGCAATTCTGGATGTTAGGTGACGAATTGCATTTCCTGAAATGTAATTAGTGGCGAGGCTTGATGTAGTTGCATTTGTATTATAGCTAAATATTTTTTTGTTTCTGATTTTGTTTATAAAATTTGTAGTTGGGTTTTGGATTTGTAGAATTTTATGCTTTGTGATTTGTAGGCGGTAAAATATTTGAACAAATTCTAGAATTAACATGCCGTCGAAGTCCGCTTACATAGACTTTTATGCTTTTAGGCTTAGTTTTGTAGGCAATTATTATAGTAGGTTTTGGATTTGTAGGTTTTGGATTTGTAGGCTTTTATGCATTTATATTATAACTAAATATTTTCTTGCTTCTAGTAATCGCTTCTGGTGTGTTTTCTGGGACCAAGATATCAACGAGCTCGCCAGTTCCTTTGCTTGGTATCTAATTTTTGTTTTCAATTTGATGAACTATTTAGTTCAGGTTTTCTTGATTCAACTGTAACTTGAAATGAATGTTGTCTTGATTCTCGAGGCACTGAAAATGTAATTTGTCACCTAAATAAGCAATGAACATGTAGGCAGTAGGCACATTTCATTTTTCACTTTCTTCCATTCAATTACAACATCATCCTTCTAGTACCATCCTTTTCGAGTATATTAAGCTAATAATGCTTGACAGTGTTTTTGCTGATTCGAAATCACTTTTCTGCTTGGTGTTGTAGGCACATAATTTCGACACCATGAGTTAAGATGTAAAAACATGTTTTTACTAAGGAAATGGTCACCAGATAAAGGAGAAAGAAAATAAAGATATTCAGAAGAAGTTTTGATATTTTTGACAAGACCAGAGGTTCAAATACTTCGACAGGAATATGAGGAATGTTTCAGCAGGCAAAGTTTGAAGAACTTTCATTACAGTTCAGCATTTGACAGAATTTGAAGAATTGGTGTGCTTTTCGACATTTCGACAGAAGATAGGTTGGAAGAAATTTCGACAAAGGCATTATCCTATAAAGTTTGAAGAGTTTTTGTTCTCTTCGACAATTCGACAAAACGAAGAGATGCAGCGTTTCGTCACAAAGAGGAAGAATTCAAATTCAAAAGTCACAACATTTGGCAGTTGGACGCGTGGAAGCTTCAGGAAAAGAAGAATACATGTAGATTGACAAGTGTCAAATAGTTAGGATTTTTCCGTTTTAGGCAGTTATTTTATTTGTATATAAATAGGGTAGTTGTTGTAGAATCATGTGTGTGAAAAACTTGTACAATAATCCTGTAAAAAATACTCTAAGTACCCAGTGTGAGAGAAACGAGTTTGATGTTTGGAGAAATGTACGTGTTGAACACCAATTTTATTCAAGTTATTTAAATTACAAGTCTTTTTCGTTCAATTCTTTTACTTCCAGTCTCTTTACTTTTCTGCAAAATTTATGGTCTTCTTGCCATTTTTCTTTACTTTTTGTTCAACTTTTAGTTTACTTTACTTTTACATTCAAACATTCAAGATTTTAATATCATTGACAAAACAAACCACAAACAATTATCAAACACTAAGAGTAATCTGACAACGAAATTGCACATGTGTCCTAGGACTTGTTTGGTTGGTCCTGCAAGTAACCCAGTCCTGTAAAAGATTGGTTAACCAGAGGTTGTTCGTCAGAAATCACAGCGAACAAATTGGCACGCCCAGTGGGACCAGTGCAATTGTAAAAATTAATACAAATCCTCTTAGTTAGAAAGTTTCTTACTGTGTTGTATGATTCTTAGAAGCGGTAAAATAGCCGTAACCGACGTAGAAAGACCAAAAAGAACAAGAGGAAGAAAGATGGCTAATCTGCCAAATACTTCAAACAATCATAATGAAATCATTCCAGTATCTAATCATATCCCTTCGTTAGAAGGAGGTGCAGGCTCTGGCCCTGTTTTAGAACAGATTGTGCCTTCATCAGCAGATTCGATACCAGCGGTTTCAGGATCCCAAAATGCGCCTGTTTCTTCCACAATGCCCACGGGAATGCCTCCTCCTGGAGGAAGTAACGTTAGACCATTCTTTAATTATTCCATGCCCATGTTTGGTAGAGAACAACCATACGGAATGCCAACTTCAATGATGGCAAATTTACATAATTCATCACCATTGTTTTCTGATGCCATGGTTCAAATGTCTTCACCATTACAAGGGTCAGGATATAGTGGAAATGGGAGTAAATTAAATCAGATTCCACCAGGATTCCAAATGCCAACTATTACGAACCATTCTGCGCAAGTAATTCGTCAACAGATGGATGAAAGTAACCATGGTATGGTACAGGCATTGACACAACAAATGGGAGAAGTGTTCAACCCTTTAATACAAAACACTACCCAAACAAACCAGATATTGGCAGAACAAATGTCACGTATTGCTAGTTTCTTTGGAGTCCCTCAAACACAACAAAGAATACAAATAAATTAAAATCCTGTTAATAGGCCTGTTGAAGAAGAACCTACCATAAACCAAAGGCCATTAGGAAATCCTCAGGAAAATCCTAGGGACCAAGAGGTAGTAGTCGAACAACCTCGTGTAGAAAATCCTGTTCGACAGGAACCTAGGAGAATAATAGTTCAAAGAGATCAGAACGCTGATGAAATATTGCAGCAAAGAATGCGTTGTAACAATTTTCCTGTCGAAAATAACATTGCAGCCATGGTCGAAAGAATAATGGCGCAAAATGGGGTAAACGTAGGATTACAAAGGCCTAGTTATACTTCCCCTTTGTCTGAATACGTTTTGCAACAAGAATTACCACCAAGGTGGAAAGTCCCTAAATTCACAAAATTTTCAGGGGATACTAGTGAATCCACCATAGAGCACATAGCACGTTATTTGATCGAAGCAGGGGAAATAGCCAATAATGAGAACTTAAGAATGAAATATTTTCCAAGTTCTTTGACAAAAAATGCTTTTACTTGGTTTACTTCCTTGCATGCGAATTCAATATTTACATGGACCCAATTAGAAAGATTGTTCCATGAACAATTCTATATGGGGCAAACTAAGATAAGTTTGAAGGAATTAGCAAGTGTCAAAAGAAAATTCTCTGAACCTATAGATGACTATCTAAATAGATTTAGATTATTGAAGGCTAGATGTTTTACACAAGTGCCAGAATAAGAATTAGTCGAAATGGCTGCAGGGGGTCTGGATTATTCCATAAGGAAAAAATTAGACACCCAGTATTTAAGAGACATGGCACAACTAGTAGATAGAGTAAGACAAATAGAAAGGCTAAAAACTGAGAAATTTAGATCAAATAAAAATAAAAAGGAAAGAGTGGCCTATATAGGGATATGTCAAGACGAAGATTATGACGAAAACGAATCCGTCACTGTCGACGAACAAGAAATTGATCTGACAGAATTAAAACAAGGCCCACCGTATTCGTGTAAAGTTTTAGCTCCGTCGAATGGAAAAAATCCAGTCGAAATTGAAAGGAATGATAGGTTCCCTAAAAGAACTTACACATTCGACATCACCAAGTGTGATGAAATTTTTGACTTATTAGTTAAAGATGGTCAATTGATAAAACCAGCAGGCACTAAAGATCCTCCTGTAGACTAACAGAAAAAGAGAGGTTTTTGCAAATACCATAATTTTTTGGGTCATAAGACTTCTCAATGTTACCTTTTCAGAGATCTTGTTCAGAATGCAATTCAGAACGGAAGGCTGAAATTTGGAGACAAAGCTAAGCAACAGACGAGGATCGACTCTAATCCCATGCAAGTTGTGGAAGCCAACTATGTTGAACCGGAGATGGTGAACATGGTCGAAATGGTAGTGATGTCTGAAGGAAGTTTTGAAATGGTAGAAGCTACTGAGGGCTTCGACACCAACTTCACCATGATAGAAGCTGCTGAGGGCTTCGACACCCATGTAAACATGGTGGAGGGTGCTGATGATCTCACTGATCAGGCTGAGGAGGTAACATCTGAAGGCTCTGTGGCAAAACCAGCCATAATCAAGGTTGCTGAGGACCTTGACACTAAAGAAATAAATGATTGCACCAACACAGAAGAAACTACTGATAGTTTCGATAACCAGGAAGAAGTCAAAGCTACTGAAGGCTTCGACAGAGAGAACATAATTAAGGCTACTGAAGGCTTCGACGGAGGGAACACAATCAAAGCTAGTGAAGGCTTCGACAAGAAGGATAACAACAAAGGTACCGAGCATGGAGTGGTCTGGGACACTCTAGGAGAGCCCATTGGAAAGTTTGACTTCATGGTGAAGTATTCTGCACCACCAAGCTCTAAAACTGACATCAATGAAATCAAACCCACAGGATGGGGAGATTTCTTCAGAAATGTTGACAAGGAAACAGATAACAAAGTCCTCATTACCAAAAAAGAGGCCACTGAAGGCCTTAGTCATGACAAAATTGAGGAAATAGGAATTGCTGACAATATCAACACTGTCGAACCAGTGGATAAAAGCGTTACCAGAATTAAAGGAGATGCTGCTGAAAGTTTCGTGCAGCCCACCCCTCATGGAATTCTGCGCAGAATAATGGAAGATCCAAAAGAAAAGTCAGTTGCACAATGTTGTAAGAACATCCACAAAGGCTTATGCCCAAAAAGCAGTTTGGATCAGTTAAAAGGAAATATCTCTGAGGAGATAATGTTAATTGAAAAAATGAACAAACTAAAGATTACAAGTGATCAGAATGCAGACGTTCATATGGTGGAGGTCACTCAGAAAACACAAGCAAATACCAATAAAAAGAATCATCAAGAGGAACATCAGAAGTTTGTTTATCCAAAAGAAGACGAAAGTCTGGTGGAATTCATCCAAAGATGCCAGAAAAAGAATGCAGAGGTCATGCTTTGTCCAAGATGTAGTGCTGTATTCGACAGAAAAGCAGCCAACAATCTGGAAGCAGCAGAGAAGGCCAAAAAGAGAGGAAAGTGGGGAGCAGTCCCACCAGACAGAAATGAGAGGTTTGATCCAAGAAAGAGGGAACATCATAACCAGAGAATGGGAGAAAGGCGTTACAGTACCTATAAGCCATCCAACAAGGCAAATGATGACAAGTGGGTCCAGCCTATAAGGGATGCCCAAGGTCAGAAAAGGTAGAAATATTTTGAAGTAAATAGGGGTGCTTCGATAGAAGCAAAAAAAGGAAGCAGAAAAACCAAAACCAAAATACATCTCTGAAAATTACAAGGGGAAGAACCCCATGTCGAGGTCTCAATGAAGGAGGTTTCAAAGGCAAAAGAGAGCCGAAAAAGAAACTACAGAACAAAACATGGATGGTAAAAATAAAGCTGAATCAAGTAAGTTTATGCAGGCAATAAGCAAAGGAGAGTCTCTGCCAAAAGAAGAGCCTTCTCAGAAAAACAAATCAAGCAACATAACAGAAATGTCAAAGACTAACAACAAAATGCCAGAAGACGAAGAAGTGACTGATGACTTCAAGTCAGATTCTGAAGCGTCCTTTGACGAAACATGCAATGTGGTTTCAGTATTGCCTAGAGATTATGACAGAACAATGGAAGTGGAGGACGAAGAGGATGATATGGCAGATGACAGCATAGGGCTTAAGCCTGTGTGTTACTATGTAATGAATAATGGTTGCGTCAAAGAGCAGAATGCGTTCTTTGAAAAGCCAGACGATGCAATGAAGGCCCATTTGAAGCCCTTGTTTATAAAAGGGAAAGTAGAGAATATGGGTGTAAACAAGATCTTGGTAGAAGGAGGAGCAGCTGTCAATCTAATCCCTCATTATATGATAAAGAAGATTGACAAAGATGACCCAGACACCAAACCTCACAACATGGTGTTATCTAACTATGAAGGTAAGGTAGGAACGACAATGGGGGTGATACAGTTGAACCTAACTGTGGGAACCATTACCAGACCTACAATGTTTATGGTTATAGCATCAAGAGCAAACTACAATCTGTTGCTAGAAAGAGAGTGAATCCATGGGATTGGGGCTGTACCTTCATCCATGCATCAGAGGATAGCAATTTGGAGGCCAGACGGGATCGTCGAGAACATAGAGGCAGACCAAAGTTACTTCATGGTTGATGTGAACAACGTTAATAGTCGTAATTTCGACAAAAACTTGGCTCACATAGCACCTTGCAACCCTGCTGGGTTCGACTTGACAGTCTCCGACAATGCATATTGTTCCATGTATCTCCATCCTACGCATGGATTCCAATGGGACAAAGAGATAATTGGAGAGACGAATTATGCTTGGGGAACCACTCATGTAGATCCAACTGGGTGGGGAAGTGAATTTAGTTAAAATGACTAAAGCATCGACAATGAAAAGGATTACGGCTTATATAGCCGAAAACAAACTCAAAGCGGCCCTTGAGGCCGAAGTAAAATATATGGCTATCGAAGCCAACGCACAAACTGTCGAAGGACAACATCCTCAAAAAACTGTCAAAGAACAACATCCTCAAGAGAATGTTGAGGAACAATGTCCAATACAAAGTATTGAAGAAAACTTTAATGACAACCAAAATGGTGAATGGCAAAATCAAAGGCTTGACGCCATTTATGATGACGAACCCCTGGGGTTTGAAAAAGATCCAGCACCAACAAATATGAAGAAGGTGGCGCAGGATCCCTTAGAAGAAATTAATTTAGGACTGGGGGCAGAAAAAAGGCCAACTTACATCAGTGCCAAGATGGATCCTCAGTTCAGAGTCGAAGTAATCCAACTGCTGAATGAGTTTAAAGACTGCTTCGCATGGGATTATGACGAAATGTCTAGTCTAGACAGGAACTTGGTCGAATTGAAGTTGCCAATAATGGAAGGGAAAAAGCCAATAAAGCAAACTCCCAGACGCTTCGCACCAGAGATCCTGTCGAAAATTAAATAAGAAGTCGAAAGACTTCTAAAATGCAAATTCATCCGTACAACGAGGTATGTCGAATGGATTGCTAATATTGTTCCTGTGATTAAGAAAAATGGCAAGCTTAGGGTATGCATCAACTTTAGAGATTTAAACTCAGCTACCCCTAAGGATGAATATCCTATGCCAGTAGTAGAAATGCTTATAGATTCTGCAGCAGGCCATGAGTATTTGAGTATACTTGATGGATACTCTGGCTACAACCAGATTTTTATTGCTGAAGAAGATGTTCCAAAAACAGTTTTTCGTTGTCCTGGGGCAATAGGAACATATGAATGGGTAGTAATGCCCTTTGGTTTAAAGAATGCTGGAGCCACTTATCAAAGGGCAATGAATTCTATTTTTCATGATTTCATTGAGACATTTATGCAAATTTATATAGATGATATTGTGATTAAGTCTGTCTCAGGTTCAAGCCATATAGACCATCTTCGACAATCCTTTGAAAGGATGAGGAAGTTTGGTTTAAAAATGAATCCCCTTAAATGTGCTTTTGGTGTGCAGGCGGGTGATTTCTTAGGTTTTGTGGTCCACAAGAAAGGGATCAAAATTAATGAGAACAAAGCCAAAGCCATAATGGAAGCGAAAGTGCCATCGACAAAGAAGGGATTGCAGTCTCTACTAGGGAAAATCAACTTTCTTAGAAGGTTCATCTCCAACCTTAGTGGAAAGACACAGGCTTTCTCACCTCTACTTCGACTGAAGAAGGAAGATTTCACTTGGGGGAAAGAGCAACAAGATGCTTTCGACAAAATCAAAGAGTATCTGGCTAGTCCTCCAGTTCTAATGTCTCCTTGTCGAGAAAGAAGTATGAGGCTTTACATCTCAGCATCTGACAGAACATTGGGAAGCATGCTTTGTCAGGAAGATGAAGATGGCGTCGAAAGGGCCATCTATTACCTCAGCAGAGTCTTAAATGATGCCGAAACTAGATATAGTATAATAGAAAAACTATGTTTATGTGTATATTTCTCTTGTACAAAGTTAAAGCATTATATAAAACCCATTGATGTATATGTATCCTCTCATTTCGACGTAATAAAATATATGTTATCTAAATCCATTTTACATAGTCGAATTGGGAAATGGGCCTTGGCATTAACTGAATATTCTTTGAAGTATATGCCTCTAAAGGCTGTCAAAGGACAAGTGGTTGCTGATTTTATAGCTGACCACTCAATAAATGAAAGTGAAATAAAATATGTCGAAGTAGAACCTTGGACATTATATTTCGACGGTTCCAGTCACAAGAATGGAACTGGAGTTGGGATGTTGATTATTTCTCCTAATAAAATTCCAACAAAATTCAAGTACAAAGTAGAGAGTTTGTGTTCAAATAATGAAGCAGAATATGAGGCTTTGATTGCTGGACTTGAAATATTGTTGGAATTGGGGGCAACAAGAGTCGAAATAATGGGTGACTCTGAGTTGGTAATAAAGCAATTGACAAAAGAATACAAATGTGTCAAGGAGAATTTGATCATGTACTTTGTAATAGCCAATAGACTCCTCAAGAAATTCGACAGTGTAGCCTTTAAACACATTCCTAGATTGTAAAATCAGGAAGCAAATGACTTGACTCAACTGGCATCAGGCTACAAAGTGTCGAAAGAAAATTTGGAGAAAGCTATTGAAGTAAGAAGAAAAGTATTATCCACCAAATTGTCCCCATCAGATTTGGAGACAATAAGACTGGGTTATGGTGACGAAGAAAATTTTGAAATTTTTAATGTAGATGATCCAGAGGTGGGAGATTGGAGAAGACCTATTAAGGATTATTTACAAAACCCAAACCAGACAGTCGAAAGAAAAATAAAGTATAGGGCTTTAAGCTACGTACTTTTTGGAAATGACTTATTTAAAAAGACTGCAGAAGGAGTCTTACTAAAATGCTTAGGTGAGAGTGAAGCTTATATAGCTTTGTCAAACGTGCACAGTGGTGCATGTGGTGCACACCAGGCAGGTCACAAGATGAAGTGGTTACTATTTCGACAAGGGATGTATTGGCCAACAATGCTAAATGACTGTGTCGAATTTGCAAAAGGGTGTCAAGAATGCCAAATTCATGCAGGCATACCTCATATACCTGCAAATGAGTTACACTTTATTATAAAGTGTTGGCCATTCAGAGGTTGGGCTTTAGATTTAGTTGGGGAAATTCGACCAGCTTCTTCAAAGGGGCAAAGATACATTTTAGTTGGAATAGACTATTTTACTAAGTGGATTGAAGCTATACCACTGACGAATGTAGATCAGGAGTCAGTTATAGAATTCATCCAGAAACACATAATTCATAGGTTTGGAATACCAGAAACCATAACCACTGATCAAGGATTTGTGTTTACTGGGAAAAACATGTAGGCATTTGCAAAAGAAACAGGTTTTAAGTTGTTAACTTCGACACCCTATTATGCCCAAGCAAATGGACAGGTCGAAGCAGCCAACAAAGTTGTGATAAATCTGATAAAAAAGCATGTTGGTAAAAAACCTAAAAATTGGCACAAGACTCTGGATCAAATTCTTTGGGCTTGTCGAACGTCTCCTAAAGAGGCAACTAATTCTACCCCATTTAAGTTAACTTATGGGCATGATGTAGTATTACCAATTGAAATCTATTTACAATCAATACGAATTCAAAGGCATCATGAAATTCCATCTGAGACTTATTGGAGTATGATGATGGATGAGTTAATTGACTTAGATGAGGAGAGGTTGCGTGCTTTGGAGTTGATAAAGAGGCAGAAAGAATGAGTCAAAAAGTTTTACAATAAGAAAGTAAAATTTAAAGCCTTTTTAGTTGGTGATCTTGTTTGGAAGGTAATTTTGCCCATGGACAAGAAAGATAGATTAATGGGAAAATGGTCTCCTAAATGGGAAGGACCTTTTCAAATCTTAAGACATTTTTCAAATGGCGCATATGAAGTCGAAGAAATAGGAAAAGATAAAAGGATACTGAAAATAAATGGCAGGTATTTGAAAAAATATAAGCCAACATTGCAAGAAATAAAAATAGAAACGAAATAAATTCATAAACTGAAAAAATATGTCTTCGCCAAACAGATGACGTTGGTAACATTACATATAAAAGCCTTGAAAGGTTGCCAAAACGAAACAAATGTAAAAACCTATTTCTATCACAAATTATCGTCGAAGAAAATTTGCTTTGAGTTCGTCAAATTTCTTCTGTTGAAGTTGAATTCGACGTTGTAACACGGTGGGAGAACTGACTTTAAGTTATGTTGCGGATAGCAAGAGTCGCCACCGACTTTTATTTTATCCAAAAGGAAAGGGTATAAAAGAACAGGAAAGACCTTAAGAGATATTTTTGGGTCCGGGGGGTAGGTTATGTAAAGGGAAGGTGTTAGCACCCTTTACATCCATGGTTATCCATGGGCTCTTAGTTACTTAGCTCACTTTGAATTGTTTTTGAAAAGGTGTAGTGTGTGAATAGAAAAATTTTCATGATAGTTGATAATGATCCATGTACGGATGCGTAAAAACTTGTTTTTGAAAATTTGTTTGAAATTTGTTAAGTGTGAAAAAGTTTTTTTTTGAAGTGAGCAAGTACATAAGAGGAACCTACCCTAAAGTTTTAAGTCTTTCTTATTCTTTATCCTTTCATTGGTAAGACTATCCCTACTATTAAGGAGTAGGTAGTTATTACCTTGGATGTGAGGGACAAGTAAGGGTCATCTGTAAATGTAGGCAACTGTGGGGTGTATTAAGCATATAGGAGGGACTATCATCATTTATTCGAAGGGACTCGATTCATAAAGGCAACCATGAGGGACTTGATGATTTTTCTTTTTAAAGGGACTTGCTTTATACACCCCACTTGACCTTATGATTTAGGCAACTTGAGGGATAACCTTAGAAAGTGTAGGATGGCGATTAGAAATCGACTTACGTGTGTGAGTGTTTAATTAATTATCTTTGATTAAAATGATCTAATTTATTTTAAATAAAATACATATTTTTCACTCCCTAATTACTAACCATAGCAAGAATAATTAAATAATTACAGAATTTACATCCAGGAGCATTTACATAATTATAATAATAATAAGCAAAATAAATAATAAACAAATAATAATTTAACAATAAATAATGGGTTAGTAGTAATAAAAATTAAGAAATAGGATTAGTAAAAAATATTAAGAATAAATAAAGTTAGTAAAAATAATTAAATTTAGTGAAACAATAATAATTATAAAAATAGACAAGGTTAGAAGAAATAAGATAAAAATTTAGGATAATAATAAACAAACAATAAGAATATGATTAATAATAATTAATAGAAATAAATAGAGAAAATATTATAGTAACATGATTAAACACAAAATTTGATTTTAATTTAGAAACATAAATAATTAAATGATTACTATAATATAAAGTTCTAAATATAACATAATTATAAATTTTTAATCATTTACAAAATTTAATTATTTCCAATTATATATCAACAATTATTAAAATATTTACATATTATGAAGAAAATAAGTTTTAAATATCATGTTCGTAAAAAATACAAAAATTTACAAGATTTATAATAAATATATATACATAAAATTATATAGAAAAAATAGAATTAGGTTTTATTTTAGAAAATATTTTTAGGGTTTAATTTATAGTATGCATATATTTTTAATTTAATCACAAGATAAAGAAAATAATTTAAGAGAATTTTTTTATATTTTAGAATTTGGAAAATATTAAACATGCTTAATTATATTTTTATTATGAGTTAGAAAACATATACTTAGGACTATATTTAATTTAAACAATAGAATAATTAAAACAAATAAAAAGAAATAAAGAAAAAATGTGAGAACTTACCTGACTGGGGTTTGAACCCAGGTCAGTATGTTTGCAAGCAACAAGGGATACCATCAGGCCACCACACACGCAAGTGAGAAAGAGGAGAGAATAATTGTTTTTGTTCTTTGTCTAGAGAAATCCTGGAAAATAAAAGAAAAAAAAGGCCTGGGGTGGGATTCGTACCCAGGACCTTATGTATACAAGTATGCACGCATTACCACCCGGCTGGAAGAGCCCATCTGCTAATTGAATAGCCATAATACATAATATATTCAATCTTCTTTTATCCTGAAAAATAGAACAAAAATAATGGTACAAGCCAGATTCGAACCCATGCCATCACCCAACAAGCCTGCAAGCCTTACCACTGAGACACACACGCGCGTGTGATAAACAAACTAACAATTAAAGATAAAATATTTAATTAATATTTGAATTTCTCAAACGCGCGGGAGGAGGTCATCTTCTACCTCCAGCGCTGCGAATTTAGCTATGAAAATAGCTGGGAGTTTACCTGCGAATTTTGCTACCTGTTCAAACCTGCGAAAATCCAAACTCTCATGAAACAGCATCAATTCATGAAATTGGTTAGTGATTCATAATCCTCACAGTTCACACAACAACTCTACGTTTCCAGAATTTATTTATATGCATTCAAACGTTAAACCCTAATTATGAGGTTATGAACCCTAACATGGCCGTTTGCGTTTTAGACACTCATTCTTCAATCCAGTTGTCCAGAAACATTCCTTGGAACCTCACAAACACAAAAGATCAAACAAAATTCATTAATAATGCACAAATGAACAGAATCGAAAAATTGAAATTCAATGTAAAATTTGATTCGGGTTCATCAATGTGTGATGCTATGGGGCAATGTAATGATCGGGTTATGTTTCATGATGATCAAGGATCCTAGCCATGTCCTTATTTTACCTTCAAACCTCTTGGATGATGAAATCCGAATGCCACTTTTTTGATGAATTTTTGGTTTTGAAAACCTACCTTTGAAACTGCTGGATTCCTCTCCTGAGGCTAGGGTTATGTTTGATACTTATATGTGAGTGAATTAGGTCAGAAATATGGATTAGTTGTATGGAGATTTGATCCAAAAAAGATTGAAAAATATTGAACTTTGAATTTCAAATATTGGCTCATGATGACTTGCTATTTTTGTATCAATCACATGATTCCATTCTCTTTCAAATTCAATCAACAATTAAGAATTTCTAGAAGCATTATCTTCCTCCAAAAATAGATTTTCATATTTTATATTTATTTAAAATGATTTTTATGAATTAAATCGATAATAAATAAAAATAAAATAATAAAAATGCTGAATTTTGGTCAATTGGGTCGTGCATAATGATATGAGGTGGATTGGATCACAACTTAGCAAGCCCATTTGGAAGGAATTGTTTCTAGACCCCCATTTTCAATATAAACCATCACAAAATTGCCCAACTTTGCAAGAGCATATCTCCCTCAATTTTAAGGGTATGAGGGTGTTCTTGTACATTTTGGAAAGCTTGAAGAGTCCTCTAAACAACCCCATTGGTTTCAGGTCCATATCATTTACCAATCTCAAGTTATGCCCTTTTGAAGTTGTTGACTTTTTGTTGACTTTTGAAATGACCTATAATGTCTTAGCTCATATCTTCCAAATGAAGCATTTTTGGGCTTAACTTTCAACATAAAAGTTATAGAGAATTCAATTTCCTTCAAAATGAGCTTTGGATGGAGACTTGGTGATGAAGTATGTGAAAGTTATGATTGGTCAAAGTTCAGTTGACTTTTACTAAGGAAACCCTAATTTAGAAACTCCTGATTATTGATGATCTGGAATCTCCTTGATGAATCATGATCAACCCTTGATCAAATGATGAATTTTACTTCATATACTTGATGTTGGCAAAAAATCATGAAATTTGACTTTGGTTTGACCACAGTTGACCTCAGTTTGACTTTTTAACTGCTTTGACTGATTTTGACTTACCTGATCATCTGACTGAGCAAACTTTTGAGAAAAGTCTTGAAACTTGTCATGGGGGTTCTTATACACATATAAGATGTTATGAAGCTCACTTGAGGTATTGGAAGTCCATTTAGCCTGATTAAAGTCAAAACCCTAGTTTTGGATGCACTGCCTAGGAGGTGCCTTGTCTAAGGGAAT
The DNA here is from genome assembly GCA_963966055.1 of Lathyrus aphaca. Taxonomy (NCBI): domain Eukaryota; kingdom Viridiplantae; phylum Streptophyta; class Magnoliopsida; order Fabales; family Fabaceae; genus Lathyrus; species Lathyrus aphaca. Next base: position 149,887,919 of record OZ014525.1, read on the forward strand.
TGTCAACTCTTCTGACTATTTGTGAACTTTGTGAACTTTTTGAACCATCATAAAATGTCTTGTGAACCTCATGGGAGGTATTGTGAACCTTGTGAACCTCATAAAGTGACTTTGTAGACCTTATGAACCTCAGGAAAGCTTTGTAATCATTGTGAATCTTGTGAACCTTGTGAACCTTCAAGAAGTAACTTGTAGACTTCATGAACCTCATGAAAGGTATTGAAAGAATTGGGAAACTTGTGAACCTTGTGAACCTTCTTAGGAAACAAAGTCTTGTATTGTGAGGGCAAATTTTGGGGTGCAACAGCTGCCCCTGTTCAATTTTCTGAAACCTGAGGGGTTAGATTGGTATATTTGCCAGTCGTGACCTGGAAGGTTGAAGGGGATTGAACACAAAAGCCCAAAAATTTGCACTCACCAGTGCATAGAGTGATATTGATGGTTGGTTGAATATGATTGAGTGGGCTTAAAGATGCCACTAGGGGAAAGTTCTTCAGATGTATTTCTTGGAAGATAAAACAGTCCAAAATATGGAGGTATAATGAAAGCTGTCAGGAGTCTGGAGCAGTCCTGAGGTATTGATGATATGTTTTCAGGATACTGGAGTAATCCTGATGTAACAGCATGTCTTCATGAGGATAGAGCAATCAATAATGATAACCCTAAAGCAGTCTTGAAGTAATAATATGATTTCAGGAGGATAGAGCGATCAATAATGATAACTCTAAAGCAGTCTTGAAGTAATGGTTTCAGGAGGATAGAGCCATCAATAATGATAACTTTAAATCAGTCTTGAAGTAATGATTTCAGGAGGATAGAGCCATCAATAATGATAACTCTAAAGCAGTCTTGAAGTAATAATATGATTTCAGGAGGATAGAGCAATCCATAATGATAACTCTAAAGCAGTCTTGAAGTAATGATTTCAGGAGGATAGAGCCATCAATAATGATAACTCTAAAGCAGTCTTGAAGTAATAATATGATTTCAGGAGGATAGAGCAATCAATAGCTCTAAAGCAGTCTTGAAGTAATGGTTTCAGGAGGATAGAGCCATCAATAATGATAACTCTAAAGCAGTCTTGAAGTATGATTTCAGGAGGATAGAGCCATCAATAATGATAACTCTAAAGCAGTCTTGAAGTAATGATTTCAGGAGGATAGAGCAATCAATAATGATAACCCTAAAGCAGTCTTGAAGTAATGATTTCAGGAGGATAGAGCCATCAATAATGATAACTCTAAAGCAGTCTTGAAGTAATAATATGATTTCAGGAGGATAGAGCAATCAATAGCTCTAAAGCAGTCTTGAAGTAATAATATGATTTCAGGAGGATAGAGCAATCAATAGCTCTAAAGCAGTCTTGAAGTAATAATATGATTTCAGGAGGATAGAGCAATCAATAGCTCTAAAGCAGTCTTGAAGTAATAATATGATTTCAGGAGGATAGAGCAATCAATAGCTCTAAAGCAGTCGTGAAACAATGAGAAATTGTCAGGAGGATGAAGCAACCCTGAGGTAATAGTATGATATGCTTTCAGGAGACTGGAGTAATCCTGATGTAACAGCATATCTTCAGGAGGATAGAGCAATCCTGATGATAATTTGTTGGATAATTAACCTGAAAACAAGGTATCATTCTGTATAATAATATTAGTTTATGCTTTATGTATGCATGTATAATATGATGCACTTAAGTAATGTACTATGTATCTATGGACATGTATGTTATGGTATGATGTAAATGATGTATGTATGATATGATATTGCCTGAAGCGTCTGGATATCTTCGTATGACAACTGCTGGCCAGGGAAAATAAATCCCGATTCGTTGTTGAAGAATATGAGGAACTCGTTCCCGTCTTGTTTGATAAGAAGGTATATATAACCTCCTGTCTGCTGGGGATAACAAGGTATATATAACCTCCCGTCTGCTGGGGATAGTAAGGTATATATGACCTCCTGTCTGCTGGGGATAGTAAGGTATATATAACCTTCGTCTTCGTTTGATAGTAGAGTAGATATAACACCCGTCTTCGTTCGTCGTACCCTTATTGGAAAGTAATTCCCCGTATATCCGTATGAGGATAAAAGAGATGGATATAAATTCCAGGGGAGATCAGACTTTATGAAGATGGATTAGTCCTACTGAGGGTTTTGTAGTTGTCTTGTAGAGATGAACAGGCGAAGCTTCGTTGAGATCCTTCCCTCGTTCGTCCTTAGTAAATACTATTACTGCATTTTCATGCATTTCTGGTAAACATTAATCATATTAAAAGCATACATGCATTTCTGGTAAACATCAATCATATTCAAAAGCATGATACATTCAAACATAACCAATGGACGTTTCGCTTAGGGTAAAAGTAAATCTGGATTCAGAGGGAAAAGTAAAGCTGAACTTGAAAACAGAATCGTTTCAACTTCGAGAGTGTATAACCAATTGGATCTATAGCTCCTGAAATTCTTTAACTTTCCTGAGTACCTTTCCAGAAATCCTCATAGCTGGATCTGAATACATGATATTGACACCATCTGATACTACTGGCGTAGACAACTAATTTCCATCATGGTTTCGGCTGAGAATCCAATATCAAGGTAATACAATGAGAGGAATGTGTCTTCAAACTGTAATGGACCATATACGCTCCAGGTATTAGATTTGAAGAGAAAGCATTGCCCCTTGGTTGAGGATGAATTGTCCCATAATGGAAGTATCTGTAATGAGCTATCTCAAGAGACACAAGCAGAATGCCCCATAAGCATATGCCCCTGGCATTGTGAACTCTGTAATGTCACCTTTGGTAATTTAACTGTATGAGGAAAAATGCCCCTGGCTATTAAGCACAGCTGAGTCTGGACCTAATTGCCCCAAATGAATTGAATAGTAACTTGGTATGCCTCTTGACTGGGAAACAGTGACTATGCCCCTGGCATTATGAATTCTGTAATGTTACCCTTGGTACTTCAGATAGATGAGGAGATCTGTCTCTGGCTGCTTAAACATAGTTGAATCTTGTCCTGATTGCCCCAAATGAGTTAGGCAGTACCATGGCCTGCCCCCTGTATTGGGAGATAATGATCATGCCCCTTTGTATACATGGACTTTGATCCAGGAAGCAACTTTGTTCATCGGAAGGACTGTGAACATTCATCCTGTAAGTTTCTTCATTTGTCAAACACTCAGGTATATGCAAACAAATATATTTAAAAATGCAATGCTTATGTCTGTCTTGAAATTTTGAAAAAGAGTTATTTTAGAAAAAACAATTTTTTATGAAAACTGTGATATTAACTCAAATTTTATAATAAACCCTAAAGGAGTCAGGATACCTTTTTGTAGCAGTACACTTTCGAACTAACCATGCTTCAGTTAGGACTTTTAAAGGGTTATAACGTGGCCTGGTTCATGGTTTATGAAACAAAAGATAAAGGCTCAAATTTATTTGTACCCAACCCATTCTCCATGATGTTCTTCAGTCCTATACTCAGTTAACTTATGCATTGATGCTTAAATGAGTTTAGAATTATAACATTGACATTTGTGATGGTTCAGAAACCCAAAATTTATTTGAACATTCAGTCATCTTTCTTTGTTGAGGGTTCATAGTGACCTCTTTTTTTTTTTTTTGCTTTATTATCCCTCCTTTTTGCCTGAACTGCTTATTTCGAGATTACAGTCAGAGGGATGTCTTAGTGTTTTACTAAGTCTCCTTCATAGGTTTTGACTTAGTGAATTGTTCTTTTGCTGGACATTGACTGTCAGGTTTCATGATTACAGAGAACCATCATTAATTGTGTGCAACACAGATAATTGGCATACTTGAGTTAACCGAGTATCTACCCTGCCCCGGGTTATGAATAAGGGTTTTAATTTGTGCGAGAATAAAAACTCCTACTTCATAGGCTCAAAGGGGTTGACTAGGGATTAACTTCCTTATATCTCCACTGTTTAGGAATTGAAACAATGCCTGTACATCGTCAACATAGTCTGTTCAAAAGCATACTGCCTAATATTATGGTATTGTTTTCGTCATCCTCCCTCTACAGGCTTATAGCTTTATCAGGAGTTAAATATCACAAGATAGAAATAAGAAGCATAATTCAAAACATAGTGGAACGAATGGATTAATTCAAGACAAACATATGCAATGCATTAATGAAAACAAAAGTTTAACATAATAGTGAGTGTTCAAACAAATAAAAGAAGTTACAAATGAAAATTCAAATGTTGTCCCATCCAGTTGGCTGAATGTCCTCAATTGCAATCTGTGAACTTGGAGGAGCAGTATACTTCACCATGAAATCAAATTTACCACTTGGATGTCCCAAGGTGCCCCATATTTCAACAGGAACAGGTAGGCTTTCTTTCTTGCAACCTTGGGCAACTTGTCTTGCAGCTTTGGTGTTTGATGGATGATAGTAGAACTCAACTTGACCCTCTGGAGTAACCTCGAGTGTTCCTTCGTCAATTAGGTCTTGAATCTTATTCTTCAACATCCAGCAGTTATTAGTATCATGTCCAGGACTGTTGGAGTGATACTCACACCTTGCCTTGGGATTATAGCGAGGAGAAGAGGTTTTAGGATTTTGAGGAGGATTTTCCAAGGAAATCATCTTCATCTCCAACAGGCATTGCAAACCTTGTGACATTGGAGTGTTGAACTTGATAAACTGCCTTCTATATTTCTTGTGTTGAGGTGGATTAACCTTATCAGGTCTTTCTTCTTCAATTGAAGAATAATCAATGGCAACCTGTCTCTTACCCTCTTTTATCCTCATCCTCCTTTCAACCAAATCAGCTTGTTTTAATGGAGGTTCACTGACAATTAGATCCCTGACCCTATTACTTTGACGTTTGTGGACAAAGGTTCTTAGCTCTTCTTGCCCCTGAGCTAATCTTTGAATAAGAGCCACCTGGCCATTCATCTGGATCCTCATTCATGTCATCTCAGCTTGTAGTTGTTTCAGCTGATCATCCTTGTTGTCCTCAGGATTCTTCTTCTTAGCCAGCAGTGTCTTCAATTCATCCTGCCCCTTGGACAAGTTCTGAATCAACTCTTGGAATCGGGCATTCTGAGCTTGGAGATCTTTGACGGTCTGTTCAAGATCCATTTCTGCTGAAATAAACAGCGAGAAGATAAGATACCTGTGCACAATTATAAACCTGTGATGCAATGATATGGAATGTAAATGCGTATGCAATGTTTTCAAGGACCGCAGAATTTAAATTTGCTTAGACAAACACGAAAGTAAACTTTTATTAGTAATAACTTTGTTTTGCCTTTTAGGCTTACAAAAAATGAAATGAAATAAGTACAAAAGATGGGGTTTTAAGTCTCCCATGGACGTTTCCTCTTTGTATTGAGGTAAGAGTTGAGGTTTCGTTCCTCGTGAAGTAGCTTTGTTAGCTCCAGAATCTTTTCTTGGCTTGCTTTGTAATGAGCCTCGAAAGTATCCCTTTGCTCTTTCAATTGGATCCATGATCTCTGCAAGTCTTCCTTATCAGTAGGCATGTCTGGGTGAAAGATGGTATAAGCTGTGTCTCCTTCAGCAACAGGTTCCATGGTAACTGGTAGGACGGCAGGATATGGCATCATGAGTGTCTGAGCACGAGATCGTACCCATCTGAGATAAGCCTCCATAGGAATAGTGTACTTAGGCTCCAGTGTCTTGCTGTCAATCCTGTTTACCTTTCCCCAAGCTCGTATGAATCTCTGACGGTAACCCTGAAGATCGTTGTCGTAATCAAACACAATGCCCTGAATCAACATGTCATGTGGGCCATCACTTCGGGCGTAACCAAACTGTCGTAAAGCTAGAGAGGGGTTGTAGGTGATGCCTCCTCTTATGCCTAGAAGTGGCACATTAGGAAACTCCCCACAACGGTCAATGATGGTGACATTCTCCATAGATCTGGAGCACCAATGGATATCTGAGTGAGAAAGTGACATGATCCTTTTGGACCATCTGAACCCTTGTTCATTCTTCATTACTGAGCGAGGAAGGTGAGAAATAAACCACCTAGAAAGTAAAGGTATACAGCACATCAAAGTTCCTCTTGCCCTTGTAGTACGGGTGTGAAGAGAATGTAGGATGTCTCCAAGCAATGTAGGCACTGGATTGTGACTCAGGAAAATGTTGATGGCATGAACATCTATGAACTGATCTGGATTGGGGAACAACACTAAGCCATAAATCAGCAAGGCTAGGATCTCCTCAAAAGCATCATAGCTCATGGCCTTCAAGAACATTTGAGCCTTATCCATTAGCACCTTGGCAAGAATACCCTTGACTCCACTTCTCGTTTCTAGAACAATGTCAGACTTCTTCAGATGTAAGGTTGTAGCAATAACCTCTGGTTTGAGTTCTTTCTCCAAGCCTGTGAAGGGTCTTTGATCAAGAACGGGTATGCCCAGAAGTTTAGAGAATTCCTCCATGGTAGGAACCAGCTGATAGTCAGGGAATGTGAAGCAATGGTGCTTAGGGTCAAAGAACTGAAACAGGACACTCATCATGTCTTCATTGAACCCTGAAGTGACTAGATCCAAAAGATGACCATGTCTCTTGATGAACTGGGAGTGGTCAGACACTTGAGAAACCAACTCTTTAAGCTTGGGAGGTATGCCCACAAAGTTGATCCTGATGGTGTTTCTACGAGCAGAAGCCATGACCTGCAACAAAGAACAAAGATAAATCCCTTGGTCCTTGAAATGGTTAGGGAAAATGCTATGCTTATGATACATGATGATGTCATGATGTTATGCTCAATCACAAACATGTGGCACCCACAAACAAGTCACACAATAGCCCTAGGTTTAAAGGCTTGCATGAGGTTCAAAGGTAAGTACCCTCCCCTAAAGTTAGATGGTTCATCCTGTCCTACAAAAGTAACCAGGTTCTAAGGGATCTTAATATCATTGATCCTTCACAAGGGTGGTTGATCAGAAGGCAACTTACTTGCCAACCAAAACCCTCCAAGTTTAAGATCTCAATGAGTGTAGTATCGAGTGTCAACCAACTTCAGTCTGCACCAAAGCCGGTTACCTCACTACTTTCTAAAGGCCAAGATGAGTTAACTAGGGTTCTAAAAGTTAGTTAGTGCATTGACAACATATGGCAGCCTCATATTATCCTCAACTTGACTTAAGGAACATAAGCACCAACCAAGAAGTCACACTAACTATGGCCACCAGATCAACCGTATCGATATACGTCGTACAGTTTCCTTGGTCTATTGCCATTTACCTAAGGTACACTAGATCCGGGTTAGGACCTTTCTCACATAAAAGCACCCCAACAAGATAATATAAAGCAAACAAGGCAAACAATTTAAAGTGATCTAATTCCTAAGGGTACCCCTCTTTTATTAAATCCCCAGCAGAGTCGCCAGTTCTGTAACACGGTGGGAGAACTGACTTTAAGTTATGTTGCGGATAGCAAGAGTCGCCACCGACTTTTATTTTATCCAAAAGGAAAGGGTATAAAAGAACAGGAAAGACCTTAAGAGATATTTTTGGGTCCGGGGGGTAGGTTATGTAAAGGGAAGGTGTTAGCACCCTTTACATCCATGGTTATCCATGGGCTCTTAGTTACTTAGCTCACTTTGAATTGTTTTTGAAAAGGTGTAGTGTGTGAATAGAAAAATTTTCATGATAGTTGATAATGATCCATGTACGGATGCGTAAAAACTTGTTTTTGAAAATTTGTTTGAAATTTGTTAAGTGTGAAAAAGTTTTTTTTTGAAGTGAGCAAGTACATAAGAGGAACCTACCCTAAAGTTTTAAGTCTTTCTTATTCTTTATCCTTTCATTGGTAAGACTATCCCTACTATTAAGGAGTAGGTAGTTATTACCTTGGATGTGAGGGACAAGTAAGGGTCATCTGTAAATGTAGGCAACTGTGGGGTGTATTAAGCATATAGGAGGGACTATCATCATTTATTCGAAGGGACTCGATTCATAAAGGCAACCATGAGGGACTTGATGATTTTTCTTTTTAAAGGGACTTGCTTTATACACCCCACTTGACCTTATGATTTAGGCAACTTGAGGGATAACCTTAGAAAGTGTAGGATGGCGATTAGAAATCGACTTACGTGTGTGAGTGTTTAATTAATTATCTTTGATTAAAATGATCTAATTTATTTTAAATAAAATACATATTTTTCACTCCCTAATTACTAACCATAGCAAGAATAATTAAATAATTACAGAATTTACATCCAGGAGCATTTACATAATTATAATAATAATAAGCAAAATAAATAATAAACAAATAATAATTTAACAATAAATAATGGGTTAGTAGTAATAAAAATTAAGAAATAGGATTAGTAAAAAATATTAAGAATAAATAAAGTTAGTAAAAATAATTAAATTTAGTGAAACAATAATAATTATAAAAATAGACAAGGTTAGAAGAAATAAGATAAAAATTTAGGATAATAATAAACAAACAATAAGAATATGATTAATAATAATTAATAGAAATAAATAGAGAAAATATTATAGTAACATGATTAAACACAAAATTTGATTTTAATTTAGAAACATAAATAATTAAATGATTACTATAATATAAAGTTCTAAATATAACATAATTATAAATTTTTAATCATTTACAAAATTTAATTATTTCCAATTATATATCAACAATTATTAAAATATTTACATATTATGAAGAAAATAAGTTTTAAATATCATGTTCGTAAAAAATACAAAAATTTACAAGATTTATAATAAATATATATACATAAAATTATATAGAAAAAATAGAATTAGGTTTTATTTTAGAAAATATTTTTAGGGTTTAATTTATAGTATGCATATATTTTTAATTTAATCACAAGATAAAGAAAATAATTTAAGAGAATTTTTTTATATTTTAGAATTTGGAAAATATTAAACATGCTTAATTATATTTTTATTATGAGTTAGAAAACATATACTTAGGACTATATTTAATTTAAACAATAGAATAATTAAAACAAATAAAAAGAAATAAAGAAAAAATGTGAGAACTTACCTGACTGGGGTTTGAACCCAGGTCAGTATGTTTGCAAGCAACAAGGGATACCATCAGGCCACCACACACGCAAGTGAGAAAGAGGAGAGAATAATTGTTTTTGTTCTTTGTCTAGAGAAATCCTGGAAAATAAAAGAAAAAAAAGGCCTGGGGTGGGATTCGTACCCAGGACCTTATGTATACAAGTATGCACGCATTACCACCCGGCTGGAAGAGCCCATCTGCTAATTGAATAGCCATAATACATAATATATTCAATCTTCTTTTATCCTGAAAAATAGAACAAAAATAATGGTACAAGCCAGATTCGAACCCATGCCATCACCCAACAAGCCTGCAAGCCTTACCACTGAGACACACACGCGCGTGTGATAAACAAACTAACAATTAAAGATAAAATATTTAATTAATATTTGAATTTCTCAAACGCGCGGGAGGAGGTCATCTTCTACCTCCAGCGCTGCGAATTTAGCTATGAAAATAGCTGGGAGTTTACCTGCGAATTTTGCTACCTGTTCAAACCTGCGAAAATCCAAACTCTCATGAAACAGCATCAATTCATGAAATTGGTTAGTGATTCATAATCCTCACAGTTCACACAACAACTCTACGTTTCCAGAATTTATTTATATGCATTCAAACGTTAAACCCTAATTATGAGGTTATGAACCCTAACATGGCCGTTTGCGTTTTAGACACTCATTCTTCAATCCAGTTGTCCAGAAACATTCCTTGGAACCTCACAAACACAAAAGATCAAACAAAATTCATTAATAATGCACAAATGAACAGAATCGAAAAATTGAAATTCAATGTAAAATTTGATTCGGGTTCATCAATGTGTGATGCTATGGGGCAATGTAATGATCGGGTTATGTTTCATGATGATCAAGGATCCTAGCCATGTCCTTATTTTACCTTCAAACCTCTTGGATGATGAAATCCGAATGCCACTTTTTTGATGAATTTTTGGTTTTGAAAACCTACCTTTGAAACTGCTGGATTCCTCTCCTGAGGCTAGGGTTATGTTTGATACTTATATGTGAGTGAATTAGGTCAGAAATATGGATTAGTTGTATGGAGATTTGATCCAAAAAAGATTGAAAAATATTGAACTTTGAATTTCAAATATTGGCTCATGATGACTTGCTATTTTTGTATCAATCACATGATTCCATTCTCTTTCAAATTCAATCAACAATTAAGAATTTCTAGAAGCATTATCTTCCTCCAAAAATAGATTTTCATATTTTATATTTATTTAAAATGATTTTTATGAATTAAATCGATAATAAATAAAAATAAAATAATAAAAATGCTGAATTTTGGTCAATTGGGTCGTGCATAATGATATGAGGTGGATTGGATCACAACTTAGCAAGCCCATTTGGAAGGAATTGTTTCTAGACCCCCATTTTCAATATAAACCATCACAAAATTGCCCAACTTTGCAAGAGCATATCTCCCTCAATTTTAAGGGTATGAGGGTGTTCTTGTACATTTTGGAAAGCTTGAAGAGTCCTCTAAACAACCCCATTGGTTTCAGGTCCATATCATTTACCAATCTCAAGTTATGCCCTTTTGAAGTTGTTGACTTTTTGTTGACTTTTGAAATGACCTATAATGTCTTAGCTCATATCTTCCAAATGAAGCATTTTTGGGCTTAACTTTCAACATAAAAGTTATAGAGAATTCAATTTCCTTCAAAATGAGCTTTGGATGGAGACTTGGTGATGAAGTATGTGAAAGTTATGATTGGTCAAAGTTCAGTTGACTTTTACTAAGGAAACCCTAATTTAGAAACTCCTGATTATTGATGATCTGGAATCTCCTTGATGAATCATGATCAACCCTTGATCAAATGATGAATTTTACTTCATATACTTGATGTTGGCAAAAAATCATGAAATTTGACTTTGGTTTGACCACAGTTGACCTCAGTTTGACTTTTTAACTGCTTTGACTGATTTTGACTTACCTGATCATCTGACTGAGCAAACTTTTGAGAAAAGTCTTGAAACTTGTCATGGGGGTTCTTATACACATATAAGATGTTATGAAGCTCACTTGAGGTATTGGAAGTCCATTTAGCCTGATTAAAGTCAAAACCCTAGTTTTGGATGCACTGCCTAGGAGGTGCCTTGTCTAAGGGAATTGTCAACTCTTCTGACTATTTGTGAACTTTGTGAACTTTGTGAACCATCATAAAATGTCTTGTGAACCTCATGGGAGGTATTGTGAACCTTGTGAACCTCATAAAGTGACTTTGTAGACCTTATGAACCTCAGGAAAGCTTTGTAATCATTGTGAATCTTGTGAACCTTGTGAACCTTCAAGAAGTAACTTGTAGACTTCATGAACCTCATGAAAGGTATTGAAAGCATTGGGAAACTTGTGAACCTTGTGAACCTTCTTAGGACACAAAGTCTTGTATTGTGAGGGCAAATTTTGGGGTGCAACAGACGTTCACAAAGGCTTTTACCAACGGACAATTCGTCAATTTCTCGATTAAGTTGCTGAGCCATTTCTGCATGTTGAAGCCCCTTTTGAAGTTCTCTATCAATGTCCTCTTGGTTAGGTTGCTGAAGGTTGGCTTGGCGTTCTTTCTCTTGAAGGATTTTCTTCTGAAGTTCGACAATTTGAGCCTGGAAAGTCTGGATTTTGCTTTCACATTCAACAACAGCTTTGGAGTAGTCTTCAGAAAGTTTGTTTAATTCTGAGATTTTTTCGGTCGAAGAAGCTACTGCATTCCACTCTGAAACTTGTTTCTCAGACTTAGTTGAGATGTTCTGGGAAAACTCCTTTTGGCGAAGTAAGTCAGCACTCACCGAGTCGATCATAGAAATCAAGTCCATTACCAGACGACTTTCCTCAGTAGAAGCCTCCAAGAGATTAGCTTGTTTAAGAAGTTTTTTCAGATCATATTGAGCAGAAGGTTTTTCGACCAAAACTTTAAACAAGTCTACGCCAAGAATTTTAGTCTTGATCTCAGCCATGACAACATTAATTGATTGAACTTCAGAGGTAGCTCCAGAAGTTGTCGAACTGCTGTAGGAGGAATCCTGAAAGTTATGTCGAGAACTGAGAAGAGCCTTCAGATATTCTAGGGGTTTTTTCACTTTCAGACTCTCAATCTCTTCATGAGATAAGCTTGTCGAACCCGTTATTGGAGGAGTTTCTGTTTGAATGGGAATAGGTTGGGCACTTCCTCCAGGATTCAAGCTAATATCTGATTGTTTCGACATATCTTCTCCCTCTTCGACAATCTTCTTGTCAGCTTCAGCTATATCAATTGGCCCTTGCATTTGTTCGTCTTGGTCCTTATCAGCTTTTTCTTCCACGGTAAATCCTGGGCGAACAGGGGAATCGTTGTCAGAAGGTTCTTGGTCGCTGATGTCGAAGTCACTATTGGTCTGAGGTCCATAAATACCAGTGCCTGGAGAAGTCTCTTCCAGAAGTCGCTCAGCCAAAGTTTTTTCAGAATCAGAAGACATAAGTATTTCTTGGACTTTGGAAGTCCCTTAGACATCAAGATCAACCTGAAGTCAACAGCAAAAGGAAATTAAAAGAAGAAACAATGCAAGTAAAAATTTGAATACTGTCAGTCGAAGTAAAAAATACCTGAGGAATCTCAGTATGGGTACTTGAATTCCCACTCCTTTCACTTTTTGAGTGAGTTTTGGTGATTGGACTGGTATGGGGAGTTTTTCTAGGTTTGACGATAGATCTCTGAGATGCTACCATTTTTATTTTTACACCCTTTTTTCTTTTGAGAGGCTGTGGCTCAGGGGATTCGTCTTCGGACTCTTCGACACCCACCTTTTTCTCTTCTTGTTTCCTCTTGGTTGTTGGTTGCGAGTTATCTGAGGCATACAGAAAAGAAATTTGTTCAGCTTAAGAATAATAAAGTTTATATAGGAGAGGTTGAATGCTTTTGCGTGTCGAAACCTTCTTTGCAGCAATAGGTGATTTTTCGACCTGTTTGGTGGAAGTCCCTTCGCCAGGGGTTTTCTTGCTAGCAATCTTGACAGGTGAAAGGAAGAAAAATAAATAAACATGGATATAAAACATATAAGAAAGTTAGAAATAAGAAGAGAAGTTGTATTTCTTCGACACCTTCAAGAATAGGAGATTCCACGCGAACGTGTTCTATTCCAATATGAAGGTGCCCTGGGAAGTTGCCCAAATGATACTTCGTCGAAACCACACGATCAACAAGTTTTTTGCAAGACTCACGAAGCAGCTTTAAGTCAGACCCACACACAAACCAATCTGGAAATGGAGGGCGTAAGGCCACACCAAATTCCACAGAAGGAAGTGGGGGAAACTTTGGAGGATACATGCTAAACGCAAAGTTATAGCGTGCATGTGGTGGAATATATGGAGGCAACTCCAGCTTATCCATTTTTTCTGAAAACTTTTGTTTTAGGGTCACTGCTGCTTCGCCTATGGTTCGACGAAGATCATTTGGCCTGTAAATGGTTTCAAAATATTTTTGAAAATTTTGGATCTCTTTGATGTGTTTGTCCGTACCTTTCTTCTTTTTGTCCTGCACAAAAGCAAAAGCGTTCGTCAGGTGTGTTGTAAAAGCTTCTACGTCAAAGAATTTGGTAAGATAGTATTCTCTCCACCAGACGTCGAAGTCCTCAGTGCACAAATAGGTTGGTCGAAAAATTACAGGTTGGACTTCCAAGGTTTCGTCAAAAAACTTATGATACAACTCTAAACTTTTTTCTAAGTTGTGAAAGGAGTTGTAAAATAAAATAGAACCTTTCTTGGGATAGATAGGTTTGGTTTTTGTTTGGACTAACCCAAATTGTCTAGCCACCAAATTAGGCTGATAGACAATGAGAGAAATCTTTGTGTTATTCATGCTATGGTGAGAAAAGAAATGCCTTGGCGTGAGGAATGATGCCCAGATAGATATGTATGAATCCTCTTTTTTATGATGTTCTACAGGAAGTTGTCTGATGAACCATTTAGGACCTATAGCCCTGTTGGCGAAAGGTGCCATGGATGGTGTGAATTTGTAGCGTTTGGCAAACATCATCACGTAGCCGGTAAAGGCTTGTCGAAGGCTTATCCCTTCATCATTTGGAGTCAGTTTGACCAGCCTAGGCCATTCGACACGCCTGTCCTTTACCTCTTCTTCGTCTATTTGGTTCTTGATGGGAATGCAGGTTTCAAAAGTAGCATTCAGCCACAATTGTAGAAGCCAAAAAGGACCTGTCAGGCTGATATTTCCTTTTTCTTTGCTAGTCTTCAGGGCGTTTACACTTTCACTAAGGGATTCATAAAGATTCGCCATAATCATTTCACTTAGACAAAGATTAACTCCGGCATGAAGTTGGTTAGCAATGGTGATGTAACTCTTGGCAACTTGAAGAGATCTAGTGCAAAAGACGAATTTTGCTAGCCACAAAGTTAGGAAAGCCACATGTTCCTTATCAGAAACCTCTTCAGTGTCTTCACCATGGTGGTGCGCAATGAACAGGGAGTAACCAGCATGTTTGGTGTCGAAGCCTATAGGATCTTTATTTAAATGCTCAGGGTTGAAAATTTCACCTATAGGACTAAGACCTGTGATGGCTGCTAGATCAAAAAGGGTTGGGGTGACCATCCCACAAGGGAGGTGAAAATTGTTGTAAGTACTGTCCCAAAAATATAGGGAAGCCAACAACATGTTTTGGCAATAACGTGGTCCATCTCTCGACAATTGGATTAGGTCATAAATGCCTATTTTCTTCCAAAACTTTCCCTTAGCCCCTTCGACTCTATTTAACCAAGCTAAGTAATCCTTGGGGTCTTTTGTCAATGGAGGGCTCCTAAAAATCCTATTTTGATTTAAATATAATAAATCTAGGTCTGTCGAAGCTAAAGGGCTTTCAGGATTTTTGGAGGTTGTTTCCGTAGGTTGAGGTTTTCTACCTGCACCTATGGGTTTTGAAGCAGAGTAAAAAGGGTAAAATTCTTTTAAACGGTTCTGATCAGCGTTAGGATCAGAGAGTGGGCCTAACAGTGCTTGGCAAACTCCAGAGAATAAAACAGGGATAAGTACCTGAGATCGATAGATGCTAGCCTTTTCTCTCTCATTAGGAGGCTCTGGAATATATTGTTGTTTGTTTACCTGCACTGGCCCAGGTAGCGTGTGAGCAGGAGGAAGATCAGTTGTTCTTTTTGCTTTCTCATCACCTTGGTCAGCAGCGTTCTTTGGAGGAGCCATTGTTGAGAGAAGTTTGAGCAAGAGTTGCAGAGGAAGTAATGGAATTGAAATATTGGTTTGATAAAGAAGAGGAAGTTCAAGAGCATAAAAAAGTGAGAAGATTGGTAAAAAGAGGTATTTATAGGAAGAAAAGTGATAAAGTAAAAAAAAAAGAATAAAAAACGTTTCAGTTTTATGATGATCATGGGGTACGTGTCATGTTAATCAACGGTGATGATAAAAAATTGATAGTTGGAGAAAACCCATGATTAGCTAGTTTGTAGGGTTATGGAAGATCGTGTCTAAAACGTGGGATAAATGAGACGTTTTCAGAAAGCGTGTAATCATGGATTTTCTTGGGACTTAATGAAGTCACGTCACAATTAATGAAGCTGACATGGTGTCAAAATAATTTCGACAGCAAAGGATGATTGCTCTAGAGTTAGTCGAAACATCTTTGCTGGGGGGCAATTTGTAGGCACATAATTTCGACACCATGAGTTAAGATGTAAAATCATGTTTTTACTAAGGAAATGGTCACCAGATGAAGGAGAAAGAAAATAAAGATATTCAGAAGAAGTTTTGATATTTTTGACAAGACCAGAGGTTCAAATACTTCGACAGGAATATGAGGAATGTTTCAGCAGACAAAGTTTGAAGAACTTTCATTACAGTTCAGCATTTGACAGAATTTGAAGAATTGGTGTGCTTTTCGACATTTCGACAGAAGATAGGTTGGAAGAAATTTCGACAAAGGCATTATCCTATAAAGTTTGAAGAGTTTTTGTTCTCTTCGACAATTCGACAAAACGAAGAGATGCAGTGCTTCGTCACAAAGAGGAAGAATTCAAATTCAAAAGTCACAACATTTGGCAGTTGGACGCGTGGAAGCTTCAGGAAAAGAAGAATACATGTAGATTGACAAGTGTCAAATAGTTAGGATTTTTCCGTTTTAGGCAGTTATTTTATTTTTATATAAATAGGGTAGTTGTTGTAGAATCATGTGTGTGAAAAACTTGTACAATAATCCTGTAAAAAATACTCTAAGTACCCAGTGTGAGAGAAACGAGTTTGATGTTTGGAGAAATGTACGTGTTGAACACCAATTTTATTCAAGTTATTTAAATTACAAGTCTTTTTCGTTCAATTCTATTACTTCCAGTCTCTTTACTTTTCTGCAAAATTTATGGTCTTCTTGCCATTTTTCCTTACTTTTTGTTCAACTTTTAGTTTACTTTACTTTTACATTCAAACATTCAAGATTTTAATATCATTGACAAAACAAACCACAAACAATTATCAAACACTAAGAGTAATCTGACAACGAAATTGCACATGTGTCCTAGGACTTGTTTGGTTGGTCCTGCAAGTAACCCAGTCCTGTAAAAGATTGGTTAACCAGAGGTTGTTCGTCAGAAATCACAGCAAACAGGTGTATACTTGGTAGAAGCAGCTTTTAGCAATAACTGGGCTGGAGATTCTGCTAAGTTTTGCTCATGGGTTTGTGAAGTTCCCACGTTGAATATTCTGTAACAAATCAAAATCAGTTTATAGAGTTTGTTCACACAATAAGAAATTAAAATGACTATTGAACTGCAACTATTAAGAACATGGATCTTAGGCTCAATTATTCTATCTTGAAAAGATGAATGACCATATTTTCCTCTGGATCTCACACTCACTTTCACAACTCACAATGGGCAGCTATGAAGCTTCTATTTCTGATTCTATGATTATAGAGGGGACCTAACTAACTAACTAACTAACTATATATATATATATATATATATATATATATATATATATATATATATATATATATATATATATAACTCTAGTCTCTATCCATTATGGGTCAATGGTTAAAGCTCACACTTTTGCCTACACCAATCATATTTCAGATACTCTGCCTTTAATTAAAAAAGACCATTTAACTAATTAAGTGGTTTATTTATGCATCATTATTAGAATCACGATTAGTCTGTTTATCACAAACTAAAATAACAATTGATTGCAGCCCACAAAATTTCAAATAAATCTAACATTCTCCCACTTGGTCAAAAAATTTGTGTGATTTTAATTTTTAAAAAACACATTTTGAAAACAACTCTCGGGTTAATGATTAATATCTTAAAATTCAGCCACATTTTAAGAAAATGCATGATCAACAACAAATTCATTATCAACAACACTGACATCATCAACACAATGACATCAACAATAATGACATATCAACAATAAATGCACCATCAACAACAATGGTATCATCAACACAATGACATCAAAACCAATGGCATCATCAACAACAATGACATCATCAACACAATGACATTAACAACATAAACACAAACACAATGAAAAATGAAATTTACTATAGATGCATGGGGAAAAACATTTACGTATCAGAAACATGATGAATAAATAAAAATAAGTTGTCAAAATCTTTGCTTCCTCCACGACGGTACGTAAGCCTAAAACGACGAAGATGGTATCGTCTTCCTCATCGACTATATGTAAGCCTATAACGACGAAGTTTGATGAAATTGTTGGTTGAAAATGGTGTTATTTTATTAGGGTTGAAAATTTTGGTGTTTCATTAGGGTTGAAAATGGTGTTGTTTTGTTAGGATTGAAAATGACGTTGTTGCACCAGGGTTGAAAATGACGTTGTTTTGTCAGGGTTGGAATAAACAAATGCAACTGAAGAGACAAACTATCTAGTTGTGTTTTCCTTAAGCGAATAAGTCATTCCACCATGGTTGTTTAATAGAACTGTTGTGATATGTGGTTAGCTTAATGTAATTTTATAAATAAAAAAACATCAGGGTTTAAGCATTTAAAAAAAAATGAAACATCTATCACAACAGTTAGTTTAAAAAAATTATGGTGATATATGTTTTACGTTAAAAAAAATCTATCACAACGGTTAGTTTAAAATAATATATCACAACAATTAGTGTAAACAACTATAGTGATATCACTTTCCTTTTTATCTAAAAATATATAAAAATGAAAGGTGTAACTAAATTAATTAAGAAATTACGAATTTGTTGACGCTGAGAATTGAACTCAAGAAAGATATAAGATATCACCACGATTGTTCTAAAGAACCATGGTAATAAGTTTACAATTTTTAATTAAGACACTACTACGAAAAATCCATACCACAACAATTGGAAAAAGGACACCACAACGTCTGACCAACCGTTATGAGGTAATGAGTGATTGTATGTCTGGTGTTTTTCACCACAACCGCGAGACCGTGAAAATAAGGCAGGACGCGCACAACCTATCACAATGCTTACTTATATAAATTGTTGTGATATATACATTTAGGTACTCAGTTCGAAATCCACATGCAACAATTTATTTGGAACGTAAATAACATTTCATCGCGGATAAATTATATAACCGTTGTTGAAAGTACCCAAAGTTTATTATATAATATGTGGATTACTTGTTTTTCCATAGACCTCACTAAAGAAATACAACCATTCAAATTGATTGAAAACCAACTTAAATAAATCATTATTTTCCAAATTGCATGTGTCTCATCATTCATTTTCCACTTTTTAACATATAGAATGTGGTTCAATGGTTTAAGTCCTTCATGACATCGATTTCTTCTATTATAGTTTAATTTTAATAACAACAATAAATTATTGTTATTCAAATTAAACTTTAAGAGAAGATATGGATGTAATGAATTAATCAATTCATTGAACCATATTTTATATGTTAAATAGCGTGAGATGAACGATGAGACACATGCAATTTGAAAAACATTGATTGATTCGGATTATAGATTTATATGTCAATTTAAATAAAATGCATTTTGAGTGAAGGGTTAATGAAACAAACAATCTACATAGTATATAATAAATTCAACTTAATCTACTATGAAACCTGCATAAGAATTTAAAGAATAAAACATTGTTAAGTCACAAGAAATTTCTTGTGACTTAACAATGTTTTGTTCTTGTTCTGAAAACATTAATCAACAACAACATACAACAATATTTATCAACAATACAACAACATACAACAAAAAAAAAAGGTTCAAGAATGCTAGATATAATAAACAATAATAGTAATAATAATAACAACAAATTATGAAGTTCTAATGACATTAATCAACAACAACAACATACAACAACAACACAAAATATAATAAAATATTTCAATAACACATTTTTTTTTAATTAATTGTGGAACTGGACCAAATTATGAAGTTCATCTAGTTTATGATGCTATGAAAAAAAAGTACAATGTGAATGAAGTTTACACAATAGTTTCATACTTGCATTTTTATAACAACACGAATCATATGTACCATAGCCAAAATATGCGCTTTGTTAAGGTGGTGATGACAAATCTGGAAAAAAAATGAGAATATTCACCAAATGAAAAAAATAAGAACCCATTTTTAACAAGAAACATAAACGAAATTGAAACATAAGTTTAATGAACGAACCTCAAGGTAGCGATTGGTGAATACGAATTTGAATGTTGAAGTATGTTTAAAGAGTGAAATGGGTGTTAGGGTTATGCTATGAGAGAGAAGAGTGAAATATGTTAGGATTTTCTTTTAAGAGAAACAAATGTTATGTATTGAAATATGTTGCTTATACGTATATCTTATTACAACATATTTCAATTCTTTATTTATTTATGAACTTAAGTGACACACATCTATTATGATAGGAAAAATAGAAAAATGCACTTATTAGGATTCAGACCATGTAACACTTACTTTATCACCACGATTATTTATTTCAACCGTGATTAAATAACTTAAAAAATATATATATCAGCCGCATCCAGATTGCGATATTACAATGGTGAAAACATAATCGTAATAGTATTATGTTACTGAAGGTGTATTTTGTAATAATGAGAAATAAAACAATTTATTGGCGCTTGAATTTAGAGATATCACCACGGTTCACGGTCCTTTGGTCCACGGTCCTTCAAAGGACCGTGGTGACATTGACATTGTTGTATATATTTTTTGTAGCAGTGTCACTATCTTTCAATTCAATTAAAATGCAAATTCATAATTATGAATTTTGATAAAATACAAACCATAATCTTCAATTACATAATTTATGGGTAATTATGAATTTTGATAAAATACAAACCATAATCTTCAATTACATAATTTATGGGTAATAATTCAAATTAGTTTCAGAATTTACGAATTTCATAAAATACAAACCCTAATTCCCAATAACATATTTTTCTGGGTAAGAATTCTAATCAACTTCAATTTTAAATACAAATCTAATTCCCAAATCGATCGTTTATGGGTAAGAATTCAAAACAACTTCAACTTAAAATACAAACGCCAAAACCCAATTCAATAGTTTATGTATAATAACTAAAATCAACTTGATTTTTGGAAAATATACCAATTGAAATGGATACGAACAACTACATGTAAAAGGAGATGACAACATGAAACTATTGCTTTGACCCATTGAACAACAAACATGAAAAAAATTTACAAACGATTTGATGAACACAACAACCAATACGAGGTACATGAACGTTTGCTCTGAAAGCTAAAAATCAAACAAGAACACAATTACAAAATTGAGTGGGGGGAAGAGGTCGAATAAGAGGGATATGATTTAGGGATATAAATAGAAGTAATACGAAATTGAGGTCAAATATGAAATTGGGACTTAGGGATTTAGAGTTTTCAATTGCAAAATTAATTTTGTCAAATAGAAACCATTAAATTAAAATTAAAGTTGCTTTTTAATTTGTAAATTATTATTGAGTTAATAGAGGATTGATATGCAATAAGTAAAAGTTTCATATGAAAAGAAGTTCACCATAGATTTCTTGCACTACAACTCTTATGTGACATCAAATGATATTCTAATGATGATTTCAGCATAAAACCTCCAATTAAAGAGAAAATTTCTTAGATGAAAACAACTAGTTATACATCCAACTAATCAAATTTTTTTATTATAAAAAATAAAAATAAAATTTTGTCTCTTATAATCTTCCCATAATTCCAATTAAAAATAAAATTTAAATAAATTTAAAATTTTCTCTAATAAGTTGAGAGAAATATTACAACTAAAACTAAGATCATGTATTAAATTCTAGATTGAAGAAGTTTCAATTTCGACCCAATTTCGTAGAAACATCACGAAGTGTGGAAATTATATTGCGTTGAATTAAACTTGAAAGTGAAAGTCGAGTTGAATGAATCAACTCATTATTTATCCTTATATCACCGAAATCAATCCTATCATTCACACTTGAAAGAAACACTATTACTTGTTTGTTCTTGTGCAAGAATGAAACCTCTGCTTCATCATTTTTCTTCCATTATTGTTTTATTTTTCTCCTTCACCCTTTTGATAATTTTCATCATCAATATTCCAACATGTCTATGCGAGGATGATGATCATTACGCAAACTGTAACACAGCTTTTATATGCGATGACGACATCCAAGACCTCAAGTATCCGTTCTGGGGAGGAAACAGAAAAAGTCATTGTCGTGGTGTTGGTGATGGTATTAATATGGAGCTTACATGCGAAGATAAAGTTCCAAAGATCACAATTAATAGTGTTAAGTATCGTATTCTTGGATGGGAGAATACAACACAGAAACTCACTGTCGCTAGGGACGATTACTGGAGTGGTGATGTTTGTGATGTGGATACTAATATCGTGAGCAGCACATTTGATTACACTCAATTTCAAAGTTACAGTAAAGATGTTGCTAACGTGACTCTCTTATACGGTTGCAATGTTGTACCTGGAAATTTACCGAATCTCTTTCATGATTTTGACTGTGGCGATAAATATGTTGTCTTCACTGTTGCTTATTCTGATTTGTTCTCTTTCTCCTGCATTCCGACTCATACTGTCGTGATTCCAATTCTGGGAAACGTAGCTGCGCAACTGAGATCTAGCGGTGGAATACCGAGCAACGTATTAAATGAATCATTACAAAGTGGTTTTGATTTGAAATGGACTGGAAATTATACGGAGTGCCAGAATTGTGTTGCTTCTGGTGGAGCGTGTGGGAATGATGGAGCTACTGGATTCAGATGTTTCTGCAATGATGGAACTCATGCAACTACATGTAATTCACCATTGGTCCCATCCACAAGTATGTCTATAATATCACTTTTCTCAAACTCTTTTTTTCCTTCTTTGAAAGCTCAATGTTTTAAATCGATTTCGAGAGCACATAGAGAAAACTTAAAGATCATGCAGGTTTGACTTAGAGTCTTCTCTTATATTTTACCTACCAACAAAGTTCTTGCATATAGTCGAATTTGAACTTAGGTGAGGTCTTTGCGAAATATGAGCAGAATTGTTTACAACTAAATCAATTTAGTTGGCTTTCTCTACCACTTAACTTAGTTTGTTTGTTTCTACCACTAGTAAACAAAATCTTTTAGTCTTCAAATTTATTTTAAGAAACACAGAGTATAGTATTACATATTAATTTAGAACCCCAGAAATTTTAAACCATAGTTTGGCATGAACAAAATACAAACAAATGTATCACGAGCACAAATTCCGTTGTTAAAGTATAAATAATTCAATTGCTGCTAATTCTACACGGAGTTGTTTCTGCAATGATGGAACTCATGCAACTTCATGCCATTCCCCAACGGTCTCATCCTCAAGTATGTCTATAACATCACTTTTCTCCAACTCCAATTTATATATTGGCCTTAATTAAGATCTTGAAACTTCAATGCATCTAATTTTAACATATTTGTTTATATGTCAACATGACTTCAATAGCTTGTTCTGCTACAACTGATCCAACAACATGTCGGCATTTATATAAATCAGGATCTTTTCTCTTCATTGCTGCTGCAAAATACAAAGCAATTAGTAAATAAATGACCATCAATTTCTCTTCAAGAGACAATGAACGATTATTATAACTTCTGTCTAATTTGATTTTTTTTTTAACGTAGATTCAAAACTTAACTGGAGGCGTATTGTGATAGGTAAGAACAATAAACAATATCACATTTTATGACAGCGATTCTCATCCCACATTATAGTGGCATGAATTTTTCTTTTAAAAAAAAGGCTGAAAATACTTTCTTTTTCTTTGATAAAATTAGGTGTTGCCGGATTTGGAGTAATAGTATTCTTTATAATTATTATGATTAGATGTCACCTTAAAAGGGGTACAGGTAAACAACAAAATAGTATTTCCGGGAAAAGAAGAAAGCTTGTTGAGCACAATGTGGATGTTTTTATGCAAAATTATAATTCATCCATGCCAAGAAGATATAGTTATACAGAAGTAAAACGGATCACAAAATCATTTCAAGAGAAATTAGGCCAAGGAGGATATGGTGTTGTTTACAAAGCAAGTTTAAACGATGGTCGTCAAGTGGCAGTGAAAGTAATAAACGAATCAAAGGGAAATGGAGAAGAATTCATAAACGAAGTTGCAAGCATTAGTAGAACATCACACATGAATATTGTGTCACTTTTAGGTTTTTGTTATGAAGGGAACAAAAGAGCACTAATATATGAGTTCATGCCAAAAGGTTCATTGGATAGGTTCATCTATAAAAGTGAATTTCCTAATGCTATTTGTGATTTTGATTGGAATAGTCTGTTCCAAATTGCAATAGGCATTGCTAGAGGACTAGATTACTTGCATCAAGGATGCAATTCAAGAATTTTGCATCTTGATATCAAATCCCAAAACATTCTTTTGGATGAAGATTTTTGTCCAAAAATATCTGACTTTGGTTTGGCTAAAATATGCCAAAAGAAGGATAGTATCGTGTCAATACTAGGGGCAAGAGGAACTATAGGATTTATGGCACCTGAAATATTCAGTAGAGCATTTGGTGGAGTTTCTTACAAGTCCGATGTGTACAGTTACGGAATGCTGATTGTTGAGATGATAGGAGGAAGAAAGAACTATGACACCGGGGGTTCATGTACATCTGAAATGTATTTTCCTGATTGGATTTATAAAGATCTTGAGCAAGGTAATACTAGTAAAACTCTTTTAGATAGTTTGACGATATCAGAGGAAGAAAATGATATGGTTAGAAAGATTACTTTGGTGAGTCTATGGTGCATTCAAACGAATCCATCAGATAGACCACCAATGAATAAAGTAATAGAAATGCTCCAAGGACCACTTTCATCAGTGTCATATCCTCCAAAGCCGGTATTGTTTTCTCCTGAAATGCCACCACTACAAGTAGACTCTATATCCTCCTCCGATTTGTACGAGACAAATTCAATTACAGTATCAAAATAATTGTTCTATCTATGAATCAAATGATTAGCTCCACAACTTCCAAAATGGAACAATTAATCTGTGTAGCTGCTTCTGGCATACAGTTTCGGTATTAATTATTTGAAATTGAGAATCAATTTCATAGTTATAGTAACTGCAATGGCTAAACTACTGGCACATTTTTTTGTATTCATATAACAATCTTATATTTCTGTTGTGGATTTAACTCATGCACCATACTTGTCAAAAATACATAATTCCAATAAATTTAGAAGAAAATACTTACATAATGCATACAAAAACAGATGCAACAGTGGCAGCTTGCGATACAGCATCAGTATCCACTTTTGTTGACCCGAGTGACCCGAATAAACCGCATGGGTCACCGACTTGCTTTCCGGCATATTGGATAGAACGGTTTGAATCGGTTAAAAAAATCTTGTCCACCCTATAGAGAACCATTGGAGATGAAAGGCTATGTTTGAATTTTGGGTCTAGTTTTGAATATTGGAAGTCGTTAAAGGTATCTTTAAATTGATTGAAAGAAAAAAAATATCAATTGGTACAGGTTTAAACTTATATTTTAGGTTTAAATGTATCCTTATCAATTAAATATATTTTAATCTTTATAAGATTTTGTTCCATATAAAAAAAAATATTTTTTTATCCCTATAAAATAAATATATATGTAGTTTTAATCAAACCAATATGTACTTTTTAATAATTATGTTGTATATATATTTAGAATGTTATAATTCGAGATTCATAAATCAAAAATTTGATTTATAAGTCGAGATGTTTATTATTTTTATTTTTGAAATTTTAACAAATCTATTTAATTCTTCTCATTTAAGAAAAATTATATAAATTGATAAACAAACATTTTATATAATCTGATCATTTATGAAAAATAATATTTAAAAATTTAAAGATTTAAAGTTACTAAAATAATTTTCAAAATTTTAGAAAATAATAAGAACTAAAAGTTCGGGCATATAATTATAAGGACCAAAATATATCTGTTGTTTTATAGAGACTAAAAATAAAATGTGAGATATTTATAAGGACCAAAATATATCTTTTGTTTTATAGAGACTAAAAATAAAATGTGAGATATTTATAAGGACCAAACACATATTTAACCTTAAGTTTTATAAATTTTTTTGTCCATTAAAAAAAGTTTTATTTTTCTTCATATTTTTTTATTTTATATGATCCCGCTTCAATTTTGAATAATTAATACTTGAATTTATGACGTGGATCTGATTTTTGCGAGAAGCAAGTTTCAAACTCATTCCCGCATAAAAAGCTAGAGCTCTCAAAATGGGGCAGCCCACGTGGACCAGCTCGTCAGGTCCGAAAAATTACAAGGTTTGGGTCTTAAAATTGGAGTCCATATTTTCCAGGGCTTTTTTAGCCCAGCCCTAAAAAGTCCGCTACCCATATGGACGTAGGTAGTCCATTAGACTCTCATATCGATATAAATTTTAAAAAATTATATTAATATTTATATAGTCTTACTCTAAAATAACACATTGATTTTTCTTAGCTCACTAAATTTTATCTCTATTCTATTCAATCTTTCTCTTTTAAATATTATACAAATATAATCAACATTTTTTTCTCATCTTCTATTAGTTTCTCTAATGTTAAATATTTGAGTATTATTTTATATAGTTTATACATATATTATATTTAAAATAGATTATAGTATTTATCAAAGATAATATAGTACTTAAAAAATGTATTATGTTTAAAATAATATAATTTTTAATTTTATTTATTATAAATATTATGAATTTTTTTATTTATTAAAAAAAAGTTTATTTAGGGCCGGGTAGCCCGAAGCCCATCTAGGGTCTGATTCGGGTAGTAATTTTTGAGGCCGTATTAGAACTGAGTTTTTTTTACCCAGTCCTAAAAAATCTGGGTCCATCAGGCCCCGTCCATATAGGACCGGGTAACTCATTTTGACAACTCAATAAAAAACTATTCGTGACTTTACCATTCAAGCCATTGAATTGGGCCCGCCCATTTAGGACCGGGTAACTCATTTTGACAACTCTATAAAAAACTATTCGTGACTTTACCATTCAAGCCATTGAACTTTTATATATATATATATATATATATATATATATATATATATATATATATATATATATATATATATATATATATATATATATATATATATATATATATATATATATATATATATATATATATATATATATATATATAACTCTTTATTTAACCATCATTTAAAACATGATATATCAAATCCACCAGTTCGTCTTACAAATTACAAGTTATCCTTTCATATCTTTTCTCTCATATCAAATGCACCCGACTCACAAAGCTCAAACAATCCAAGTTTATTCCATTAAAACCCATCTCCAAAACAATATCAATATCATCACAAAGTTCATAAATTTCTACAACTCCTACCCCACAAAACATTTCACGGACTATGAGATTGGTGTTCCGCCGAACATAAAGATGTATCCAGCTATAGATTTTCGATCATCTTTATCTTCACACCAATTGAAATCGGTAAATTCGAGTAAACTGCATATTCTACATGGGTCCGCTACGGAAAAGAGAATCATAAAGTCAATCAATCTTTTGACGTATCTCGGGATCCTGTTGACTGCTTTCAAGTGAGACACCTTCGGTCTCACCATGAATCTACTAAGAATATTGACATTAAACGCTAAGTTTGGTCGTGTATTGCACAAGTAACGCAATGATCCAATCAACCTCTTATACTAAGTTGGATCGACATCTTTTTCATCCTCATTCTTCGACAATTGTAGCATCGGTTCACACAGAGTAATGACAACATTACAATGCTCCATTTCAAACTTCTTCAATATCTCAAGCGCATACCTTCTTGGTGAATGAGTTGTCCCCTTTTGGACTTGTGAAACTCAATACCTAGGAAGTATTTACGAGGTCAAAGTCTGTCATCTCAAACTCTTTCATAAGTTTACTCATGAACTTAGAAATGCATTTTCCGTTGTTTCCTGTTATCAACAAGTCTTTTACGTATAGACAAAGGATATTCACTCATTCACTTGTATCCGTCTTCACATACACGCCTGTTCGGCTTAAAGCCAGCCTCCAATAGGAACCATATATCCTTTTGTTCCAAGCTCTTGGAGCTTGTTTCAAACTGTACAATGCTTTATTCAATTTGTAGAACTTTAAATCTTGGTTTCTCACAACAAAATTAGGGATTTTTTTTACATACACCTCTTCTTCAAGTTGTTTTTTTAAAAATGCAGATTTGACGTCCATTTGATAGATGGATCAATTATTGTTATTTGCAATACCAACAACTAACCTAATGGTTTTAATACTAGCACCTGATGTGAATACTTCTTCAAACTATATACTTTCTCTTTTCAAGAATCACTTTGCAACTAATCGAGCCTTATGCTTGTTACCATCAGGTAGATCAACCAACTTTCAAGTCTTGTTCTTCTCAATAGATTCCAACTCCTCCTTCATAACACAAATCTACTTTGGATCACTTAAAGCCTATTTCGTTTTAACGAGTTCAAATTCAGTCAAAAGTGCAAAATGAACGAAATCACCATCATCATTGACTTTATTGTCTCATAACAGTTCACAATTTTGGAGTCTTTGAGGCAAACCTCTTTGCCTTTTTGATATTCTCACATTATCTTCAATTTGGGCTTCGACAACAGACATTTCTCCACTCTCAAATTATGCTAAAACTGAATTTTGAATGTTATAACCGGTTACAACTTTTACGTAATTGGTTACAGCTGCGACTGTTTGATCTCGTAAAAATGATGTTATTGCTTATCATTCTTAATGTAGAATGCAATTAATGGTAAGCAAATTTCGATTAATAATTGATTAAAATTAAAATAAAATGTTCTACTTGAAATAATCATTCTAAAGGATCAAACTAATAAAAAACAACATCCAATTTTGATGTTCGAAATGGGGTTTGTTGGGTATTATGGAAAACTTGTGGTGAAGCGTATTGAAGTAAAGTCAACAAATTATTAAGAAATTTGTTTGAAAAGGCAATTGGGGGATGAGTGTAAATGGATCCCATAAATGGTGGTGATGGAAATGAGGAGTGGTTATGTTGTTAGGTTTCTCATAGTAGTAGTGAAATTAGGTAGAGTAATATGGGTTATTGGAAAGTGCGGCAGTATGGGTTGGGATCGAAGTAACATGGGTACAAATCCGAATAATAAGTGAAACAATAGGTGTAATAATAGATTCATAATCAGTGAAAAATGTTAGTAGGTATACATGAAGAATTGCAGTGCACTTTGATCCATTAAATTTGTGAGAGGATCATGATAGATTCATGTCTAACATCTAAAATTTATTATTGATTATCCATTCTTGTATGGATGTTTTTTTTGTTATTCCAAATTTTGGCTTGTTTCATGAAATCCCTCAACCATTTGATGATGGGGTATGGTTGATTGCATCTTTAATGTGTTCATGAGCCGCTTGTATAACATCATCTAAGTCTTTAGATGAAGGATTGAATATAGGTTGCAAAGGAAAATGCATAAAAATGAACTTCTGAATTTCCATTTCTAGAGACAACTTGAACATTACACTATAAATAGTTTAGGATTTAGTAATCTTTATTACGGATAATTCTTCCCAACTTTTTGAGATGGATAGATAAAAATTATTTTTTCTTTTTCTTACTGCTAATAGTATCACTGTTGTAGACTTTATTAGGAAGACTAAATGCAAGGTCTTCATGTATTAAATTGGAGTAGTTTCGATGCAGTTTCTAAGAAACATCACAATGCGAGGAAATTATAAAGTGAAAGTGGAGTTGAAAAAATCAAATCTACTATTAATTGTTGGTGTGAACTTCACGACCTACACAAAAAAATTGGGTAACTTTTCCCTACCTGTCTTAATTAGAACAGTCTAAACATATGCCAAATCAAGTCTTTATCTTCATCTCACCAGAACCAATCCTACCATTCACACTATAGCGCAGGAATGAAACCTCTTCTTCATCATTCTTTCTCGGTAGCACTTTTGATGATCTCAATCATCAATATTCCAACCTGTCTTTGTGAGGATGATAACCAATACACAAACTGCAATAACGCTTTTACCTGCAAAAACAGCAAAATTTCAAATCTCAACTATCCCTTTTGGGGAGGAAACAGAAAACAATTCTGCGCTGGTGTTACTGGTGATCCTAATACAGAACTAACATGCAATGGAAGTATCCCAAAGATCACAATAAAAAACGTCAAATACAGTATTCTTGAATGGGACAATACAACACAGAAACTCACTGTCGCTAGGGACGATTACTCCAGTGGTAATGTCTGTGCTGTGAATAACAATAACGAGAACAGCACATTTGATAACACACAGTTCAGAAGTTACGGTGATGTTGCTAACGTGACGCTCCTTTACGGTTGTGATGTTGCAACTGGAAATTTACCGAATCCCTTTTATGATATTCTCTGTGGCGATGGTAAATATGTTTTCTATACAGTTGTTTATTCAGCTTTGCACTCATTCTTCTGTACTCCGAGTGTTACTGTTGTGATACCGATTTCGCAAACTCAAGCTGCACAACTTGGATCTGGAAATGGAACAGTGCATGATGCTTTTAAAGACGGTTTTGAGTTGAAATGGATTGGAAACTATGGGAAATGCGAGGTGTGTGTTGATTCTGGTGGAGTGTGTGGAAATAATGGTGGAACTGATTTCAGATGTTTCTGCAAAGATGGACGGCAAAAAATTTCATGCACTTCAGAAAAGCCCTCATCCTCGCGTATGTATATACTCATATTTATGTTTCTTTCTACACACGCTTAGAATTTTAATAAGTTCTATGTAATTTGAATTTTTTTTTTGTAGGTTCAAAAGTGAAGTGGAGGTTTATTGTGATAGGTAAGAATAATAATAATAATCAATATCACATTCTTACATATCAGTGCTACTCATCCCACATTATGGTGGCATTAAATTATTGTTTCTTCTTTACATAAATTCAGGTGCTGCAGGATTTGGAGTAACAATGTTCTTTATTATTATTACAGTTTGTTGTTACCTTAAAAGAGGTATAGGTAGACAACAATGTTTTTTCAGAAAAAGAAAAAAACTTGTTGATCATGTAGAGGCTTTCATGCAAAGTTATAATTCATCTCTGCCAAGAAGATATACTTATATAGAACTAAAAAGGATCACAAACTCATTCCGAGATAAACTAGGTCAAGGAGGATACGGTGTTGTGTACAAAGCAAGTTTACTTGACGGTCGTCAAGTGGCGGTGAAAGTAATAAATGAGTCAAAGGGAAATGGTGAAGAATTCATAAATGAAGTTGCTAGCATTGGTAGAACATCACACATGAACATTGTGTCACTTTTAGGCTTTTGTTATGAGGAGAACAAAAGAGCATTAATATATGAATTTATGTCCAACGGATCATTGGATAAGTTCATCTATAAAAGTGAGTTTCCTAATGCTATTTGTGATTTTGATTGGAACACTTTGTTCCAAATTGCAATTGGCATTGCTAGAGGACTAGAGTACTTACATCATGGATGTAGTTCAAGAATTCTGCATCTTGATATCAAACCACAAAATATTCTTTTGGATGAAGATTTTTGTCCAAAAATATCAGATTTTGGGTTAGCTAAAATATGTCAAAGGAAGGATAGTATTGTGTCAGTTCTAGAGAGAAGAGGAACTATAGGATATATGGCGCCAGAAGTATTTAGTAGAGTATTTGGTGGAATTTCTCACAAGTCAGATGTGTACAGTTATGGCATGCTGATTCTTAAAATGATTGGAGGAAGGAAGAACTATGACACCGGAGGATCGTGTACTTCTGAAATGTATTTTCCAGATTGGATTTATAAAGATCTTGAACAAGGTAATACTAATAATACTCATTTAAATTGCTTGACAATACCAGAAGAAAATGATATGGTTAGAAAAATTACTTTGGTGAGTCTATGGTGCATTCAGACAAATCCTTCAGACAGACCTCCCATAAATAAAGTAATAGAAATGCTGCAAGGATCAGTTTCATCAGTGTCGTGTCCTCCAAATCCGATCTTATTTTCTTCTGAAAGGCAACCACTGCCGGTAGAATGGATATCCTCGTCTGATTTGAATGAGACAAATTCAATTATAGAATCAAAATAATTGTTTTATCTATTTTGAATCAAATTATTAGCTCTTCAATAATTAACTTTTGCAACTGTTTCTTAAAGTTCAAAATCAATTTATTTAATTGTAGTGGTTAAATTACTGCAAACCATCGTCATGTTGCTTTTTGTCTTCATATATAAATTTTACTATTTCATTTGAGAATTTAATATTAGATTTGATATTTTGTGGAATGTAATCTCATCACATACATATTTGTACAGTTTCAATAGGATACTCCACCCATGGATATATGGGAGTGGGGATATTTTGGATTAAGTGAGTTGGTTAACACACAAAATATTGATTTAAAATTTTAAAATAATAGGTGTGTGTTCTTCCATTTATCATTTATAAATTTTCAAATTTTCATATTCCTAATTAATATAGGACTTCCCCACACTATTCATATTTGTAATTCTTTTTCAACAACTTCGAATATCGTATTTATGGGTCTATTTTTCTTCGATTTGTTTCGAGCAACATGTAATAGACTCTGAATTTTCAATACTCATACTTAGTGTATATATATATATATATATATATATATATATATATATATATATATATATATATATATATATATATATATATATATATATATATATATATATATATATCAAATGTTGTAACTAATCGTTAGTTGGTTAGATGGTGATTGATCGTGAACTTGATAAGGGGAATCATAATTTAATTCCCTACGACTACAATAGAACTGACCCCTAATCAATTTTTTTTTGTTAATAAACCGAACCAAATTGTGTTTAACGGTTTGATAACCGAATTCATTCATACTAAACCATAATTAACCGAAACCATACTAAACCATAATTAACCGAAACCAAACCAAACGACAATTAACTAATCATATTTATCCTATGGTATTATTTAACTTATGTTAATTTTAGTTCGATAATATTTAAACTTTAAAAAATAAGATGAAGGTTAAATTAATAATGTAAAAATTTCATTTTGACGTGGATTACTAATGCATGCATAAATTCTTTATATTTCTAAATTAGTAACCGACAATGAACAACATAAATTTATAGAAAAAATAGAAAGTAAGATGTCATAATAATTTATTTTTATAATAATGTGTTCCGGACTGGGCCTCTAAGACTGCGTCGGGCAGAAGCCCAATCAGTTGGGCAGAGGCCCAATCCAACGGGCAAAAGGTTCACACCGTCGGGCACGCCCATAGTCTACACTGGTTGGCAATAGGGAAGACTACGTCTCCCCCACACATGACACGTCACCTAATTGCCCCTTATTATCTCCTAGAATATAGAGGCAGTTGACCAATAGCAAGACCACGGTTTAGGTCTTACACGCTCCTACGTCGTTCCTTGGCAGTTCTTCCTTGAGCCTAGCTGATCCAACCCAAGAAAGGACTTTGGCGCAGCGCTGGGGGTACACTATAAATACCCTCTTTTATTAGAGGGTCAAGTATTCTAAAACTATCATTATTATTCTACTGGACCCATACTCACTTAAGCATCGAAGTGCCTTGCAGATACATCATTCACCTTCTCTCAATCAACTGTTACGTTCGTTGCTCAGCACCTGGAAGGCCCTTCTGATCAGGTAAGATCAGTGGCGTCGTCTGTGGGAAGCTAGCACTCCCCATCTTCCACAACAGAAGATCAAAGCTTCAATTTAATTTTCACCCTTCCAGCATGGCCGGCAAACACGGTGACAACCTTGGCCTTGTCAACTACACCACGGAGGACAACATGATTGTAACTCACGAATCCGATGTGCGTGACGGGCAACCTTCTACCCCGTCACCTGAACCTGAGGACAATGGTATTCTTCAACCTTAGCCAGCAGTCCCCTTTCAACCCATCCCGGTGCCGGTCGAAGGGGACCCTACCATGATAGTCATGGTGCACGCGCTCAATCAGACCAATCTTATGCTCTCTAAACAGCACGAGAGGATAATATCACTGGACACCGAGCATCAAACTGGACATCCTCGACGGGAACGTGGACCTCAACCTGAGAGATGACAACCAGAGGCGACCAAGAAGCGTGGGCATTCACCTCCTCACTGAGGGCGACGTTCCCCCAAACCAAAGAAGAATAAGTCTAGTGGGCACCCGGAACGAGTGAACGACCAGCCGAGGAATTCCCCTCGACGTGACCAGAGTCCTAGGAATGAGGACTATTCGCCGCTGAGAAGCGATGAAGATGACCCCCACTGTCCCCTTTCACGGGCTATCATGGAGGCACTACTCCTAATGGGCATGGAGAAACCCCCGAACCTGGCGACTTACGACGGAATGACTGACCCCGATGACCACGTCGACAACATCAATGATGTGCTCGACTACCACAATGACATTAGCGGGAACGTCAAGTGCAGGTTATTCTCGACAAACCTTAGGAAAGGAGCCATGACATGGTACAAAAGCCTGGCCCCTGAGTCTATCATATCCTAGAGGAGCATGAAGTCAGCGTACACGGGGCACTTCACAGCCTCCCGACGCCACCCCAAGACAGAAGCAACCATTGAAGCCATCGTACAAGGGAAGAACGAAAAGTTGCGCTCATACATCGAGCGATTTAACCAGGAGGTCGTTGAGGTGGATACGACCGATTATATGAAAAAGTATCTCCTCGAAAAAGGGCTCCTTCCTAGAAGCGAACTCAGCAGAGAAGTCAGGATAGAGCCTTCTCGCACCCTCGACGAGCTTCTCCACAAAGCTCAAGCGTACATCAGGTACAAGGAGAAACATGTCGCTCACAGTGTTTAAAGCAACCGCGGTCATGACGACGCCAGAAGCTCCAAAAATGAAGACTACACTGCCCCTCGTTACACCGGGGAGAAGAGGAGAGACGATAAGCCTCACTGATAACAAGAAAAAGTATCGATTATATTGCTATGTTTCAATACTGTTTTATCGCATAATTGTCGTTTTTAACACCCGATTCCTCGAGTTTTCTTTGCCATTTTGCAGGTACATCATATACAGAGCTAAATCATGAGCCACAAGTGAAATGAGCAAAAACGACCATTAAAAGATGAAGAAAGGAGGAATTCTGCATAACCTGCATATTTTGTAACACTCACGGTCGTCACCTAGGAGTCACGACCGTGACACTCTAAAAGGAGCACTCACGACCGTGACAAGTCCCTCACGACCGTGACGCATATCAAACAAGGAACACGAACGTGACACCCTTGTCACGACCGTGACAAGGGAAAACTAGGTTATTTGACTGAAGACTTGTTCATGAACGTTACGCTGCATGAAGACCAACGTGCCTATTTTCCAGCAGACCAAGTATTCCACGTTCCCTGGATTCTCTCAATTTCCTACGAGGCCCAAGCAAAAATCCAACTGCCAAGCCCATTTAGTTCTCTATAAATAGCTTAATTTGAATGAACAATTTACAGAGTTTTAGTTTTTAATTTTCTTGCGGAAGCTCTGCCGATTTTATTTTGCACCCTTTATTTTTCCAGCATTATTTTCTTGCTTTACTTTTCTTGTATCCCAACCAACCTTATAACAATTTCCAACATCAGGAAATTGTTATAAATTAATTTGTTTCAAAGCCTTCAGATTCTTTTAGAATTTATTTCCGATTCCGGTCAGTACTCCGAGCTTTCAGCCTGTGGAAGAAGGAGTCTACTACTTTTATTGTTATCCAGGTTTATATTAAATTGCATTTATATTTATGTTGAATATTTATTTTTCTGCCATGCATACTTTATTTTATGTTTCTCTGCCTCTGTCTGGTTCAACAATAATGAGTAGCTAAGCACCTTAGGGCGGTATGTAATTAAAACAAACTAAATCGGTAAAATCAACTCTAGGCTTAAAATAATTAAGAACTTAATATTCTGGCTGAGACTTTTTATTATAAAATCAACCTTTTTGTTACGAGAGTAAGGAAAGTGTATTAGGTTAAGTCAAGACCACGAGAGTGTGAGATTTTAACCAGATAGCTAAAGTTAGGCATTTAATTTAAACACAGCGAGAGCGCTTTAAAATGAATTAGAATTACTAAGTTTCCAAAAATTATCTCTAAACACTTATGGGCTAGCGAGAGCAGGCATAGGGCTTTAGGGGTAAGATCTGAGATAAGACCACGAGAGTGTGAGTTAAGGTTATTTAAACTGGTAACCTCTACAGAATAGATTAAGTGAACCATCTTTATAAGCCTAGGTTAGATTGACCCGTCTAAGTTAGCATAATTGCATACCGACCGCCTTAGTATTATTTTATTAAACTTAAATTTAACTCCCGCCTTTAATCTTTAAAAACAACCAAAAATCGTGACAACGTTTCACCTTAGCTAAACTAGAAATTCCTCTAGCACTAAGTAACCATAGAGTCCCTGTGGATCGATAATCTTAAATATTACTTCGATAGGCTGTGCACTTGCAGTTAAGATACTGCTAGACACATAATTAGATACGTCTTTAGCCCATCAAGTTTTTTGGCGCCGTTGTCGGGGACCTTAATTTAGTTACTAGTGCACTTTAGGGTAGCATTGTCTAGACTAAGGTAACAACTATTTTCTTTTCTTAATCTAAATTTCCGAGTGTATGCCA
The DNA here is from genome assembly GCA_963966055.1 of Lathyrus aphaca. Classification (NCBI taxonomy): domain Eukaryota; kingdom Viridiplantae; phylum Streptophyta; class Magnoliopsida; order Fabales; family Fabaceae; genus Lathyrus; species Lathyrus aphaca. The sequence continues at coordinate 149,924,170 of OZ014525.1, forward strand.
AGTACTCGCTCTAAAGGCGAAGACTTTCAACCTCTAATCCCAGAATCGGAACGTTTCTTACACGTAAGAAGACGGATATTCGATTACGAACAAAATTACAATATTCCAGATCTTCAATTAGATCCACCTAAACCAGTCGTAACATCAAAGGACGCAGAGATGGCTGAAGAACAGAATCACCCACTCAAATATTACGCTAGTCCTTCGCAAGTTGAACCGTATTCGGGCATTGCCGCACCGGCTATCAACCGAAACGATTTCGAATTAAAACCTTCGCTGATATCAGCCGTGCAACAAAATCAATTCGCCGGAAATCCTACCGAGGATCTGAACCTTCATCTTTCGATCTTTGTGCAATACGCAGATACCGTAAAAGCCAATGGAGTTACCCAAGAAGCTATTAGACTACGTTTGTTTCCTTTTTCACTTCGAGACAGAGCAAGAGCCTGGCTTCAATCTCTGCCTTCGAATTCAGTAACTACGTGGGAGGAACTAAAGAGAGTTTTCTTGACCAGATATTTCCCACCTAGTAAGACAGCTATGCTGAGAGCTCAGATCAACGGATTTAAGCAAAGGGAAAACGAATCACTTTTCGAAGCTTGGGAACGCTATAAGGATATGCTGAGACTTTGTCCACATCACGGATTAGTAGAATGGATGGTCATCCATACCTTCTATAATGGACTCTTGTACAATACAAGAATGACAATTAACGCTGCCGCAGGCGGTGCACTAATGGACAAAGAATATAACGATGCTTATGCACTTATCGAAAGTATGACTCAAAACCATTACCAATGGGGAAGCGAGAGAGTCGCAACTGAGAAACCAACAAAAGGAGGTATGTACGAAGTGAGTAGTATGGACCAAGTCAATGCAAAGTTTGACCAACTAAACCAAAAGATCGACAACTTGGCCATAACACCAACAGCCACCGTGGCTGCAGTAACACCTAACTGTGAGTTATGTGGAGTTCCAGGACATGAAGTTCCTGATTGTCAACTATTAACAGGAATTCCCACAGATCAAGTGAATTATGCTCAAGGAAACCCATACTCAAACACATACAACCCAGGTTGGAAGAATCATCTGAACTTCTCCTATAAGAATAACAATGCTTTATACGCACCAGGTCAAGCACCAGCTACACCACCAGGATATCAAAAGACTGCTCCTAATGTCCCTAGAAAATCGAACCTTGAATTGATGATGGAGAACTTCATAGCTAACCAATCTCAAACAAACAAGGACTTCTTAAACCAAAACATACACACTAGTGAACAGATTAAGCAATTAGTGAGCAAAGTAGATGCATTAGCTACACATAACAAAATGCTTGAAACTCAGATTTCACAAGTAGCTCAACAACAAGCACCTACCGCTGCACCAGCTGGAGTATTTCCTGGACAACCTCAACCTAATCCGAAAGGACAGGCCAATGTTGTGATATTAAGAAGTGGCAAGGAACTTGACGGACCTACCGATCCAAGACTTGACAATCCAGCCATGTACCAAAAACCGGATAAACCGACTGAAATGGTGAATGATCCAGAAGAAAAGGAAGATGATAATCAAGAGGCAGTGGAGAAAGAAAAGCCTTATGTGCCTCCACCACCCTATAAACCACCAATTCCGTACCCTCAGAGATTAACCAATTCCAAGACGATGGGCCAGTTTAAGAAATTTGTCGAACTTCTGAAACAGTTGAATATTACTATTCCGTTTACAAAAGCTATCACTCAAATGCCCTCGTATGCTAAGTTTTTAAAAGAAATCTTATCCAATAAGAAAAAGATAGAGGATAACGGAACCGTTACACTTACTGCTGAGTGTAGCGCCATAATTCAGAATAATATGCCTCCTAAGCTAAAAGATCCAGGAAGTTTCTCTATACCCTGTGTAATAGGAAAATTCGTCATTGACAAAGCTCTATGCGATTTAGGAGCCAGTATCAGTGTTATGCCCTTAACGATTTGCAAAAGGCTAGACATGGGAGACCTAAGACCAACTAAAATGTCTATTCAACTAGCCGATCGCTCTGTTAAATATCCCGTAGGCATACTAGAAAACGTCCCAGTACGTATAGGACAATTCTACATCCCTACTGATTTCATAATCATGGACATCTCTGAAGACTCCATTACACCTATCATACTAGGAAGATCATTCTTAGCTACCGCCGGAGCTATAATAGACGTAAAGAAAGGAAAGTTAACCTTTGAAGTAGGTGAAGAGAAAGTTGAATTTATTTTAACACAATTCTTACAATCACCAGCTATAGAGGATACATGCTATCTATTGCACGTAATTGACGAATGTGTAAGAGAAATGGAAATGAAAGAAACTACCTATTCTGAAATTATGAAAATTCAAATCCCTCCGATTTTCGAAGATGATAATTGGCGTAAACCATATCAGGATGATAGTCTAAGCGAAAGTTTAGCACTTACACCGGATCCCATGCCAAGTAAAGATAAACCTACATTAGGATTAAAAACTTTACCTAAGAACCTAAGATACGAATTCTTAGACATTAAATGTAAAAGACCAGTTATAATAAATTCCAGTTTAGGAACAATCGAAACAAAGAAACTTTTAGATGTCTTAAAGAAATATCCAACTGCATTAGGATATAACATATCTGATCTCAAAGGAATATGCCCTTCAATCTGTATGCATCGTATTCTGCTAGAAGAAGATTGCAAAACCTCCAGAGAATCTCAAAGAAGAATTAACCCAATCCTTAGCACTGTAGTAAAGGAAGAAGTTAAGAAACTACTAGATGCCGGAATAATATATCCAATCTCTGATAGTAAATGGGTTAGTCCAGTACATGTTGTACCAAAGAAAGGAGGTATCACTATTGTGAAAAACGCTAAAGGAGAATCAATATCGCAAAGAGTAGTGACGGGACATAGAGTGTGCATCGATTATCGTAAACTAAACAAAGTCACTCGAAAAGATCATTTCCCACTACCTTTTATAGATCAAATGTTAGAACGATTAGCCAAGCATTCATATTTCTGTTATCTTGATGTTTACTCAGGATTTTTCCAAATCCCTATCCACCCAGATGATCAAGAGAAGACTACATTCACATGCCCTTATGGAACGTTCGCTTATAGACGAATGCCCTTTGGATTATGCAACGCTCCTGCAACCTTTCAAAGATGTATGATGTCAATCTTCGCAGATTTTATAGACAACATCATGGAAGTGTTCATGGACGACTTCTCTGTATGCGGGCAAAGTTTTGAAGGATGCCTATCAAATTTAGAAATGGTGTTAGAAAGATGTGTAAAAGTAAACCTCGTGCTTAACTGGGAGAAATGTCATTTTATGGTCAGAGAAGGAATCGTATTAGGACACGTTATATCAGACAAGGGAATTGAAGTTGATAAAGCTAAGATAAAAGTCATAAAAGATCTTCAACCCCCTAAAACCGTTCGAGAAATAAGAAGCTTTTTAGGACACGCCGGTTTCTACCGACGATTCATCAAAGATTTCTCGAAAATCACTAAACCTCTTACCGGTTTATTAATGAAAGACGCTGAGTTCATATTCAATGAAGATTGTCTTAAAGCATTCGAAACTCTAAAAACAGCCCTCATCACCGCACCAATCATGCAACCCCCTGACTGGAGATTACCTTTCGAAATCATGTGCGATGCGAGTGACTATGTTGTAGGCGCAGTTCTAGGCCAAAGGAAGGAAAAGAAACTTCATGCGATTTACTATGCTAGTAGAACCTTAGATTCTGCTCAGATGAACTATGCCATTACTGAAAAAGAATTGTTAGCAGTTGTCTTTGCGCTTGACAAATTACGTTCTTACCTAGTAGGAGCGAAAATAATCGTTTACACAGACCACGCTGCTATCAGATATCTATTGACTAAGAAAGATGCTAAACCAAGACTCTTGAGATGGATTTTACTCTTACAAGAGTTTGATCTCGAAATAAAAGATAAGAAAGGTACTGAAAACGTCGTAGCGGACCATTTATCTAGAATAGAAGGTATTAAACCCGAACAAGTGCCGATTAACGATGATTTTCCGTATGAACAGCTGATAGCACAAATAGGAAGCGACCCAGTTCAGTTAGACGTAGATGAACCAGAACCCGTGGAAACAATCCAAACGACTGTAGGACTGCCATGGTACGCTGACATTGTTAACTACCTAGCTGCAGGAGCTCTTCCACCTGATTTAACCTATCAGCAGAAAAAGAAATTCTTTCACAATCTCAAACATTACTATTGGGATGAACCATTATTGTTCAAAAGAGGACCCGATGGAATTTTTCGTCGATGTATTCCCGAAGAAGAAATAGAAGATGTCATTGCTCAATGTCATTCATCTCCTTATGGTGGACATGCAAGCACTTCCAAGACTTGTGCAAAAATCTTGCAAGCCGGCCTATTCTGGCCTAATCTATGGAAGGATGTCCACATCGCTGTTATAAATTGCGATCGGTGTCAACGCACCGGTAATATTTCAAGAAGAGATGAAATGCCTCAAAAAAGGATATTGGAAGTAGAAATCTTTGACGTCTGGGGAATAGATTTCATGGGACCATTCCCATCATCTTTCGGTAATAATTACATACTCGTAGCGGTTGATTATGTTTCAAAGTGGATTGAAGCTATAACTTCTCCTACAAATGACACACGAGTAGTAATAAAGCTTTTCAAAAATATAATCTTTCCCAGATTTGGTGTGCCTAGACTCGTCATAAGTGACGGTGGCTCGCACTTCATTTCAAAAATCTTTGACAAATTACTATCTAAGTATGGAGTGAGACACCGTGTGGCAACACCATATCATCCACAAACAAGTGGACAAGTCGAACTCTCGAACAGAGAAATCAAACAAATCTTAGAAAAGACTGTCGCCATATCTCGGAAAGATTGGTCATCTAAACTTAATGAAGCTTTATGGGCTTATAGGACAGCTTACAAGACACCCATAGGAACTACACCTTTCAAATTAGTTTATGGAAAATCTTGTCACCTCCCGGTAGAACTAGAACACAAAGCTTATTGGGCAATCAAAACTCTCAATATAAACTATAATGCTGCAGGAGAAAAGCGAATCCTAGATATTAACGAATTAGAAGAGTTAAGACTAGATGCTTATGAGAATGCTAAGATATATAAAGAAAGAACTAAGCGATGGCACGATAAACGCCTATCTAGGAAAGAATTTAGTGTGGGAGACGTTGTACTCCTCTTTAATTCAAGACTTAGGCTCTTTCCTGGAAAACTAAAATCTAGATGGTCAGGACCCTTTGAAATAACTAGAGTGTTCCCGAGCGGAGCAATAGAAATTAAGGGTAGGAATAGTGAACCATTCATAGTAAACGGACAACGTTTAAAACATTATCATAAAGTTGAAAATAGAGATTATGCAAATAGTCTAAGGCTTCTAGAGTTGTCCACTAATTTCCCTGATTAATCTACACCTAAGCATTACGTCAGGCTTTAGACGATAAAAACAGCGTGTTGCACCCCAAAATTTGCCCTCACAATACAAGACTTTGTGTGCTAAGAAGGTTCACAAGGTTCACAAGTTTCTCAATGCTTATATAACCTTTCATGAGGTTCATGAAGTCTACAAGTTACTTCTTGAAGGTTCACAAGGTTCACAAATTCCATAATGCTTTCAATACCTTTCATGAGGTTCATGAAGTCTACAAGTTACTTTATGAAGGTTCACAAGGTTCACAAGTCCCACAATGCTTTCAATACCTTTCATGAGGTTCAGGAAGTCCACAAGTCACTTCTTGAAGGTTCACAAGGTTCACAAGTTTCTCAACATTTACAAGACCTTTCATGAGGTTCATGAAGTCTACAAGTTACTTCTTGAAGGTTCACAAGGTTCACAAGATTCACAATGATTACAAAGCTTTCCTGAGGTTCATGAGGTCTACAAAGCCACCTCATGAGGTTCACAAGGTTCACAAGCTTCACAATACCTCCCATGAGTATCACAAGACATTTTATGATAGTTCACAAGGTTCACAGGGTTCATAATGGGTCAGAAGAGTTGACAATTCCCTCAGACAATGCACCTCCTAAGCAGTGCATCCAAAACTAGGGTTTTGACTTTAATCAGGATAAATGGACTTCCAATACCTCAAGTGAGTTTCATAACATCTTATATGTGTGTAAGAACCCCCATGACAAGTTTCAAGACTTTTCTCAAAAGTTTGCTCAGTCAAATGATCAGATAAGTCAAAACCAGTCAATACAGTTAAAAAGTCAAACTGAGGTCAACTGTGGTCAAACCAAAGTCAAACTTCATGATTTTTTGCCAACATCAAGTATATTAAGTAAAATTCATCATTTGATAAAGGGTTGATCATGATTCATCAAGGAGATTCCAGATCATCAATAATCAGGAGTTTCTAAATTAGGGTTTCCTTAGTAAAAGTCAACTGAACTTTGACCAGCCATAACTTTCACATACTTCATCACCAAGTCTCCATCCAAAGCTCATTTTGAAGGAAATTGAATTCTCTACAACTTTTATGTTGAAAGTTAAGCCCAAAAATGCTTCATTTGAAAGATATGAGCTAGGACATTATAGGTCATTTCAAAAGTCAACAAAAAGTCAACAACTTCAAAAGGGCATAACTTGAGATTGGTAAATGATATGAACCTGAAACCAATGGGGTTGTTTATAGGACTCTTCAAGCTTTCCAAAAAGTCCAATAACACCCTCATACCTTTAAAATTGAGGGAGATATGCCCTTGCAAAGTTGGGAAATTTTGTGATGGTTTATGTTGAAAATGGAGGTTTAAAATCACTTCTTTCCAAATGGGCTGCCCAAGTTGTGATCCAATCCATACCATATCACTATGCACGACCCAAACCATTTAAAATCTTATTTTTATTATTTTTATTTCTATTTATTTTGATTTAAATCATTAAAAATCATTTTAAATAAAAATAAAATATGAAAATTAAAGATTTTATTTGGATAATGCTTCTAGAAAGTCTTAATTGGTGATTAGAATTAAAGAGGAATGGAATCATGTGATTGATACAAAAATAGCAAGTCTTCATGAGCCAATATTTGAAATTCAAAGTTCAATCTTCTTCAATCTTTTTTGGATCAAATCTCCACACAACCAGTCCATATTTTGACCTAGAATCATTGACATATAAGTATCAAACATAACCCTAGCCTGATACACGATTTCCAGCAGCCAAAGGTAAGTTCACAAAGTCAAAAAATCATCCAAAAGCTCACATTCGGTTTCTGATTTCCAGAGCTTTACAAGGTATTTTGAAGACATGGACATGATTATGGGACATCACTGATCATGAATCAATCATCATTTGCATCAAAAACCTCATAAATTGCATAACCCGAGCCAAAACTTGTTCTTGAATATGACTTTTCGAATCCATTGATTTACTATGTTTAATTTGTTTTGATTGTTGTATGATGTTTATGATAAACCTTAGAACGATTCTGGGCTGTACAATTGGATTTTTCTTGCAGGTATGAGAATCCACCATGATTAGGGTTCACGGCCCCCTTTAGGGTTTCATGATTCCATAATGATAAATGGATTCTAAAGACATAGGACAATTGCAAAACTCAGTAGCAATTCAATGATATAATCAATTTGGTGAAATTTTGTTGTTTGGATTGAGTTTGTGATTCGCAGGGATGAAGAACACGTAGCAATATTCGCAGGTAAGATGGAGGGAAATTTCGCAGGAAATTTGGAGAAGAAGAAGCAGCTTCGCGCGCTCAGGAAATTCAAATTATGATTAACATATTTTATGTTGTTTGGTTATTTGGTTATCACAAGCGCTGGCTTGTCCCAGTGGAAGGAGGCGTATGCGTACTGGCAGCATGACCTGTGTTCGAATCCTGGTCATGGCAATTATTTTTGGTTTGTTTTCATCTATACTTTGAATATCATATATTATTATTGTTTGGTGGTTTGTCATCAGGTAGGCTCTCCCAGCCAGGTGGATGTGCGTGCATGCTGGTAATCTGAAGGTCCTGGGTACGATTCTCACCCCAGGCCTTTTGTTTTCATCATTTTTCTGGATTTTTCAAAGATATGGCATAAAAACAATTGAGGTCATCCTATGATCACCAACGCATGGTTGGCCTAGTGGAATGTTTTGATGCTGGCAAGCTTGAAGACCTGGGTTCAAACCCAGCCAAGGTAAGTTCTTATTTTTTATCACTTTTTTTTTTTTCTATTTTTCTTTAATCAATTAATTTATTTGTTTTATATTCTTAATGAATCACATATATTAAAAATTTTAAAATAACATGTTATTCTCTAAAAGTTCTAAACTTTTCTGTTTTTTTTATTATTCAAAAATTTATTTTATTATTTTATGTAATTATAATATATATATGTATGTTAGTTTAATATTTTGTATATAAACAAACCCTATTTTTCTAATAAAACCCTAATCTTGTAAAAAATCATAAAATATTTTCTAATTTTTATTTTGTAAAAATCTAATTTTATTTTCTTATCATAAATTTTATAAATATAACAATTAGTAGAAATTAAATTGTTTAAATGTGATTATTTTTTGTAAATATGGTACTTAATATAATATTTTAAATATGACTAATTTTCTTGTAAATATACTTATAAATTATTTTTCTCTTTATATAATATGTGAATACCTTTTATAACTTTTTGTTTAGAAATAATTGAATTTATAATAATTAAATTTTGTAGTTATAATATATTTAAAAATAACTTAATAACTTGAAAATTAAAATAATTGTTTGTTCATATTTCTTTCTAAATATAATTGTTTGTATTAAAAATTGTTAATCTCTTATTCTTATAATTTTGATTAATTTTATTTATTACTAACCATATTATTTATTTGGCTTTATTAATTTTATATATTATTATTATTTCACTAATTTTTATTATTTACTAACCTCTCTTATTTTATTATTACTAACTTGTTGCTTATTATTTAAATATTATTATTTATCACTAACCCCAATTTTATTTACTTATTCATTATTTTTGCTTATTATATTTATTTTGTTATTTATTTATTTTGCTTATTATAATTATGTAGTTGCTTCCTTGGTGTAATTTTGTAATATTTTAAATATTTAATTTTTGCTATGGTTAGTAATTTAGGGAGTGTACAACATGTATTTTATTTAAAATAAATTAGGTCACTTTAATCATAAGATAATTAAATTAAACACTCACACACGTAAGTCGATTTTAATCGCCGTCTCACTTTCTAAGGTTATCCCTCAAGTTGCCTAAATCATAAGGTCAAGTGGGGTGTATAAAGCAAGTCCCTTAAAAGATAAAAATCATCAAGTCCCTCATGGTTGCCTTTACGAATCGAGTCCCTTCGAATAATGATGATAGTCCCTCCTATATGCTTATTACACCCCACAGTTGCCTTCATAAAAACAGAATGTCCCTCTCGTGTCCCTTACATCCAAGGTAATGACTACCTACTCCTTAATAGTAGGGATAGTCTTACCAATGAAAGGATAAAGAACAAGAAAGACTTAAAACTTTAGGGTAGGTTCCTCTTATGTACTTGCTCACTTCAAACTTTTCAAACACTTAAACAAATTTCAAACCAATTTTCAAAAACAAGTTTTTACGCATCCATACATGGATCATTATCAACTATTCTGAAAATTTTTCTATTCACACACTACACTTTCAAAAACAATTCAAAAGTGAGCTAAGTAACTAAGAGCCCATGGATAACCATGGATGTAAAGGGTGCTAACACCTTCCCTTTACATAACCTACCCCCCGGACCCAAAAATATCTCTTAAGGTCTTTCCTGTTCTTTTATAACCTTTCCTTTTGGATAAAATAAAAGTCGGTGGCGACTCTTGCTATCCGCAACATAACTAAAGTCAGTTCTCCCACCGTGTTACAGAACTGGCGACTCTGCTGGGGATCTAAATTTAAGAGGGGTACCCTTAGGAATTAAGATCACTTTAAATTGTTTGCCTTGTTTGCTTTATTATTATATTATTGGGGTGCTCTTATGTGTGAAAGGTCCTAACCCGGACCTAGTGTACCTTAGGTAAATGGCAATAGACCAAGGAAACTGTACGACGTATATCGATACGGTTGATCTGGTGGCCATAGTTAGTGCGACTTCTTGGTTGGTACTTATGTTCCTTAAGTCAAGTTGAGGATAATATGAGGCTGCCATATGTTGTCAATGCACTAACTAACTTTTAGAACCCTAGTTAACTCATCTTGGCCTTTAGAAAGTAGTGAGGTAACCGGCTTTGGTGCAGACTGAAGTTGGTTGACACTCGATACTACACTCATTGAGATCTTAAACTTGGAAGGTTTTGGTTGGCAAGTAAGTTGCCTCCTGATCAACCACCCTTGTGAAGGATCAATGATATTGAGATCCCTTAGAACCTGGTTACTTTTGTAGGACAGGATGAACCATCTAACTTCAGGGGAGGGTACTTACCTTTAAACCTCATGCAAGCCTTTAAACCTAGGGCTATGGTGTGACTTGTTTGTGTGTGCCACATGTTTGTGATTGAGCATAACATCATGACATCATCATGCATCATGAGCATAGCATTTTCCCTAACCATTTCAAGGACCAAAGGATTTATCTTTGTTCTTTGTCGCAGGTCATGGCTTCAGCTCGTAGAAACACCATCAGGATCAACTTTGTGAGCATACCTCCTAAACTTAAGGAGTTGGTTTCTCAAGTGTCTGATCATTCCCAGTTCATCAAGAGACATGGTCACCTATTGGATCTAGTCACTTCAGGGTTTAATGAAGACATGATGAGTGTTCTGTTTCAGGTCTTTGACCCTAAGCACCATTGCTTTACATTCCCTGACTATCAGCTGGTTCCAACCATGAAGGAGTTCTCTAAACTTCTAGGAATACCTGTTCTTGATCAAAGACCCTTCACAGGCTTGGAGAAAGAGCTTAAACCTGAAGTTATTGCTGCAACTCTACATCTGAAGAAGTCTGACATTGTTCTAGAAACGAGAAGCGGAGTTAAGGGTATTCTTGCTAAGGTATTAATGGATAAAGCTCAAGTGTTCTTGAAGGCCATGAGCTATGATGCTTTTGAGGAGATCTTAGCCGTGCTGATATATGGCTTAGTATTGTTCCCCAATCCAGATCAGTTCATAGATATTCATGCCATCAACATTTTCCTGAGTCACAATCCAGTGCCTACATTGCTTGGAGACATCCTGCATTCTCTTCACACCCGTACTACAAGGGCAAGAGGAACTTTGATGTGTTGCACACCTTTACTTTCTAGGTGGTTTATTTCTCACCTTCCTCACTCAGTAATGAAGAATGAGCAGGGGTTCAGATGGTCCAAGAGGATCATGTCACTTTCTCACTCAGACATCCATTGGTGCTCCAGATCTATGGAGAATGTCACCATCATTGACCGTTGTGGGGAGTTTCCTAATGTGCCACTACTAGGCATAAGAGGAGGCATCACCTACAACCCCTCTCTAGCTTTACGACAGTTTGGTTATGCTCGGAGCGATGGTCCACATGACATGTTGATTCAGGGCATTGTGTTTGATTACGACAACGATCTTCAGGGTTACCGTCAGAGATTCATACGAGCTTGGGGAAAGGTAAACAGGATTGACAGCAAGACACTGGAGCCTAAGTACACTATTCCTATGGAGGCTTATCTCAGATGGATACGATCTCGTGCTCAGACACTCATGATGCCATATCCTGCCGTCCTACCAGTTACCATGGAACCTGTTGCTGAAGGAGACACTGCTTATACCATCCTTCACCCAGACATGCCTACTGATAAGGAAGACTTGCAGAGATCATGGATCCAACTGAAGGAGCAAAGGGATACTTTCGAGGCTCATTACAAAGCAAGCCAAGAAAAGATTCTGGAACTAACAAAGCTACTTCATGAGGAACGAAACCTCAACTCTTACCTCAACACAAAGAGGAAACGTCCATGGGAGACTTAAAACCCCATCTTTTGTACTTATTTCATTTTCATTTTTGTAAGCCTAAAAGGCAAAACAAAGTTATTACTAATAAAAGTTTACTTTCGTGTTTGTCTAAGCAAATTTAAATCCTACGGTCCTTGAAAACATTGCATATGCATTACCACATCATTTCATTGCATCACAGGTTTATAATTGTGCACAGGTTTCTCATCTTCTCGCTGTTTATTTCAGCAATGGCTCTTGAACAATCAGTTAAGGATCTCCAGGCACAAAATGCACAGTTCCAAGAGCTGATCCTGAACCTGTCCAAGGGGCAGGATGAATTGAAGGCACTGCTGGCCAAGAAGACTAAGAAGACTAGAAGGTCTGCTGGGTTGATCAACATGGGAAGAAGGTTCAAAGGTCTTGCTAAGACCAAAGAACCAGCTGAAGACTATGAATCTGAAGAATCTGAGCAAGAGGTAGGCAGTCTCCACCATTCAATGGGGGACTCTGATTTTGAGGCTAATTACTACCATGAGCCTAATGAAGACAAATTCAAGATGCTGGTGGATAGAATGGATGCTATGGAGTTGCAGAAATCATCTGGGCTGGATTTTGAGGATTTGAGCTTGATATCTGGGGTGGTCATACCCGTGGGTTTCAAGGTTCCTACTTTTGTTGTCTATGATGGGGTCTCTTGTCCCAAGCTGCATCTGAGGTCCTATGTCAGAAGAATTCAACCCCACACTGCTGATAAGAAGTTGTGGATCCATTTCTTTCAAGAGAGCTTATCTGGAGCTCAGTTGGAGTGGTATTATCAGTTGGAGAGTGTCAACATCAGAGACTGGAATGATCTTGCTGAAGCTTTCTATAAGCAGTACCAATACAATGCTGACTTAGCCCCCACTCGCATGCAGCTTCAGAGCATGTCTATGGGTGCCAAAGAAAGTTTTAAGGAGTATGCTCAGAAGTGGAGAGATTTAGCTGGAAGAGTTCAACCCCCTTTGACTGACAGGGAGCTGGTTGATATGTTCATGTGTACGCTGAATGGTCCGTTTTACAGTCATCTCATTGGAAGCTCATCATCTGGCTTCACTGAGTTGATCATGACAGGAGAGCGAGTAGAGAATGGTATAAAGAATGGTAAGATCCAAATGGGTACTTCTTCATCAGGTGCTGCAAAGAAGCCTCCCACTGGGAAGAAAGAATCCAATGATGTTTATGGTCAACCTGATCGTAACAGAAGGCATCAGTCTGTTAGTGCAGTTCATATTTCAAATCCAACTCCTGCAACAACAGAGCAGCCACAGGGCAACCAACAGAGGGCTAGAAGACAGTTCACGAAGATCAACATGTCAATGGCACAGGCATTGCAACATTTGTTGAAGGCTGAACTTATTACTTTGAAAGAGGCTCCTCAGAATCCTAATGTTACCTCTCCCAGGTACAACCCCAATGCACGGTGTGCATACCATTCAAACTGTCAGGGACATGATACTAATAACTGCTGGGTCTTGAAGAACAAAATTCAGGATATGATTGATGCTGGAGAAATTGAGTTTGATCCTCCGGGTACTCCCAATGTGATCACTGCTCCAATGCCAAATCACGAGAAGACGGTCAATGCCATTGAAGAAGATCTACATGTTTATTCAGTTATGGAATTGACCACACCACTGTCTGTTATCAAAAAGAGGTTAGTACAAGCTGGGATCTTTCCAGGTTGTCGTGAAGATTGTTTGTATTGTACCTATAAGCCGGATAGCTGCTTCATTCTGAGAGATGGCATTCAACGTCTCATGGATAAGTATACTATAGTGTTTGAAAGAAGACCAGCATCTGTAGAAAGTATGGTGGATCATCTGACTCGGGGTAAGAAGATTGAAGAGGTTGACATGGTTGACAAAGTACCACTAAGAATCACTTCAAAGGGTCCTATTAAAATCACTCATCAGGGTCCAATCAAGATTACTGCTGAAGGTCCTGTGAAAGTTGTTGCTGAAGCCAGAGTAGCTCCTATGGTCATTACTACTCCTGGTCCTATCCCATATACGTCTGACAAAGCTGTGCCTTGGCACTATGGGTCTGATGTTTACATCCATGGTGTTAAGCAAGAGCCTGTAGCTGATGTGCCTATTGATGTTGACAATATTGCCGGATCTAGTAAGATCACTCGTAGTGGAAGAGTCTTCTCTCCTCCAGATACTTCCAAGAATGCAGTTACTCCTGCTACTACTTCCACCACTGATGCCCGGGGCAAAGGTCCTATTATTGAGCCTGTATCTACTGATGTGCCGGCTGCTGATGATCTCTCTAAGCAGATGGAAGAAGTATTGAAAATCATTCGCAAGAGTGATTATGACATTGTTGATCAATTGGGGCATACTCCCTCAAAGATTTCTATGTTGTCCTTGTTGCTGTGTTCTGAGGCTCATGCCAAGTCATTGATCAAGTTTCTGAAGATGGCTCATGTACCCAGTGCAATTTCTGTTGACCAATTTGAGAACTGTGTTGCCCACCTGACCTATGACAATGGGTTAGGATTTTCTGATGCTGACTTGACCCCTGCCAAGAGAGATCGTAACAGGGCCTTGCATATTTCAATTGAATGCAGGGGCACTACCCTGTCTCATGTACTGATAGACAATGGTTCCTCTTTGAATGTGTTGCCTAAGGAAGTCCTGAACAAGCTGAGTCCTGAAGATGCTGTGTTGAAGCCCAGTAACATTGTGGTAAAGGCTTTTGATGGTTCTAGAAGAGTAGTGCATGGGGAAATTGATCTTCCAATCCAAGTTGGTTCCCAGGTGTTTACTGCTACATTTTATGTGATGGATATTCGTCCTTCATACTCCTGTCTGCTTGGTCGTCCCTGGATCCATGGGGCAGGTGCTGTGACCTCTACATTGCACCAAAAGTTGAGATATCCGGTGAATGGAAAGGTTGTTACTGTCTTTGGAGAGGAAGAATACTTTGTCAGCCATGTAAACACTTTCAAGTATCTGGAAGTGGAAGGTGAATACATTGAGACTCCGTGTCAGTCATTTGAAGTGGTTCCCTGGGTTGTTAATGATTGTGTAGCTTCTCCTGTTGTGAAGAAAGTTCCTGTGGTTACCAGAAAACCTCCAACAATGGCAATGGCCTCCCTCAATGATGCTAGAGCTGTGGTGGATGAAGGTGGTTGTACTATTTGGGGTCAGCTTCCTGATATTCCATACAAGTCTGACAAGTTTGGTTTGGGTTTCACTGCAGAGTCCCAGAAGGCTATTCGTCGTGCTCGTGCTGCTCGTATCACCAATCAAGGGGTTATCAATGTTGTGGGAGACTATGATGAGGACTACAACTTGGATGCATGGATTTTTCCTACTGTTGGTGCTGGACTCAACAATTGGAAAGCTGAAGATGTTATCCCTATCTCCTTTAGTCAGGAGTAAATACTATTACTGTGTTATATTTTAAATTTGTAATTTCTGAACAATAAAACTTTCAAGCCATGTGCCTTACCCGGGGCACAATGGTGTGCTTGTTACGGGCTATCATTTCATTTGCATACTTCATTCAATAAAATCAGTGGACGTTTCGTTTTCGTAAATATTGTGTTCCTTGTCTTTCTTTTCTTTTATTTTTGCTTTATCAGCTATGTGTTCTTACACACACCCACATCACTAAATGCAGATCCTCATCCACTCTGGATCCTGTTGATAACAGTTCTACTATTGCCAATTATGATTTCGAGAATCCGATCTATCAAACTGAAGACGGAAATGAAGACGATTGTGAAATACCTGTAGAGCTTGCTAGGTTGTTACAACAAGAAGAGAAAGCTATACAGCCACATGAAGAGCCAGTCGAAGTTGTGAATCTGGGAACTGAAGAAAACAGAAAAGAGGTCAAGGTAGGGGCTGATTTAGAGGACAGTGTCAAGAGCAGGTTGATTCAGATGTTATGTGATTATGTGGAGATCTTTGCTTGGTCTTATGAAGATATGCCAGGGTTAGATACAGACATTGTGGTTCACCGTTTGCCAGTGAAAGAAGATTGTCGTCCAAAGAAGCAGAAGGTTCGTCGTATGCGTCCTGAAATGTCAGAAAAGATCAAGGCAGAGGTAATGAAACAGTTCAATGCAGGGTTCTTAGCAGTGACTTCTTATCCTCAGTGGGTTGCAAATGTGGTACCAGTTCCTAAGAAGGATGGTAAGGTACGTATGTGTGTGGACTACAGAGATTTGAACAAGGCTAGCCCCAAAGATGATTTTCCACTTCCTCATATTGATATTCTGGTAGACAACACTGCTCAGCATAAAGTATTCTCTTTTATGGATGGTTTCTCTGGTTACAATCAAATCAAGATGGCACCTGAAGACATGGAGAAGACAACATTTGTGACACAGTGGGGCACCTTTTGTTATAAGGTGATGCCATTTGGTTTGAAGAATGCAGGGGCAACATATCAGCGTGCTATGGTGGCTTTGTTTCATGATATGATTCATCATGAGATAGAGGTATATGTAGATGATATGATAGCCAGGTCTCAGAATGAAGAACAACATCTTGATCATCTGCACAAGTTGTTTGAGAGGTTGAAGAAATACAAATTGAGGTTGAATCCAAACAAGTGTACTTTTGGAGTTAGATCTGGAAGGCTCCTGGGTTTCATTGTCAGTGGAAAAGGTATTGAAGTGGATCCTGCAAAAGTGAAAGCTATACGAGAGATGCCAGCTCCCCGTACTGAGAAGGAAGTTAGAGGTTTCTTGGGACGATTGAATTACATTGCAAGATTTATTTCCCAGTTAACTACCATCTGTGAGCCAATCTTCAAGTTGTTGAAGAAAGATCAGGTGATGGAATGGAATGATGAGTGCCAGACTACCTTTGATGAAATCAAGAGATACCTGCTAGAACCACCAATTTTGATGCCACCAGTTGATGGAAGACCCTTGATTATGTACTTAACAGTGTTAGACAACTCAATGGGGTGTGTGTTGGGGCAACATGACGAGTCTGGTCGAAAAGAGCAGGCAATATACTACCTTAGCAAAAAGTTTACCGACTGTGAAACAAGATACTCACTGCTCGAGAAAACTTGCTGCGCTTTGGCATGGGCTGCTCGCCGACTAAGACAGTATATGTTGACCCATACTACCTTATTGATTTCGAAGATGGATCCAATCAAGTACATATTTGAGAAACCTGCTCTCTCCGGAAGAATTGCAAGATGGCAAATGATCTTAACAGAATATGACATACAGTATACTACTCAGAAGGCCATCAAGGGAAGTGTTGTTGCTGATCATTTGGCTCATCAAGCAGTGGATGATTACCAGTCAATGAATTTTGAGTTCCCTGATGAAGACATTATGATTATTACCAAAGAACCTGGACAATATGACGGACCTGAACAAGGATCCCGATGGACTATGGTTTTTGATGGTGCCTCTAATGCACTTGGTAATGGTGTTGGTGTTGTGATTATTTCCCCTGAAGGTTGTCATACCCCGATTACTGCCAGACTTTGTTTCTATTGTACCAATAACATGGCTGAGTATGAGGCATGTATCCTGGGTATTAAAACTGCTATTGATATGAAGATTCAGTTCCTTGATGTGTATGGAGATTCAGCCCTGGTAGTAAGTCAAATTAAAGGAGATTGGGATACCAAGCATGATAACCTCATTCCTTACAGAGAGCATGTGTTGTCTTTGATCCCACATTTCAAAGAGATTACCTTTGAGCACATTCCACGAAGAGAAAATCAGTTGGCAGATGCATTAGCCACCATGGCATCTATGTTTGAGATCAGTTGGGATGATGAAGCTCCCAAGATTACTATTGATAGATTTGAAAAGCCTGCATACTGTAATGAGATTGACACAGAAGGGGCAGAGGAGAAGCCTTGGTTCTATGAAGTAAAAAAATATCTTGAAGCTCAGGAATTCCCTGAAGGGGCATCTGTCAAAGATAGGAAGTTTCTGAGAAGGTTTGCTGCTAAGTTCTTCTTGAGTAATGGGATTCTGTATAAGCGCAATCATGATTCAACTTTGCTTCGTTGTGTGGATAAGAAGGAAGCAATTGAGATTATGGAAGATATGCATGATGGGATCTTTGGCACTCATTCTAGTGGTCATACTATGGCAAAGAAGATATTGAGAGCAGGTTACTATTGGTCTACCATGGAAGCTGATTGCTATCAACATTCCAGGACATGTCACAAGTGTCAAATTTATGCTGATAAAGTCCACGTACCTCCATCACCATTGAATGTGTTGACTGCTCCTTGGTGTAACACGGTGGGAGAACTGACTTTAGTTATGTTGCGGATAGCAAGAGTCGCCACCGACTTTTATTTTATCCAAAAGGAAAGGGTATAAAAGAACAGGAAAGACCTCAAGAGATATTTTTTGGGTCCGGGGGGTAGGTTATGTAAAGGGAAGGTAGGTGTTAGCACCCTTTACATCCATGGTTATCCATGGGCTCTTAGTTACTTAGCTCACTTTTGAATTGTTTTTGAAAATGTGAAGTGTGTGAATAGAAAAATTTTCAGAATAGTTAATAATAATCCATGTACGGATGTGTAAAAACTTGTTTTTGAAAATTTGTTTGAAATTGTGAAGAGTTTGAAAAGTTTTTGAAGTGAGCAAGTACATAAGAGGAACCTACCCTAATGTTTAAAGTCTTTCTTGTTCTTTATCCTTTCATTGGTAAGACTATCCCTACTATTAAGGAGTAGGTAGTCATTACCTTGGATGTAAGGGACATGAGAGGGACATTCTGTTTTATGAAGGCAACTGAGGGGTGTAATAAGCATATAGGAGGGACTATCATCATTATTCGAAGGGACTCGATTCGTATAGGCAACCATGAGGGACTTGATGATTTTCTTTTTAAAGGGACTTGCTTTATACACCCCACTTGACCTTATTCGTAAGCAACTTGAGGGATAACCTTAGAAAGTGAGACGGCGATTAAAATCGACTTACGTGTGTGAGTGTTTAATTTAATTATCTTATGATTAAAGATGTCCTAAATTTATTTTAAATAACATACATGTTTTGCACTCCCTAATTACTAACCATAGCAAGAATAATTAAATAATTACAGAATTTACATCCAGGAGCATTTACATAATTATAATAATAATAAGCAAAATAAATAATAAACAAATAATAATAATTTAACAATAAATAAATAATGGGTTAGTAGTAATAAAAATTAAGAAATAGGATTAGTAAAAATATTAAGAATAAATAAAGTTAGTAAAAATAATTAAATTTAATGAAACAATAATAATTATAAAAATAGACAAGGTTAGAAAAAAATAAGATAAAAATTTAGGATAATAATAAACAAACAATAAGAATATGATTAATAATAATTAATAGAAATAAATAGAGAAAATATTATAGTAACATGATTAAACACAAAATTTGATTTTAATTTAGAAACATAGATAATTAAATAATTACTATAATATAAAGTTCTAAATATAACATAATTATAAATTTTTAATCATTTACAAAATTTTAATTATTTCTAATTATATCAACAATTATTAATAATATTTACATATTGTATGAAGAAAATAAATTTTAAATATCATGTTCATAAAATAATTATATTTACAAAAAAAGAAAAATTAGTCATATTTAAAATATTATATTAAGTATCATATTTACAAAATTTATAAGAATTATAATAAATATATATATATATATATATATATATATATAATAATTACATTAAGAATTGGAAAATAAATTTATTTAGAAGAAAATAGAATTAGGTTTTTTAAAAAAAAATAAATTAGGGTTTGTTAGAAAAATAGGGTTTGTTTATATATAAAATTGTTTTAACTAATATATTATAATTTATTTACAAAGTAAAAAGAAAACAAATTTTAAATTGAAAAAAACATGAATATAACTATTGAATAATATTTTATAGAGAATTATTATTATTAAGAAATCAATTAAATTAAATTAAACAAAACAACAAAAAAAATAAAACAAAAAAAATATCAAAAACAAACCTGGCTGGGATTTGAACCCAGGAGGTTTTGATTAACAGCATCAAGGCATACCACTGGACCATTCCATGCGCAGGTAGCAAAGCAACAAGTCCAATACGTTTTGTTCTTTGTTTTGAAAAACCTGGAAAATAAAGAAATAAAAAGGCCTGGGGTGGGATTCGTACCCAGGACCTTATGAATGCAAGCAAGTACGCGTTACCGCCTGGCTGGGAGAGCCTATCTGGCAGTATAATGACCATATAACATAATATATTAAGCTGCTTCATTACCTGGAAAAAATAGAAAAAACAATGTGCGAGTCCAAGATTCGAACTCAGGTCACGCTGGCTACACACACAAGTCTTTTACCACTGGACCACAAGCACGCGTGTGATAACAAAATAGCAAAACAACATAAAATAAATTAACGTAATTTGAATTTCTGAGCGCGCGGGAAGCAGCTTCATCTTCTCCAATTTACCTGCGAAATTCCTTTTGAATTTTCCTGCGAATATTGTTGCAAGTTCTTCATGGTTCTTGACCTGCGAAAATCAAACTCACACCAAACAGTAATGATTCATGAAATTGATTACAGTTTTATGATCCTTAGGTCTCATAGAACATTCTTATGTGTCCAGAATTCATTTATATTTGTTCAATCATAAAACCCTAAAATTGAGCTCTAAACCCTAATAATGGCCGCAGGTGATATAGGTCATGAAGCTTCAATCTAATTGCCCAGAATCGTTCCTTGGATCATCACAAACACAAAAGCACAAACAAAATTCATTAATAATGCACAAATAAGTAGAATCGAAAAATTGAAATTCAAGGTAAAACTTGATTCGGGTTCATCAATATGTGATGCTATGAGGCAATGTAATGATCAGTTTATGTTCCATGATGATCAAGGAAGCCAACCATGTTCTCAAAATACCTTGTAGTGCTCTGAATTTTAAAATCCGAATGTGACTTTTGGAAGAGTTTTTTGAACAATGAACTTACAATTTTGGCTGCTGGAAATCGTGTCTTGAGGCTAGGGTTATGTTTGATACTTATATGAGAATGAATTAGGTCAGAAATATGGATTGGTTGTGTGAAGATTTGATCCAAAAAAGATTGAAAAATATTGAACTTTGAATTTCAAATATTGGCTCATGATGACTTGCTATTTTTGTATCAATCACATGATTCCATTCTCTTTCAAATTCAATCAACAATTAAGAATTTCTAGAAGCATTATCTTCCTCCAAAAATAGATTTTCATATTTTATATTTATTTAAAATGATTTTTATGAATTAAATCAATAATAAATAAAAATAAAATAATAAAAATGCTTAATTTTGGTCAATTGGGTCGTGCATAATGATATGAGGTGGATTGGATCACAACTTAGCAAGCCCATTTGGAAGGAATTGTTTCTAGACCCCCATTTTCAATATAAACCATCACAAAATTGCCCAACTTTGCAAGAGCATATCTCACTCAATTTTAAAGGTATGAGGGTGTTCTTGGACATTTTGGAAAGCTTGAAGAGTCCTCTAAACAACCCCATTGGTTTCAGGTCCATATCATTTACCAATCTCAAGTTATGCCCTTTTGAAGTTGTTGACTTTTTGTTGACTTTTGAAATGACCTATAATGTCTTAGGTCATATCTTTCAAATGAAGCATTTTTGGGCTTAACTTTCAACATAAAAGTTGTATAGAATTCAATTTCCTTCAAAATGAGCTTTGGATGGAGACTTTGTGATGAAGTATGTGAAAGTTATGATTGGTCAAAGTTCAGTTGACTTTTACTAAGGAAACCCTAATTTAGAAACTCCTGATTATTGATGATCTGGAATCTCCTTGATGAATCATGATCAACCCTTGATAAAATGATGAATTTTACTTCATATACTTGATGTTGGCAAAAAATCATGAAGTTTGACTTTGGTTTGACCACAGTTGACCTCAGTTTGACTTTTTAACTGTATTGACTGATTTTGACTTATCTGATCATCTGACTGAGCAAACTTTTGAGAAAAGTCTTGAAACTTGTCATGGGGGTTCTTATACACATATAAGATGTTATGAAACTCACTTGAAGTATTGTAAGTCCATTTAGTCTGATTAAAGTCAAAACCCTAGTTTTGGATGCACTGCTTAGGAGGTGCATTGTCTGAGGGAATTGTCAACTCCTTTGACCAATTGTGAACTTTGTGAACCTTGTGAACCATCATAAAATGTCTTGTGAACCTCATGGGAGGTATTGTGAAGCTTGTGAACCTTGTGAACCTCATGAAGTGGCTTTGTAGACCTCATGAACCTCAGGAGAGCTTTGTAATCATTGTGGATCTTGTGAATCTTGTGAATCTTGTGAACCTTGTGAACTTTCAAGAAGTAACTTATAGACTTCATGAACCTCATGAAAGGTTTTGAAGATGTTGAGAAACTTGTGAACCTTGTGAACCTTCAAGAAGTGACTTGTAGACTTCATGAACTTCATGAAAGGTCTTGAAGATGTTGAGAAGCTTGTGAACCTTGTGAACCTTCAAGAAGTAACTTGTAGACTTCATGAACCTCAAGAAAGGTATTGAAAGCATTATGGAACTTGTGAACCTTGTGAACCTTCAAGAAGTAGCTTGTAGACTTCATGAACTTCATGAAAGGTTATGGACATGTTGAGAAACTTGTGAACCTTGTGAACCTTCTTAGAACACAAAGTCTTGTATTGTGAGGGCAAATTTTGGGGTGCAACAGCTGCCCCTGTTCAATTTTCTGAAACCTGAGGGGTTAGATTGGTATATTTGCCAGTCGTGACCTGGAAGGTTGAAGGGGATTGAACACAAAAACCCAAAAATTTGCACTCACCAGTGCATTAGAGTGATACAGAGGACTAGTTGAATATGATTGAGGGGGATTAAAGATGCCACTAGGGGAAAGCAGTCCAAAATATGGAGGTATAATGAAAGCTGTCAGGAGTCTGGAGCAGTCCTGAGGTATTGATGATATGCTTTCAGGATGCTGGAGTAATACTGATGTAACAGCATGTCTTCATGAGGATAGAGCAATCAATAATGATAACCCTAAAGCAGTCTTGAAGTAATAATATGATTTCAGGAGGATAGAGCAATCAATAATGATAACTCTAAAGCAGTCTTGAAGATATGATTTCAGGAGGATAGAGCCATCAATAATGATAACTTTAAAGCAGTCTTGAAATAATAATGTGATTTCAGGAGGATAGAGCAATCAATAATGATAACTCTAAAGCAGTATTGAAGTAATAATTTCAGGAGGATAGAGCCATCAATAATGATAACTCTAAAGCAGTCTTGAAGTAATGATTTCAGGAGGATAGAGCCATCAATAATGATAACTCTAAAGCAGTCTTGAAGATATGATTTCAGGAGGATAGAGCCATCAATAATGATAACTTTAAAGCAGTCTTGAAATAATAATGTGATTTCAGGAGGATAGAGCAATCAATAATGATAACTCTAAAGCAGTCTTGAAGTAATAATTTCAGGAGGATAGAGCCATCAATAATGATAACTCTAAAGCAGTCTTGAAGTAATGATTTCAGGAGGATAGAGCCATCAATAATGATAACTCTAAAGCAGTCTTGAAATAATAATATGATTTCAAGAGGATAGAGCAATCAATAATGATAACTCTAGAGCAGTCTTGAAGTCATGAGAAGTTATCAGGAGGATAAAGTAACCCTGAGGTGACGATAAAGCAGTCCCAAAGTAATAAGAAGCTTATCAGGAGGGTAGAGCAGTCCTGATGATCATAAGTTTGTTTGTTGGGTAATTAACCTGAAAACAAGGTAGCATTCTGTATAATAACATTAGTTTATGTTTTATGTATGCATGTATGATATGATGCACTTAGGTAATGTACTATATGTCTATGGATATATATGCTATGGTATGATGTAAATGATGTATGTATGATATGATACTGCCGGAAGCGTCTGGATATCTTCGTATAACAACTGCTGGCCAGGGAAAATAAATCTCGATTCGTTGCTGAAGAATATATAACCCTCCGTCTGCTGGGGATAACAGGGTATAGACAACTTCCCGTATGCTGGGGATAACAAGGTATATATACCCTTCGTCTTCGTTTGGTAGTAGGATAAGTATAACATCCCGTCCTCGCTCGTCGTACCCTTATTGGAAAGTAATTTCCCGTACATCCGTATGAGGATAAAAGAGATGGATATAAATTCCAGGGGAGATGAGACTTTATGAAGATGGATTTGTCCTACTAAGGGTTTGTAACTGTCTTGTAAAGGTGAATCGGCGAAGCTTCGTTGAAATCCTTCCCTCGTTCGTCCTTAGTAAATACTATTACTGCATTTCCATGCATTTCTGGTAAACATCAATCATATTAAGCATACATACATTTCTGGTAAACATCAATCATATTCAAAAGCATACATACATTCAAACACAACCAATGGACGTTTCGCTTATGTAAATAGGGTAAAAGTAAATCTGGATTCAAAAGATGGAATTTATTTATATCAAAAAATGACCCATACACGGGTAAGTTTGTACCAGGAGACATAAACCCTAGTAAGAGGATTTTGTCATAAAGTTTTACAAAAGAGAATCAACTATGTGGGAAACAGTCCTATTGAGTTTCAATTCTACTATTGCCTTTCAAGTATCTCATCTTCTTGCTGTTGAGACGGAAATGATCGAATTGAGCTTTATCTGTTCGAGCTTGAGTAAGTAGTACAACTGGTTGCAGTTTTATGGGTGATCCAAACGAGACATAGTCATACGCTTTAATCCCTAACTTTTGCCTGGATTGCCCTTTCAGGTTTTCAATCCACCGGGATACCCTTTTTTGCCCAAGTCGCCTTTTCAGGTTTTCGACTTGCCGGGTGTACATCTTTTTATATATATCCCTAATTTTTGCCCAAACCCTTTTGGTTTGCCGGGATGCCCTTATTTTTGCCTAGGCCTGTCAACCTAGCGGGTCTCTTTTTATGCGTAGTATTTTTTAACTATGTCTGCGTTTACAGGCTGTGGGAAGTCTTCACCATCCATTGTAGTCAGTATCATGGCACCTCCTGAGAACACTGTCTTGACTACAAACGGTCCCTCATATGTTGGAGTCCACTTGCCCCTAGGATCACTCTGTGGTAATATGATACGCTTGATTACCAAGTCACCAGCCTGATATACCTTTGGCTTAACCTTCTTGTTAAAAACTTTGATCATCCGTTTCTGGTACATCTGGCCATGACAAACTGCTGCTAACCTCTTCTCATCAATCAAATTTATCTGGTCCAGTCGAGTCTGAATCCATTCATCTTCATCCAAGCCTGCATCCTTCATAATTCTTAAGGAGGGAATCTGAATTTCAATGGGCAAAACGGCTTCCATACCATAGACTAAGGAGAATGGGGTTGCCCCTGTTGAAGTACGTATTGTAGTACGATAACCATGAAGAGAAAATGGTAACATCTCATGCCAATCCTTATAAGTAACAGTCATCTTCTGTACAATCTTCTTAATGTTCTTATTAGCAGCTTCAACTGCCCCATTCATCTTTGGACGATACGGAGAAGAGTTGTGATGCTTAATCTTGAACTGCGTGCAGAGATCGGTAATCATAGTGTTGTTCAAATTAGAGCCATTGTCAGTGATAATCCTTTCAGGAATGCCATACCTACATATGAGATTATTTTTAATGAACCGAGCCACGACATTCTTAGTAACAGATTCAAATGAAGCTGCCTCTACCCACTTCGTGAAGTAATCAATAGCAACCAGGATGAAACGATGCCCATTAGAAGCAGTAGGCTTGATCTCACCAATCATATCAATGCCCCACATGGCAAAGGGCCAAGGAGCAGTCAACACATTCAATGGTGATGGAGGTACATGGACTTTATCCGCATAGATTTGACATTTGTGACAAGTTCTGGAGTGTTGATAGCAATCAGCTTCCATGGTGGACCAATAGTAACCTGCTCTCAAAATCTTCTTTGCCATGGTATGACCATTAGAATGAGTGCCAAAGGTCCCATCATGCATCTCTTCCATAATTTCTGTAGCTTCCTTCTTATCCACACAACGAAGCATAGTTGAATCATGATTACGCTTGTACAGAATCCCATTACTCAAAAAGAACTTAGCAGAAAACCTTCTCAGGAACTTCCTATCTTTGACAGATGCCCCTTCAGGGAATTCCTGAGCTTCAAGATATCTTTTCACTTCATAGAACCAAGGCTTCTCCTCTGCCCCTTCAGTATCAATCTCATTGCAGTATGCAGGCTTTTCAAATCTATCAATAGTAATCTTGGGAGCTTCATCATCCCAACTGATCTCAAACATAGATGCCATGGTGGCCAAAGCATCTGCCAACTGATTCTCTCTTCGTGGAATATGTCCAAAGGTAATCTCTTTGAAATGTGGGATCAAAGACAACACATGCTCTCTGTAAGGAATGAGGTTATCATGCTTGGTATCCCAATCTCCTTTAATCTGACTTACTACCAAGGCTGAATCTCCATACACATCAAGGAACTGAATCTTCATATCAATAGCAGCTTTAATACCCAGGATACATGCCTCATACTCAGCCATGTTATTGGTACAATAGAAACAAAGCCTGGCAGTAATCGGGGTATGACAACCTTCAGGGGAACTAATCACAACACCAACACCATTACCAAGTGCATTAGAGGCACCATCAAAAACCATAGTCCATCGGGATCCTTGTTCAGGTCCGTCATATTGTCCAGGTTCTTTGGTAATAATCATAATGTCTTCATCAGGAAACTCAAAATTCATTGACTGATAATCATCCACTGCTTGATGAGCCAAATGATCAGCAACAACACTTCCTTTAATGGCCTTCTGAGTAGTATACTGTATATCATATTCTGTCAAGATCATTTGCCATCTTGCAATTCTTCCGGAGAGAGCAGGTTTCTCAAATATGTACTTGATTGGATCCATCTTCGAAATCAATAAGGTAGTATGGGTCAACATATACTGTCTTAGTCGGCGAGCAGCCCATGCCAAAGCGCAGCAAGTTTTCTCGAGCAGTGAGTATCTTGTTTCACAGTCGGTAAACTTTTTGCTAAGGTAGTATATTGCCTGCTCTTTTCGACCAGACTCGTCATGTTGCCCCAAGACACACCCCATTGAGTTGTCTAACACTGTTAAATACATAATCAAGGGTCTTCCATCAACTGGTGGCATCAAAATTGGAGGTTCTAGCAGATATCTCTTGATTTCATCAAAGGCAGTCTGGCATTCATCATTCCATTCCATCACCTGATCTTTCTTCAACAACTTGAAAATTGGCTCACAGATGGTAGTTAATTGGGAGATAAATCTTGCAATGTAGTTCAATCGTCCCAAGAAACCTCTAACCTCCTTTTTAGTACGGGGAGCTGGCATCTCTCGTATAGCTTTCACTTTTGCAGGATCCACTTCAATACCTTTTCCACTGACAATGAAACCCAGGAGCTTTCCAGATCTAACTCCAAAAGTACACTTGTTTGGATTCAATCTCAACTTGTATTTCTTCAACCTCTCAAACAACTTGTGCAGATGATCAAGATGTTGTTCTTCATTCTGAGACCTGGCTATCATATCATCTACATATACCTCTATCTCATGATGAATCATATCATGAAACAAAGCCACCATAGCACACTGATATGTTGCCCCTGCATTCTTCAAACCAAATGGCATCACCTTATAGCAAAAAGTGCCCCACTGTGTCACAAATGTTGTCTTCTCCATATCTTCAGGTGCCATCTTGATTTGATTGTAACCAGAGAAACCATCCATAAAAGAGAATACCTTATGCTGAGCAGTGTTGTCTACCAGAATATCAATATGAGGAAGTGGAAAGTCATCTTTGGGGCTAGCCTTGTTCAAATCTCTGTAGTCTACACACATACGTACCTTACCATCTTTCTTAGGAACTGGTACCACATTTGCAACCCACTGAGGATAAGAAGTTACTGCTAAGAACCCTGCATTGAACTGTTTCATTACCTCTGCCTTGATCTTTTCTGACATTTCAGGACGCATACGACGAACCTTCTGCTTCTTTGGACGACAATCTTCTTTCACTGGTAACCGGTGAACCACAATGTCTGTATCCAACCCTGGCATATCTTCATAAGACCAAGCAAAAATCTCCACATAGTCACGTAACATCTGAATCAACCTGCTTTTGACACTGTCCTCTAAATCAGCCCCTATCTTGACCTCTTTCTTGTTTTCTTCAGTTCCCAGATTCACAACTTCGACTGGCTCTTCATGTGGCTGTATAGCTTTCTCTTCTTGTTGTAACAACCTAGCAAGCTCTACAGGTATTTCACAATCGTCCTCATTTCCGTCTTCAGTTTGATAGATCGGATTCTCGAAATTATAATTGGCAATAGTAGAACTGTTATCAACAGGATCCAGAGTGGATGAGGATCTGCATTTTAGTGATGTGGGTGTGTGTAAGAACACATAGCTGATAAAACAAAAATAAAAGAAAAGAAAGACAAGGAACACAATATTTACGAAAACGAAACGTCCACTGATTTTATTGAATGAAGTATGCAAATGAAATGACAACCCGTAACAAGTACACCATTGTGCCCCGGGTAAGGCACATGGCTTGAAAGTTCAATTGTTCAGAAATTACAAACTCAAAACATAACACAGTAATAGTATTTACTCCTGATTATAGGAGATAGGGATAACATCTTCAACTTTCCAATTATTGAGTCCAGCACCCACAATAGGAAAAATCCATGCATCCAAGTTGTAGTCTTCATCATAGTCTCCCACAGCATTGATAACCCCTTGATTGGTGATACGAGCAGCACGAGCACGACGAACAGCCTTCTGGGACTCTTCATCCACCACAGCTCTAGCATCATTGAGGGAGGCCATTGCCATTGTTGGAGGTTTTCTGGTGACAACAGGAACTTTCTTCACAGCAGGAGGAGCTAGCTAATTATTAACAACCCAGGGAACCACTTCAAATGACTGACACGGAGTCTCAATGTATTCACCTTCCACTTCCAGATACTTGAAAGTGTTTACATGGCTGACAAAGTATTCTTCCTCTCCAAAGACAGTAACAACTTTTCCATTCACCGGATATCTCAACTTTTGGTGCAATGTAGAGGTCACAGCACCTGCCCCATGGATCCAGGGACGACCAAGCAGACAAGAATATGAAGGACGAATATCCATCACAAAAAATGTAGCAGTAAACACCTGAGAACCAACTTTGATTGGAAGATCAATTTCCCCATGCACTACTCTTCTAGAACCATCAAAAGCCTTTACCACAATATTACTGGGCTTCAGCACAGCATCTTCAGGACTCAACTTATTCAGGACTTCCTTGGGCAACACATTCAGAGAGGAACCATTGTCTATCAGCACATGTGACAGGGTAGTGCCCCTGCATTCAATTGAAATATGCAAGGCCCTGTTATGATCCCTCTTGGCAGGGGTCAAGTCAGCATCAGAAAATCCTAACCCGTTGTCATAGGTCAGGTGGGCAACACAGTTCTCAAATTGGTCAACAGAAATTGCGCTGGGTACATGAGCCATCTTCAGAAACTTGATCAATGACTTGGCATGAGCCTCATAACATAACAACAAGGACAGCATAGAAATCTTTGAGGGAGTATGCCCCAACTGATCAACAATGTCATAATCACTCTTGCGAATGATTTTCAATACTTTTTCCATCTGTTTAGAGAGATCATCAGCAGCTGGCACATCAGTAGATACAGGCTCAATAACAGGACTCTTGCCCCGAGCATCAGTGGTGGAAGTAGCAGTAGGAGTAACTGCATTCTTGGAAGTATCTGGAGGAGAGAAGACTCTTCCACTACGAGTGATCTTACTAGATCCAGCAATATTATCAATGTCAACAGGCACATCAGCTACAGGCTCTTGCTTGACACCATGGATGTAAACATCAGACCCATAGTGCCAAGGCACAGCTTTGTCAGACGTATATGGGATAGGACCAGGAGTAGTAATGACCACAGGAGCTACTCTGGCTTCAGCAACAACTTTCACAGGACCTTCAGCAGTAATCTTGATTGGGCCCTGATGAGTGATTTTAATGGGACCCTTTGAAGTGATTCTTACCGGTACTTTGTCAACCATATCAACCTCTTCAATCTTCTTACCCCGAGTCAGATGATCCACCATACTTTCCACAGATGCTGGTCTTCTTTCAAATACTATAGTATACTTATCCATGAGACGTTGAATTCCATCTCTCAGAATGAAGCAACTATCCGGCTTATAGGTACAATACAGACAATCTTCACGACAACCTGGAAAGATCCCAGCTTGTACTAACCTTTTTTTGATAACCGACAATGGTGTGGTCAACTCCATAACTGAATAGACATGTAGGTCTTCATCAATGGCATTGACAGTCTTCTCGTGATTTGGCATTGGAGCTGTAATCACATTTGGGGTACCCGGAGGGTCAAACTCAATCTCTCCAGCATCAATCATATCTTGAATTTTGTTCTTCAAGACCCAGCAGTTATTAGTATCATGTCCTGGACAGTTTGAATGATATGCACATCGTGCATTGGGATTGTACTTGGGAGAGGTAACATTGGGATTCTGAGGAGCCTCCCTCAGGGTAATAAGTTCAGCCTTCAACAAGTGTTGCAATGCCTGAGCCATTGACATGTTGATCTTCGTGAACTGTCTTCTAGCCCTCTGTTGGTTGCCCTGAGGCTGCTCTGTTGTTGCAGGAGTTGGATTTGAAATATGAACTGCACTAACAGACTGATGCCTTCTGTTACGATCAGGTTGACCATAAACAGCATTGGATTCCTTCTTCCCAGTGGGAGGCTTCTTTGCAGCACTTGATGAAGAAGTGCCCACTTGGATCTTACCACTCTTGATACCATTCTCTACTCGCTCTCCTGTCATGATCAACTCAGTGAAGCCAGATGATGAGCTTCCAATGAGATGACTGTAGAACGGACCATTCAGCGTGCACATGAACATATCAACTAATTCTCTGTCAGTTAAAGGGGGTTGAACTCTTCCAGCTAAATCTCTCCATTTCTGAGCATACTCCTTAAAACTTTCTTTGGCACCCATAGACATGCTCTGAAGCTGCATGCGAGTGGGGGCTAAGTCAGCATTGTATTGGTACTGCTTATAGAAAGCCTCAGCAAGATCATTCCAATCTCTGATGTTGACACTCTCCAACTGATAATACCACTCCAGCTGAGCTCCAGATAAACTCTCTTGAAAGAAATGGATCCACAACTTTTTATCAGCAGTGTGGGGTTGAATCCTTCTGACATATGACCTCAGATGCAGTTTGGGACAAGAGACCCCATCATAGACAACAAAAGTAGGAACCTTGAACCCAATGGGTATGACTACCCCAGATATCAAACTCAAATCCTCAAAATCCAGCCCAGAAGATTTCTGCAACTCCATAGCATCCATCCTATCCACCAGCATCTTGAATTTGTCTTCATTAGGCTCATGGTAGTAATTAGCCTCAGAATCAGAGTCCCCCATAGTATTGTGGAGACTGCCTCCCTCTTTCTCAGATTCCTCAGATTCATAGTCTTCAACCTGTTCCTTGGTCTTGACAGGACCTTTGAACCTTCTTCCCATGTTGAGCAACCCAGCAGACCTTCTAGCCTTCTTAGTCTTCTTGGCCAGCAGTGTCTTCAATTCATCCTGCCCCTTGGATAGGTTCAGGATCAGCTCTTGGAACTGTGCATTCTGTGCCTGAAGATCCTTAACTGATTGTTCAAGAGCCATTGCTGAAATAAACAGCGAGAATATGAGAAATCTGTGCACAATTATAAACCTGTGATGCAATGAAATGATATGGGAATGCATATGCAATGTTTTCAAAGACCGCAGGATTTAAATTTGTTTAAACAAACAAGAAAGTAACTTTTTATTAGTAATAACTTGTTTTGCCTTTTAGGCTTACAAAAAATGAAAGTGAAATAAGTACAAAAGATGGGGTTTTAAGTCTCCCATGGACGTTTCCTCTTTGTATTGAGGTATGAGTTGAGGTTTCGTTCCTCGTGAAGTAGCTTTGTTAGCTCCAGGATCTTTTCTTGGCTTGCTTTGTAATGAGCCTCGAAAGTATCCCTTTGCTCTTTCAGTTGGATCCATGATCTCTGCAAGTCTTCCATATCAGTAGGCATGTCTGGGTGAAGGATGGTATAAGCTGTGTCTCCTTCAGCAACAGGTTCCATGGTAACTGGTAGGACGGCAGGATATGGCATCATGAGTGTCTGAGCACGAGATCTTACCCATCTGAGATAAGCCTCCATAGGAATAGTGTACTTAGGCTCCAGTGTCTTGCTGTCAATCCTGTTTACCTTTCCCCAAGCTCGTATGAATCTCTGACGGTAACCCTGAAGATCGTTGTCGTAATCAAACACAATGCCCTGAATCAACATGTCATGTGGACCATCACTTCGGGCGTAACCAAACTGTTGTAAAGCTAGAGAGGGGTTGTAGGTGATGCCTCCTCTTATGCCTAGAAGTGGCACATTAGGAAACTCCCCACAACGGTCAATGATGGTGACATTCTCCATAGATCTGGAGCACCAATGGATGTCTGAGTGAGAAAGTGACATGATCCTCTTGGACCATCTGAACCCTTGCTCATTCTTCATTACTGAGCGAGGAAGGTGAGAAATAAACCACCTAGAAAGTAAAGGTATGCAGCACATCAAAGTTCCTCTTGCCCTCGTAGTACGGGTATGAAGAGAATGCAAGATGTCTCCAAGTAATGTAGGCACTGGATTGTGATTCAGGAAGATGTTGATGGCATGAACATCTATGAACTGATCTGGATTGGGGAACAATACTAAGCCATATATCAGCAAGGCTAATATCTCCTCAAAAGCATCATAGCTCATGGCCTTCAAGAACATTTGAGCCTTATCCATTAGCACCTTGGCCAGAATACCCTTGACTCCACTTCTCGTTTCTAGAACAATGTCAGACTTCTTCAGATGTAGGGCTGCAGCAATAACCTCTGGTTTAAGCTCTTTCTCCAAGCCTGTGAAGGGTCTTTGATCAAGAACAGGTATACCCAGAAGTTTGGAGAACTCCTCCATGGTGGGGACCAGCTGGTAGTCGGGGAATGTAAAGCAGTGGTGCTTAGGGTCAAAGAACTGAAATAGGACACTCATCATGTCTTCATTGAACCCTGAAGTGACTAGATCCAATAGGTGACCGTGTCTCTTGATGAACTGGGAATGATCAGACACTTGAGAAACCAACTCTTTAAGCTTGGGAGGTATCCCCACTAAGTTGATCCTGATGGTGTTTCTACGAGCAGAAGCCATGACCTGCAACAAAGAACAAAGATAAATCCTTTGGTCCTTGAAATGGTTAGTGAAAATGATATGCTTATGATGCATGATGATGTCATGATGTTATGCTCAATCACAAACATGTGGCACACACAAACAAGTCACACCATAGCCCTAGGTTTAAAGGCTTGCATGAGGTTCAAAGGTAAGTACCCTCCCCTGAAGTTAGATGGTTCATCCTGTCCTACAAAAGTAACCAGGTTCTAAGGGATCTCAATATCATTGATCCTTCACAAGGGTGGTTGTTCAGAAGGCAACTTACTTGCCAACCAAAACCCTCCAAGTTTAAGATCTCAATGAGTGTAGCATCGAGTGTCAACCAACTTCAGTCTGCACCAAAGCCGGTTACCTCACTACTTTCTAAAGGCCAAGATGAGTTAACTAAGGTTCTAAAAGTTAGTTAGTGCATTGACAACATATGGCAGCCTCATATTATCTTCAACTTGACTTAAGGAACATAAGCACCAACCAAGAAGTCGCACTAACTATGGCCACCAGATCAACCGTATCGATATACGTCGTACAGTTTCCTTGGTCTATTGCCATTTACCTAAGGTACACTAGATCCGGGTTAGGACCTTTCACACATAAGAGCACCCCAACAAGATAACATAAATCAAACAAGGCAAGCAATTCAAAGTGATCTTAATTCCTAAGGGTACCCCTCTTAAAATAGATCCCCAGCAGAGTCGCCAGTTCTGTAACACGGTGGGAGAAATGACTTTAGTTATGTTGCGGATAGAAAGAGTCGCCACCGACTTTTATTTTATCCAAAAGGAAAGGGTATAAAAGAACAGGAAAGACCTTAAGAGATATTTTTTGGGTCCGGGGGGTAGGTTATGTAAAGGGAAGGTGTTAGCACCCTTTACATCCATGGTTATCCATGGGCTCTTAGTTACTTAGCTCACTTTTGAATTGTTTTTGAAAATGTGAAGTGTGTGAATAGAAAAATTTTCAGAATAGTTAATAATAATCCATGTACGGATGTGTAAAAACTTGTTTTTGAAAATTTGTTTGAAATTGTGAAGAGTTTGAAAAGTTTTTGAAGTGAGCAAGTACATAAGAGGAACCTACCCTAATGTTTAAAGTCTTTCTTGTTCTTTATCCTTTCATTGGTAAGACTATCCCTACTATTAAGGAGTAGGTAGTCATTACCTTGGATGTAAGGGACATGAGAGGGACATTCTGTTTTATGAAGGCAACTGAGGGGTGTAATAAGCATATAGGAGGGACTATCATCATTATTCGAAGGGACTCGATTCGTATAGGCAACCATGAGGGACTTGATGATTTTCTTTTTAAAGGGACTTGCTTTATACACCCCACTTGACCTTATTCGTAAGCAACTTGAGGGATAACCTTAGAAAGTGAGACGGCGATTAAAATCGACTTACGTGTGTGAGTGTTTAATTTAATTATCTTATGATTAAAGATGTCCTAAATTTATTTTAAATAACATACATGTTTTGCACTCCCTAATTACTAACCATAGCAAGAATAATTAAATAATTACAGAATTTACATCCAGGAGCATTTACATAATTATAATAATAATAAGCAAAATAAATAATAAACAAATAATAATAATTTAACAATAAATAAATAATGGGTTAGTAGTAATAAAAATTAAGAAATAGGATTAGTAAAAATATTAAGAATAAATAAAGTTAGTAAAAATAATTAAATTTAATGAAACAATAATAATTATAAAAATAGACAAGGTTAGAAAAAAATAAGATAAAAATTTAGGATAATAATAAACAAACAATAAGAATATGATTAATAATAATTAATAGAAATAAATAGAGAAAATATTATAGTAACATGATTAAACACAACATTTGATTTTAATTTAGAAACATAGATAATTAAATAATTACTATAATATAAAGTTCTAAATATAACATAATTATAAATTTTTAATCATTTACAAAATTTTAATTATTTCTAATTATATCAACAATTATTAATAATATTTACATATTGTATGAAGAAAATAAATTTTAAATATCATGTTCATAAAATAATTATATTTACAAAAAAAGAAAAATTAGTCATATTTAAAATATTATATTAAGTATCATATTTACAAAATTTATAAGAATTATAATAAATATATTTAGAAGAATTGGAAAATAAATTTATTTAGAAGAAAATAGAATTAGGTTTTTTTAAAAAAAATAAATTAGGGTTTGTTAGAAAAATAGGGTTTGTTTATATATAAAATTGTTTTAACTAATATATTATAATTTATTTACAAAGTAAAAAGAAAACAAATTTTAAATTGAAAAAAACATGAATATAACTATTGAATAATATTTTATAGAGAATTATTATTATTAAGAAATCAATTAAATTAAATTAAACAAAACAACAAAAAAAATAAAACAAAAAAAATATCAAAAACAAACCTGGCTGGGATTTGAACCCAGGAGGTTTTGATTAACAGCATCAAGGCATACCACTGGACCATTCCATGCGCATGTAGCAAAGCAACAAGTCCAATACGTTTTGTTCTTTGTTTTGAAAAACCTGGAAAATAAAGAAATAAAAAGGCCTGGGGTGGGATTCGTACCCAGGACCTTATGAATGCAAGCAAGTACGCGTTACCGCCTGGCTGGGAGAGCCTATCTGGCAGTATAATGACCATATAACATAATATATTAAGCTGCTTCATTACCTGGAAAAAATAGAAAAAACAATGTGCGAGTCCAAGATTCGAACTCAGGTCACGCTGGCTACACACACAAGCCTTTTACCACTGGACCACAAGCACGCGTGTGATAACAAAATAGCAAAACAACATAAAATAAATTAACGTAATTTGAATTTCTGAGCGCGCGGGAAGCAGCTTCATCTTCTCCAATTTACCTGCGAAATTCCTTTTGAATTTTCCTGCGAATATTGTTGCAAGTTCTTCATGGTTCTTGACCTGCGAAAATCAAACTCACACCAAACAGTAATGATTCATGAAATTGATTACAGTTTTATGATCCTTAGGTCTCATAGAACATTCTTATGTGTCCAGAATTCATTTATATTTGTTCAATCATAAAACCCTAAAATTGAGCTCTAAACCCTAATAATGGCCGCAGGTGATATAGGTCATGAAGCTTCAATCTAATTGCCCAGAATCGTTCCTTGGATCATCACAAACACAAAAGCACAAACAAAATTCATTAATAATGCACAAATAAGTAGAATCGAAAAATTGAAATTCAAGGTAAAACTTGATTCGGGTTCATCAATATGTGATGCTATGAGGCAATGTAATGATCAGTTTATGTTCCATGATGATCAAGGAAGCCAACCATGTTCTCAAAATACCTTGTAGTGCTCTGAATTTTAAAATCCGAATGTGACTTTTGGAAGAGTTTTTTGAACAATGAACTTACACTTTTGGCTGCTGGAAATCGTGTCTTGAGGCTAGGGTTATGTTTGATACTTATATGAGAATGAATTAGGTCAGAAATATGGATTGGTTGTGTGAAGATTTGATCCAAAAAAGATTGAAAAATATTGAACTTTGAATTTCAAATATTGGCTCATGATGACTTGCTATTTTTGTATCAATCACATGATTCCATTCTCTTTCAAATTCAATCAACAATTAAGAATTTCTAGAAGCATTATCTTCCTCCAAAAATAGATTTTCATATTTTATATTTATTTAAAATGATTTTTATGAATTAAATCAATAATAAATAAAAATAAAATAATAAAAATGCTGAATTTTGGTCAATTGGGTCGTGCATAATGATATGAGGTGGATTGGATCACAACTTAGCAAGCCCATTTGGAAGGAATTGTTTCTAGACCCCCATTTTCAATATAAACCATCACAAAATTGCCCAACTTTGCAAGAGCATATCTCCCTCAATTTTAAAGGTATGAGGGTGTTATTGGACATTTTGGAAAGCTTGAAGAGTCTTATAAACAACCCCATTGGTTTCAGGTCCATATCATTTACTAATCTCAAGTTATGCCCTTTTGAAGTTGTTGACTTTTTGTTGACTTTTGAAATGACCTATAATGTCTTAGGTCATATCTTTCAAATGAAGCATTTTTGGGCTTAACTTTCAACATAAAAGTTGTAGAGAATTCAATTTCCTTCAAAATGAGCTTTGGATGGAGACTTGGTGATGAAGTATGTGAAAGTTATGATTGGTCAAAGTTCAGTTGACTTTTACTGAGGAAACCCTAATTTAGAAACTCCTGATTATTGATGATCTGGAATCTCCTTGATGAATCATGATCAACCCTTGATCAAATGATGAATTTTACTTCATATACTTGATGTTGGCAAAAAATCATGAAGTTTGACTTTGGTTTGACCACAGTTGACCTCAGTTTGACTTTTTAACTGTATTGACTGATTTTGACTTATCTGATCATCTGACTGAGCAAACTTTTGAGAAAAGTCTTGAAACTTGTCATGGGGGTTATTATACACATATAAGATGTTATGAAACTCACTTGAAGTATTGGAAGTCCATTTAGTCTGATTAAAGTCAAAACCCTAGTTTTGGATGCACTGCTTAGGAGGTGCATTGTCTGAGGGAATTGTCAACTCCTTTGACCAATTGTGAACTTTGTGAACCTTGTGAACCATCATAAAAAGTCTTGTGAACCTCATGGGAGGTATTGTGAAGCTTGTGAACCTTGTTAACCTCATGAAGTGGATTTGTAGACCTCATGAACCTCAGGAGAGCTTTGTAATCATTGTGGATCTTGTGAATCTTGTGAATCTTGTGAACCTTGTGAACTTTCAAGAAGTAACTTATAGACTTCATGAACCTCATGAAAGGTTTTGAAGATGTTGAGAAACTTGTGAACCTTGTGAACCTTCAAGAAGTGACTTGTAGACTTCATGAACTTCATGAAAGGTCTTGAAGATGTTGAGAAGCTTGTGAACCTTGTGAACCTTCAAGAAGTAACTTGTAGACTTCATGAACCTCAAGAAAGGTATTGAAAGCATTATGGAACTTGTGAACCTTGTGAACCTTCAAGAAGTAGCTTGTAGACTTCATGAACTTCATGAAAGGTTATGGACATGTTGAGAAACTTGTGAACCTTGTGAACCTTCTTAGAACACAAAGTCTTGTATTGTGAGGGCAAATTTTGGGGTGCAACACTTGGCCCTTTGCCATGTGGGGCATTGATATGATTGGTGAGATCAAGCCTACTGCTTCTAATGGGCATCGTTTCATCCTAGTTGCTATTGATTACTTCACGAAGTGGGTAGAGGCAGCTTCATTTGCATCTGTTACCAAGAATGTTGTGGCTCGGTTCATTAAGAATAATCTCATATGTAGGTATGGTATCCCTGAAAGGATTATCACTGACAATGGCTCTAATCTGAACAACACTATGATTACTGATCTTTGCACGCAGTTCAAGATTAAGCATCACAACTCTTCTCCGTATCGTCCAAAGATGAATGGGGCAGTTGAAGCTGCTAATAAGAACATTAAGAAGATTGTACAGAAGATGACTGTTACTTATAAGGATTGGCATGAGATGTTACCATTTGCTCTTCATGGTTATCGTACCACAGTACGTACTTCAACAGGGGCAACCCCATTCTCCTTAGTCTATGGTATGGAAGCAGTTCTGCCCATTGAAGTTCAGATTCCCTCCTTGAGAATTATGAAGGATGCAGGCTTGGATGAAGATGAGTGGATTCAGACCCGACTTGACCAGATAAATTTGATTGATGAGAAAAGGTTAGCAGCAGTTTGTCATGGCCAGATGTACCAAAAACGAATGATCAAAGCTTTTAACAAGAAGGTTAAGCCAAAGGTATATCAGGCTGGTGACTTGGTAATCAAGCGTATCATATTACCACAGGGTGATCCTAGGGGCAAGTGGACTCCAACATATGAAGGACCATTTGTAGTCAAGACAGTGTTCTCCGGAGGTGCCATGATACTGACTACAATGGATGGTGAAGACTTTCCACAGCCTGTAAACGCAGACATAGTTAAAAAATACTACGCATAAAAAGAGACCCGCTAGGTTGACTGGCCTAGGCAAAAGTAAGGGCATCCCGGCAAACCAAAAGGGTTTGGGCAAAAATTAGGGATATATATAAAAAGATGTACACCCGGCAAGTCGAAAACCTGAAAAGGCGGCTTGGGCAAAAAAGGGTATCCCGGTGGATTGAAAACCTGAAAGGGCAATCCAGGCAAAAGTTAGGGATTAAAGCATATGGCTATGTCTCGTTTGGATCACTCATGAAACTGCAACCAGTTGTACCACTTACTCAAGCTCGAACAGATAAAGCTCAATTCAATCATTTCCGTCTCAACAGCAAGAAGATGAGATACTTGAATGGCAATAGTAGAATTGAAACTCAATAGGATTGTTTCCCATATAGCTAATTTTCTTTTGTAAAACTTCATGACAAAATCCTCTTACTAGGGTTTATGTCTCCTTGTACAAACTTACCCGTGTATGGGTCACTTTTTGATATAAATAAATTCCATCATTTGAATCCAGATTTACTTTTACCCTATTTACATAAGCGAAACGTCCATTGGTTGTGTTTGAATGTATGTATGCTTTTGAATATGATTGATGTTTACCAGAAATGCATGTATGTTTAATATGATTGATGTTTACCAGAAATGCATGGAAATGCAGTAATAGTATTTACTAAGGACGAACGAGGGAAGGATTTCAACGAAGCTTCGCCGGTTCACCTTTACAAGACAGTTACAAACCCTCAGTAGGGCAAATTCATCTTCATAAAGTCTCATCTCCCCTGGAATTTATATCCATCTCTTTTATCCTCATACGGATATTCGGGAAATTACTTTCCAATAAGGGTACGACGAACGAAAACGGGATGTTATACTTATCCTACTACCAAACGAAGACAAAGGTTATATATACCTTACTATCCCCAACAAAGGGAGGTTATATCTATGCCTTACTATCCCCAGCAGACGGGAGGTTATCTATACCCTGTTATCCTCAGCAGACAGAGGGTTATATATTCTTCAGCAACGAATCGGGATTTATTTTCCCTGGCCAGCAGTTGTTATACGAAGATATCCAGACGCTTCCGGCAGTATCATATCATACATACATCATTTACATCATACCATAGCATATATATCCATAGACATATAGTACATTACCTAAGTGCATCATATCATACATACACACCTAAAGCATAAACTAATGTTATTATACAAAATGCTACCTTGTTTTCAGGTTAATTATCCAACAAACAAACTTATGATCTTCGGGACTGCTTTATCGTCACCTCAGGGTTACTTTATCCTCCTGATAAGCTTCTTATTTCTTTGGGACTGCTTTATCGTCACCTCAGGGTTACTTTATCCTCCTGATAAGCTTCTTATTACTTTGGGACTGCTTTATTGTCACCTCAGGGTTACTTTATCCTCCTGATAACTTCTCATGACTTCAAGACTGCTTTAGAGTTATCATTATTGATGGCTCTATCCTCCTGAAATCATTACTTCAAGACTGCTTTAGAGTTATCATTATTGATTGCTCTATCCTCCTGATAACTTCTCATGACTTCAAGACTGCTTTAGAGTTATCATTATTGATGGCTCTATCCTCCTGAAATCATTACTTCAAGACTGCTTTAGAGTTATCATTATTGATGGCTCTATCCTCCTGAAATCATTACTTCAAGACTGCTTTAGAGTTATCATTATTGATTGCTCTATCCTCCTGAAATCATCACTTCAAGACTGCTTTAGAGTTATCATTATTGATTGCTCCATCCTCCTGAAATCATATTATTACTTCAAGACTGCTTTAGGGTTATCATTATTGATTGCTCTATCCTCATGAAGACATGTTGTTACATCAGGATTACTCCAGTATCCTGAAAACATATCATCAATACCTCAGGACTATTCCAGACTCCTGACAGCTTTCATTATACCTCTATATTTTGGACTGCTTTATCTTCCAAGAAATATATCTGAAGAACTTTCCCCTAGTGGCATCTTTAAGCCCACTCAATCATATTCAACCAACCATCAATATCACTCTATGCACTGGTGAGTGCAAATTTTTGGGCTTTTGTGTTCAATCCCCTTCAACCTTCCAGGTTACGACTGGCAAATATACCAATCTAACCCCTCAGGTTTCAGAAAATTGAACAGGGGCAGCTGTTGCACCCCAAAATTTGCCCTCACAATACAAGACTTTGTGTGCTAAGAAGGTTCACAAGGTTCACAAGTTTCTCAATGCTTATATAACCTTTCATGAGGTTCATGAAGTCTACAAGTTACTTCTTGAAGGTTCACAAGGTTCACAAATTCCATAATGCTTTCAATACCTTTCATGAGGTTCATGAAGTCTACAAGTTACTTTATGAAGGTTCACAAGGTTCACAAGTCCCACAATGCTTTCAATACCTTTCATGAGGTTCAGGAAGTCCACAAGTCACTTCTTGAAGGTTCACAAGGTTCACAAGTTTCTCAACATTTACAAGACCTTTCATGAGGTTCATGAAGTCTACAAGTTACTTCTTGAAGGTTCACAAGGTTCACAAGATTCACAATGATTACAAAGCTTTCCTGAGGTTCATGAGGTCTACAAAGCCACCTCATGAGGTTCACAAGGTTCACAAGCTTCACAATACCTCCCATGAGTATCACAAGACATTTTATGATAGTTCACAAGGTTCACAAGGTTCACAATGGGTCAGAAGAGTTGACAATTCCCTCAGACAATGCACCTCCTAAGTAGTGCATCCAAAACTAGGGTTTTGACTTTAATCAGGCTAAATGGACTTACAATACCTCAAGTGAGTTTCATAACATCTTATATGTGTGTAAGAACCCCCATGACAAGTTTCAAGACTTTTCTCAAAAGTTTGCTCAGTCAAATGATCAGATAAGTCAAAATCAGTCAATACAGTTAAAAAGTCAAACTGAGGTCAACTGTGGTCAAACCAAAGTCAAACTTCATGATTTTTTGCCAACATCAAGTATATGAAGTAAAATTCATCATTTGATCAAGGGTTGATCATGATTCATCAAGGAGATTCCAGATCATCAATAATCAGGAGTTTCTAAATTAGGGTTTCCTTAGTAAAAGTCAACTGAACTTTGACCAACCATAACTTTCACATACTTCATCACCAAGTCTCCATCCAAAGCTCATTTTGAAGGAAATTGAATTCTCTACAACTTTTATGTTGAAAGTTAAGCCCAAAAATGCTTCATTTGAAAGATATGAGCTAGGACATTATAGGTCATTTCAAAAGTCAACAAAAAGTCAACAACTTCAAAAGGGCATAACTTGAGATTGGTAAATGATATGAACCTGAAACCAA
Source organism: Lathyrus aphaca (assembly GCA_963966055.1). Classification (NCBI taxonomy): domain Eukaryota; kingdom Viridiplantae; phylum Streptophyta; class Magnoliopsida; order Fabales; family Fabaceae; genus Lathyrus; species Lathyrus aphaca. Next base: position 149,966,833 of record OZ014525.1, read on the forward strand.
TGGGGTTGTTTATAGGACTCTTCAAGCTTTCCAAAAAGTCCAAGAACACCCTCGTACCTTTAAAATTGAGGGAGATATGCCCTTGCAAAGTTGGGAAATTTTGTGATGGTTTATGTTGAAAATGGAGGTTTAAAATCACTTCTTTCCAAATGGGCTGCCCAAGTTGTGATCCAATCCATACCATATCACTATGCACGACCCAAACCATTTAAAATCTAATTTTTATTATTTTTATTTCTATTTATTTTGATTTAAATCATTAAAAATCATTTTAAATAAAAATAAAATATGAAAATTAAAGATTTTATTTGGATAATGCTTCTAGAAAGTCTTAATTGGTGATTAGAATTAAAGAGGAATGGAATCATGTGATTGATACAAAAATAGCAAGTCTTCATGAGCCAATATTTGAAATTCAAAGTTCAATCTTCTTCAATCTTTTTTGGATCAAATCTCCACACAACCAGTCCATATTTTGACCTAGAATCATTGACATATAAGTATCAAACATAACCCTAGCCTGATACACGATTTCCAGCAGCCAAAGGTAAGTTCACAAAGTCAAAAAATCATCCAAAAGCTCACATTCGGTTTCTGATTTCCAGAGCTTTACAAGGTATTTTGAAGACATGGACATGATTATGGGACATCACTGATCATGAATCAATCATCATTTGCATCAAAAACCTCATAAATTGCATAACCCGAGCCAAAACTTGTTCTTGAATATGACTTTTCGAATCCATTGATTTACTATGTTTAATTTGTTTTGATTGTTGTATGATGTTTATGATAAACCTTAGAACGATTCTGGGCTGTACAATTGGATTTTTCTTGCAGGTATGAGAATCCACCATGATTAGGGTTCACGGCCCCCTTTAGGGTTTCATGATTCCATAATGATAAATGGATTCTAAAGACATAGGACAATTGCAAAACTCAGTAGCAATTCAATGATATAATCAATTTGGTGAAATTTTGTTGTTTGGATTGAGTTTGTGATTCGCAGGGATGAAGAACACGTAGCAATATTCGCAGGTAAGATGGAGGGAAATTTCGCAGGAAATTTGGAGAAGAAGAAGCAGCTTCGCGCGCTCAGGAAATTCAAATTATGATTAACATATTTTATGTTGTTTGGTTATTTGGTTATCACAAGCGCTGGCTTGTCCCAGTGGAAGGAGGCGTATGCGTACTGGCAGCATGACCTGTGTTCGAATCCTGGTCATGGCAATTATTTTTGGTTTGTTTTCATCTATACTTTGAATATCATATATTATTATTGTTTGGTGGTTTGTCATCAGGTAGGCTCTCCCAGCCAGGTGGATGTGCGTGCATGCTGGTAATCTGAAGGTCCTGGGTACGATTCTCACCCCAGGCCTTTTGTTTTCATCATTTTTCTGGATTTTTCAAAGATATGGCATAAAAACAATTGAGGTCATCCTATGATCACCAACGCATGGTTGGCCTAGTGGAATGTTTTGATGCTGGCAAGCTTGAAGACCTGGGTTCAAACCCAGCCAAGGTAAGTTCTTATTTTTTATCACTTTTTTTTTTCTATTTTTCTTTAATCAATTAATTTATTTGTTTTATATTCTTAATGAATCACATATATTAAAAATTTTAAAATAACATGTTATTCTCTAAAAGTTCTAAACTTTTCTGTTTTTTTTATTATTCAAAAATTTATTTTATTATTTTATGTAATTATAATATATATATGTATGTTAGTTTAATATTTTGTATATAAACAAACCCTATTTTTCTAATAAAACCCTAATCTTGTAAAAAATCATAAAATATTTTCTAATTTTTATTTTGTAAAAATCTAATTTTATTTTCTTATCATAAATTTTATAAATATAACAATTAGTAGAAATTAAATTGTTTAAATGTGATTATTTTTTGTAAATATGGTACTTAATATAATATTTTAAATATGACTAATTTTCTTGTAAATATACTTATAAATTATTTTTCTCTTTATATAATATGTGAATACCTTTTATAACTTTTTGTTTAGAAATAATTGAATTTATAATAATTAAATTTTGTAGTTATAATATATTTAAAAATAACTTAATAACTTGAAAATTAAAATAATTGTTTGTTCATATTTCTTTCTAAATATAATTGTTTGTATTAAAAATTGTTAATCTCTTATTCTTATAATTTTGATTAATTTTATTTATTACTAACCATATTATTTATTTGGCTTTATTAATTTTATATATTATTATTATTTCACTAATTTTTATTATTTACTAACCTCTCTTATTTTATTATTACTAACTTTTTGCTTATTATTTAAATATTATTATTTATCACTAACCCCAATTTTATTTACTTATTCATTATTTTTGCTTATTATATTTATTTTGCTATATATTTATATTTTGTTATTTATTTATTTTGCTTATTATAATTATGTAGTTGCTTCCTTGGTGTAATTTTGTAATATTTTAAATATTTAATTTTTGCTATGGTTAGTAATTTAGGGAGTGCACAACATGTATTTTATTTAAAATAAATTAGGTCACTTTAATCATAAGATAATTAAATTAAACACTCACACACGTAAGTCGATTTTAATCGCCGTCTCACTTTCTAAGGTTATCCCTCAAGTTGCCTAAATCATAAGGTCAAGTGGGGTGTATAAAGCAAGTCCCTTAAAAGATAAAAATCATCAAGTCCCTCATGGTTGCCTTTACGAATCGAGTCCCTTCGAATAATGATGATAGTCTCTCCTATATGCTTATTACACCCCACAGTTGCCTTCATAAAAACAGAATGTCCCTCTCGTGTCCCTTACATCCAAGGTAATGACTACCTACTCCTTAATAGTAGGGATAGTCTTACCAATGAAAGGATAAAGAACAAGAAAGACTTTAAACTTTAGGGTAGGTTCCTCTTATGTACTTGCTCACTTCAAACTTTTCAAACACTTAAACAAATTTCAAACCAATTTTCAAAAACAAGTTTTTACGCATCCATACATGGATCATTATCAACTATTCTGAAAATTTTTCTATTCACACACTACACTTTCAAAAACAATTCAAAAGTGAGCTAAGTAACTAAGAGCCCATGGATAACCATGGATGTAAAGGGTGCTAACACCTTCCCTTTACATAACCTACCCCCCGGACCCAAAAATATCTCTTAAGGTCTTTCCTGTTCTTTTATAACCTTTCCTTTTGGATAAAATAAAAGTCGGTGGCGACTCTTGCTATCCGCAACATAACTAAAGTCAGTTCTCCCACCGTGTTACACAGCGCTTAGTGGGAGGCAACCCATTTAATCAATTAAATCATTTTGATCATTTTATTATTTTGTCATTTATCCTTTTATTATTAGTTTATTTGTTTTGTCATTTTATTATAGTTTTATTTCATTATTACTATTATTGCTTTTATTTATGCATTTTATTTTCTTATTTTTTTCCTTATTTTAATTTTAAATCACTTTTACAGATTTTCTAAAGTCTTTTCCACTTTCCTTCTCCCCCTGATTTGTTTCCTCTGTATTTGCACTAACTATGGCTAACCAACCGATTAACCTTATGGAAACCAAATTTAGAGGTAGGAACCAAAGAATGAAATCTGAAGAGTTATCACAGAGACCAATGGATTTGACTCTGTACCTGGATGATCTGACTATGGAAACCTTAGGTATACATGATAGCATCCTATACTTGTTTAACCGACTTGGATGGGAGAATGCACTGATTCAACAAAAGTTTGTGACTTACCGCGAGCTCACCCTTGAGTTCCTTAGCTCCTTAGTTTATCTACCCGAGCGCGGTTTTGGTTTCAGGAAAGGATTTATCAGTTTCCGCCTATTTGGAATAGAATATGACTTTAACCATAAAGAACTAACTGACTTATTAGGATTCCCTAGTGGACCCTTTGCTTTTACTACCACACAGGTAGAATTGATGGACATTGAGCTGGATTTCTTTTGGGGAACATTAACCGGAAACTACCACTCTGAACCAAATAGCATGAACAATGATGAGATACATAACCCTGCTATCCGTTACTTCCATAAGATCCTTGCCCACACCTTCTTTGGAAAAGAAGAGAACCTTACTGGAGTATCTAAAGATGAGATATTCATTATGTCATGTTTTACTAATGGACAGCCAGTCAATGGTGTGCCTTTCATGATGCAGACCTTCACTCGAATCCAAGAAGAACCTGATTTACCCATATTAGTAGGAGGTCTTGTCACCATGATTGCTGATGCCTTAGGACTTAGATACCAGTTACACAGGTGTAACCGTTTAGGTACCATCCGTCCTATGAATCTTAACTTTTGCTTTAATCGCCATATCATAAGGAATTTAGGACAACCACCTTTCGAGTACCTAATCAGGAATGAAGTAGTAACCCTGTTCACACTACCAAACCATGCTAGAGTAAGTATTCACAATAAGGATAATTGGCTTTATGAGTTAACCCCTCCTGACTATCCATCTACTCCTGAAACACCTCAATCTTACAAGATGCGGGATGATATAATGAACGATGTAGAAAGTGACCCTGAGACACCTCCTGGTTACCATGACATTGACCACACTGACGAAGTGATTGAAACCCCTGAAGTGAATCAAGTAGATTATGCTGACAACTTAAAGAAAATCATGAACACTCTTGAAGCTTACCAAGCCGACATAAATACCGTTAAGGATGAGATTAAGAGCATGCGATTGGACATTATAGGTCTAACTGACATAACATGTGAGCAATTCTACCACCTGAACTCTGCAATCGAAGATTTGAAGAAGCACTTTTGAAAATGCTGTAGTGATCTAGCTTATTTTTCTTATTGTTTTCGTTTCTAGTTAGTTTAACATTTCGCAAACATTTTCGTACCGTATTTTCATTAATGTAATTTCACTTCAAGTATCAAAAGCAAAGCATTTCTAGTTTACAAATTTTTCCAATTTAATCAATTTATATGCTTTCAATTTTTTTACTGTTATGTTTAAATTGATTAATGTTTTATATAATCTCTCGTGTGATGCAATTTACAAGTACTATGTTGGTATTATATATTATATGTTGTTTATGTTTAAAATAGAGTGAGAAGTGATAAGAAAATATTATAT